>OW121774.1:20613420-21813420 GCA_933228765.1 Miltochrista miniata | reverse complement strand
CGCATTAGAATACTAATTAGATTCTATTGACGAGTTAATTTCTAGCTAACTACTAGATATCTTATCACTTTACAGTTAAGTCCCGGTAACATTCTATATTTACTACTAGCGAACGTCACGCGGTATCACCCGCGTACTTCCCGTTCCCGTGGGAATAGGGGAATAAAATATAGCCTATGTTCACCGCAAAGAGTGTACCTTCCTAACAGTGAAATAATTTTAGTAGTAGTAGTTCCGGCGCGTATTCGATGCAAACAAACAAACAATCAAATTTTTCCTCTATATAATATTAGTATAGAAAAACATTGTGATTTATAATAATTTCTCTTACTTATAACATTTTACAAAGATGTCAAAATATGTTGAAATCGTAGCCTAGTTTAAGTATACATAACCTAAGCTCTTCGATTAACTTGCTTTCCATAAAGCTAGAAATATTTCTATCAAATAAAGTACTTCGCTTGAACACTCATGCTTTCGTAATTTCTACCATTTTTTGTGATATAAAAAAAAAAACCTGCTTCCTTGTAATTTTTGTTTGTTGCAATTTGAAACGCTTGTATGTAGTCCTGCTAATTAAAATATTTTGGAAATATAAACCTACCTAAACGTATATCGGAATTCTGAATTTGACAAAATAGGCCGGGCGTTTTATGTCTACCTACTCATTTTTTTAAAATGTAATCCAAAAATACGGTAATCTAGCGTAGAAACGCAGCGAGCCTTTGCGCCGGGAGCGGTCAGGGGCGAGTTGCTTGAATAGTTTTTAAGTAAAATGATATTAAATTCATCAAACAGTGTAATTAAGATTTCTAAAAATGTCCAAAAGTATATTTCTAGTTTAATGGGAAGCATGTTAGTATGACGAGCAGCCCCATTCCCCTCAACTTTATAATTTTTTATATACTTACTTTGTCTGCCAAATAAGTCGAGGCAAGACCAGCCCAGACGCATAAATGGATGACTAGCGTGCCTATCTCAATAGTGAGCATACCGAAGACCGCGTGAGTACCTTCAGTCAGCCCCAGAAGTAGATTCACACTCCAATATACCAAAATAGATTCATAAATAAAAATAATTGTTAGTACTTGTGTAGTTCGTAAGAATTTATAGAGAAAAATATAGAGTACTTTTTGTAAGCAATAGTCTTAAGATATAATAAAATTAACGTAAATAATGTTGAAATATTTTTTGTTTTCTTTTATTATTAGAAATAGGTAATAATTAACTTACTAACTTTTCAACCAAGCCATGTCAAGCGCCTTTAGATATAGGACATATTATTGACTGAGCTCTAACCTAAGGAGTTGATGCCTTATTATACTTTGCATAAATATGTAAATCTCCATACAGACTCAAACCGCATGGTCACAACCTACTTCTCTAGCGAGGTGTATCTTGAATAACTCCTCAGAAGGACCTCCCAAAATTCCCTGCAGTGAAATACAGGGTTTTGAATAAACATGTAGGGACATATTTTATTATACCACGGATTATCTATCATATTCTTTGGCACTTAACAAATTTTCCCATGGCAGCCCTGCTCTAGGGGTTTCTTTCGGGGAATCCATGCAAAATATGTTTACAACCGCATCACATTGTGTTGCACGGTCTTTTTCTAGAATTAGCCGAAAATGTATTGTTAATGTTGCGTCGATCAGATTAGAATCGATTTTTTAAATAATTTATTGATATCTTTAATACCTAATAGATAATAAAAGACGTTAGTTGGTGGTTGCAAACAGACTGCTTTATTCAAGGCATTCATACATTTGACAGTAGGCAAAGTTTCACCCCAAAGCCTCATAGATGGCGCTACGTGTATTAAATTACATTATATTTGATAACATTCTAACACCCCCACTTTATCAAAATAACAACACTTTCAAAATATTACATACAGTGGAGAGGTAAAACTACACACTTAAAAAAATGCCTTTTAAATTCAACATACAATAACAAATATAGTATACAGTTCTGCCTTGGCTATTTTAAATTAACAATTCCAAGTTCTTTCATGAACTTATAATGTTTAACACCTGGCAGACCTTTGGTTAGTAAGTCAGCGGGCATGTTAACTGTTGACAAATATCTAGCTTCAATTACATCATTTCTCAAAACTTCTCTAATGAAATGGTACCTTACATCAATATGTTTGGACCGTTTATGTGACTGATAATTATTTGCCAATTTCAATGCACTCTGACTGTCATTGTACATAACAATTTTATTATGAGAACCAATTATTTCAAACTCTAACTTCTGTAAATATATTGCTTCTCGACATGCCTCCGACAAAGCCATATATTCTGCTTCACAACTACTAAGAGCAACAGTTCTTTGTTTCTTGCTCTCCCACGAAATTGCAGCACCTGATTTAGTGAAACAGAAACCAGTATATGAGCGTCTGTCAGTGGCATCACTTGCCCAATCAGCATCCACAAAACCTACAAGCTCTGCACTTTCTTTAGAATATTTTAAACAATAGGTCTTAGTCTGTGACAAATATTTCAGAATTCTTTTTGCGTAATTCCAGTGTACATAAGAATAACAGTTGTTAAACTGGCTTAAATAATTGACTGAATAGGCAATATCAGGACGAGTTAGGACAGCCAAGTACATTAAACTTCCTATTAATTTTTGATAAGGTAGCTTTTGTTCACATACATTAGACTTATCAACATTTAATTTACATTCTATAGGAGTTCCTACTGCATGACATTCAGACATATCAAACTTTTCAAGTAATTGGTTAATATACTGTTCTTGATCTAAAGTAATTACATTGGTACTTTTGTTAATGTTAACTCTCATGCCCAAATAATTTCTCACTTGACCTAAATTCTTTATTTTAAATTTTTGACTCAAAATTTTTACTAAATTATCAGATTCAGACTTACAATTTGAGAATACTAGAAAATCATCGACATACAGTCCAACTATGGTTTTCCTATTATCACTATGATTTTTAACAAATACGCAGGGTTCTAATTTACATTTTCTAAATCCTGATTTACATAGTATCTCCTCAACCTTTTTATACCATGCTAGAGATGACTGTTTTAACCCATAAACAGCTTTACTTAATTTTAAAACTTTATTTAAACTATTTATGGGAAAACCTTCAGGTAAATGCATAAATATGCTTTCTTTTAGATGACCATTAAGGAAAGCTGTTTTCACATCTAAATGAGTGATGTCCATGCCTAACTGGACACTTATGGCAAACAACAAACGCAGGGTTGAATGTCTAATCACTGGACTGAAGGTTTCTTGGTAATCAATACCAGCCTTCTGGGTAAAACCCTTGGCCACGAGCCGCGCACGATATGTCACTTTATTGTCTGAGTCAAACTTCTTTTTAAATACCCACTTACACTGCACTACACTCGCGTTGCTAGGAGTATCGACAACTTCCCACACTTTATTGTCTTGAAATGACTGCAGCTCCTCTGCCATGGCCTGCAACCACATAAGTCGCTCTGGCCCACTGATGGCCTCTGCATATGTCAGTCCATCTTCTCCTGTGGCTGTAGCACATATGCCGACTAAACCGTATCTATCTGGCTTTCTCCTCTGACGCTTCTCTGTTACTTCTGGAATTGGTGTAGTAGAACCTGAATGTGGTGTATCTGAAGTTTCTTCTGTATTCTGTGGAGCTGAACTTGTCTTTTCCGTGTTCAGGTTTTCTCCACAAGCTTCTGACTCTAAACTTTCTTCTTCAACATCCAAGTAATCAGATTCTGAAGAACTTGACTTGTTCAGGGGTTCAAGTTTTACCACAGATTCCTCTACCAACTCCCCCACTGAATCTGTGCTTTCTAGGGAAACGGTCACGGTCTCTGGACGCTTGGGTTTTTCTTGTATTATAACATCCCTACTTGTATTGATTTTGTTTTTTTACTGGATCATATATTCGGTAACCTTTGACATTGTCATTATAACCAACAAGTATATGTTTTGTTGATTTCCTGTCCCACTTAGCTCTTTTTTCTTTTGGTACGTACACCATCGCTGGACTCCCAAATACACGTAAATGTTGTAAATCTGGTTTCCTACCAAACCACATCTCGTATGGAGTCTTTTCAATACCTGAAGCTGCAGACCTGTTTTTGAGATATACAGCGGTATTTGCGGCTTCTGCCCAAAACTTTTTTTCTAATTGTGCTTCAAAAAGTAGGCATCTAGCTCTCTCTACAATGGTCCGGTTGCTTCTTTCGCTGAGTCCATTCTGCTCCGGTGTGTAAGCATTTGTTTTTTGGTGAATGACCCCTTCGAGTTTCAAAAAATTTCTAAAATCATTGCTACAATACTCACATCCATTATCTGTGCGCAATATTTTTATTTTTCTGTTTTGAAAGTTCTCCACCATTGACTTGAATTCTTTAAAACAAGTCAGTGTTTCACTTTTACACTTTAAGAAGTATATGAAGGTCATTCTGGTGAAGTCATCAATAAATAGCAAAAAATATCTTGCACCACCAATGGATTTGCACTCCATCGGTCCACAGATGTCTGAGTGCACAATCTGCAAGATTTCTGTAGCTCGTGTACCCGTCGAAAAAGGTAATCTTGACTGTTTTCCTTCACAGCAAACTTGACAGTTAGACTTACTTGTCACAAATTTGTCCGAGTAATCCATTCCATTGACTAAACCTTGCTTCATCTTGTTCATATCTGTGCTGTTTAAGTGTCCAAGCCGTCTATGCCATGTTTGTCCATCTACTGTTGATGACGATAACAAACAAGTTTCATTTTGCAAGATTAACTTGTATACATTATTTACAAGTTTAGCTTCTGCAACTAAATTTCCTAACCTGTTTTTTATGAGGCATCGGCCGGGTTCAAACACAACACTATTTCCATTTTTTATCAGTTCACTAACTGATAGTAGGTTAGTCGCAAGAGTCGGTACGCACAACACGTCCTTCACTGTAACCTCGTAACCGAAACTCGTCATGACTTTTACGTCGCCGGCACATAATACAGGCACTTTCATGTTGTTTGCTACTGTGATTTCAGGTAAACTTGACGAATCCATCCTATTTGTCAACCAACTTTCGTTTGCGGTCATGTGTGTACTGGCTCCCGAATCAACATACCAGTCGCATTTATTAAAGTTACCGCTCAAAAAAACAGCACTGAATGCATTTGTTTGCTTTTTCTTCTCTGTTTTCTCGTTTCTAAATGGACATTGAGACATGAAATGTCCATTTTGTTTGCATTTGTAACATGTTATTGTTTTGTTATTTCTGTCATTTGAGTTTGACATTGACGTATTCGGTGCATAGCTATTCGGAGTCGGTCCGCCATGTTTGCTATTGCTGCCAACTTTACCAAGTTTTTTCTTCTGCCAACTTCGGGCAATAAATGCTGAGTTTTCACTTCCGTTCACTTCAACAGAGCCGCCATTTTCCATATCTAACAATTTCGTTTTTATGGAATCTGCCGTGATCTGGATCCCAGAATGCTCTATTGCCATGATCATTGGCATAAACTTGTCTGGTAAACCAGCTAGTAACAATGACCCAACCCAATCATCGTTTATTATGAATCCAGTACCACTTAATCGTTGCGAAGTTTCCACAATCTGCGTAACGTAACTAGTCATATTTTCACATGTTTCTAGTCTGATGGAGATTAAATGACGTAACAAAGTTATTCTTCTTGAAAATCCCGAATCATCAAATAGAGCTTTGAGTTTTGACCATAATTCCTTTGTTGTCTTCGTCTCCTTTATGTGCACAAACAATGATGTGTCAATAGTCAGGATCAATTTTGCACGTGCTCTGGCATCTGCTACTGTCTGTGCTGCATCTGTCTCCGCTGCTTCTTGCTTGAGGTACTTGTCCGTGTCCTCAAGGACTAGCAAGCTTTGTACGGCGAACGCCCAGTCGTCATAGTTTTCACGACCCTTGAGCTTTGGCACACTCGAAATGAAACTTGAGGTCATCATGATAAGTTGATGTCACACGCGCAAAATAAACTAACAAATTAACAATAACTTTTCGAAAAAAAACGCAATAACTTTAACTTTAATAACGAAAAATCTGAGTTGCCCATAACCTAATAAAAGACGTTAGTTGGTGGTTGCAAACAGACTGCTTTATTCAAGGCATTCATACATTTGACAGTAGGCAAAGTTTCACCCCAAAGCCTCATAGATGGCGCTACGTGTATTAAATTACATTATATTTGATAACATTCTAACAATAGATTTAGTTTTCTTACGTAATTAGTAATATTAAAATTGTTAACCTAAAAAATATAAGTGAAACACATTAAATATATTGTTGTATCTCGTTTTTAGTTTTTGAAATAATATAATGAATCAGAAGTTAGCCATTTCTTATATCAATAAAAGTAAATAGGTTGACATGATTTTAGCAAAATCAGGACGAGTTTTAAATCATATTTTTTAGAAGAAATGATTTAGATTAGATTTTAAATTGCGACGAATCATAATTAGTTACGCACTGTACTGTATGTGAATCCTTGTGGCTTAGCTTTTAGACTCCAGACGGTAAAAAAAAAATTTAATGTTGATATTTTGACACAGATTTTAAAATCTGTGCACTGACAGTTGTGTTGCTTCACGTCACTTCGTGTTACCTTTATTTCTTTCGTGTGTAAACCCCCTTTATGTTACTTTGGAGGCGATCCGACCAATTTATGGTCCCCTGGTAACTCTCGGAGGGTTTTTCCCACGATTCCCGTAGAATGCCTTGTCATAACAATGAACCGTACCCACAGAGCCGTCACCCACATCGGGCCGGACGACCCCAGTGAATGGCGCGGTAACCGCCTCATCGGGCACATTGTCCCCGTCTCCGAGCAAGCTGTTCGTGGGTGGGCTCTCATGGCAGACCAGCTCTGAGAAGCTCAGGGAGTACTTCGCGATGTTCGGGCCGGTGTCGGACGTGCTTATCATGAAGGATCCGGTCACACAGGTAAGCGGGGTGTCTGTGGTACTCATTTGTTGACTGGTGGGATGTAGCATCACATGATTTTAACGTTAATTACTCAAACCACTCATTCAACCATACATTCGTCTACTCAGACGCTCACTCATACCAACTATACATTTACTTACTCAGACGCTCAACCATTAATTCACTGAAACCTGGTCACGTTCAATCATACATTCGCCCGGGGCCGCACTTGCGTTTTACCGCGGCGGTTTCTAACCTCAAAATGTCTCATCAAACTGTCAAAACAAAATAATGGAATCAAGTCAAGGTTTGACATTTTGAAGTTAGAAACCGCCGCAGTAAACCGTAGATGCGGCCTCGCACTTCATTGAAACAGACGCTCAGTCACTCAATCATACATTCACTCATTTGCTCACTCATTCAATCTTACATTTTCTCATTCAGCTACTCACTCATACATTCACTCGCTCTGTAATCTATACTTTTCCGAGACTGATACAAATTATTTACCCTATTATTGGTAGACAGATACACTCACGACTGTCTATTCTACACCTCGCAAGCAGCGGTTTATTATCCATTGTGATTCTACATTCCTCCCGATATAATATTAAGTAATAAACTGATATTTCAATTAGGTTTTAATATATTTAGCAACATGCGAAAGTAAATGACCATTTGCAGAATTTTTCCCCAGAAAAAACATTAATATTACAACAATATCCTTCATTTGTCAAGCGAACGCGAGTAAAGCTGCGGACAATCGCCAGTTATATTGTAATATCTAATTATTTACCTAGTTAAATAAAATCCACATCAAAATGACTACATTCGCAAGTTGCTAACACCATGTTCTACCGAATATTCAACTTGTTCTATATGAGATTTTGCCAATAATATGCACGATAAGACGACTCTTGAAGATTTCTTATGAAAAAGCCAAAGACTTCTATATAAACTGAGGTAGACATGCCCTACGCACCGATTTTTGAAACCTATAAACTGCGCCAATTAGCAGCGTTGCTCGCACTGTTGTGAGTCAAAACTTCGAGAGTACTCACTCAGCTTGCAATCGGAGTCCATACGCCTTCTCTTTTACTCTTGTTCTATTCGTATATTGCTATTGTGATGACAAACAATTTCGTAAATATTATTTATAAGTGAGTGTAGTCTTAGCAATGTATGTGTTTGAGGATTGCTTTTGAAATCTCGTTTGTTAGAGTACGGCGCGTCTACCTCAGTTTATATGGAAGTCTTTGGAAAAAGCATACTTTATTGGACGGTTTTTGATTTTTTCTGTCTTGAATTTGATGTCATTAGCTAATGTCACGTTGATAAAGATGGTTAGACAAGCGTACTGATTTTCAAAACTTTTATTTTAAAACTGGCAAATTCAGATATAAAAACAAGTTTAAAATTCGGCAATTTAGGACTCGAGCAAATGGCAAAAGGGCAGAGGAGCCATTACATCATATTTCCACCAATTTCTGCGTAAAATATAATTCCATGTTTTTTTAAAGACAGCGGTAGCCAGACAACGGTACGAAGTCGGTCAGTCTCTGATTTGATTAGGTATTCGGTTGGAATAGGTAGTACTGTAGGTTTGTGTGCTGACTGTAAGACATATACGTGTCAATTTCAATATACCCTCATTAATTAAGTAAGAAATGATGCTCTAGGTCTAGGCCCTTAAATTTTGCTCGAAAAAGTCCCGCGTCGAAGTTGTTAGGACCAGCCCTTTTGGCGAAAATGCCAATCTATTATTGACTCTACAAATCCTACATCAAGCCATATTCTGATGGAATACCCGGAACCAGCAAGATACAGGGCTACACACCGAGGTGGCTTCGGGAAATCGTCGCCAACGAGAAGAGTCTGCTAATCTTCCTGGAGAAATTCGGATGGCAATATAGCGACACTATGACTCCCCCATATTTTGTTGGTGGCACAATAAATGACGCCCAGAATATCCTGCATCGCGCATTTCTCGTTCTCGTGTTCCCCGTTTCTTGGTGGTCATACTGGCATGTCGTACTGAAATGACCAGTGAGAATCACTTGTTCTGGTGGTCATACTTGTCATTGTCCCTCTAAATATAATAGTTTTCTCTTCCCCATGTAGATATAGTGGGAGTTGGACGAGAACATGAAATGGGCCCGTCCACATCAGTAGACGGTCCCTTCACCAGATGACTTAGTTACACCATCTTATGTCTTCCGTGTCGAGCACTCCACAACGCTACAATCCGGGATTCATCTCGCTTTCCTGCCTCCCACAATAAATGTGAGCGAGAAAGCGCAGCCTACTATTCTACGACTGTACTTTCTGTTGGTATCAAAGTAGGCTACTACTATGGCATTAGTCGATCGCAACCTAGAAAAAGGCGCTTGAAGTCAAGCCGAGTTGCTCTCTATCAACAACGCTCTCAACTGTTGAGGTCATGACAAAGTTGCCTGAACAAGCTAATTCTTCGTTTTGAAGGCGAATACGGCTTTTTAAGTAGAACAGTTGCAGTAAAATTAGAGCATTTTTGGAGTTTCTTGCCAGTTCTTCTCAGGTGGGTCGCGTTGTGAACTGGTGGTACTTCTTTGGTTTTTGGGGGTATATGCCTAAGTGAAATAAATTTATTTTTGCTTGTTTGTATTCTAACAAGTACGAGCCTGTTAGACTTTAGTCTGTACGATCCTAGAGCATCCTTTCTGATATTTACCAGTATATGCCAAAAAGTCGGCACACTTAGTTGGGCTATGGTTGATCCCAGTAAAAGTTATACTAATAAATTAACATAGACAAAACCGGCATGCTAGACTCACTAACATAGAGACTCGTTAGGCATAGACTACACGGTTTATCATAGACAACTTTCTATTTTTCTTCATTTGAATCTGTTAGTCCTTTTTACAATGTTGCTATGTAGGTACTACTCTTAACCACTATGTGTGACTATTCGCAAATGTCCTATCATAAATACGTTGAATAACTACTGTTCTGGTAGAAATTTTAGCTCGTTTAAGTAGGATTACGTTATAGTTTTGTTGATATTAAATAAATATGGTTTTGGTAATTTAGTAAGTAGGTCCTTGTATTAGGTCCTCTGAATATTTATCATGTGTTATTGACTGTTTCTGTATGGGCACTCTTGAAAGCACTATGATCACGGAGGAACTGAAGTTCCGGCGTTTAAATTTTTTTTATACGCGCGTGTGCGTGCAATATGTAAACATTACGTATAGAAGCTCTGATCAATTAAAATAGTTTAGTGGTGATTAATATCATAACCTGCAAGAAGTAGAACAGAAATCAAGGCACATACCATTTTGAAAAGTTTTGATATTATTTTGGGCCAATTATCTGAAGATTCCATCACAAAATATCACTTTAAAGGTAATTTTATACCGTTTATTTATTTAAATGTGCACAAACACATGCACAGTACGTACAAATTACACAGGTCTGCAATGGTTTTCCTCTTTGAAATCTGAGTAACATTTTCTATAGTTTCTGATGTGCTGATTACGAGAAAAATAATAAAAAAAATCCATCACGTCAGGATTTTTTGATATTGAATATTTAAGATTTAGCTTCAAAATGTCTGAGCGTCTACCTTTAGAAATTTATAAAACGTCATTAAAATACTTCAGATTAATTTTTATTGCATTTAATTCGTGTAAGGGGACATAGAAATTAATGCAAATCAGTAATTTGAAGATAACTACATAAAAAGTAAAAGTAATCCGCATTAACCATGTTGAAAACGGGTAATTTTGACTTAATTTAGTAATAAAATAATAAAAAAATTACCTAGTAGTAATATTCCCTAATTGTTGTAAATATTATTAAAAAAGGGTGTAATAAAGATAATCCAAAAGGCTTTTTTTTATTAAGTACCCGCACTTATTTAGAAAATTAACAGTTGAAGTGCGCATCTTGCAACATGAACTTTAAAATATCATCGCGAAGATGTTTAAATTCACCAAATTGTTTTGTAATATTTGCGGGAATTTTATGGTGATAAAACCAACGAAACAGCATTACTGACTTTGTGAAAAATATTTACAAAAGTTATTATGGAGACGTTTTAATTAACCAAAGACAAAACTTGGACACCTCATAAACTTTGTACGACTTGTTTATAAGCACTTCGCCAGTGGTCAAAAGGACAGAAAAATAGCTTCAAAATCGTTTAGCCTATGCTACGAAGAGAGGCTAACGACCATGATAAAGATTGCTACTGTTGTTGTTGTGACATAACTGGATACAATTTTAATAATAAAAGGGACATAAACGAGCACTAAACTTCATTTCCTAAATTCGCACATTGATTACTTCCCAAAAAATCTAGGAGCCGTTGGCAAAGAACAAGGCGAAAGATTTTACCGAGATTTGAAAGAGCTTGAAGTCTGGTATCAAGGTACATGGAATACTAGCATGATGGCGGACTATTGTTGGTTATTGAAGCGCGACGATCCAAACTGGAATTTTAACCGAAAATCGCATAACCGAAGGTTCCAGGAAAAAAGGACCAGGTTCAACAAATAAAATTTACATGTAATTAAGACTAGTAACAAGTTGTTATTATATTTTAGTGGTTTTTAAAGTTAAAAGTAATGTACTTTTTTAAATATATATTTTTTATGAGAAAACTTGGGTCTTTTTTTCTATTTTCTTTCTGTACCTTTTTTGAAAAATCTGGAGGTGATGCAGAAAAACTAAGTACATATTCGTAATCAGCGCACCAAAATACCCTAGAATCAGCTATCAAATTCTAGAGAGGAAGTTATGACCCTCATTTTGCAGGCCTGTGTTATGTATTTGCATTAAAATGACAGCTTAAAAGTTAACCAATAAAGAAGCGGTAATCAGCTGATTGTACGCCATAGACATAACGCTAAACACAATGCTTGCTATGGGTATAAGTTTTTTGAGCCAAACAATGCTTAGGCTGCCTTCACACCGTGAATAAATGCAAATAACGTTCCAATAACGAATTAGAAATATAATTTGTAATTGTGATCTAAACTCGATTTTGACTACTAGATATACTTTGATTACTGACTAAGAAACATTATTGAATCATTTTTAAACATTTTGAAGACTGACTAAGAAACATTATTTATCAATTTTGAAGTCTGAACGGGAAACATTATTAGAATATAATCTCATGCAAATTGACTGAGAAATATTATTTAATTAATAGTAATTAAGAATCGGTCTAGTTATAAATAAAAGAATGAATCAATCAAAATGCAATATTACGACACGGCGGCCAAGGAGGTCCATGTCTATGAATAATATTTCAACCGATTCGGATATATTCGACAGCACAATGAGAAGTCTACAAGATAATTCACTGGAAAATTTATGTACAATAGATGAGTTAAAATCAGAAATAAAGAAGTTGAAAAATGAACTGGAAACAGCACACTACGAGATTGATACGCTGAACATGGAAAATACTAATATTAAGCAGGAATTAGACAAATTCAAAAAATTAAGTCACACATTTAAAACTCTAGCAAGTACAGATAACTGTGTCACTCCAGTTACTGCTAAAGAGAAAGTTCGGAACTCACAGAAGAAGAAGAAATTAAATAAATATGACGAGAGTCGCATGCTGTTCATTGAAACTCAGACTGATACTGAAAAGACGGTGGTGTCCCAAAGTGAGAGTGTCGCTCACAGTCAAGAGACTTGTCAATCTGATAATGGTAAAAAAGATACAAAAGATGAAAAGGATAACCAAGACCTGCCAGAAGTTTTCGAACGAAATTCGGTAAGAAAAGAAAAGAAAAAAATTTTGATCGTAGCCGATGATCAAGGTAGAGGATTGCAGAGAGTACTTCAGCGCTTAGTCGGAAGTGAGTATGAAGTTATATCCTACTGGAAGTCTGGTGCTACACTATCAAGTGTGTTAAACACATTTTCGTTTAAGTTTTATTCGGGACTGACATCAGATGACTTTATTATTGTATTAGGAGGAATGAATGACACAAACCCATACAGATTTCAGGCAGCTCTAACGTGTTTTCTGGAGACTGTTTCTCATCCCAATGTTTTGGTCTCTGAGGTATTTTGGAATAAATGTCTTAATGTAAGAAAGTTAAATTATCAAATACGATATATTACCGATAACTATAAAAATGCAACTTTGATAGACATGAATTACAGCACATTCATTCCTTCTCGTAGGTTTGTACCCCTGCATATTGGGCGATATATTTTGAAAGAGGTACTTAGATTATCTTATGCTGACAATTATAATACTTATGTTCGAGCAAAAACAATATCAATGAGGGAATTTAAATCTTACAGCAATATGTCGATCGCCCGCCAAGTGTCAGTGGGGACTCAGACATTGGAAAACTTAACTGTACTTGAAGAAGTAAATAATGTTGAATTTTTTCGCACCTAAAATGATAAATAATATTTCATTAAATTTTTTACATCAAAATGGTATAAATAGTAACACCGACGAACTTGAGCTTTATGTTAGTGATACTTCCACAACTTTAGACTACATTTGTATTAGCGAACATTTTCTAAATCCGAGGCAAGCTCCACTGTATACTTTTAACAATTACAAGCTTGTATCATACAACACACGTATTAATAAAAAGAGGGGAGGGTCTTTAATACTGGCATCGGAGCAGAGAGAGTGTGAGGAAATTTCAATCTGTAAAGAATTGTACCAAAGAGATGCGTTTGAAATATGTGGTGTAAGGGACTTGGATACGGGAATATACATTTGCTGTTGTTACCGAAGCCCATATAAAGACAATTTAGATACTTTTATGACACACCTTGATAAATTACTGACATACTTCTTCAATAAAAAGTGCCTTATCTGCGGGGATTTCAATATAGATCCTCAATTGACTGACAGTCCGAAAACCACCAATTTCTTAAATTTGTTGCAAAGTTATAATTTTAGACATATGATAAATGATGTGACATTTATTCGTGGTGACATTAGATCATGTTTGGACAATATATTGACGAACCTAAATGATGACTGCATTACTTTTATTAAAGTTGACCACAATGGCATCGGGGATGGACACGCCGCATTAATTTGCAAAACAGCACATGATGTTGCAATAGGAAATAAAAAATGTAACAGTATTCGAGATAGTGAAACTTATATATTTAAAAGAACATTTAACCAGACTGGTAAAAAAATATTTAGAGATCAACTTCTGATGCAGGACTGGAGCAGCTTAGGCATTAACACATTTTTTACCAAATTCAATTCCATATTTACCAGAAGTTTTAAAAAGAAAAAGGTTAAGGTTTGCGTTCGGAATAACACCGGTATTCCTTGGATCACGAAAGGAATCAGGGTTGCGAGTAGAATGAAACGTATTTTGTATTTTGGTAATTCGAGTAATAGTGATGTGTCTCTCATACGATACAGAAAAAACTACCTTAGAATATATCGAAAAGTAATTAATCAAGCGAAAAGGTTAGCTGTTCAATCTGCACTGATAAATTCTAGAAACAATCCTAAAGACATCTGGAAAATTGTAAATAGGCATAGAAATAAGCCAACAGCAGCAGACAAGGGTATGAAATTAATCGATGGTGATGACTTTACAACTGACCCTATAAAAATTGCAGAAATATTTGTCACTTAGTTTGACTCTGACCTAAAGTGTGGACAGAAGGATAACCGAGCAGCATTAGAATGTCTGGGTAGGAGTAGGACTAAAGTGACTCAAGATATGGAGATTGACCCGGTCACACCAAAGGAAGTGTTTGACATTGTAAAGAAAATGCCGAGCAAAATGTCATCTGGTTATGACGAGGTACCGATAGTTGTAATAAAGGACAACATTGATATCTTGGCTCAACCATTAAGTGAACTGTATAATAATTGTATCCAGAAAGGTGTATTCCCGGATCAACTCAAGATGGCAAAAATAGTCCCGATACATAAAAAAGGTTCAAAAACCGATCCAAAAATGTATAGACCTATATCTTTGCTTCCAACTAACGCAAAGATATTTGAAAAAATTATAAAAAATAGACTACTGCGACACTTAAATTCAAATAGAATTATTAACCGACGTCAATTCGGATACATCAAGAATTTTGGTACTCTGGATGCTATTGCTGCCTTGGTTGAGGACATTGTAAGGTCACTCAATGACAAGAAAAAAGTTGCGGGAATATTTCTCGACCTAAGCTCTGCATTTGACTGTGTGAATCATGACCTTCTTATTGCTAAACTGGACCATTACGGTATTAGAGGAAAGATTAAAAAAAATTTAGTTTCATACCTTAATGGCAGAACAATGTTCGTTAAAGTAAATGCAAACATTGACACAGCTGTGGCGGGTAAAATACATAATATGCGCAATACTTGCAGCTCAAGGTGCGTGACAATCAAAACTGGTGTCCCGCAAGGATCAATTCTTGGACCTATACTTTTCGTAGTTTTTATTAATGACCTTATCGATTATATGACAAAAGAAACCCATGACCATATGAAATTGACAGTATATGCGGACGATACAAACTCTGTTGTTACAGCAGATGATATGGAAACCTTGAATTTGCGGGTCAGTAGATCGTTATATTTATTCCATGAATGGTTTACTTGCAATGAGCTTCAAATTAATACTAGCAAGACAAATATAATGTTATTGAAGACTAATACTAGAAATATGGACCAGTTGCAATGTGCCACGGGTGGAGTAAGTGTCAACGTCGTAAATGTTGTTAAGTTTCTTGGAGTTCATGTTGACGACTTATTAAGTTGGAAACAAGAAGTATTGTCCATAGAGTGTTCTGTGAGTTCTGCATGCTACGTGTTGAGAAGTTTAAGAGAGGTAATAAGATTAGACCAACTTAGGAATGTGTACTATGCATTAGTGGAATCGAAGCTAAGGTATAGTATTTTATTTTGGGGTGGAAGCTATGCATATAATATTCAGACAGCATTTATTGCCCAGAAACGGGCTATTCGAACCATGGTGCGAATTAAACAGGAAGAGTCATGTCGCCCGCATTTCAAGGATCTTGAAATCCTAACAGTACCTAGTCTGTACATCATGGTCCTCCTAATGTATTTGAGGAAATACATCCATGAATATGAAACGGAAAGTGAGCGTAAGCGACGCGAGGAAACTAGAAGGATGGACTTGGCTTCAATGATAGCACCTTCTTTGGACATAGTAAAGCATAGCTCACTCTATAATAGTGTTAAGATTTACAATAGATTACCGTTAGATTTAAAGAAATCTATATATACCAACACTTTCAAGGCTCAGTTAAGGATGTATCTTTTGGAGAAATGTCTATATTCTGTAGATGACCTGTAATTTATAGATTGAAATGATTATTTGATTGAAATTGTGATATAATTTTACTTTGACATTTTACTGCAATGACATACCTATTTCAATATTTATTTGACATTATTATTATTATTTTTAAATGTATTAATTTTAATTGACATTTCTCACTTATTTTGTTCTTGTGTTTTGTTTTTATTTGACATGATTGGATTGATTTTATTGTTATTTAGTCTGTTCATTATTATTGTTTAACATGTAATTATTTGATTGTGATTTTTATAATTTGTTTCAAAAATATTGTTTGTTATTATGCCTTATTGCAACTAAGTACCTACTAAATATTAAGCTAGTAATCCCAAAAAGAAGGAAAAATATTAAGAAGTCTGTTAATGTTAATAATTGATTTTAATTTATGATTTTGGGGTGATGTGCTCAATGTACTTATTATTATGATTGTCAAAATCTGGTACCTAATTGCTTATCGCTATTTTAAAATGTATACATATACTGGTTGAATTTATAGTCGTTCTGGAACGAAAAGGTTTAGGCACAGTTTCGATAACAGAACCGATCGGCACTGTCAATTTGAAAATCAACGAAAAAAAATTACGAAAATGTCAAAATTTATATCGTTTGCCGAAGTCAAAATGAGAACTTGTGGTTATTCCTTTAAATTTCACGGAATACGCTTTACTACTATTTTCTACTATAATTTTTCATTCAATGTTTAACGTTCCAATCACTAAGACGAGCTGCCGCGTCGGGAAAATTCGACCAATCACACGCATGATCCCACCGCAGTCCACGTGGACCCGTTGCCAAGTAACGTAGGTACTCGACTAGTTACGTCTTGTAGGTACGTAACGCGCTCGGCCGCTCGCTCGGCGGCGCGGCGGCGCGCAGTAACGCCGCGACTCCCGCGCAGACAAATCGTTCGTTACGATTTTCGAAAATGAGTCGTCGTCATTCAGTGCGAAATATTCAAACGAACAGTGCGTGTTTAGAAGTTAACGTGAGGAAAATCCTACATGGATGCTATGCCGGACACTTACCGACTAAAAACCACACGTTCCGTACCTATGCCTACGGTTGGGAGTCCCGCCGGGTAAGCCCTCGTAAGGATGACTCCCAGGATTCCCAACAAATCTTGGCTACCACTGCGGCTTCATGTAGGGGTTTGGATGCTAGCCCGCTTCTTTGGGGGGTTGTTCGGCTGTTGCACATCATGAGTTTCGTACTCCTGAAGTAGGAAACTTGTGATGAATTACGAATTACGCAGTGTGATAGAGTGGACCCTTCCGGACTGTTGACTGTTGGCCTTTGAAATAGTGAAGGCAATAACATAAAACGTGCCCGTTTATGTAGGTATCATAAGTTCTGGACTCCATTTTGAGCAGTCGCCGGGGTACTCGGTAGCGTAAATAAACTGTAAATAGGTAGGTCTAGATTTAAGTTCATTATTTTGTTCGCGTTTATTTTCGTTACCTATTAGTACCTATTAGTACAATAGACCTTATTAATTTATCGTTTAACCGCGAAAACAGCACAATACTAAAGTATTTCCGACGGCCCTAAGCCGCCCGTGTTGAGTATGAAGAGAAATTGGAGTCCTTTATTAATCGAATCGAATGCTTTCGGTCAATGAACTAATCACATGTTCCGGCGTTTCATTCACTGAAGAATGTCAATGAATAATCGAAGCGCTACTAATGTTTCAACTCGAACGAGTGAAAATGTTATCACAAAAGTTTTTTTTTTTTATTATAGCCTGTACAACACTTTTGACCCCCCATAATTGTTCCATGATTGATTCTGATGGTCCAAGATCCCAGAGCCCCCAGACGTCACTCATTTTCTGATGGACAAAATATGTACGAGTGATTAGTGGTGGGGTGTACTATGATCATATGACTAGTTGCTACCTTGGCCAGACGGCCAATTTTCTGGTAGCAATTAATCAAGGTACATAAAAACACTGCTCATGTCACTTAAATTCTGATAGCCGATTTTAATATATATTTTACACAATATCGTTAAAAATCAATATTCATTACTCCCAGACATATGCGGTCGGCGGTTTCACCTTACAGACGCTTCAAAGCTCTGAAAAAAATTTATTAACGTCACTTATTTTCTGATGCTTGATTTTTATATATGTTATTCAGACAACTGTTTTAAAACGTTTTGCAAACGGACAGACCGATCCAAGGGGCCAAACATTCCCCAGACCCAATTTTAATGTCGCTGAGAGTATGGGCGCGGGCATTATCCGTGCGTATTATGCGTATATGTAGCATGTCTAATCGAAGTCGGAATTAATATTTAAATGTAAATAAAAATGCATAAGTACCTATTAGTAATTAACGCCTGTCATTTTAAAATTTACTTTTTCATATTTGTTTTATTTAATAGAGAATTAAGTTTTAAAGGTAATAATTTGAAAATCACGTAAATAATCAAAGATTAACTTTGAGAAAAGTGCTCGTCTGACCGCAATAAATATAGAATTGTGCCTTACAAACTGTTTCATGATTTTTTTTTAAATCGAATTTATTTTAATTTTTTAAAGTAAATATCAAGAGGTTCACAAAGTATTAATAATTTAATTAAATAACAGCAACCTTTTCAAATAATTATTTATTGGTAACAAACCTTAAAAACTACAAAAAATAGGACAAATATTTTGTTTCATTGTCATCGTCGTTGAAGTCAGGTAATTCATCATCGAGTCAATCTTGATATCGAATATCTAAATCGTCATCTTGTACATCAGTGTTTTCCTCGGGCTAAGGTTCGTTACCAATAAATAATTATTTGAAAAGGTTGCTGTTATTTAATTAAATTATTAATACTTTGTAAACCTCTTGATATTTACTTTAAAAAATTAAAATTAATTCGATTAAAAAAAAAAGTCATAAAACAGTTTGTAAGGCACAATTCTATAAATTACTAGCTGACCCGCGCAACTTCGTTTGCGACAAATGAGAGTGACAAAGAGAGTGGTATAGTATTAATATTTTAAGTAGGTAATATAATCCCGTCGCTTTTACACTCGTCGCGTGTCTTAGGTATATTTAATAGAGGGTTGTAGGTTTTAATAATGTGTGTAAAAAGTGATATAATTTTCCCGTCGCGTCGCTTATATTCATTTAGAGTTGACCCGCAAAACTTTGTTGAAGTGATATAATGTTTTCCGTCACATTTATTTTTGTCCGTTTTTTGGTACGGAACTCATCGTGTGCGAGTCCGACTCGCACTTGGCCGGTATTATCTTTCAGTTGATTGGCTACTGCTGCAGAAAACGTTTACTTCCGACGCGTAGTCGAGTTGCGTCGCTCATATTTTAAAAATTATTGTGAAGGTTATTGTAAGTGAACCTTAAAAGATGGGCATTTGCTGTTCAGGACTTTTTTTTGTAAATTTTTAAGAGGAAACATTTTGTAGTACACAATTTTTACGTAACTTTAACCATTTACGCAACGTACGCAATGAAACCTCAGAAAAGAAATACATTTTTCCCGTTCTTAAAACATTATTCATGGCTGCTCCGCTCCTATTTGTCTAAGCGTGATGTTATATAGCCATTAGCCAGCCTCAATAAATGGACTAAAAAACTGTGAAATTATTTTTGTAATGCAACCAGTAGTTTCTGAGAACCTAGCACAAACAAACTCTTCAGTTTGATAATATTGTGAGCTCACCTTAAAAGAAAGACAAATAATTTTATTGTGAGCAAACCTTAAAAGATAGACATATGCTGTCGCGGACTTTTTTATAGAACTTTTTAAGAGAAACAATTTTGTAATATACAATTTTTACGTAACTTATACCATTTAGGCAGCGTACGCCTCGGAAGCTCTCAGACGGTAAAAATATTCCCCGTTTTCTAAACATTCTTGATTGCTGCTCCGCTCCTATTCGTCTTAACATGATGTTATATAGCCTATAGCCATCCTCGATAAATGAACTATCAAACTGTAAAAGAATTTTTGAAATCCCACCAGTAGTTTCTGAGATCCTAGCGTTCAAACAAACAAACTCTTCAGCTTTATAATATTAGTATGGATATAGTATATATAGTATATATTGTATATAGTATATAGTATGGATTGCGGTCAGACGAGCACTTTTCTCAAAGTTAGTCTTTGATTATTTACGTTATTTTCAAATTATAACCTTTAAAACTTAAGTCTTTATTAAATAAAACAAATACAAAAATGTAAATTTTAAAATGACAGGCGTTAATTACTAATAGGTACTTATGCATTTTTATTTACATTTAAATATTAATTCCGACTTCGATTAGACATGCTACATATACGCATAATACGCACGGATAATGCCCGCGCCCATACTCTCAGCGACATTAAAATTGGGTCTGGGGAATGTTTGGCCCCTTGGATCGGTCTGTCCGTTTGCAAAACGTTTTAAAACCGTTGTCTGAATAACATATATAAAAATCAAGCATCAGAAAATAAGTGACCTTAATAAATTTTTTTCAGAGCTTTGAAGCGTCTGTAAGGTGAAACCGCCGACCGCATATGTCTGGGAGTAACGAATACTGATTTTTAACGATATTGTGTAAAATATATGTTAAAATCAGCTATCAGAATTTAAGTGACATGAGCAGTGTTTTTATGTACCTTGATTAATTGCTACCAGAAAATTGGCCGTCTGGCCAAGGTAGCAACTAGTCATATGATCATAGTACACCCCACCACTAATCACTCGTACATATTTTGTCCATCAGAAAATGAGTGACGTCTGGGGGCTCTGGGATCTTCCTCTATGAGTAACCCCCTTTTGGGTCCAGAACGACTATAAATTCTACCAGTATATTGTGATTAGTTTATCGTTATCGTGTTGTTTTTTTTTTTGATTTGACTGTGTGCTTAAGAATTTCAACACAATGTATTTTGTTATGAAATAAATAAATAAAAAAAAAAAAAAAGTGAAAGTCATAAGAGCAAATTATATTATCGAACTACCCTCCTTAGCAATCGTTCGTGACGAGTAACACCACTACTACGGGTTTCATTTCCGCTGCAAACTCGAACTCATTCCCAACACGCAATGCAACGCTCACAGAATCTGTGGTTTTTTTTAGATTTGTTCACGGTAATCAGCTGTAGTTCAGTTCCTCCGTGATCATGGCGCTTGCAACAGTGCCGAAGTATCTGCAACAATTGATAACACATGAGAATTATCCCATTCACTTTAATACTAATATTAGTGACCATAAAAGTTTAAAAAGACTGTCGACCTATGAATAAATTGCCGTATGAAATAACCTAGAGAGTAAATTATATCTAGAATTACAACTAAAAGAGTGAATGACTATTTTATCTATCATTCACATTGGGTGATTTCATTGGGTAATTTTGCTAATGAATAGTCGTTTGGTCTACATAAAAACCACCTAAAAAAGATTGTAGGATTATTTATACTGTAATTTTGTATTTATGTCTGCATGATACTTCCTTTTTTGTTTTGATAAAGGTATTAGGTTAAAACACTGATATCCTTAGTATGATTAATTAGCTAAAATCACAAACTAGAATATTAGTCTTTTGGTAGGAAATGGTAGTTTTCTCAATGGTAACATTATAATGCTCCAAAGACAACGGTAGAAATTTAGTATTATATTTTGAGGGTTAGAATAATATTGCTAGGTTAGAAAAATTATCCGTGCTATTTATGGAATTTGTATTCATTGCAAAGATGTTTTAGTGTAGACTAACAAAATACTAAAATATAGGAGTTTCCAGCTTGACTGAGGGCCGCTGTCAGCAGTCTTACTTTGAGAGTGGCCCCAATTTGTCAAATGTCGCTATGAATTCCAATCTGTATGCGGTGTCATTATTGGTGAACTAAATGTAATGTAAAAACGTAGCATAATAGTTTAAAATTTTATGGAAATAGAAAAGATATATTAGAAAGGGAATTTAGACGTGCGTTTTATATTTTACAGTTCTGTTGTTATAACGTTCCTGTTAGATATCTGAATAAAATGGTCATTACATTAATAATATTACTATATCAATGCTTTTATCTGTGTTTCCAGTAAATGGTAGAAAATTTAGTTTCCAACTGCATAATAATGTAATCGCTATTTAGATAACAGTATCTACACAATTATTACCTGCTTTTAATTACCTGAAGATTGAGGGTATTGCTTTTTTAAAACCAAACAGTATTGCGTATTTATAGGCAATTAAGATTACGAGCTAGAATAGTGAAATTGAACTAAAGTACCGTAGCAAACTGTAGAAAATTAAGTTGCCAACTCAAAAATAAAATAACTACCATTTAGATAAGTTTCAATATAATTAACACCTCCTCATAATTACGCTACAAATTACTATTTTAACAAATTGTTCTACCGTATTTATTAGAATTTTAAATAGTGAACGATTTCCCTTATTTTGCTATTTTTTATCACATGACTAACATTACTACCACTATAAATAGTAGAAAATATTGTTGCCAATACAAAAATACTAATTATATTTCCCTACCTTTAGAAATCCTCTATTGAAATATCGTTTTAGATCATTATTTACAGAAAAACGCACATCTATGTCGACATTATAGGTATATTATAATCTTAACAACATTAGATGGTACTCTCTTGTTTGTCTTGAGTAAATTTTGTCCGTGGAATTAACCGTTTGATAATTTGAATTAATCTTTGACTATCGTAGACTATATGTTTTACTAGTAGGTAGATATACCGAGTATGTAACTAAGCTCCTTGCTACTTTACAGAGGGAATAGACTATTTTGGATACAAATTTTGTACTCACTAGGTGACGCCCGCGTGGAATTTTGTTCCCGTTCCCGCTTCCCATGGGAACTGGGTATGGAAATGTAGCCTATGTGTTATTCTATCGCTGTATCAAATTTCAGCCAGATCCGTTCAGCCGTTAGAGCGTGATGAAGTAAAAAACATCCAGACATGTTTTACACTCACAGAATTTTGCAAATGGCTGGATGTGTAGATGTTTGTTACTCTTTTACGCTCTAACGGCTGAACGGATCTGGCTGAAATTCGATACAGGGACAGGTTATAGTCTGGAATAACAAATAGGGTACTGTTTGTTCCCGGAAAAAGTTCCCATGCGATGCGGGAACGAAAAAAAAATCCCGTGGTGACGCTGGCGCCATCTAGTTTATAATATTAGTGAGATAGAAGCCTAATTTAAACAGTATTGTATGCTTGATATCTGTATCCATTCGTCTATCCCCTCTGATATTATTGCTCCCGCTAAATACTAAGTGATCGCCGCGCGCAGAGGTCGCGCGGCTTCGGTTTCATCACGTTCCAGGACACCTCCTCCGTGGACAAGGTCCTCGCTGTCCCGGTACACACGCTGGACGGTAAACGCATCGACCCGAAGCACGCCACACCGAAATCAGCCCCGCGTCCCGCCAAAACGAAGAAAATCTTCGTGGGCGGAGTCGGGCAGGACACATCGGCTGAAGAGGTCAGGACTTATTTCTCACAGTTCGGTCTTGTGGAGGACACCGTGATGCTGATGGATCAACAGACTAAACGGCACAGAGGATTCGGCTTCGTGACCTTCCATCAGGAGGAGGCGGTGGAACGCGTGTGTGATATACATTTCCACACGATAAAGAATAAGAAAGTAGAGTGTAAGCGCGCGCAGCCTAAAGAAGCAGTCGCGGCGGCGCCACTAGCGCTCGGTAAAAGACTAGTGTTGCGACCGGGACGCGGTCTTGTGTACGCGACGGGAGGTGTGGGCGGAGTTCCCGCGGTATCGGCCGTGGGCGCCCACGCCTACCGGTATGCGCCATACGCTCTGCCCGTGGGCGCTGTGGGCGCAGTCGGACAGGGCGCCCCAGTCGTGGCCCCCGCGGCCCCACAGCCCCAACCCACGCTACCCCAGTTCGGCGCCGCGTACTCCCTCGCCGGAGTCGACATGTCCTCGTTCCAGGGAGTGGACTGGGGCGCGATGTACGGCCTACCCATGTACATCTAGGTATTGAACGAAGTAACCCACCCGCCTCTCCAAGGTTAGGTTCTTAGCGATCATAATTTTATTTCTTACGATAGAGTTCCTACGTACTTTTTTTTTGTATTTTAAGGGTTTGTCTTGCCGTGTCTCGCAGTGGTCACGAGAGGGAACGATCAGTATTGATGTAGTTAAGGTGTTTATTGGCTCATAAATGTGTAGTATAAGACAGTTTCACGCGATACTTAGCCCGCGCGGGGCCTCAAAGAGAAAGCATTTCTTTTTTTTATTAAAAAGTTAATTTATTAGGGCCATTCATGACGGTTACGCTCGAAAGCGGGGAATGACGGTAGATTAGTCTTTTTGAACCCGATTTTTTTTTTCTAATCTGTGTTGTATGTTTGTGTCAGTGAGTTTTTTTAAAATGTGGGTAGTCAAAAAATGCCTATGAAATATCGTCGATTCCCCCGCGGGATTCGCGTCGTTTTGTGTCCCTTGCCCCTAAATGTTAGGGCGAAGATCTCAAATAATTTAGTTGCGATAAAAACTTTTTTTCCTTATTATTGTGTCTTTGATATTTTGTAATTTAGTCGTAGAATTAGTGCACGGTCGTTTGGCAATAACGTTAACATGATAATATTTATAACTCAGACTGTATTATTATGAATCTCATTCGCAGCTATGTATTTTTTTATTAATATAAGAACTAATATATACATTATATATATGACATTATGTCGCGGTGTACCGACGCTGTGTGACCACGCTACTACGTAGACATAATTTAAAAGCTCGTCAAAAATTTTTGACTAAATTATTGGTAGTCCGTAAAACCTTAAAAGAAATGGTCTTTTTAACAATCAGTATTATTAAACTAAGGTGCCATTTCTATGAGAACACTATTGTGCCAAATTATGCTCATTTTGTCACAATTTATTAATTTCTAAGTCTTTAAAAAATTCAAACCAAAATTGCTCAGTCTTTCCATGTCTTCGTTGAAAGTATTATTTATTAATAAAACGTAATTTATACTTATGTAACGGCCGGATCACTCTGCGAGACAGCACGTCTGTTACTTAAGCGCTTCGTCACACGGCGTCTGCCGCTCAGCTCACACACTCATACATATCTGACATGAGCGTAAAGCAATCTCATTCTACATTATAATATTATATATTGACATACGTAGTTATAGATGCCTGCGGTTTTGGTGTGTTTCAGGTGAACCATCTGCTTTGTTTATGTCATAAACATGATATTTGAATGCTCGTATTGTACGCTAATATTTTTACCATCTTGACTAATATTGCTACGAGATTAGTATTATCTAGAACTGTTTTGATCTTTAACACATCAGGAGCGCATTCAGGCGTAATAGTTTACTTAAAAATTAATTTAGTTTAGTGTTTATGAGCGAATGTACTAACAACCCTTGTATCGTGACAATAAGCTAAGTATTAAGCCGCTGTAGATTGTCATGGCCTCGCGGTGTCGCTCGCTGTTTGATATAATTAGAAAAAAAAAATAGATCGGCGAGTTCTTAAACCGACTTTGAAATTGTTTTTATGGGTAGACTTAACTTTCGTTTGAGGGTAGCTGAAAAATATAGTGTTGGTACATATTTGTATTACACTTTATACAGTAAATACCGGATGGTAATACAAAAATGCGCTTTTCGATGTTTATTGTCAAAATATCGCGAGTGAAAATAGAAAAAGCATGAGGTGTTTCAAAAAAAAACTCATCGAATCTGAAATTGACGGTATCGCGATATATTTAAAATATTTTGTATTTAAACTCGTATGACCTTAACTCAGCATCTCAAATGACGCATTAGTATCGTTGTAGACCGCGTGGCGAGCGGACGTGTTTGCTGCGGGTAAAATGCTTCAGTGTGGGAAAGAATTACTCAAAATGCTACCATGCAGTACCGTCTGGTAATAACGTGTACTTAAAAATATTATTAAAAATATGTGTGAACCCCATAAAGGCAGTTTCATCAAGGTTATTTAATCATTACGTCCTATAATTAAAAGTACTTAATTTATCATAGTAGCGATAGAGAAATGAGCAATACACGTTTTGTGACTAGAGATTAATAAAAAAGACATAAGTGGTTGTGTTTGTGCAATTTTAGATTTTAAGACGACTATATGACGGTCTCAGACCCATATAACTGCAGTATTAAAAAATTGGGTGATTTTTATGAAAAGTTCCTTAGGAAAACTGACCTGGAGTATTAAAGAAAAATATTTCTTCAGAAATTCGGATATTTTACTTTAAACTAGGAAGCATGTACTTAATAGTATAATTGCGTTATATTAAAAGACATTTCCAACTATTTAAATAGTTAACAAGTTAAGCTTAATACTTAAACTTCAATCTCACGAGAAATCTCCTAAAATAAACTTTTAAAATAAGACAAAAAGCAATAAGAAAAAATATCAGCCGTTGGGTTCTTCCCATCGACAAAACTTGTCTATTACTAAAGTACTTATATATTTATATTAGCGTGTATGAGCTTGGTTTTACAGAGGCGACGCTGCGGGGCAAAGTAGTAGCAGTATGCATGTGGTAGCTTGGTCGGCAACATTGCCGCCGACGCACTTGTAACCGTGACATGTGGGTAGATTTAAAAGTCTAAAAAATCCGTTAATTTTAAATATCGAAACTACCCACATCTGTAAAAAATAACCGATTTACATTTTAAGTTTTTTTTTTCACAGCGAATACAGTTTTATATTGAGGTGAGGTATTGGTATAAGTTTTTTAGCCAAGCATGCAGTAAAACTATGAAAACTACCCTAAAATACTTTTAATCCCTCCCCACCTGTCACGGGTACCGTATGCTATGATATTATTCACTTATGTATACACTTACCTACCCTTATTATTAGCAGTATTCTTAGTGTAAGTAGGCTTAGAACCTCCTGAGATTATGGGCGGAACGCGCTTTTTCGTCGGAATAACTTTAAAAAGCGGTGATAATTATTTACAAGACCAGTGAAGTTCAGAACCTCAGCTCATGACCAGTGATATGGCATAAGCCACAAGACAGTAGCAATGCTGTATTAAAAACATGACTAAAATATTTAAAATATTGCCCTTTCGATCCTATATTCTAATATGTCTCAATTGGGCCCTGCGGGTCTGGGCAAAGATAAAAAACTCCATAGCAAATTTTGCTAGTTTAAACCTTATTAGGTACTCCATTCCAGTGATTGGCTGTTAATTCGAATTAAGTATGAAAAGTAGCCTAATATCGAGCTATGTTTAGTTATTTTTTCGGGAAGAACGTTTTTATTTATTCTATTTTACATTTCTATTTGGTGTATTTCATGATTAGATATACCTACAATCGTTTACAAACCTGTGACCAGAAAGCGCGCGCCGTCGTTTCACCCAACTACACCTTTTGTACAATAGCAATCGTTTCCCAAAACAGTATTAGAATGGTTGACTATTTTGTCCGTCGCCGAATGCTTAGTATCTTGCCAAATTAGATAGACTGTGGCGACCAGTGTGTGGACGCTGGTTCGGTGAATAATTGAAGGTAGTTGAAAATATTTTCAAATGTGGGTAGATGAAAAAAAAATGCTCTATAATAGCTTAGACAGGCCTAATGTTTCACTATTACTTCCTTTCCTTTACCTTTTATCTCTTTCTGATTTTCTTTCTGGTATCTAATTTCATGCACCATTTTCATTTTTCAAAATAAATGTCAGTAATTTATTATCATTAGTACACTTATCACAAAACGCTGCCGTCTTGCGTCCACACACTAATGTTTGTAATGTACTTATAACTTTGTATTTTCTCATAAGTATTGTACTGTTCCGACTTCCCTTTGAGGGGGGCGATTGTCCTCTCGCCCTATCATAGTTACTCGCGGTAACTGGTCACTGTACTCCGTCGCGTGGCTAATAGGGTGACCGCAACTATTACCGGCTGAATTGCTGTTTTCTCATTTCATTGTCGTGGGATTATTCAAATTGGGATGGTGTCCGGATGTTGGCGTGTCACCCTATTGCGACGGACGCCGGTAGTAGGTATAGTTTGTAGTTTTAGATGGAATTTGCCCGCTGTATGGAGCACCCTAGTAATTACCTGATGTGTCATTACATGGATATAATATTAGAAATTAAAATTGTGTGTTTTATTTAGTGTGGGACTTCCCGCTGGGTTTGGTTTTGTTGTTTTTACACTACTTTTTTTTCATCTCTCTAGATAGTTTGCACGTTGAACATGTAGTATTTAGTTATGGGGTTGCCAATCGACTCTTTAGCTTTAAAACTGTGATTTAACTACTTTAGGACGGTACATCATCTCATCAGGCACTAATCGAAAAATTTAACTTTTCTACTAATTAGTTGGCAACCCTGTGTGAATTCTCATTAGTCCCACGTTGGGCGCCAACAACCTCAGTTGGTATAGGAGGGTGGGACCGAACGGACGTGTGGTAAGTTGTAATACGAACCAGGCATGCGTATAACATTTGTATATTATAGTGTTACGAAGTAATAGTAGTTAAGCGCGTCTTCACACTCGAGACTAACTCAAAACTTGATGACTTTTCATCACTTCAAAATAACTGATTACAATATAGTTTTTGTAATTCCTTTATTACATTATGTACAACTGAAGTGATAATTTGTCAATGTGTATATTATTCGGGGCCCTGCTTCTAGCGTAACGTAAATCGGACAAAGATCGGAGGTTTCAACTAGAAAGGCAAGGCAGTTTTAAAGCTTTTAGTGGTACTTAAGGAGTATTGTGATTCCATACATTTTTGCAGAGTTGTTTGGTGGTTTGATGGGCAAGTGTTTGTCTATTTGTATTGTCAGTAGAAATTAGGGCCCAGACATGGTTGGCATATTTTGAATACGTAAAATAAAATTTATTCTTCCATACAAAATATTTCACTGTCAATTTAAGGGCGATAGCCATACGTGGTTGTGATGCGTGCTATTAAAATATTCCTTTTAAAGTTGTCTCTAAAAGGAATATTGTATACGTAGACACGTAGATTAGACCTTTAGTAGCTTCGCTTTAGACCTCAAGGTCTTCCTGGTATGACCATTGTTTTGCCAAAATACCGGCCAAATTTAGCCAAAAATAAATTAATTTTGCTCAACTTTTAGAAGTCGCAGTGAAGTATGAGCCAGCCTAAACTTGGCAACACTGCAGTTAAAAAGTTATTTGCCAAAACCAAAGCAATGTTGCCAGTGTAGCTTAAGATTGTGACAATAAATAAGACGGGACGATGCCAACTAAGACGCTATTACTATTTATATACTTTGTTGCCATATTCGAGAATACATTCCTCTCTAGTCATTTTTGCAATTTTTTCTTCAGTCTTTGGCGGGAACTTGAATAAACAGAGTGTTATCTTGCTCAATATTTATTCTTGCCTAGTTGTAGTTTATTTCTATGAATAATAAGCTTGACGCAGTAGATATGTGCCATACACAATTATGCCATAGCACGCCACCGGATCTAGCGATGCTTGGTCGCTCCAGGCTCACTGAACCAATGTTACTACAGCATTTGAAAAAAAAAAACTTATATTCATTAAAATGTAAACTAAGATATTATACATAAATATACAATTTTTGGATTGGTATAATGTTAAACATAAAATAATAATATGTTGTGTGTTTTTAAATGTATGGCAATGCTAGAGTAGTGTAGTAGTGTAGAGATTTTGAAGTTTTACATATGATAAATAAATATAACTAACCGAAAGCAATAACGATAATATTACTTCAGCACGCACGCGCTGCAGCTTGCACCATTTGATAGACGAGAAGGTATTTAATGTGTCGTGTTTGTGATCAGAGGGTAGATGGATATTTTTCTGAAAACCTATACTAGCAAGATAACGGAGTAAAATATCCTAATTGGATTTAAAAGCAATAAAAGAGCATGACACAGTAAATTAGACTATTATAAATAAATTGAAGCACTTTGCTAAGTAAAGGCAGGGCACGGCAGCGCGTGCAATGTTAGAATTATTATAATTATACACATGCATACAAATACAAATATTTTTGTATAATAGGTGTCTGTGTAATCGTAGAGTGTTGATAATCCTGTATTTCTATATGGTTGGGGGCGGGAATGTAGGTAGTAAGGTGTGAGGTCATAGTCTGTACAATGAATTTTGTAAAAAAATCGTTGATACATTTTTTTATTTATATAATTGAAACATTGGCATTTGAGCTTTGAAAGTTATTACAAAGCCAGATATCCTGATCAAAACGTTACGATGCCTCATAATGGAATGGATATCCTATAATATATCAAAATTTGATCTAATTTCATAATACTTGGAACAGGAATTGATAGATAAATATTGAAAGCTTTATCTTCTATTCTAAAATATACGTTCTCGTAAGCACTACGTAAATCAGACTTGGACATTGCATTGTCGCCTCGCCTACATTGACGTCATCAGCCGACTTTTTTAAATTACATTGTTGAATAAGCGACAGTATGCGACGCCAGTGTTTATTGTGTAGGGCGTTCGCGCCGACGCTTGAGGGCGTGCGGCCATATTTCTTTTTTTTTTTTTGATAGGCCTAGAGTGGTGCTATCTGCTCTAGATTCCTAAAAATTTTTTTTTTCGGAAAATCATACACTACCCCCGAATCAAGTTTTGCTTTCGGAAATTTGGCAGCACTGGTATGATGGTGTGATACTAGGCGTAGTTGTTTTATATTACATTCCTATATGTATATTTGTGAACGATTAAATATCATTTTATTTAAAGTACTTAGTATTTTTAATTAAAAAATATATTTTATCGAATAGTTTTAGTAATGGGCTGTTTTCTTTTTTGTATCCACTGGCTCAGAGATTTCTATAATTCTGTTGCTGGATTTCGCTAGTGTGTTGAGTCATTAGTTCAATCGATTTTAAAATTTAGGTATAATTCCTATTAGACATTTTAATTTGTGATCTCATATATACGTATATTTAAGTGTTTGGTAACATAGCTTTTGGCCTAATTTAGAACTAGGATAGAGAAAAATGCTTAAATTTTTTAAGTTTAATAAATAACCCTATTTACACACGTAGCGACATCTAGTGGCAGACTTTGAAAGCTCAAACTCATTTGTGCAATATAAAAATATTTTATGTATATTTCGTTTAGAAAGTGCGTCCGCTGCGTTGAGCGGGAGCTTGGAGCTAGGGCATGCCTAACGTTCGACCTCCTTGAAGATCATAGAGCAGCGCTACTTGAGGCATGGCTTACGAGACGCGGGGTCCGAGGGGTCATGCGAGTAGGGTTATTTTGCGAAAACAAGTTGAGAGCTAGTTACGCGAAAGATCCCTTTGTAAGAGTCCCGGGCGACCTTGGATTTGAGTTAGCAGCTCCCGCCCAACACAGCAGACTGCCTTAGTATGTCTGGGTGAGGGTTCCGTAGCTTCGTAGCAAGTCTACGACAACCTATTTTTCCTGACCATAGAATGGTGTGTACGTCTATGCACCGGGAGTAAGCTTTGCCGCAAGGAGTATTAATAATGAATGTTTTGTGTAATTTTAATGTAGATTATTATTTCTAACACCTTTTCTAGTCGAAAGAGGTGTTTAGGCATAGTTGGGCACTCTAGCGCCCCCTTGCTTGTGGACGCAGTAGAGCGCAGGCCGCGCGCCTCCTTACCGCCATTTACAATGATATGGATCATCTTCACTTAGTGACAACTATTAGAAAAAAAATAAAAATGGTAACACAACACAGCTGTTCTTTCATTTATTCGCTTTTCGTTAGTTATTTTTGTACCTTTTAGCTAAAACATAGTTTGGAGAAGAATATTTTTTTAATGTTAAATTGTAGAGGTAATTAGAGCTTTGGAGTTTTTGGTCCCCCATGTTGGGCGCCAGTATAAAGTTATACCCCAATATGTAGGTAGTCTTAGACATGGTGAGAACACTGGACATAGATGCATGAAGTCATACGGACCAGTGTGTAGCGGTGCAGTGTGCATGTCTCTGGCGTCTGCGCAGCGGAGTTTGGGAAGATCAAGAACGAAATTTGTTGGCTTCTCTGGGAAGCCACGGCTGTAGTGTTATCTGCGTTTCCTTAGGCGTCGAGGATATGCCTACTGAAATCTCTCTTGTCAAATTTATCTATTTGCATATTGTGTGCATTATGCACCTGGCCCTTTCTTGCCCGTGGTACTACCGGTGGTACTACTTGTAGTAATACCGGTAAAAAATTACCCGTGGTACTACTGGATCAAAAATAAATGAAGATTGGTTAAAAACAAATGAAAATCGGTAAAACAAAGGAAGGTCGGGAAAACAGGTGAAGATTGGGAAAAACAAAATCGGGAAAAACAAGTGAAGATTGGGAAAAACAAGTGAAGATCGGGAAAAACAAGTGAAGATCGGTAATAATAAGTGAAGATCAGTAATTTGTTTTTACCAATCTTCACTTGTATTTACCAATCGACACTTGTTTTTCCCGATTTCACTTGTTTTTCCCAATCTTCACTTGTTTTTCCAGATCTTTTTACCAATCTTCACCTGTTTTCCCGACCTATCTTTGTTTTACCGATTTTCATTTGTTTTTAACCGATCTTCATTTATTTTTGATCCAGTAGTGCCACGGGTAAAATTGAATTACCAGTGGTACTACTGGGACCACTTAGTAGTTTCACGGGTAATTTTTTACCACTGGTACTACCAGTAGTACCACTGGTAGTACCACGGGCAAGAGCTACCATCACCGCTCGATATGAAACTAAAAGAAAAAATAATATTTCAGATGAATTTGACAAGAGGTTAGACTACACAAAGGCATGGTTTTAACATTTCGAAGGTGGTACTGTGGGACAAAGGATTGAAATAGTTGGTGGTTAACCCTTCCCTCGCAAACTTGTACCATGGATTCCAGCCTGTCGCGACTAGTAGTTGGAATAAAGGACTTGAACGAACTATCATCCTTGTAAAACTGGAAAGATCTATCTACCCAGTATGTAGGTAGTTCCCGGTATTTTCTCCCCCGTTTCCTCGTGGTCATACCATCTCGTGGACCCACTATTTTGAACCACTAGTGTGACCTCTAGGGAGGACTGTTTCTCGTGGTTCCACTATGATAACGGATGTAAATATTTTCACCCTGTATATAATATTTTCTAAAACGTAAGAAGATCGGTAAAACAAATGAAAATTGACAAAACAAAGATCAGTCAAACAAATGAAAACCGATAAAACAAATGAAGATCAAAAAAAAAACAAATGAGGATCGGTAAAACGAAGATCGACAAAACAAATGAAGAATGACAAAAAAAAACATCGATGAAACAAATGAAAATCGGTGAACCGATCTTCATTTGTTTCATCGATCTTCATTTGTTTTGTCAGTCATTTGTTTTTACCGATCTTCGTTTGTTTTATTTAAAAAGTAAATCTATATATATAAAAATCAATGCCACTTCTCGTTGTAATTTTATAACCCAAGAACGGGCTCACCTACCCAATCCAAATTTTTAAGCTTTGTTCGGACTATTTAGAAGATGGTTTATGTGAAGTTTGCACAAAATCGGTTGAGCGGTTCTTCATTTATCACGCAAACGATGTTGCGCGGGTCAGCTAGTATATATATATATTCACTGTAAACGTATACAGTGTGAATGTTTACATCCGTTATCATAGTGGGAGGACTAGAAACAGTTCTCCCTCGTCGTCTCACTAGTGGGTTCACGAGAGGTAGTTCCGTGGCTAAAGTAGTGTCACTTCCTCAAGCAGTTGCGGGAAAATAACATCTGTGATTTTAATACATTTTCAAAAGAATGAAGTTTAACGAGACTATCTGCAATTTCCTAAAGTCGAGAATCGCTTGCTGCTATTAACTTTGCTATATCACCAGACTACAAAAGTGGGTGTAAGCAATTACCTTATGAAACTGTCGATAGCCTTGTGTTTTACCGATCATCAATCATCATTTGATTTATTGATTTTCTTTTGTTTTAAAGATAGGTACTTATAAGCCCCGCACGTTGATATTGCGCTTGGCGGCCATCTTGCTAACCACTTGGTGACGTATGTCCGTCGAGCAGTCTGTACTAATCCTCAAATTTCATGGTTCTAGGTTAATGGAATGGTAAGTATGAATTTTGATTCCCTGGCTAGAGAGTGTCAAAATAATACCGTACCTACGCAGCTTCGCGAGGCCAGCGCGCGCTCGCGCTACGACACAATGACGTCACTTAGTCATTATGACAAGGTTCCAGCGCATTACCAACTTGCGGGGCTTATACCTAAATATGTTGCCACGGAATTACTGGGAACTCACTAGTTCTACCTTGGGACTTGCGCGGTACCTACTGCTGGGATTGAGGTGGATCCATGATGGATCTTTTTAATGGATTTTAGTGGACAAAGGGTTTAGGCCTAGGGTTCAAACTACAGATAACTGAATAATTACAAAGAAACAGTTTCCGCTCTTGGCCTCAAAGTGCGAGGCCGCATTTGCGTTTTTCCGCGGCGGTTTCTAACCTCAAAATGTCATCAAACTGTCAAAATCAATGAAATCAAGTCAATGTTTTGACATTTTGAGGTTAGAAACCGCAAGTGCGGCCTCGCCCTGAGGCGGTTTTTCCGGTTGGGCCCACGCCTACGAGATTAAGCTTGGATCGCATTTGCGGTTTACCGCGGCGTTTTCTAACGTCAAAATGTCAAAATGCCAAGTGAAACAGTCTATGGTTTGACATTTTGAGGTTAAAAACCCGCACCGCTGCGGTAACTGCAAATGCGGCCTCAGCCTAAGCGCTAGGTGTGTTGCCCTCCCTTCGGCGCGCGTTCGCCATAATAAAGTAGACTCACTACTTTTTATCCAAGATGTTTTACATTACAAAAAAGCCTATAAAACTACCAGCTCTTACGTTTCTTTCCCATAGCACTACCGCTGTTATTTCGACAACTAATTATTTCAGTATTGTCATTTGAAGATATTTACAGATATTGGCGTTGAAACTTTGCTTAGTTTATTTTTGGTATCGTTACCCGTGTTACTATCCAGTGAGTTGTTGTAAAATACCATTACTCTTGCAAGGGCACAAGACTGCACCCCAATAGCCAGAGTGCCAAAGCGTTGTCAATGGAAAAAAAAATTATATCAACTTTTTTTACTCATTTTTTTCGCATTTGGATGAAAAAATATAACTTTGCTGATGGTAACTTGGAGAACGAAAGTTAAGTATGGACCTACCCCCATCTATAGTAAAGTGCATCCCAGTAACTAGTCAGTAGTTTTGGAGATAGACGTACAAACGGTGCTGGGTTTTTTCAATAAGTAAAATTCGTAGTTATTAGATGAATGGTCGATTCGATTAGTATTTACTGTAAGTAAAATTTTCATTGTGATGTAATACCTCCATGGGAGTTGCTTTTTTTTAGAATTTTTTAGTCTAGATTTTTCGTAGTGTAGCAATGTCATATCAAACGAGAGATAACCCGTACACAATTTTAATGTGCCTTATTGGCAATCTTGATTTTTATTACGTTTTTTTAAACTTAGAATATGGACCAAAACTTCAATTAGTTCGAAAAATATAAATGATAAGCATATTTTTTGTAAACTTTATTTTCTGTTGAATTTGAGAAATTTTTTAGGACTTGTCTTAGTAGTGTATTTACTAGATTTGAAATGTAATCGAGTTAAATAGGTATCATACAAAGAGAGTAGGTATCAAGTTTTGTAGTAGTACAAAGTAAATTATGTACCTAATGTCTGCATAATGTTAAGTCTTCCTTGAAAAACATAGACTGACATATTAGTGCTCAAATTACATATTTTCGTTTTAATATCCCGTTTCACTGGGATGCACTAGATTTTATTTAAGATACTTTATGTAAAGGGCACTTATTTAGATTTTCTTTTTGTAACAAACTCCTTTAACGAAGCAATTTAATGAAACCAAAGAACTTTTTAAATGAAACTACCGCCAAAACTTAAAACTAGGCTGTAGGTATGGTTAATTGCATTTGTCTAATTTCACACTCAACGTACCGCCATGTTTGTTATTTTTTTTAATTATTCAAGTTTTCATGTGATAAAGTTAGAAAGGGTCTGAAAAAGTGCTTTTTTGTACTAACATATTACATTCGGAGAGGTATTATAGTTCTCTCATCGTAGTTATACTGCTCAGTAGAATTAAACCCCAGTACAATGGTTAATATGGAGAGTGCCTACCTGTGACAATATCCTTGCAGATCCATTTAGTTACCGAGTGGTCAGATCAATAGACGTTAAATAAATGATAAGATTGAATTTTGATAGTGTTGTTGAGTTGAATAGATGAAGAATCTTATTTCGATGATGGTTTACAGAAGTTTTTTAACGTCGCTATGAAATACTTTTCTCCTATTTTCAAGTTAACAGACATACAATGAAAAGTCCTAAGAATTTGTACTCCTAACTTTGAAAAAATGTTATGATTATTTTTCTAATGCAATAGAAACAAATAAAAAGTCCTATTTTTGCCATAAAAGTGAAGTAGGACATAATAATTTTTATTATTTTACTTTACTGTGAAGTAAGTGAATCTGTTTTAGTCTTTAAAAGAATACCATGGCTCACGAGTGAAGCTTTTTTCGAAATAAGATTCTAGTGACCACAGGTATTAATTTCAGACTGCATTGAGTTTGAATTATAAAATATAGTCTAGTCAAAACATAAATTGTTAAAACTTTTTAAACCTCCGAAGGTAGACTAGGTATTTTATTTCTTTTGCCTATTTTAGGACTCCAAAATTATAAACCGGACGCATAAAGTCCTATTATCAATATCAAACTAAGTATAAACTTATTTTTGAATGGAGTCTTGAAATGGTGGAACATGGTTGTTTTATACGAGTTGTAAATAATTTAGAGTAAGAATTGTTATTGATTAATGTGTGATGTATTTTATTCATGTACTATGACATTCTTGTATTATGATGATTTAGAATCTTAGGCATATCTCTTTCTCTCGTTTTATTATTCAAAGTAGTTAATTATCCTCTGAATATCCGAGTTTAGTGCATATTGATTTATTGTACGTTAACGTAACTACATTTTTCAAAAATTTCTACCATATTGATAAAAATTATTGATACTGGTAACCCCTAAGTCAAAGTTTCAAATTGCTTTGGTGTGTTAAAATTTTATTTTGTTCTGCGCTGTCAAATTCACTAAACTCGGCAAATTTCATTGATTCTCTAATATAACAAAAAGTGCCCCACGAATTTGTATAATCGTAAGCTCATTGTTCTATTTACATAATTAGACAGTAGTTTGTGATTGGTAATTAATTAAAATAATACATTGAGCGGAATATATTAGATTTTTTACTAGTATTATCTTACATTTTGAAAGGTATTTGCTGGCGATGTGATCGTTTCGTAGTAGTGTCTCGGATGTAATATACAGACTTTCATTCACTTTTTACGCGTGGAACACTCGAGGGACATCATTCCACAATGTTATTTCCATTTCCACCATTAACTCGAAATTGCCAGGAAATGTTTCATCCCTCGAATCATGACATCAGTGTTTACTGACAATCTCTGCCCTTCATATTGGGGGTCAATTCTCTACTTACCCTATGTGAGCCGCGCGTGGGAACCCATTACACCACCACTCATGTTTGCCTGCGTCTGCTATTCTAGTGCCAGCCAGGCAAAACCATTGCTCCTCGCCTCGTGCTTACACTTCCACCCAAGTTTAATGTGAAGTCCTGCTTGGAAGAACTATCTACTTATTTTTTGTCAGTTAATCTTCATCTGTGGGTCAGTTCTAGCGGTACCTACAGCTGCAGTTTGTTTCTGAACACTGCACCTGATTCTCGGCAGTCAGCAGGCACCAAGCATCATCTAATTGTAACAGAACCAATAAATCATGAAGGTTCCAACTATTGACTGACTATAAGTACCTACATAAGTTTTCCACACATTTAAATGGTTAACACAGAACAGACCACCTAGTCCTGGGACATCCTTCCGAAGGCTTACTTGGTGCTCCCGAACGTAGGCAGTGCTAGGACTTGTGTGGTTTTAGTCGGCAAGAGTCAGACAAAGCATCCATGACGGATTTCCACACAAAAAATAGTCTACCTAGTACCTACAGAGATGGCCATTAGTAAAAATATAAGTATCTACCAATTTGGTAGAAATCCTTTGAAGTTTGTGCTTACTGCTTCCGAACGATCACAGCGTTATCCTTATTCGTAAAGTACTAATCATGGTAGTTTTTAATTGTGAAGAGGATTATTATAATATTATGCAATGTACCGAAGAGTTCTGCTTCTAATATATTTATTCTACTTATTTACTGGCCCCGGTGTAATATCGGGCGCCCCAACGCAATTTCAAATTGAACAAAACGTTTAATAAATGGTTTACATTCATACCTGTGTTTTATTTTAAACTAGCAAAGGCTCCGCTCAATTTCAAATCTATAATTTTCCCATTGTGGTTCCCCCTGGGCGGGTCAAGATATTGCTTCTGCTGACAGAGCAGGGGACTTATTAACTACCTATGGATTTGACGGATATTCCAGTAGGCCCATTATGGAATTACTGGAATACCTACAGTGAATCATCATCCGCCGCACTCCAGTAATTTCAAAATGTAATTCCCAGATTACGCAAAGAATATGGGGGTTTAGGTAGAGGTACGTATGTGGTAAGTAGTGAAATGTAAATAAAAATATGAAAAAAAAGTGTGTGCGTGTAACCTTTTCGCGCGATAGAAGTAAAACGTCTTTGCCATTGACGGCATCAAATGATGAACGTCATGATGGCGGGACCCCGCCAGATTTTGTGAATATCATGCAATAAGAATTTAATACACTTTCTCTACTATTTCATACTTTCATAGTAAAATTCTACACCCATAAAATTACTAAATATCCTACAAAGAAAGTGGTCCCGCTATTTTGACGTCATAATGGCGGGACCACCATTACATTAAAGAAAAAACATGACGTGATCTTAAACTAACCACGCCAAATTTTAATACGATATAGTACAACTACTTAAAAATAATTTTTATACTTATAAAACTGCAATTTCAATAGAAAACACGTTTATTATGTTTTGCTGCTGTTAATATGCATTTGCTGTTGTTAATATACTACATGAATTGAATTTGCTTTTGATTATACTTCTGGTTAATTGCGAATCTGGTGAGTTGAGAATCTGGTAAGTTGCGAATCTGGTGAATCGAGAATCTGGTGAACTGCTCCTGAGGGGTAATTTTATGGGTGTAGAATTTTACTATGAAAGTATGAAATAGTAGAGAAAGTGTATTAAATCCTTATTGCATGATATTCACAAAATCTGGCGGGGTCCCGCCATCATGACGTTCATATCAAATGTTATATTAATATCATTCATTCGAATTTTTCGGTCTGATCCCAAAGTAAGCTAGGAATTAACCTGCTTATGTTATAGGGTATCAGACCACGGATATTAATACTTATATACTTTATACATACATATTAGGTATTCATAGAAACACCCAGACTCTTGAGACAAACATTCATGGGTCACACAAATATTTGTCTCCGGTGGGAATCGAACTCACGACCACACTCACTACCGACTGCGCCTCAGAGGCAGAGAGGTTTTTCGTCGCTTGTATTCCCGTCGCATTATTGTACAAGAAATTTGATTGCCATTAAAATGGTTATTGTGTACCTACCAACCCTAGAAGACAGATATGCCGTCGCGGATTTCTTTAAACTTTTTAAGAGGATCAATTTTGTAGTATCTACTTATTTTTTTAATATTTCTAACTATTTAAGCAGCTCACGCAACGGAAGCTATTAAAAGGAATAATTTTTCCCCTTTTTTGAAACATTTATCATTACTGCTCCGCTCTTATTCGTTGTAGCGTGATGTTATATAGCCTATAGCCATCCTCGATAAATGAACCATCAAACTGCAAAAGAATTTTTGAATTCCAACCGGTAGTTCCTGAGATCCTAGCGTTCAAACAAACAAACTCTTCAGCTTTATAATATTGGTATAGTATGGATGGATACAACACCTACACTAGGTACTGAGCTGGGCATCATAATATTTCTTACGTGTCTCTGAAGACAGGTGTATCCCTAGATTTATACTGTAAATAGCTGAATAATGAATTTGCCTTTGAGTTCCCAATAGTTGGAAAGTGACATCTATTGTATTCTACCTACTTTAATGTTTTTTACGCCGAAAACGGCAGAATATTATGATCATTTTGTAACACCTATACGTACAACTTCTTTCACCCGCGTAGTTCCCGTTCCCGTGAGAATACGGGAATAAAATATAGCCTATGTTCACCGCAAAGAGTGTAGGTTCCCAACAGTAGTGAAAGAATTTTTCAAATCGGTCCAGTAGTTCCGGAGCCTATTCGTTACAAACAAACAAACAAAAACAAATATTTCCTCTTTATAATATTAGTATAGATATTCTGACAAATATGTATACAATTTCTTTTTTTAGAATTTTGTCTCGCAAAGATTCAACACAAAAATTGTAGGTAATTCAAGTTATTACCTATTCACGTCAGATCCATAATAAACGAACGACAAAATATTATTTTTCTAGTGTGCCGGTGACATTTGTATTTCACGGCTGGCAACACTTCACTTCGGCGGGAAAAAAATGCTCAAATGTCATTGGCAGGGGACAAAGCGCGGGAAATCGTGCGGAGCTTTTTTTTCCTGTCGATTTATTTGACCCTTGTTATTTTAAAAATCCTTATAGTTTTGATATTCTTACATGACTTGAACACAATTTAGGCGTTGAGTTCAGTTTGCTTCTAAATTCCGTTTTGGATATTTAGGACAAAAGAATGAGAGTTGACAAAAATTGATAACATCAAACTGAAAGGAATCTAAGAACATACATAATAATCACGCCTTTATTCCCGAATGGGTAGGCAGAGGCATAGTAGGTTTACAACCACATTTCACCTGATAGTTTTATGTCCCATGTAATAGGTGGTGAGCCTATTGCCGTGTTGAAATGGACAGGCGCAGGTCGCCGTGACCCGCAGTTGAAATTTTTCAAGCCGCCCATAAAGCCTTCAACAAGCCATAACGATTGTCATTTTACTGACAACAGAGTTTCATTTCGAGTTTTCCTTCTCTACGCAATGGATCTTTTTGCAAAAGTGTTCCCTTAGTCGCCTCGTACGACACCCTCGGGATGTATTGGGGTGGCGACATTTTGTACCTACTCTTACCCGTCGCCACTCGGGCTTCTAAGCCACACGGAGTCTAAGAAAGTAAGTAGGTAGGGGTAGGTCTAAGTATGTAGGTAGGTACCTACCAAGGTACTCTATTTACCTAAACAAGTGAAAGAAGCACCAAACATAGTAGAATAGAATGCTCGATATTCTAGCAATTAAAATAAGTAAGAAATAAAAATTTCTACTAGGTAGGTATTATAAAATTGTAAAAATAGCTGACTGTACATCCCTACTAATATTATACTACCCGTTCGCTCTAAGTTTACCGCTGTCGTAGAGGCGTATACCAAGTAAATTGACAGTAGCTAATGTCACTTCGTCATAGAAAATGCAACATTGTATGAAGATGTGACATTCAAAAAAAAAAAAGACGCGGGAAAGCGTGCTTGTGAAAAATTAAATTTAATTATTATTTTAGTGAAATAGTGTGAGAACTGCGAAATAAAATAACACATTTATTTAATTAGCGGTAAATTCAACATAATTTAATGTAATCCAGGCTCTAAAAGGGTTTTTTTTGCGAAAAAGCCGGCGACTCGTCAGCCGGCCGGCTGCGGGCGCAATGAATAATGAGACGTATGTTGTGAGCGATATAGTCGAAGATGGCTTATCTGGTGACGAAATAAATATCGATGCAGTTGTGGAAAATAGTGAGGAATGCAGATCAAGGATGCAAACGGAGGATGAGATATTTAGCAGAAAAAGACCAATGACTCGGGAAGATTCCTCTTCTGAGGAAGGTTGGCAGCGAGTTTCTAGAAGGCACAAGGTGGCTTGTACTCGTGAATCCAGCAGTGCGGAGCAAGAAAATGTACAAGTATGTGTTTCATGTAGTTCCATTATGCCCAAACAGTTTGCATTAGCCAAATTATTTAAAGAAAATAACATCAGTGGGGTAATTCGTGTTAAATTTGTCCATCAATACAAAATTATTGTCACTTTTGATCAAGAATGCAATGCCGACCGATTTATTTCTTGTAAGGCTTTTAGAGATCTTGAATGGAAAAGTCAGAAAACATCTGAGGTCGGAGTTTCATACGGTGTTATCAAGGACATTGACTTGAATATTACTGACGAAGATATTATTACCAGCTTATTTTCTGATATTGAGATCATTGCAGCGAAAAGGCTAAACAAACGAGATTATTACCAGGAATCGTCTTCTGGTTGGGTTAAATGTGAAGCCGTGCGTATATCATTTAAAGGCCCTTCTCTCCCTGCTTACGTATACATCTATAACATGAGAGTAAGTGTGTTGCCTTATATCTTCCCTGTAACGCAATGTTCGCGGTGTTGGAAGTACGGACACACTAGATTAGTATGCCCTTCTAAAAAGATTATATGCCCTAAGTGTACCAAAAATCATGAAAATTGCGATACTACCTCCTTCCGCTGTATTAATTGTACTGGCAACCATATGGCGTTACAAAAGATTTGTCCAGTGTTCAAAAAAGAGAAAAGGATTAGGGAACTTATGTCTGAATTTAACTGCACCTATAGAAAAGCCCTCACTATGTATGTACCACCGTCTCCGCCTCCTGAAAGACATTCATCCCATGGTTTGGCTGAAGTTCAAATGCCAAAGTTGGATTCACAGCAAATATTCCCTGATCTTCCATACGAAAATACCAACCAACCACCAACTAAGCAGAAACTCATGTCTCAATTGTTCAACACTCCACAACAATCTAATACTAAAAAGGCTCATGAACATAAACTGAAAAAGCCACGTAAACAGCTTCCTCGTGCTTCTCCATACCCGTCACGTCCTTCTTCACCGGCGAGATCGGAGAGAGCAGAGGAGGTTCTATATTCCGAAAGCTCTGGAGGCTACGTGGGAGTTAATAGTGAAACCAGCAACAAAGCACAGAAAACCAAAGACATTAGTTTTTTTAGTGTATTATATAGGCTTTATAGATTAATAATGGAGAAGGGTTCTTTAGAGGATAAAATACATGAAGTTATCAAAATTTGCACGGAGTGGATTATATCTAAAGTAATGCAAGGAATGTCGGTGAGTTCTTTTTTCAATACTTTCTCTAATGATGGATAGTGGTTTTATCGATATCAATTTAAACATTATACAATGGAACTGTCAAAGCTTGCGACCGAAGTCACTATCTTTAGAGGCCCTTCTTTCACAAAATAACATACATATAGCCGTTCTGAATGAAACTTGGCTTGAACCGGACAGTTATTATAACATTAGGAATTATAATATTTTCAGATCAGATCGTAGTGACGGCTATGGTGGCTTAGCCATCCTTATACATGGCTCTATTAGAAGTAGTATAAGTATGTCACGTAGCCCTAACTCAGGTATAGAGCTTTTACATGTTAAGATACATAATTGTCGGTATATTGAGAACATATTTTCACTGTATTGCGCTTCAACTGTAAACACCGTCCAAAACGACTGGGATCATCTGTTTTCTCTCGCAAGTTCCAAATCATTAATTTTAGGTGATTTTAATGGTCACCACTTAAATTGGTCGTACAAAACTGACCCGAGAGGATTACAAATATTTGATTCCATGATTGATTATAATTATATTTATTTAAATAATGGTGATCCGACTCGAATACAATTAGTGAATGGTGTATTGAAAAAATCCTCCCCTGATATATCTTTCGTCACCTCTGATTTGGCTACGTTATTTACGTGGAAAGTGTGTAATGAATCGCTCGGCAGCGATCACCTTATTATACAGTTGTCGGCCACGATTCATGTCCCCCGTGTCATGTTAAAAAGACGTAAATATAAAAACAGTGGCAATCCTACAGCTCTTACATAGAAATTTCACTAAAGGATTATATCGTTCCCTCTGATTCCCAAGAATTTTATGATGTCTTTGAACGTACTTTACAGACTGCCGGCAATAAGTATATCCCCTTCACTAAGGTTCCCCAGTACCCCTGCAATAAATTTAAACCAAAACCTTATTGGAACACAGAACTTTCAAAGGTTGTGGCGGAACGCCGATTAGCGTTGTCCAAGTTCAGAAGATGCCCTTCTCCTACTAATTTAGAGATATTGAAAGAGAAGGTACGTACTGCTCAAAGACTCATCAGATTAGCTAAGAATAGTTCTTGGCACGGGTTTTGTGATTCCATAGATGCTACTACTTCCCCCTCTGAAATGTGGAACCAAATGAGATGGGTAAAAGGACATCGAACTAACACTCGTAATCACTATATAGACAAAGATAATGCCGTGCAATTGCTGAATTCCTTAACTCCCGATTTTACGTGTCCTCCTATCCCCCATTTTAATTCAGTTAACACTTCTTTAGAATCTGAAATTAGTATTCAGGAACTGGAAAACTGTATCAAAAAGACAGATACAGCTCCCGGCAGGGATGAAATATCATTTTCTATGATTGCACATCTGCCACTAACTGCTAAAATTATGTTAGTTAAATTGTATAATACTTTTTTAATTTCTGGCTTTGTTCCTGCACAGTGGCGCGAGGTCAAGATAGTCCCTATTCCTAAACCGGGCAGAGAACCTAACTCTCACCACTCACTTCGGCCTATAGCTTTAATTTCATGTTTATGTAAAATTTTCCATAGTATTTTGAACAAAAGATTAGAGTGGCATTTTGAAAAAAGTAAGCTTTTACCCGAGTATATGGTCGGTTTCCGCAAAACTCGTTCATGCTTAGATAATTTATTTAGCTTAATCTCCCAAATTCAAATTGGGTTTTCTAGGGATCAGCCAACCGCGGCTTGTTTTATAGATATCGACAATGCTTACAACAATGTTAACGTTACTTGCCTAGTAAACACTTTAGACACGTTTGGAGTAGGTTCTAAAATATGCTTTTATCTCTGGTCCTTTTTAACTAACAGACAGCTACTAGTTGCGGTTGATGGTCAAAATTTGGCCAGAACTACCGGTCAGGGTTTGGCGCAAGGAGACCCATTATCTCCCCTTCTGTTTAATATTGTAACAATCAATGTTTGTAAAAATATCCCAAATGTACATATTTCTCAATATGCCGACGACTATGTATTATATGCTACACATGATAATATTGATGCCGCCCTTTTGAACCTTCAACATGGCTGTGAAAAATTGAGCCGCATGATGTTTAATTTAGGCTTGTCTATATCTCCTACAAAATGTAAATTGTGTATATTTAAAAAAGGGAGTTTTAGACGTTCTATTGATTTTAGAATTAACGAACAACCAATACCTGTTGTTAAGCACGTTAAATATCTGGGCTTATGGCTGGATAGTTCACTGAGGTGGGGCAAGCATATTAACGAAACAGTTCAAAAAGTAAGCAAACATATAAACTTGTTAAAAGTATTATCAGGTCCTGGGTGGGGTATTCATCAAAAACACTTGAGATGCTTATATATTTCTATTATACGTAACAAAATCGACTACGCAAGCTTTCTCTATGACAATAGCTGTAAAACCAATTTACTAAAGTTAGACAAAACTCAAAATCAGGCCTTACGAGTAATTGGTGGTTTTATTAGGAGCACCCCAATACACACTATGGAAAATGATTTATGCCTTCCCCCCCTTCAGTTTCGCAGAAGATTTTTGGCAGGTAAATATTTGCTAAAATCAAAGTCATTTGCTAATAACTCTAGTGATCTGCTGAATATATTAACATCTGTTTGTAACAATAGCTACTGGACTAATAAGAAAGTACCTATGCTAGTCAATATCAATCGTTGTATAGACACAGGGTCAATTCACTGCAGTAATTTGCTAGAAATGTTTTCTTTAGAGACTTGGGTGAGTAATATCCCAGTGCACCAATTCATTGCAAGCTCTATTCCGCTGATTGATAAAGCTAAACAAAATTACTCCTGTCGCCAGTTGAACTCGATTTGTACAAATTTCATTGAAGAAAAATACAGTAATTGTTACAAAATTTTTACCGATGGTTCTAAAGATAAAAGTTGCGCGGGGTCAGCTGTTTACGATCCACAGTCAGCTGGTTTTGTAAAACTTAGGATTGATTCTAATATATCAATTATGCACATTGAATTAATTGCAATTTCAGACGCTTTATCTTATATTGATTCAGTGAATTTTGATCAATTTGTCATATTGACGGACTCAAAAAGCGCTTTACAACATCTGGCTCGCTGTTCCTCTCCCGTGAGAGGCATACCGATTGCCTATAAAATATTAGAATCAATCTTAGGTCTACAAGCTCGACAGAAAACTGTCACCCTTCAATGGATTCCATCCCATATCCAACTTGAACCAAATGACATTGTAGACATGCTAGCTAAACAAGCTTCAGTGGATGGAATTCCCTATGCAGTTTTACCACTATTTTCGGACAAGGTAAGACTTGTTAAACAGCATTGCCTGGACGTTTGGCAGGAGTATTTTGATGAGCGCTCACAAGAAAAGGGCATATGGTACCGAACTATCCAACCACACATATTAACGTTCCCATGGATAGCCTCGATTCGACTAAACAGAGAAGATTTAAAAACCATTCTCAGGCTACGTTCCGGACATATTCCATCTAGAAAGTTTGGATATTTAATGAAAAAAATTACATCACCTAATTGCATCGATTGCGGTGTAATTGAAGACGTTTATCACATCTTGATGGAGTGTGTCAGGAATGAACATTTCAGGGCAACTTGTTTTGTTGGCGAATCGAGGATGTTTGTGGGTCAGGTGAACAGCGCCTTGTCTGAGCCAGGCTCACAAAAAGCCCAAGAATTGATCCAATTAATTATTTTAGGTTTAAGCGATTCCTAGTTTATTATTTTTGTTGGTAATATTGTATTTTAGTTGGTAATTTTGTATTTTAGTTGGTTTATAATTATTTTAGTTATTTTATGTTTAGTTAATGGTCGTAATTTTGTTGTTTGTCTTTACGGGACGATGTAATCGCTCAGCGATATAGTCCTTTTTCAATAAATAAAAAAAAAAAAAAAAAAAAAAAAGATGTGACATTAGTTGCTGTCAATTTACTTCGTCTAATTAAAAATTGGACTTTAGTATGGAGCCGAGCGGCAAACTTAGAGCGAACGAGCAGTAAATGCGAACTCTGTCTGTCTGTCTGTTACAATTTCACGCCTAAACGGATGGAGCGATTGAGATGAGGTATAGGGATAGTTCGAGGTCCTGTAAAGGACATAGGCTACTTTTAACCGACTGCGCAAAAGTAGGGTTATGATTTTACGATATATTGACTCTTACGCGATAACGACTTCTACGCGGTCGAAGCCGCGGGGAACAGCTAGTTTAAGATAAATTTAAAAAATAACCGAAGTACTGTACTTTAGGACTTCTGAGTTCAAATCTATATTTTTCTTCGTTTCTGTTTGTTTGTTTATTTGTTCAGGGTTGGAGCAAAATTCAGTAGCTTGATCATAACTGTACTATAGGATTTTGTAGGTATTTTTTCAACTTAAATAACGCTGTATGTTTCATTAAAATCGGTTCAGCGGAAATGATAATACAGCTTGACCTATGTTTTAATAGAAGACCTATACATTGGACAGGTCAAAGTTGATTGGTTTTTTGTTAAAACTATAACTATAAGAAGTCGCGGGCAGAAGCTAGTTAGATGATAAATGTACTTCACAGATTATAGAACTAAACTAATGTCACATGACTCTTACCCTTAGACCATATATCACGGGACTAGCCTTTGCGAACCACCGCATACAAAAATATTCTGCTAGTTTTCATAGCGGGTGAAGGGGGAAACACAAAGACATATAAAATTTCATTATATTTAAAAATGTATTAATCGACAAACGCGTAATGGCTGTTGTGTGTTAATTTTTATTGTACTGTCAACTACAATGAAATGTACTAGTTTAATCATATAAAATGATGTACTGATGTACAGTGCTTTTTATAAAGCCAAAAGACCAAATGGTCATGTGCAATGGCAGAAAACAATGCTTAAGTAAGGCGCATCCTGTGGTTAGATGATCTAAGCTCTTACCGAATAAGAAAGTGAGGCCAAGGAAGCAAATACTAAATAAAAATCACTATTATGTAGTATAACTAGCTGTTCCCCGCGGCTTCGACTGCTTAGAAGTCGTTATCGCGTAAAATCATAACCCTCCTTTTGCGCAGCCGGTTAAAAAGTAGCCTATGTCCTTCCCTCCCTATCCTCGAAGCCTCGAACTATCTCTATACCAAAATTCAACTCAATCGCTTCAGCCATTTAGGCGTGAAAGCGTAACAGACAGACAGACAGACAGAGTTACTTTCGCATTTATAATATTAGTCGGGATAACAATTATATGCATCATCACAGGCGAAACCGCAGGGCGTAAGCTAGTCAACAAATAAAATTATAAACAGGTAGGTAGGAGGTATGTACTTATATGTATACATCATAACATTGTTCTACAAATACACATATCGTACAAAAATGTTTAAAACACAAATTACCGAAATTAAAAAGCAAACTCCCTGTTAAATTGTCATCAAAAGGCAATAATTAAAATACAACGCATTCCCGCCACAAAATATAAAAAAAATACCTGTTGTTGTCTATGGGAATTATTCAAACCACGCGTTTGTGGTTCCTATTAATTTGAGTCAAATAAGAGAAGTTCCGTAATCTGTGGGCACCGCTTAAATGTGCGTTTCCATTGAATTATATTAAACGTCCGAGAGTGTACCTGAAATTCCGGGGTAACTGATGGTAGAGTAGGTACTACTGAGAGGTTTTGGTCGGTAGGAGTCCGGCATAGGATTCGTATGATATAAGTATGCCTATTTGTGTAATGACTGCAATGTTTGTTTTGGGGGTTTTGGTGAATATCAGAGTGAAAAATACACCTAAGTATGTAAGTAGGTATCTATCAAATCTTAAAAGTTTTTAGAACAAGCTTTTATCAGCATAGTTTGGACCAAACAAGGAACAATAAATAAATATTTGTGAGCATTTTCACATTTACAGATAAATTACACCCAGTCTCAGAAAAAAGTGTGTGCGTGTAACCTTTACGCCCGATTGAAGTAAAACTTCTTTGCCATTGACGGCATCAAATGTTATATTAATATCATTCATTCGAATTTTGAATAGCGGAAACGTAGTTTCGTCGCGCCATAAGAAGTTTTACTTCAAAAATCAATGTGTTCATCACACAAAGAGATTTTTCCTGGGTGGGAATCGAATCCGAACCCGTAGTCAGGCACACTAAGACCACGAGGTTAGTCAAGCGCTGTCAAAACAATGGAAACGTACTCCTCCATGTTAGGGGCCATTAAAAATATATTTAAAAATGTCGTCTGTGGTCCACCGTGCAATAACAGGCGCATTGTTTAGAAAAAGTTAAACCAGCATGGCATGCGGACACGTGACACGCATAGAAATGGCGCGGAAATACCAACAATTTCTGCATTTTTTAAGGAATGTTTTGATGGTAGGTATATTTTTTTTTTGTTTTTATTGTTGATATACCTTTATAGGTAGGTAGGTAGGTACCTAGGTACTACCTACCTACATATAGCCCGCTCGCCCTAAGTTTGCCGCTGGCGTAGAGGCTGATGTAGAGGTGTATTATGGGAGGCGACCAACAAACATAGAGCGAACGAATAGTAAGTATGGTCCGTTTACAGTTAATTTACCTCTGACAGATCGTTTTCTGTAAGTTGGTATTGCGGTAAAGTCCCCCTATGAGTGCCAGCTACAGACAATTCACCGCATTTTAGGGGAGATTATAAGATGCAATCGTTAAGGGGGGATTCGCCACAATCGCGGCCGTCAGACCGGTCATGGACGAGTGGCTGGAGAGAAGACACGGTGCTCTCTCCTACCGGTTGACACAGATGCTTGCCGGGCACGGTAGCTTTGGTAGGTATCTGTGGCGAAAACACCGGGAAACCACGGCCGAGTGTCAGCACTGCGAGGACCGCAGCGATGACACGGCGCTCCACACGCTGGTGGAGTGCACGGCGTGGGCACAACAGCGACAGGTCCTCGTAGTGGGTCTGGGCGTGGACACTCTCTCGCTTGAGGCCATGGTGCGAGCCATGCTCTCCAGCGGGAGTAAGTGGGACTGCGCCGCCTCTTTCTGCGAGCAGGTCATGCTCGCGAAGGAGGCGGCGGGCCGGGTGCGGGAGAGAACTCTCCCACCCGAGTTCCGCAGTCGGCGCCCCGGGCGCCGCCGACGTGTCTTCGCCGAGGACTATCGGACTCCGACCGGGGGTCTGAGGACGGTGAGAGGGCCGCTCACCGTCCTTACAGAAGCAGGCCCATGACGGCAGCGTGACGTGAGCACTCACGCACGCCCCCCCTTAGAAGCGGGGTCACACCCGAAACCCCCCATAGACGCGGGATTGCACCCGAACCACCCCCTGGGCGAGGCCGCATTGGCGGCCGTAGGTCTGTTGGGAGTCACGGGACATCCTTCCTGAGGGCTTACCCGGGGCTCTCAACCATAGGCTGTTGGGCGTTACGTGAGGTTTTTTAGTCGGTAAGAGTCCGGCATAGCATCCTACGAGGATTTTCCCTCACGTTAAAAAAAAAAAAAAAAAAAAAAAGATGCAATCGTTAAGACTGACAGTTTTTTTTAATGTAAATATCCGTTAAGACTGACAGTTTTTTTTAATGTAAATATCCATTATAATAAAGACATAGTTCTGTTATTATAAGATTTTTCTTAAGTTTCATTTTTATTTACATAAAATGGATATGTAATTCAAAAAAGACACTCATCACCATCACCAAGGAGGGCAAAGGTGCTGCTTCCACATCTCAAATAATTTCCACGCCCGAAAAAACGGCAGCAAAAGAAGAAAATAAGTTTCGACTTAAGGTTGGAATACATGGGAGAAAAAAAATCTTAGTATGGTAACACGAAAAGCAGGGAAGCCAACCTCACAGCTAGAGGTAAATTAACTATTGACTATGGACTAGAATGTTTTTATTATATATATTTTTAACTTAGCTGGGATGATTTTAATCTTTCACACAGATCAAAAGTAAGTACCTAGGTAATAATAGATATACTTTATGTTCACCGAGGATAGTGTAGCTTCCCTCAGTGAACGAATTTTTGAAATCGGTTTATTAGTTTCAGTTTCGGAGCCTATTCGATGCAAACAAGCAATCAAATCTTTCCTCTTTGTAAAATAAGTATTATTATTACAGTAAGATACATACATATATTCACGCCTTTATCCCCGAAGGATTATTATTATTAACTAGCATTATTATTATTAACACCCCCCCCCCCCTCCTCTGTTAAAATATAGTATACATACTCATGGAGTAGGGACAGGTTGTGATCACATAGTATACAATATGAAAATACGATAAAAAAAATGCACGACCAAATCAATAATTATGAGCCAAATTGAATTCTTGCCTCACGGCGCATTAACCTAATGGCGGGTGAGCTATTTTGAGGCTTTTTTGACTCACTACAAATAATTTCCGTCCCCAGCTCGATTCTCCAACAACCTTTCTTATGCTGACAAACAATATAGGGTACTTGGCGTCCTGTTCAACTGGTTTTTTCGAGAGTATCATTAATTTCATACACGCGCCGAATGGTGTGGCAAGTATGTGCAAATACCGGGAATGATTCTCTGCTGCTCATTATGTCCCAATGGAATAAGAGACGGGGAGATTTTAGTTAGATGGTATTCAACCACGTTTTCTTGTCCTTATCGTATAACCGTTTTCGGTTAGTTACTGGGAGACCGCCCAGTTTGGTTGGATTCATCGAAACTGCGGCCTTAAAATAACATTGCGGAGGAAGCTGTATAGATCATGACCTGCTAGCCTCTCATAGGTTCTGCCAAAGGGACACGATCCCAAATCTTATGCGAGCTGCTTCAACTCCCTGTGGGCCAGCTGGATTTCCTCGTCCGCAACTCGTCCATCACGAGAAACCTCCAGATCAACAGGCAACACCCCCGCAAGCACAGGTAATGTTATAGTGTTGCGTGATCGGTAAGTCTTCATGAGCAATAATAATGCTGATTGCTGAGTTCTCAAAAATATACGCTTGACCACAAAGTTAGACGACCGCGGTACCATACAGCTGCAGCGTACATCAACGTAGCAACAAAGGTTCCTGAGTAAAGAACTCTGAAGTGCTGCGTGTCATATTCCCCACGTAGAGGCAGACACGCTGTAGACATTCTGAAAACAGTTACGAAGTCTTTTAACCAATAAAATCCACATGCGAGCTGTAGGACGTTGCATCGTCCCGAGTAACACCGAGCGCTTTTGCCTGTGACATAGTCGCAACCGAGGCGCCGCAGTCTATGTAAATAGTCCGCACTTAATTTTATCCTTATATATAGATCATAAGCGGGTGAGAAGCCCAGTCAGTTTAAGGCACTACACCCAACACCGTCTTCACCGTGACATTATCATTACGTTCAATCACCGTGCGGCGACGCCGGCGCCGACGTCTCAATCACGATAGTCACTTCATCGGCATACACAATCAGGTGCACTCCTTCGGGTTCTGGCAGCAATTGGAGGTCATTGAGGAGGAGGTTCCAGAGTGTCAGGTCCAATACAGATCCATGTGGATACCTTATAGTGTTCGATTTCCACGAAATCCGCGTGCCAACGATAAAACCGACCCAACGATTATAAAGTAATTATATAAATTTTATACAAATTCGGTGGTGCTGAATCATAGGGCCCCATGCGTTATCGAAAGCACCCCAAAAAGATAAGCTGTACGTACGAAAAGCTGAATTTTCGAAAATTACGTTCAAACGGCCTAAGACCGTGAGCCGGTGCTGGGAGTTTGTATATTACGGTACAGACAGGGTGTTGAAACAACTATAACACGTTAAAGTACCTATTTTACTGGCAGTAATGTGATGGGTTCGTAAGCTTTGAGATCGCTCCCTCGTCGTGTAACAATTTGTAACTCCTGTGTAAGGGCCTGTCCACATCACCACGATACGACGCGACGTCTCGTCGCCGTGGAACGGTTATTGATAATAATTTGTCACTCTTGTAATTTCTGTGTAACTCTTATTAATAATCATCCAATGATGTTCATTCAAAAGCCGAAGGTCATTTGGAGAATCATATTGACAGTCTTTAGTCGAAGGATGAATACCCTGATAATAGTTGGTTTTATTTGAATGAACCGTACACACTTAGAGCGAGTTCGTTAATTATTCCTGAACAGCCTGTGTCTAAGTCTACCGGTTCAACTTTTTATACTAAACTTTAATTAATCAACATGAAGACATTTACAATAACACAAAATCAATCTCTGTTGGACATCAAATAGGAATGACAATGTCAATCGGATTTAACGTTCAAAAATGTGTCGCCATTAAAAGTAATTTAAATCAAAAATAATGAGTAAGTTTTTTAAGGAGAATTGATAACAATTCTGGAAAAAAATTTCCCCAAATTATCTTACATTCCCTTTTTAGCTCGTTATAGTATAATTTTTTATAAAATACGAAACACATCTTTAATCAATAATGATTTTAATGCTATAAGCCGAATTTGAAGTAGATCAGACCAAGGAATCACGTTGTCCCATACAAACTTTACCCTTCTTTTTTATACCCGTGGAGGTGGAATTTGCAAAAATGGTAAAATTACTTTCTTCAAATTGTAACAAAGAACGCTCGTGCTGAGTTTCATCACCGTACCATAAGGCGTAAAACAGACGACGGGGCGGGCCGGGCCGGTCAATTTCGCCGCGAACGATAGCGCTAAAGGAATCCTATACTACCAACGCACACGAAGGGCAAAAAGACCGCGCCGCCGCTGTCCGCCGAGCACTGGCGGCGCGGCATGTCCGTGGCTCGCCGCCATGAATCACACAAACCAGTTTGTATGAAGTAACGCAGACGGGGCGGCGCGGGGCGGCGCGGGCCGGCCAGGCTCAGTCCTCGCCGCACGTTTTCTAGTGATGGACGCCTTCGACGTCGAAAATTTAATTTCTCAAGTCGAAAAAAGATCGCCGATTTATAATACGGCATTAAAAGAATATCACGATGTAAATGAAAAGAGGAAGCTATGGAACCAAATATGCCAGGCAATATATACGCCTGCAGTATGGGATGAGTTGTCATCGAGTACCCAGTACTCCCTATTAGTCCATTGAAATGTTACAATTTAAGGACCGAATATTGCATTTGTTAGAGGACGCAATTTTATTTTTGGGACATGTGTGGGGGGTCAATAGAAGCTTAACCTCAAGTTTGTGGGGTTGCCACCCTTGTCCCCCGGCCGCAATCTTAAAAAGGGGTGAAAACACTTTTTCCTCAATATCTCGGAAACTATGAGTCTTACAAAAAAATTGTGAAAACTTAATTTGTAGCAAATTGTTTTGCCTACAAATATGTCAACAAATTTTTGTCCTAAATTAAAAATTATAAACAAAAAATCAATACATATAATAAAATCGTAACAGGTCGCTGTCTGTACATGGAAGATAAATAAGAAAAAATATTATAGGGGGGCTTTATGAACGCAATAGAACCCAATACAATGATTTTTAGAATTTTTGTCTGTTTGTCTGTATGTCTGTATGTCTGTATATCTGTTTGTCTGTACGGTTGTGCACGCTAATCTGAGTAACCGCTCAATCGATTGCAATGCGGTTTTTTTTATTGTGTTGAGGTTTGCTCCAGTTAACATTTAGCGTTTGTTTTATGTAAATCGGTTTAGAAATAAAAGAGTTATAACACTTTTAAGAATCAGATATTTTGAAAATTTTAATTGTAGGGGTTTCTTTGAATGTGAGTGAACCTAAACTGGCGTGTTGGCTTAATCATAAAAGAGCTTAATGATTAAGACTATTTTTAAACAATTCAGTCCGCGCCGAAGGCGCGGACTGAATACTTTTAAAATAGACTTAATCATTAAGCTCTTTTATGATTTAGCAAACAGGGCAGTTACAGACGCTGCTTGATGACTCTGATGAAGAAATACCTTTCCTTTCATACACCTTATGTGACGTAAACGAAGTTGCGGGCTCAGCTAGTTGAAAATAAAATTATAAAAATTTTCTTTTTTGCTCTGTGGCATTTTTTTTTAAATTTCTCTTTAAAGATCATCTACAAGATTAGTCTGAGGTATTATTTTTGTAAAATGTATAAAAAAAGTTAAAGACCAAAAAAGAAAATTTTTATAAAAAAATTCAAAATTTTTTGTTAAGTTATATACACATTTGTAGGCAACACAATATGCTACAAATTATGCTTCTACAATTTTTTTGTAAGACTCATAGTTTCCGAAATGTTGCGAAAAAGTGTTTTTTTCCCCACTCTTTTCAAGATGGCGGCCGGGGGACAAGGGTGGCGACCCCACAAACTTGAGGTTAAGCTTCTATTGACCCCCCACATATGTCCCGAAAATAAAATTGCGTCCTCTAATAAATGCAAAGCTCATGTAACATTTCAATGGACTATATTACGATTGCGTCTCTTTCTTTTTTTGTACATTAAATAAGCAACTACTCGAATTCTCTGGGTATCCATTTTCACTGACGCGCTCTTCACTAGAACGAACGTAGTGAACTAACTGCCCGCCCGTCGCCGTCGTGTGCGTTGCGTTCGCGGGGCGGGCAGTCGCGGGCATCGGCGGACAGACGCGGTCTTTATTACGTCGCGGGCAAAAAGCCCGGCCCGCCCCGTCGTCTGTCGAGCGCCTAAACCGTTTGGGCAATAATTGATAATAACTTTATACGACTATAGTGCTTTCATCTGCGATTCGATTTTGATGAAAAATAGCCTAAAGCCTCCCCCGAGTTGAGCTTAATCTTTTTTTGTAAACAGCAAATGAATCCGTTCAGTATCTTCGGAAATCCTGACGCTCATACAGACAGACAGACAGACAGAAAAGAATTATAAAAACATCATTTTTGTGCTCTATTGGTGTTTTTATACCGCCCCCGCTACTTTTTTTTTAATTTTATCAATTGTACAGACACACGATTTTTACTCTCTTATTATAGTATAGATGTAGGATATTTATATTTCAACATGGCAATAGGCTCACCACCTATTACGTGGGACATAAAACTATATGGTGAAATGTGGGCGTGTACTATGCCTCTGCCTACCCCTTCGGGGATAAAGGCGTGATTACTTGTATGTATGTTTGTATGTAATTGCCATCTTGGCCTAACTTTCTTGTTCCGTAAACGTCGTCGTAGACCTCTAGTTAATAATCTTTGCTAGCAAATGTTGCAATCAACGTTTCACTTCAGAATTAATAAATGTAGTTACCTATAACATGTGGACATCTTGCGTGGCAAGCCTATTGACGTGTTCAAATGGACAGGCGCAATTTTGTGACGAGCCTATGTTACTAAACTAATCTACCGAATCACAAAATCGCTCGCAAATTAATAAAGATGTTACAAAGTCGTTAACCATCCGAGAACCAGTCACCGCGAAAGTTGCTTTACTTAACTGATTGACTGATCTATACATATAATAAAATGATAGAAAAGCCAAAACTGTACATTGGAAATATTTAAAAAAAAATACTCGCTAGGTGTTCTACGTAAGATACCGAACCCAAAAATATAGTCAGAAAATTTTTTGTCTGTTTGTCTGTTTGTCTGTTTGCTTTGCTTTGTCCGGAAGGATCTCGAAAAGTACAGAACAGATTTGGTTCAAATTTTGCACAAATATTACTTAAAGGTGGGGCCTTAAAATAGGCGATAAATTATCACGCTACATATCCTAGGGGCTAAGCAGAGAGCAATAAAATGTGTAAACCGGTGTATTGATTCGACTAAAACGTAGCAGGAATATTATTAAGAGATAGGTTTTACACCAAGACAACATATTATTACGCTAAATATTTTAGGAGCTCGGCAGACAACAATGAAAATCTGTTTGCATATTTTTGCAAAATACAGAAACTACTGAATTATTTTAATTAATCTTTTACTTGAATAGTAAATCTAGAGGTAGGATCTTTAAATAGGCTATATATTATCACGCTACATATCCTAGGGACTAGGCAGAGGGCAATGAAATATGTAAGTATGGGGATTGATTAAGCTAAAACGCTGCAGGAATATTAGTAAGAGGTCGGTTTTACACACCGGCTACATATTATCACGGTAATAATCCTGTGTTTGCTATGATATCCAGACGACTGATTTACATACTTATATATTTCTAAATACATACATATTATTCATAGAAAACACCCAAACTCCGATAGAAACATTTGTTGATCAAACAAATAATTGGACCAAACTAGAAATCGAACCCAGGACCTTCGGTGCGGCAGGCGGCATCACTGCACCGACTACGCCGCAGCGGCAGTCAATGAAATTATATTTTATACTAGCTGACCCTCGCAACTTCGTTTACGTCACATATATTATGGTGTATGAAAGGAGAGGTATTTCTTCATCAGACTCATCAATCAGCGTATGAAACTGCCCTGTTTGCTTAAACATAAAGAGCTTAAGATTAAGTCTATTCCAAAACAATAGCCTTAATCACTTAGTTTAGATTTACCCTCACATTCAAAGGGATCCTTGAATTCTAGGTTTTGCAAAAGTTGAGATGTCTCTAATTCCTGAACTACAAAACCCTCAACATTGAAACTTGTGTGAAACAATCCTGTCTTTCATCCCCTCTCCTAAAGGAATCGCACAAAATATCGCGATTAAAAGTATCCCAGAACCTTCCTCGGATCATAAGCTCAGATTGTACTAAATTTCATTAAAATCGAATCAGTAGTTTCGGCGTGATACTTATTAGGGATTCAGACAGACAGACTGACATAAAAAATTCAAATTACATTTTCGGATTCAGTTTCGATTAGAGACTGCCCTTTTTTTTACGTGAGGGAAAATCCTAATGTATGTTATGCCCGACTCCTACCGACCAAAAAACGTCATGTAACGTCCAACAGCCTATGGTTGTAAGCCCCGGGTAAGCCCACGGAAGGATATCCCAGGACTCCCAACAGACCTACGGCCTCGCCCAGGGGTGGTTCGAGTGCAATCCCGCGTGTTTGGGGGGTTTCGGGTGTGATCCCGCTTCTAAAGGGGGGCGTGCGTGAGTTGCTCACGTCACTCTGCCGTCATGGGCCTGCTTCTGTATGGACGGTGAGCGACCCTCTCCTCCTCTGACCCCGATAGAGGTCGATAGTCCTCGGTAGAGAATGCCCTACAATTAAAATTTTCAAATTAACTTCCATGTACAGACTCTCGACCCTCTACAGTTTATTATCTGTATAGACTAGCTGTGAACCTCGCAACTTCGTTTACGTCACATAAGATCTATGAAAGAAGAGGTATTTCTCCATCAGACTCATTAAACAGCGTGTGAAACTGCCCTGTTTGCTTAATCAAAAAAGAGCTTAAAGATTAACCCCCTTATTCATAATCGTTTATTAAACCTATTTTAGTTAAAACACACTTTAAGTCTATTGCTGTCTCTAACCAATGACAGAGTATGGTTAGAGACAGCAATAGACTTAAAATGTGTTTTAACTAAAATAGGTTTAATAAACGATTATGAATATGGGGGTAAGTCTATTCTAAAACAATTCAGTCCACGCCTTCGGCGCGGACTGAATTATTTTACAATAGCCTTAATCATTAAGCTCTTTTATGATTAAGTCAACACGCCAGTTTAGATTAAACCTCACATTCAAAGGGACTATTGAATTCTAGGTTTTGCGAAAGTTGAGATGTTTCTAATTTCTGAACTACAAAACCCTCACCATTGAAACTTGTGTGAAACAATTCTTTACGTACTCCCTTTATGAAACTGGAAAAAAAAATGTAATCGGACCACGCATTGAGAAGTTACAACTAATGAACCGTTGGTCTTTCATCCCCTCTCCCAAAGGAACCGCGCAAAATATCGGGTTCAAAATTATCCTAGAACCTTCTTCGGATCATAAGCTCAGATTGTACCAAATTTCATTTAAATCGAATCAGTAGTTTCGGCGTGATACTTATTCGGGATATAGACAGACATGAAAAATTAAAATTAAACTAGCTGACAATAAGTCATTATAGAATTATTTTACAATAGCCTTAACCATTAAGCTCATTTATGATTAAGCCAACACGCCACACAAACGTAGTTTATAATGAACACTCTTAAAAATACAACTTTACTGGAAAATGTTGAGCTTTGGCTACAGTGACATAGGTACATAAATTAAGTCACCTTTAACATAGTAAGTACATGCATACAGTCACGCCTTTCTCCCCAAAGGGGTATCGAGGCATATTATATGTTCACCTTTTTATTATTCGTCCCACGTAACGTAATAGGTGGTAAACCGTATTGCCGTGTTGAAATGGACAGGCGTAGATACTGCCTACTTTTGAAAATTATTAAATCTATAAGGCCTTCAACTTGGTTTAACGACTGCCATTTACTGGCTACAGTTAGCGTTAGTGTTATCGTCTCAAATCTTACGGTTATACTTAAAGTTTTCAGTCTGTGGCCCTAATCTAACAAACGTTTCATGTTCGCGCTTCGCCATACTACTTACTCTTTTTATAATTAAAGGGGCTAATTATTAAACAAGTACGTCATACCGACCTTGGACCCACTAAAACCATGAGGTTTCTTCCTATACATATAGCGCAGTCCTGGGGTATCCTTTAGAGGGCTTACCCGGGGCTCCCAACCGTAGGCTGTTAGGTAGAATACGTGTGGTTCTTAGTCAGTAGGAGTCATAATACCAGGGCCGTCTTTATCCTATTGGAGGCCCTGGGCTTAATAGGATAATGGGGCCCTATGACTTTGACAGGATACTATTTTCATAGAATATACAAAGAAAGTAGATAAACCATGTTAAACATTTATTTTTATTAACAACTAGCGGTTCCCTGCCACGCTTCACTGTGTCTTATTTTGTGGTCGTTTCATGTACCTATGAGAAATAAGTAACACACCAAAAGATGGGTACATTTCAAAAAAGTTTAATGTTGAGCCGCAACCCAAAATTATAAATCTTTCAGAAAATTCAAATAAGATCCGAATCAAAAGCAGCTTCACTTGAAAAAAAAATCGATTCTGTGATCAATATTCAGTTTTTAAAACATCGTGCGCACTCTTCAAAAAAACAAATTCACTCTGCTAATACTTTGTACCGCGCTAAAACTCTAACTTAAAAAAAACATGCAAAACATACCTATCTGACTTCTTTTTAAGGTAGGTACTCTCTTTTTTTATTCTGAATGCAAGGAGGCCGAAATCAAACTTATCTTAAAAGTCAGCAATCTGGTTGGTACCTTCTAAATAGGTTGTTTATAATATTTTGATCTGAAGCTGGCAGAATATAATTAAAAAAAAACGACAAGCGCCATCTATTGGTACAATAGATGGCGCTTGTCGTTACAAATTTTTAAAGCTGTTTTATTCATATTGCTATTATGATAAAAGTGTATAAAGTAGCCTAAAACCATCTCTGAATCCTGTTATATATCGTGTCCAATTTTGAGCTCAATAGATTCCGTAAATTTGGAGTTTTTAAAGAATAGGTACGAATAAGCACACAACATTTTTATAATTATAGAAGAAAAGAAGAAGATTACATGAAACGAATAGAGTAATATGTATAGTACTTACACAAAAGTAGTTTGTTTTTGCATTTACAAGTTAGTACTTAAAATCTATGTTAATTAAAGAGGAACCCTTCTAGATTTCTGATTGGCAAAATCATTAATCACTTCTTCAAAATCTATGCTTTTTAACACATCAGATTCTATGGACATCAGTGATAAACTGGTTAATCTTTCTTGAAGAATTGTGCTTCTCAATTCACTTGTAATTCTTTTTAATTTGGAGAAGGAGCGTTTCCCACTGTAATTCGTTACCATCATGCTTAAATAGATTCTTAATGCGATTTCTACATTTGGAAAAGTATCTTCAATTTGGTTTTCTTTTAAAAGTTGATATATTTTTACTATACAATTCTTATTTTGACTGTCAACAATTTTCAAGTATTCTCTTAAATGCAAACATTCTACTTCTAACTCTTTCTCATTTACATTTTCATAATAAAATTCAGCAAATTCTTTGCAACTTTGCCTCAACTTTTCAGAAATTAGAGTTTTCAAGCGAAAAAATAAATCGAAACGTTTACTGATGGTCTTATATGAACTTAATCGCTGTTTTAAATGAACGCTGAGGGTATCAATTATGGAAAGAAAGGTTTCTATTTTAAATTTCTCTCTTCCATTAAGTTGAACTGAGGGCGCAGAGCCATCAAAAAAACTCTGGAGAGAACTCATCAAGAGAAGTAAACATATCAGTTGCACTGTCTAGTGGTATTCCCTCTTTCTGAAGATAATTACTTATTTTGTCTATTCTTTTCAATATACAGTTCCAAATTTCCGTTAGTATAATATATTCTAGTTTCTCCATTTTATTGCACAGACTTAGCCGTCAGCCGTCGTACGCCTAGGGACTAGGGTCTAGGGCTAGGGACTTTGTATTTGGTCTGAGGGGGCCCTTTCGATCGCGGGGCCCTGGGCAAGTGCCCATAGTGCCCAGTGGAAAAGACGGCCCTGCATAATACATTCATGTGGGATTTTCCTCACGTTAAAAAAATCCATCTAGCGCATAGCTCCCCGGGTAAGTTGGAGGATGTCCTAAATTTGTTCCCACATATTGGTTACGACTTATCCTAGAGGCTCGATAAACTTTGCTTATAACATAATTTCCGCGCGGACGAAGTCGCGGGTAACAGCTAGTTGTTTATAAAACTACCTCAGTGGCGCGTTCGGTAGTGTAACCGCCTGCCTCGCCGAGTTCTTGGGTTCGATTCCCGGGTCGTTCAAATATTTGTTTGATCCAAAAATGTTCGTTTCGGAGTTTGGGTGTTTTCTATGTAAGTATTTTTTTTTGTTTAACGTGAGGGAAAATCCTCATGGATGTTATGCCGGACTCCTACCGACTTAAAAACCTCACGTCACGCCCAACCGCCTGTGGTTGGGAGCCCCGGGGAAGCCCTCGGAAGGATGTCCCAGAAATATTTAGAAAGGCATGTATTTAAATCGATATCTGTATATTACCTATTTCTGAACTAAATATTTCAAAATTAAACCAAAAATACTGACTTGCACACTTATTATGCACACTAAATAAATCAAATTCATTAAACTGTTTAATGGTATTTGCAGAACTGCTTTACTGAACGAATAACTATTATTAAAATTGTATATCTTATAATTCCTTAGTTCAACAAAAATATTAAAGCTTTTTTAAGGAAAACCATCGCCTAATTTACTTTTAGGAACATCGTTTATTCTAAGTAAAACCCCAATTTAATCAGTCACCTCTACAAAATAAATTTTATTTATCAAAAAAAAAGTTTAACCTAACCTAAGCTAACCTATTCCGTTATAAGATTGTATAATTTAGAGTGCAAGTTAGTATTTTTGATAAACAATTCGTATTTCTGTTTTACAAATCATATATTCGATGTACAAACCACATTTTTGGTGTGAATTCGATTAAAAAGGTCATCTCGTTCTGAGTAATATTTAAGTTTTTTAAGTAGGACATGTTTAGTTAATGAATTGGTTTTTTTTGCACATCATTTAATTTTCTGGTTTGCATTCAGTAAATTAGTGGAGTTACCTAGTGTGCAGAAAAATTAAACAGATGTGATTTAAAAATATCCCATTTAGAAATACTCATGTACATTTGTACATTCTATCAGTCGTCTAGATCCCATAGCACAAGCTTATTTGGACTAGATGATGTTGCGTGAGAATGTCCAACAATATTCTTTATTTAAAAACTAGCTGATGCCCCCAACTTCGCCTTCGTAAAATTTGTTCTCGTTCCCGTATTTTATCCCCTTAGGGGTAGAATTTATCAAAATCCTTTCTTAGCGGATGCCTACGTCATAACATCTACCTGCATGCCAAATTTAAGCCCGATCCGTCCAGTGGTTTGGGCTGTGCGTTGATAGATCACTATGTCAGTCAGTCAGTCACCTTTGAGTTATATTTATTTATTATATTATATATACTAGCTATTACCCGCGACTTCGTCCGCGTGGAAATTATGTTATAAGCAAAGTTTGAACCGTATTCTATTTGAGCCTCTAGGATAAGTCGTAACCAAAATGTGGCAGCAAATTTAGGACATCCTCCAACTTACCCGGGGAGTTATGCGCTAGATGGATTTTTTTAACGTGAGGAAAATCCCACATGAATGTACTATGACTCCCACTGACTAAAAATCACACGTATCCTACCTAATAGCCTACGATTGGGAGCCCCGGGTAAGCCCTCTAAAGGATACCCTAGGACTGCGCTAGATGGATAGGAAGAGACCTCATGGTTTTAGTGGGTCCAAGGCCGGTATGACGTACGTGTTTATTAATTAGCCCCTTTAATAATTAATTATAAGAGTAAGTAGTATGGTGAAGCGCGAATACGAAACGTTTGTTAGATTAGGGCCACAGACTGAAAACTTTACGCATAATCGGAAGAGTTGAGACGATAACACTAACGCTAACGGTAGCCAGTAATGGCAGTCGTTAAACCAAGTTGAAGACCTTAAAGATTTAATAATTTTCAAAAGTAGGCAGTACTAACGCCTGTCCATTTCAACACGGCAATGCGGCTCACCACCTATTACGTTACGTGGTACAAATTAAAAAAGGTGAACATATAATATGCCTCGATACCCCTTTGGGGATAAAGGCGTGACCGTATGCATGTACTTATTATGTTTAAGGTGATTTAATTTATGTGCCCATGTCACTGTAGCCAAAGGTCAACATTTTTCAGTAAAGTTGTTTTAAGAATGTTCATTATAAACAACGTTTGTGTGGCGTGTTGGCTTAATCATAAAAGTGCTACTAAGACTTAAGATCTTTAAGCTCTTTTTTGATTAAGCAAACAGGGCAGTTTCACACGCTGTTTGATGAGTCTGATGAAGAAATACCTCTCCTTTCATAGATCTTATGTGACGTAAACAAAGTTGCGAGGGTTAGCTAGTATATACATATAGTAAAACTGTTGAGGGTCGAGAGTCTACTGAAGCCGAAAATGAAATTACATTTTTCATGTGTGTCTGTCTGTCTGTATTCCGAATAAGTATCACGCCGAAGTTACTGAATGGATTTGAATGAAACTTAGTACAATCAGAGCTTATAATCCGAGGAAGGTTCTAGGATACTTTTGATCTCGATATTTTGCGCGGTTCCTTTGGGAGAAGGGATGAAAGACAAAACGGTTTTTTAGTTGTTACTTCTTAATGCGTTTTCGGATTCCAATTTTTTTTTTTTGTGTTATAAAGGGAATACTGTAAGGAATGTTTCACACAACTTTCCATGTTAAAGGTTTTCTAGTTCAGGAATTAGAGACATCCCAACTTTCGCAAAACCTAGAATTCAAGGATCCCTTTGAATGTGAGGGTAAATCTAAACTGGCGTGTTGGCTTAATGATAAAAAAGCTTAATGATTAGGGCTATTGTAAAATAATTCAGTCCGCGCCGAAGGCGTTCACTCACGCCCCCCCCCCCCCCCCTTAAAAGCGGGATCGCACCGGAAACCCCCAAAGACGCGGCATAGCACCCGAACCACCTCCTAGGCGAGGACGCAGTGGCGGCCGTGGGTCTGCTGGGAGTCCTGGGACATCCTTCCGAGGGCTTACCCGGGGCTCCCAACCGTAGGCTGTTAGGCGTTACGTAAGGTTTTTTTAATTGGTAGGAGTCCGGCATAGCATCCACGATGGATTTTCCTTCACGTTATAAAAAAGTATACTACATATTACATGGCTTGTACAATAGTATAGCGTAGCCTGAAATTTGATTTATATTAGTGGGAGCTATGAGATCTAGAAAACTGATAAACTTACTTATTATGTTATATACTAAATGCATATTTAAAAACAAACACGTACTCTAATGAATTTGATTATTGTTCTTTATCAAGCCTATAAATTACTACTACTAATCTTTACAGTTAGGTACTTTTGATTGTTGCCCGTAAATACATAAACAAATTGTATATTTTGTGTCTGTCAAGCCGTTAGAATAATTATATGAAAGAATATGAAATATAATTTCATTGACTGCCTCTGTGGCGTAGTCGGTGTAGTGATACCGCCTGTCGCGCCGGAGGGCTTGGTTCGATTTCTGGGTTGTTCCAATTAGTTGTGTGATCCACAAATGTTTGTTTCGGAGTTTGGGTGTTTTCTATGTATAGTATGTATGTATTTAGAAATATATAAGTATGTATATCAGTCGTCTGGATATCGTAGCAAACACAGAATTTAATTTTTCTCTATCGGGCCTCCAAGATATTTAGCGTGATAATATGTAACCGGTGTGTAAAACCAATCTCTTACTAATATTCCTGCAACGCTTGAGTTTAATCAATCCACATACTTACATATTTCATTACCCTCTGCCTAGTCCCTAGGATATATAGCGTGATAATATATAGCCTATTTAAAGATCCTACCTCTAGATTGCTATTCAAATAAAAGGTTAATTAAAATTATTCAGTAATTTCTGTATTTTGCAAAAATATACAAACAGATTTTCATTGTTCTCTGCCGAGCTCCTAAAAAATTTAGCGTAATAATATGTTGTCTGAGTGTAAAACCTATCTCCTACTAATATTCCTGCTACGTTTTAGTTAAATTAATCCAACGGTTTAAACATTTCATTGCTCTCTTTTAGCCCCTAGGATATGTGGCGTGATAATATATAGCCTATTTTAAGACCACACCCCTAAGTAATATTTGTGCAAAATTTGAACCAAATCTGTTCAGTACTTTTCGAGATCCTTCCGGACAAAGCAAAGCAAACAGACAAACAGACAAAAAAAATTCTAACTATATTTTCAGCTTCGGTATCTTATGTAGAACACCCGGCGAGTATTGTTTTGTTAATATTTTCAATGTACAGTTTTGGCTTTTCTATCATTTTATTATATGTACCTATAGATTATATAGATAGAAAAAAGCAGATTTTGAGGAAATAGGTACCTTCTTATTATTCCGATTTATTCCATACAGACAGCTACGCGTGTCACAACTAGTGCACTAAATAGGCATCGCGTGCAGTGATGCCAACTCCTACAGAATGGTCCCCCTAGAACCGAGTCAAAATACCCCTAAATTTTGACTAAAAATCTGAAAAACCCCCTAAACCCTCTATTTTTTTAATTTTTTTTTAAATTAAGGCATTGACAAACAAAAATCCCGAGGTCCCTAGCTTTGGTCGTGAGTCGTGACTCGTGACTGTGCCACGACCAAAGCTAGGGCTCAACAAAAGCGTCGGTAATTCTGTGTAGGTAGATAAAGTTGTTTATGTTAGAATAATTGCAATATTTATATTATATAGTTTCATTACAAAAGCCATAAAATTTCTTAAATTGAAAAATATCCCATTGAAACTGTTCGTATTTAACTTAATTGATTGTGTAAAATGAATGTTTTATTCTTTAATTAACGACAATAAACGTGGAACTGAACAGAACACATACTACTATATTTATTTTATTAACCACTTATGTACATGTCAGGAAAGTAGCAATAACAATAATAGAATGAAAAATAGGCATAGCTTTGTGAAAAATTAATATAAATTTAAAAATTAAGTATGGGTACTGGATGCGCCAGTACCGACGCATACATATTTTTTAGTTTATGTATTTAATGGTATTTATTGTAATTATTATATGTCAACACTCACGCACTAAACGCATCTTACTTTTATGTATTGTCTATGGCAACACTATCCCGCCCGCTTCCTACATTCACATTCCGCCATAGCTATTGGAAGATACGCACGCACCCGTCTCTTAACGCTCCGCTCCGCTATCGGCCGCTGTGATTACCCATCATATCGCGCTACATCGCTTATCATCAGCCACAGTCTCGAGAGTTACGGTTATAACTCCTGTGTGCATATTTCGCGGTCGTGAATCAAGACCCCGAACGCAAAGCTGGGAGCAGCGCCTACCTACCAACAAGAGTTCAAGGTAAGTGCACTTACAAGTGTGGTCCTTCGAGCCGGATATTCCATCTAACGCATTCTTTCTACTAATAATATTAATTACCTCTTTTCCTATTAAATTCACGCATACGCATATATATATTTAGTATATTACTCATAAATACTCAACGCAAATATTATATTTAACGCCACCCGCACGCATTAGAAAAGTTAATTATCTTTTCACACCGCATATTTTATATTACTCATAAGTACTCATATTCTATAACGCATTTACGCTATTTATCATAATCATATTTACCTATATATAATCAACCCGCTGGCAGGTAGCGCCCCCCGAAATTATCGCTACCCAGGACTTGGACCATCCTGGCCATGTTAGTCCGGTTGTCCGATTCTAGGCAATCATTTTGATATTTTTTGGTAATTAGGAGTTTTGGCATAAAGTAAAACGGACAATCCAAAATTAACAATTTTCTCAACCGTCATAAATTTAACGTAGTTTTCCCCAATTTCATTACAATTTCATATTATCTTTCGAATTGTAATCGTAGATAAAACTCATATTTATACGTTAATTTTATACCCACATATATTTATTTTATTGTGACGGTACTGGGCAACGCAGCCGATACATAACGGTATTCAAACGATTAACAGCTGATTGTTACGCAGACTCCATATTGGGTTTGTTCTCTGAATACTTTACCGCAAACAGCTGATTTAAGCTAACAGCTGATCGTTGTTCGAATTTTATACTTTTTCGCTGAATATTTCTATTACCTACCCACTTATATACATACTCGTATCTCGTATCAATTATATTATCATGGCTTCTAAAGACAAATCCCATAGTAAAAGTTCAGACGAAAGTCAGGTCATGATAAATTTTTTAGAATACAAAAAACAAAGTTTGTTTCACATAGTTCAAGAAGTGTACAACTTAAGTCTCAAGGTTACCGATGAAACAGTACGCATGATGTTTCTCGCTCGGGTTCAATCTATCGATAAAACCCGATCGGATTACATCGAAACTATCGATAAATTGTTAATTGAACAATTAAAAGATAATCCGCAGGTACAGCCGAGTTATAGTGTTTTTAATACATTTGATGAATTATACTGTTTCATAAAGCAAACGGAAACTACTCTGAGACAAGAACTCGACGATAAAAAGAAAAGTGATAATTTTAATATCAAATTACCCCCACTTAAACTCACAGGTTTCGATGGTACTTATGGTAAGTGGCCTATATTTTATGAAAATTTCTGTAGTGTGATACATACGAATACTCGTCTCACCAACGCCGAAAAGGTTCAATATTTGATAGGTTGCCTTTCGGGTAAGGCACTTACTGTTTGTTCAGGCATAGCTGCTACCGCACAAAATTACGATGTTATTTGGCAAGCCCTTCTGGCTAAATACCACGATACCAGGGTTCAGGCGTCGTGCTATTTAGAACAAATGTTACACCAGAAGCCAGGGCAATCGGCTGATCAGATCTTGGAGAACTTTTGTTCAGCTGAAGCAGCTCTGCAGCGTCTACCTATCACAAATTTATCAGATTTCATAATAACTCATTTAGCATTAAGCAAGTTTGATAAACCTATGCTTGAATTGTTTGAACAATCTCATAGACATTTGAGTGTACCTACATATAGTGACGTCAAAACATTTTTGACAGAACAAAGCAAACTCCAAACGCTCCGCTCACCATCACATTCCCAAAAAGGTGATTATCGCGCTCAGCGGAGTTCAACCGCCTCTCATTTAAATAAACCTAAGTCATTTTTTACGCAAACCCGCCCTACTAATTTGAAATCAGTCGATACTTCTAACATAAAAAATTGTATCGTATGTAACAATAATTCCGCTCACCCTTTGTTCAAATGTCAACATTTTATTCAAGAGACTGTTGAAACGCGAAATGAAATAGTTCGTAAACATTCCTTTTGTGTTAATTGTTTAGGTTTTCATCACGTGAGTGCTTGCAGATCTGTTAATAGGTGTTCGATTTGCAATCGGTCTCATCATAGTTTACTGTGTTATAGAAATAATTTGAACGCATCAAATTCAACAAGAAATCATGCTACCGGCAACGCATCGAGGCAGGCAAACGCGTCTACTGCGCCGTCCGAGCATTCCATGTCGACTCATGCGTCATCGGCAGATGATCCGTCCCGCTCGCACTCGCGGGAGGCGCGGTCACATAGTGGCAATATCGCGTCGTTATCGGCTGTGATCCCTCCGCCGCGTAATTCAAGCAGCGCGACCACGGTTTTGTTGCCGACTGCTTGTGTATATGCAAATTATAAATCGGATCGTATACGTTTGTTTTTGGACTCAGGGTCTATGAGTAACTTTATTACGAAGTCTTGTTGTGAGCGTTTGCACTTAACCATACTTAACGCTCCTTCTGTCATTAAAGGCATAGGTCAACTTGAAAGCCAATCTTATGGAATTACGCATTTCAAAATATATTCGCGATTTGATGCCCGCTGTTCTTATTCGGTTAGTGCACGGGTTATAGACACTATTACAGATTTTTTGCCTAACGTGGAAATTGATACAGCGGAATTAACCCATTTACAAAATTTACCTATGGCTGACGAACGATACTATACTCCGGGTGGTATAGATTGTTTGTTAGGTAATGAACTCTTCCCCATGATTTTAGGGTCGCAAAAAATTACATCCCCAACCTCATCAGTAATCGCGATAGAAACCACGCTCGGATACGTCGCAATGGGAAAGGCGCATGCTTTACCTTATTCGCTAGTGGCAAACAAGCATCCCCGCGATCGCATGTCTCATTCCTCCGTGTCCGACAAGGCCTTCTTATGTCACACTCAAGATGTGTCTCTCGAACAATTAACGCAACGCTTTTGGGAGATAGAACAGGTGCCAGATAAGAAGCACATTAGCACGGACGACGCGGCATGTGAAAAGCTGTTCTCGTCTACGTACTCACGCGACGATACCGGTAGATATACGGTTAGTCTTCCCTTTAAATACCCTCCCAGTGAGCTAGGGCATTCGTACACAATCGCCAAACGCAGGTTTTTAAATTTAGAAAAAAAGTTAGACGCTTCTAACTTACGCAACGATTATAATGCCATTATTCAAACATATATTGATCAAGGTTATCTCACTAAAGTGTCAAATAGCTTTCTAGACTCTCAAGTTTATTATATGCCGCATCGGGCCGTTTATCGCCCTGACAAAGAAACCTCTAAAACGCGTGTGGTCTTAGACGCTGGGTGTAAAACCACGTCAGGTAAATCGCTTAACGATTTGCTTTATACGGGACCAATATTACAGAACAATATCTTTCATTTGCTTCTCAATTTGCGTATGTACCCGGTTGCTGTAACCGCGGACATAGAAAAAATGTATTTTCAAGTGAAACTTACTCAAGATCATCATACATATCAAAGAATATTATTTAGGTTCGATTCCAATTCTCCTATTGAAAGCTATCATTTCAACCGCGTTTGTTTTGGCGTCTCCAGCTCACCCTTCCTGGCAATGCGAGTCGTAAACCAGCTCGCGTCAGACTGTCGCGCTTTATATCCTCTGGCGGCTTACGAAGCTGACAATCACATGTATGTTGACGACTACGTTAGTTCCATAGAGAATGTAGATTTAGCTGAAGACACCTATAGGGAAATGGTCGCTATGTTTAAATCTGGAGGTTTTAACTTAACTAAGTGGATCTCTAATGACAATACCCTATTGTCACGTATCCCGTCAATTCATAAGAGCTGTCTCGCTGTCAAGTTTGATGAGGATCCTCATGTTGACACTAAGATCGTGGGTATGCAATGGCAACCTAACGATGACACCTTTAACTTTAAAATAGTGATCGACATGCCTTTAACATGCACTAAACGCTCGATCCTTTCCGTAACCGCGCGCTTGTTCGATCCGCTTGGAATCATCAGTCCAGTGGTCGCATACATGAAGTTGCTTATACAAGAATGTTGGAAATTACAACTGGACTGGGACGAGACGGTCCCGGGTTGCATTCTGTCTAAATGGAAACACTTTCATAGGGAGTTGTCGCGTTTATCTGAAATAAAAATACCGAGACATATAGGTTTAACATCCGCTCGTCGAATTACTCTAATAGGCTTCTCGGATGCCAGCCAGCAATGTTATGGTGCTGTTATCTATGTACGAATAGAAACGGCTGAGAACGGAAACGCTCTTAATGTGAATCTACTGACCGCTAAATCCAAAGTGTCAGATTCTAATAAAACGCTAGCGCGTTTAGAACTCTGCGCGGCGGTCTTACTCGCAAAATTAATTAATTCTGTGCGCACTGTTTTTAATAAGCGGTGTCAAATAAACAATATATTCGCATTCTCTGATTCTACGGTAACCCTTACCTGGATTCACTCTCCCGCTCATAAGTTTCAAACTTTTGTAGCTAATCGCATCGCTCAGGTAAATGAATATCTGCCTGCTTCCCATTGGTATCACGTTCGTGGGGTTGAAAATCCCGCCGATATAGTCTCGCGCCCTGTGACACCTAAAGGGTTAATAAATAACTATCTTTGGTTTCACGGGCCGAAATGGCTGTCCGCACCTATAAATGCATGGCCTGTGAAGGAATATAAAATCAATCATAACGAGAAGACAGAATTACCGGAAATTAAAATAGCTTCTCTCCATGCACATACCATACCTGTCTCCGATCACGTTCACATGATAGACGAACTTGCCGAGCGTTGCTCGAGTTGGGTAAAATTTATTCGTTCACTGGTTTATGTATTACGTTTCACAAGGATTCTCAAATCCCGCGGTATACTTTCTGTATACGATTTAGAATACGCAGAATATTATGCGGTCCGCTTCGATCAGTCTAAGTATTTTCAGGTAGAATTACAAGCACTTAAGGCTACTAAAATTTGTCCAAATCAGGCTATTTTAAAACTCAACCCTTTTCTTGACGAACAAGGGTTAATTAGAGTAGGTGGTCGACTTACTCATTCTCAACTAAATTACAATACAAAATATCCAATACTGCTATCACCTAAAGGACGTATAGTGTCGCTCTTAGTAGACCACTATCACACCGACAATTTACACACCGGTCCTGGACTAGTGTTAGCATTGACTCGCCAAAAGTATTGGATTCTTTCTGCACGAAATTTGATTCGCCAACGAGTACATAAATGTAATTTATGTTTTAAAGCTAGGCCTCGTTCTACAACTCCACCTATGGGTGATCTTCCATCCATTAGAGTTTCACAAGTAAAGTCGTTTGTGCATACCGCAGTTGATTACGCGGGACCCTTTTACGTAACTCACATAAGGCGTCGTGGAGTAAAAAGTCATAAAGCGTATATTTGCTTGTTCGTCTGTCTCACAACAAAGGCGCTCCATTTAGAGTTAGTAAGTGATCTTAGTACAGATTTATTTCTCGCTGCCTTTAAACGTTTTATCTCACGCAGGGGTCCTGTTTCAGTGTTGTACAGCGATGGAGGCACTAATTTCATAGGTGCGAAACGAAAATTGAACGAAATTTACACGCTTATACAGTCCACTAATTATAAAAATGATCTGAATAAATATCTAACTCAACATAAGATTCAGTTTCAGCACAGCCCACCTTTCGGGCCCAATTTTAATTCGTTGCCTGAAATTAATGTCAAATGTGTTAAGTCTCATTTATTTAAAGCTATCGGGAGTCAAATACTCACCTATGAAGAATTCAGTACAATATTGGTGCAAATTGAAGGCATTTTGAATAGCCGTCCGATTTGCATACTTTCTTCGGATCCATCGGATCCAACCCCCCTAACGCCTAATCATTTTCTTAATGTTACTCCGCTTAAATATTTACCCGCTGAACACATTGAACCCCTATTACCAGATAACAGACTCACCCGCTATCAATTATTAAATAGAATTGTTCAAAGTTACTGGACACGTTGGAGCAAAGAATATCTTACCTCTCTCCAACTTAGACATAAGTGGAATATGCCGTCCAAACCTGTGACGATAGGAACTGTAGTTGTTGTTAAGGATGACAATACGCATCCTTTATCGTGGCCACTCGCGGTTGTATCAGAGGTGTTTCCCGGGAAGGATGGTGTAATTAGAGTCGTCAGAATTAAGACTTCTTCTGGTGAATACATTCGTCCTGTAACTCGGCTTTGCCCGTTACCCACGCAATAACTCCTACGCTTTTGAATTATTTTTTAGTTCATAAGTTTTCATTCCTTTTATTTTTTTATTTTGTTTATTCAATGTAGAGGAAGAATCCTCTAAGCCCCCCGAAGTTGGATGCGCCAGTACCGACGCATACATATTTTTTAGTTTATGTATTTAATGGTATTTATTGTAATTATTATATGTCAACACTCACGCACTAAACGCATCTTACTTTTATGTATTGTCTATGGCAACACTATCCCGCCCGCTTCCTACATTCACATTCCGCCATAGCTATTGGAAGATACGCACGCACCCGTCTCTTAACGCTCCGCTCCGCTATCGGCCGCTGTGATTACCCATCATATCGCGCTACATCGCTTATCATCAGCCACAGTCTCGAGAGTTACGGTTATAACTCCTGTGTGCATATTTCGCGGTCGTGAATCAAGACCCCGAACGCAAAGCTGGGAGCAGCGCCTACCTACCAACAAGAGTTCAAGGTAAGTGCACTTACAGGTACAGCAAAATCAAAACTTATTAACTATTTTTTCCTATTTTTTATGAAATATGTTCAAGAACTGGTACTCCCATTATGAAAATATACCCCCTAAAAATCCCCCTAAATAAATTTACCCCCTAAAAAAGCCCCTAGGCAACTTTTTTCCCCCTAAATTTGGGGGGAAAACCCCCAAGTTGGCAACACTGATCGCGTGGAGCTTTGTTAAAATGGCGGCCGGAATAAATGATGTATAAACGCGAGATAATCCGCTCCGACGAGCGTCTGTGATTTATAGCTCGTAGCTCACCTAGCTCACTATACGACAATGGGGTACGATGGGATGGGGTACACTGGTACACAAGTTTAGATAGTTTTTAAGATTACGTTTTTTTTTGTATATTTAGCTTGCCAAATTGACGTCGCCACCAGCCTGATGGAAAGCCGTGGCGCATCTAGAGATTGGGGGCCACTTCTGACAGTGGTCCTCAAGTTGGCGGCCCTGTGATGTGCCTCTTCACGCTCCTCTTGAAGAACCCGGGATTGTAAGATGAGGGAAACACGTGTGCGGGCAGGTCGTTCCATGTTTCATGTTTCACGTACCCAAAGGGTGAAAACGTGACCCTATTCATGAGACTTCGCTGTCCGTCTGTCTGTCTGTCTGTCCGTCACGATCTAATATCTATGACGCTTTCTTTTTATAAATTTGACTAACTAAAATGACACCATCCATTTTTTCGCCAGAACTGAGCGATTTAATGATCGTTTCTCTGTCGAAGTATAAAAACATGAAAGCTCTGCATGCGAACGTATTTTCCTCAACTTACAATCCCGGGTTCTTCAAGCGGAGCGTGAAAAGGCACTGCACAGGGCCGCCTACTTGAGAGCCTCTGTCAGAAGTCTTACGGACTGTGAGAATGGCCTCTCAATATTCAAGGTTTTCCATCAGGCGAGCGGTGTCTATTTGGCGAGCTTAATATGCTAAGACAACTGCCTAATGGAACGCCATGGCGATATGTAGCGATTAGGGGCTAAGTACTTTCACAGGCTACTGACGGTGGCCCACAAAAACCCTTAAGATGTGTCTATTCACGCTCCGCTGGACGAACCCGATTTTTTACAGAAATACGAGTACGAGTTTTACAGAAATACGTGGGTAGTCTGGTCGTTACCAGATTTTATAGTTCGATATAGAAACGGTCTTTTGAATCGCTCAGTTCTGGAAAAATTCTCTTCACTGTGTGAAACTGACACCTCTGCCTGCCACCTTTGATCTATGCCTGCCACGTGTTGTTTGAGATCGAAAAGGAGAGGGAGGGTGGGTTAGGTTACTTAGGTATTGGACTGAAGAGCTCTTCAGAACACTCTTCGGGAATGAAATAAATAGTTATTTGCACATTAAATATAGGCTTTGATCATATACGGTCTTTATATCTATGCATGTAGGATAGGTACAACGGCATTTTTTTTTACGTGTGGGAAAATCCTTCATAGATGCTATGCCGGACTCCTACCGACTAAAAAATCTCAAGTGCTCAGCCCTCAGAAGGGTGCCCCATTTGTAAGAAGGCAACAGCTTTATAGATCTTTAAAAACATTTTTAATCACGGCATATAAATATTATTATCATTTATTTCGTAGAAATATTACCCGCGCAAAGTTTTTTTTTAAGAAAAATTACCAAGGCTTTATTCAAGCCCCACGATGCCTAGTCCTTACATCATTTACTTACTCCTAATACCTTCCAACTTGAAAGCAGGTAGATAATCTACGCCGTTCGTCTCTAGGGCTGTCCGTCAAGCGCTCAGTGATTAATTGTGGTAGGTCCGTGGACACCTGCCCCTTATATAATTTAATGTTTAGATTTATTACAACACGTCATCTTTAGGATTGACCTAAATACCTAAACAATGTACATGCTAGAGAAATTTTGACTGCCTCTGTGGAGCAGTCGGTAGCGAGAGACCAATATTTGTGTGACCCATAAATGTTTGTCTCAAGAGTCTGAGTGTTTCTATGTATAATATGTATGTATTTAAAAGTATTTAAGTATTAGTATCCATACCCATAACACAAGCAGGTTATTCCTAGCTTACTTTGGATCAGAAAGTGTTGTGTGAAATGCCCGAGAATATTTAATTATTTTTTATTTATTTACGTACTTCGAAACGCACATAAAACAGTCGGTCCCGGTCGCCAATAAAAGTAGTCGTTAAGATTAGTTGAAGGTCTTAAAGGACGTCTAGAAAAGTTTCAACAACAGGTAGTCAACAAGCCGTGTTCATCTTCATAATTTGCGTCCGGGGCGTTCGAGCATTGTAAGATTCATAGGAGCTTCCGCACACGCTTAGATCGTAGAATAATCTTCCTGCCTCGGTTTTCCCAAACACCTACATTATGGGATTTTTCAAGAGGAGTCTTCTCGCGGGGCGGCGAGTTTATAGGCTACATTGATCACTTTTCACCGGGTCTGTGGTCAGCTTGTAGCTTGTATGCCACCTTAGAGATCCTTAAGTATACAAAAAAGGGATACCACCTATTACGAAGGATAAAAACCTGCAAGAAGCTTATTTTTCCACACACTTTCTCCTGTACCTAGCACATCCCTCAGATTTAGAGTAGGTATCTCAGAAGTGCTTATTTCTTGGACATTTCTATGAAAACTACTGACTAAATGTGACTTTGCTACACCCTCGAGTTTATATTCGTTCCGGGAAACAGGTGTGTGATAAAACCAGACCCAGATTCGATACCGGACATTCATTACACGTTATCTCGTGCTTCCTCTAGCGGCGACCTAATGAAATCATCCAACATGGCCGCCCGAGCGTCGCATTACATTTTATCGTTCGTATTTCGAACCGTTTAACCTCCGCGACTCAGCGATGAACTGCGAGATCATTCTGTGTTGACTGTGTGGGAAATTAGGGTGTGTGCTTTGTAGTATAGGCGGTAGCGGGATTTGGCGGCTAGCGATTACCATGTACCATACCATAACGTTTAAAATCCGGCATGGGTTTGTATTGTAACTGGATTTATGTGGGAAGACCAATGAGTGATATTAATGCGTGTGATGCACATGTGAATGTTTGTGTTGGACTCGTATGTAGTAGTGTGAGGAACACCGCGCAACGACGCCGATGCCGATGCTGACACCTTCTAATTTTACTAAAACCTACATCAGAGTACCTAGATCCTACATACCTACCAAACACCATTTCCTGCACACCATAACGTCACACCAGCACAATAAACAGAACAAATTGATTTGATCATCCTCCTACTTATTGTATTAGAGAGAAACCTCCAATACAATATTTTTTTGAAAGTAGAAAAAAAATGTAAAGAAAAATCTGTGAGCCTTTGCGCTCGGTAAGAGTATTTCGCAGTATGAAAATATATAAGTATGTATATCAGTCGTCTAGATCCCATAGCACAAGCTTATGTTAGCTTAATTTGGGCGAGATGATGTTGTGTGTGAATTTCCACAAATATTAATAACTCGTTGACCCCGCAACTTCGTTTATGTCACATAAGGTTTGAACGGAAAGGTATTTCTTCATCAGACTCATCAAGCAGCGTGTGAAACTGCCCTGTTTGCTAAATCATAAAAGAGCTTAAAGATTTACCCTCGTATTCATAATCGTTTATTAAACCTATTTTAGTTGAAAGACACTTTAAGTCTATTGCTGTCTCTAACCAATGACAGAGTATGGTTAGAGACAGCAATAGACTTAAAATGTGTTTTAACTAAAATAGGTTTAATAAACGATTATAAATATGGGGGTAAGTCTATTCTAAAACAATTCAGTCCACGAATCCGAAGGCGTGGATTCGGCGCGGACTGAATGGTTTTAAAATAGCCTTAATCATTAAGCTCTTTTATGATTAAGCCAATACGCCAGTTTCGATTTACCCATTTTTAGATTCATTATGTCTACATAATATGATTCTTTAAAGTGATATAACTTTTTTATTTATTAACCGATTGACATGAAGTCCCTGTTACTTTATTGTCACACCTAATAGGTTGATCAAATATCACATGTGGGATAGGTGAAGATATCCGGAATTGAAATGTTTCACTCTTTCCATACAGGTGGGAACAGTGGAAAAAATATTACACTTTTCCCACCCAGGTGGATGGCCGAGTGGAATAGGTGGAACAGCCGCATTTATAATAGCTCTATAAAAACGCTCCGCCTATCACCAAGCAGTTACCCTTTCAGTTATCATGTTCACAGGTCATTTACTCGATCATTTTGTGGCGCGAACACTAATGGAAAATGGCGGGAAGCTACTAAACTCGCCATTTTGTTTTTAATTATGAGATAAAATAAAGCTGTCAACATTGAAAAGTGACGATGACGTTAATATTTTGCGCTTGCTTGTGTGAAAATGATTTATTGTTAGGCATTATAGTTCAATTCCTTCGTTTTGTTTCCGCATGGCTGGTCGTGAAAGAAAGGGTGAGGATACTGTGGGTGAGGTGACTATGATTTTCGATACATAGATCGGTGTTGTAGTCCGCGTACTGTTTTCAATTGAATTTTATACAAGTATTTACATACATTTTTAAGCGCTCATGGCCCCGTGGACTCAGTGTTCTGTAAACGATCACTGTAGTAAGCAACACTTACTGTGGCCGGTTATGGATGGTCGACCACCACGTGACCACTTTGTGGCATTGATTTACAAGCGTTTCCATGCTTCGAAAGGCACGTTAAGCAGTTGGTCCCGGTTGCCGGTAAAATGACAGTCGTTAAACCAAGATGAAGGCCATACGGACGGCTTGAAAAATTTCTACTGTGGGTTGAAATTTTTCGCGCCCGGTTCTGCAGCGCATGTGTAGCGCCTCTGGTGTTGCAAACGTTCATTTTTTTTAACGTGAGGGAAAATCCATCGTGGATGCTAAGCCGGACTCACATAACGCCCAACAGCCTATGGTTGGGAGCCCCGGATAAGCCCTGGGAGGATGTCCCAGGACTCCCAACAGACCCACGGCGTCCACTGCGGCCTCGTCTAGGGGGTGGTTCGGGTGCTATCCCGCGTCTTTGGGGGGTTTCGGGTGTGATCCCGTTTCTAAGGGGGGGGGGGGGGGGGCGTAATGAAAAATATCGGTTATCTGCAAAGTCGGTTTACTGACGATAGTTTGAACGTGACAACTCGGCTTTACATGGAACGCCTCAGAGCTAGGTAGCGCCGCATACGTCGTGTTTTTTCGTGCGTGCAGCCGGCTCCATCGAATTATAAGACGTTGTCACGTCAAAAACTTATTAGGTAAGTATTATATTTTTGAAACGAAGAAGTCTGTACTTAGGTAAATTCTTAAGCATTAAATGATGTAGAAAATGCGCTCATAACTGCGTATACTTAAAGTTCTATAAAACAATCGCCTTTCGGTAAGGTGGCGGTACGTTAAGGTCGTAGACAGGGGCTGAATGCGGAAAGTGCAGAACTTGGTAGACGTCCAAGTCCAGCAGTGGACTGACATAGACTAATTTGATTGTACCACGTTGGCCTGACGGGTTGGTACAGAGTTTGTTTCAAATTTTCTTTTTCTGTGCGCAGGCAGGTGCACAACTCGCATGTCAGCCTGTCTTCAGCCCAGACGTTGTAGGTAGGGCTCTCTCCCCCACATCAGCATCTCCTTAACATATTTGTGATAAATGCCAACTGCAAAGTACCTACAGTGGTAAGCTGGCAACTCTGTTAGTCGTAAAATCGCGATCTACCAGCTGACTGACCTGAGCGGCTCCCAGGTTGTCTCTCAGAACCGACAATATCCGTTACGAGGAGTTCACTACTACTCCACGCCACGGTTATCAGTTTATCACACTACTGCATACAATTTTCCATTAAATGGAAAATTGTTTAAACAGCAATTTCCTTCAAAAAGTTGGTTTATGGACATACTAGTAGAAAGAGATAGCATAAATCTATCGTAGGTACTACGTTTTATTTCTACATACATGTCAGACGTTGAAATAAATACTAAACAAATTAACTATTTTTAATATCTCTTTCATTTATCAGTTTAATTTAAAACAATCACTAAATTTTTTTGTAAAAATATTACTAAGGTATTATATTTCATGAAAATCAACGAATGAAATCTAATAAAATTCCCATTCACGAGGAGTAACTAAACGCTCTTTTGACAACTTGCTCCAGCTGATTTTACAGACAGATTTTATAACCTAAAAAACTGATACATAAACATATTACAGAAGTCATCAATATTCGTATAATTTACAGAAAATGCGATATTTATCTCGAATATATCAACCAGTAATCACAATACCAAAAAATGCTAAAGTTAAAAACACCGAAATAACATGTAAGAGTCAGAAAGTAAGTAAAATTATAAGTAGTTCCGCGATTCCTTTTACGACGGTATTTTATTGTGAAATTTTAAAGTTTGTTGTATTATGAGATCTATTATGAAAAAGTGCAATAAGTGATCCGAACTATGTGTGTTGGTAAACGTCTATCTGTTAGAAATTAGTAGTAAAAGTCAGTCATGAAATCACTGGCCTTAAGACTGACTTCCTCAGATTGTTTGTTTCTTACCTAACAATTACTTATTTATTTACTTTCACACATATACCAACATAATGAAAATATATAAATCAGTAGCATAGATGCTACAGACACACATAACACATTTAAACAATTCTAGAGGACTAGGCTGCCTGGCAGTAACACAAAAAGTTCCTTTCTACATAAAAAAACTGTGTTAGATTCTAAGATAAATTTTGAAAACGCTGGACTGAGTTTCTTGGAGTGTTCTTCTCAGTCTGTAGCATTACTGAACCCCCAGTAGTCACAAAAAAATTGACAAATCAAATATTTTTAAAAATTATCATTGGGAATAAACTTTATTTTATTTTTTAATTACTGTTGTAATGTTTTATGGTTTCCAGTTGCTTCTAGAATGTGGTCTAATCCGCCCCACAAGCGGAGGACTCTTCACAATACTCCCACTCTGCCGTCGTGCGCTGGATAAACTTGAAAATGAAATAAAACTATGTCTCGAAGATGCAGGGGCACAACGGATGTCTCTACCTTGTCTAACGGCATCCTCACTATGGGAACGAACGGGAAGACTGCAAGCTGTTGGCCCAGAGCTTATGAAGATGAGAGATAGGCATGGAAAGGAGTTCTTGTTGGCACCGGTGAGTTAATTGTTTTATAATCCACCAATAATGTATCTTTAGAAGGTACAATCACTGAATATGATAATAATATAGTAACCATAATCACTTCTGTGAGATTCTGCAACAAAATACTAAAAAAAGACACACACCCACACACACGTCAAACTCATAACACTCCGTTCGGGTTTCCGTGGGGGGTTAAAAACAGATCAATAAAAGCCATATTTTATTTATATTAGTCTTTCAGAAAAACTCGCAACTAAAATACAGATCACAAGAAAGTCTGCTACAAACAACATTTATTACAAGCATATTAGGCATTACAGCATGACAGGCATCAAGAGCATGTATACTATGTACTCAAACACACACCTAAGAATTCACTCGATGAAACTACACAAATCTCAGTGTGCCAGCAACCCTCGCAATCACTTTTTGCCAAACCGTGTGGTGCCATTGTGGAACTCCCTTCCGGAAAGTGTAATAAGTGCTCCCGACGTGAACGCTTTTAAAAACAGACTGGACACTCATTTAAAAACCCAATGACACAAGTGCAGTGATATACACGCATCAGCCTTAAGCTGCTAGTGTATTAAGCAGAAATAATAATAATAATATTAATCACTAGCTGTTGCCCGCGACTTCGTACTCGTGAAAATTATTTTATAATACCAATTTGATTGCTCTCTGCTTAGCCCCTAGGATATGTAGCGTGATAATATATAGCCTATTTCAAGACCCTACCCCTAGCTAATATTTGTTCAAAATTTGAACCAAATCCATTCAGTACTTTTCGAGATCCTTCCGGACAAAGCAAAGCAAACAGACAAACAGACAAACAGACAAACCGACAAACAGAATAAAAAATTTCTAACTATATTTTCGGCTTCGGTATCTTATGTTGAACACCCAGCGAGTATTTTTTTTTAAATATTTCCTATGTACAGTTTTGACTTTTCTATCATTTTATTATATGTATAGATATTGGCACAAATATACTGACCACCTACCTGTGTTCTATATTCCAGACCCATGAAGAAGCGCTAGCAGACCTACTGGCGGACACGGGCCCCATATCTTACAAACAGCTTCCGTTACTGCTGTATCAGGTATGAAATTTTTTTTTGTTGTACGTGTGAATGGAGCTGAAGCAGATTTTGTGTCTCAACGGCAGTTGATAATTGTTAAACTGTAATATTAATTAACCAATTCTGTGTACATTTGTATACAGAATTTATAGTAGAAGTTATTGTTATTACATACGTACATATAGTCACGCCTTTATCCCCGAAGGGGTAGGCAGAGGTATAGTATACGCCCACATTTCACCTTATAGTTTTATGTCCCACGTAATAGGTGGTGAGCCTATTGCTGTGTTGAAATGGACAGGCGCAGGTCGCTGCGACCCGCAGTTGAAAATTTTCAAGCCGCCCATAAGGCCTTCAACTTGGCCTAACAATTGCCATTTTACTGACAACCGGGTTTCATTTCGAGTTTTTCTTCTCTACGCAATGGATCGTTTTGCGAAAGTGTTCCCTTAGTCGCCTCTTACGACACCCTTCGGGATGAATTGAGGTGGCGACATTTCGAACTCTTTCCCGTTGCTCGTCCCGGGGCCACACACTTGATAATATAGACGTAATTGTATGATTTAAAAATTCCAGATCACCAACAAATACCGTGATGAGCACCGTCCTAAGCACGGTCTCCTCAGAGCCAGGGAGTTCTCAATGCTCGACGCGTATGGGGCTCATGAATCTATGGAGTGCGCTCTGACAGTGTATGAGACTGTCACTGAGGCGTATAGGAGACTGTTTGAGAGGCTGCGGTTACCTGTGTATAGAGGTTAGTTCAAAAAATGTCCGTTGAAATGTGTTTAATTAGGGTGGCGCCACTGTAGCGTCAGGGTAAAGTCACTAAATATACTTTACGAAATAAAAATACTATAAAAATATATTTTCGAATAAATAAACTCACCGATTGCTGCATTATTTTGTACTACGCTAGTATGTAGTTGGAATTTTCAATTAATGAATCAAATCAGTGCTAAGCATGGTCTTCTGAGCGACAGCTTACGGCGCCCACGAATCTATGGAGTGCGCTCTAAGAGTGTATGAGACTGTCACTGAGGCGTATAGGAGACTGTTTAAGAGACTGCGGTTACCTGTGTATAGAGGTGAGTTAAATTAGGGTGGCGCCACTTTAGCATGAGGGTAAAGTCAATAAATATATTTTACGAAATATAATCATAAAGAAAATGTTTGCTAATAAAAATCTTTAATGACCTATTTACAATTTATAAAATAAAATTACTATACTGCTCGTTCGCTCTAACTTTGCCGCTCGGCTCCATACTAAACTCGAATTTTTAATTAGACGAAGTAAATTGACAGCAGCTAATGTCACTTCTTCATACATTGTTGCGTATTTTCTATGACGATGTGTCATTAGCTACTGTCAATTTACTTCGTCTAATTAACAATTCGGGTATACGCCTCTACGCCAGCGGCAAAGTTAGAGCGAACGGGTAGTACACACGTTTTCGCATAAAAAGATCTTAAAGTTTGCTGCATTATTTTGTACTATGCCAGTATAAAGTAAATATTTGTGGATATTCACACACAAGTATGTAGTTGGAATAATCAATTAATGAATAAAATCAGTCCCAAGCATGTCTCATTAAAGCTAGATCTGAAGGCGCTCATGAGTCTATGGAGTGCGCTCTGAGAGTGTATGAGACTGTCACTGAGGCGTATAGGAGACTGTTTGAGAGGCTGCGGTTACCTGTGTATAGAGGTTAGTTCAGAAAATGTCCGTTGAAATGTGTTTAATTAGGGTGGCGCCACTTTCGCATGAGGGTAAAGTCAACAAACATACTTTACGAAATAAACATATCTATTATATAAAAATAAGTCGGGTTTTCCTTCCTGACGCTATAACTCCAGAACGCACGAACCGATTTCCACGGTCTTGCATTCGTTGGAAAGGTCTCGGGCTCCGTGAGGTTTATAGCAAAGAAAATTTTCAACAGAAAAGCGGGAAAATCATTTTTCACATACAGCGCCATCGCAGGCGGAGCTGCGGGCATCAGCTAGTGTACTATAAAAACATGTTTTCGAATAAATAATCTTACCGATTGCTGCATTATTTTGTACTACGCTAGTATGTAGTTGGAATTTTCGATTAATGAATCAAATCAGTGCTAAGCATGGTCTTCTGAGCGACAGCTTACGGCGCCCACGAATCTATGGAGTGCGCTCTAAGAGTGTATGAGACCATAGCATGAGGGTAAAGTCAATAAATATATTTTACGAAATATAATCATTAAGAAAATGTTTGCTAATAAAAATCTTTAATGAACTATTTACAATTTATAAAATAAAATTACTATACACACGTTTTCGCATAAAAAGATCTTAAAGTTTGCTGCATTATTTTGTACTATGCCAGTATAAGTAAATATTTGTGGATATTCACACACAAGTATGTAGTTGGAATAATCAATTAATGAATAAAATCAGTCCCAAGCATGTGTCATTAAAGCTAGATCTGAAGGCGCTCATGAGTCTATGGAGTGCGCTCTGAGAGTGTATAAGACTGTCACCGAGGCGTATAGGAGACTGTTTGAGAGACTGCGGCTACCTGTGTATAGAGGTTAGTTCAAAAAATGTCCGTCGAAATGAGTTTAATTAGGGTGGCGTCACTTTACCGTGTAAAGTCAATAAACATACTTTACGAAATGAAATTACTAAAAGAACATGTTTTCGCATAAATTAATCTTACGGCTTGCTGCATTATTTTGTACTATGTAGTTGGAATTTTACAATAAATCAATCAAATATATATATATATATATATATTCACGGACATTGCACACAACACTATCTGATCCCAAAGTAAGCTAGGAATAACCTGCTTGTGTTATGGATATCAGACCACGGATATTAATACTTATATACTTTTTAAATACATACATACTATACATAGAAACACCCAGACTCTTGTCATTATTACCATTATGGGTCACACAAATATTTGTCTCCGGTGGCCTATTTTCCTAAGCATAGTTTCCTTAGAGTCAGAGCTTACGGCGCTCATGAGTCGATGGAGTGCGCTTTGAGAGTGTATGAGACTGTCACTGAGGCGTATTGGAGACTGTTTGAGAGGCTACGGTTACCTGTGTATAGAGGTTAGGTTAGGTTAGGTGTAAAAAATGTCCGTTGGAATGAGTTAAATTGGGGTGGCGCCACTGTAGCGCCAGGGTACATAAAATTACTGGTACATAAAAGGGGGTAAATAAAATTACTATAAGGACATGTTTTCGCATAAATTAATCTTACGCCTTGCTGCATTATTTTGTACTATGCAAGTAGTTGAGATTTTCAATCAATCAATCAAATAAGTCCTAAGCATGGTTTTCTTAAAGCCAAAAATTAAGGCGCCCACGAGTCTATGGAGTCATAATCATGCACAAATCAATGTCACACCGATCTGCAGACTCTGCAGACAAAAACAGGGAAATATCGACAAGCAACTTCGCCTGTTAAAAATTAATAAAAGTCACTTTTGGTTACGGAACTCTCTGTGCGCGAATCCGGCTCGCACTTGGCCGATTGTTTTTGAAACTTTTTGGAACGGCTGGAAACTGATTTCGGGTTTCAAATGTGGCAGAACGGCTCTGAGAGTGTATGATTTTTTTCGAATGTTAGCTTTGAGAACGGCACTAATCGGCCCGTTTTGACATTTTTAATTGCGACGGCTCATTGGATGATTCCCGAGCCCAAAATGAGATCCTCGCCATTGAACAGACTCTCATTGGTTGTTTTCAGAATCTGTCCATGCGGGTGACGCTTTCTCTAATGTCAAAACGGGGCCTATTATTTTTGACAACTATAGTTTTCATACTTATAGAATTCGGGACTTCACGCGAAACACATTTACTTACATTTTCACACCGACGTTTCGAGCACGTTGCAGCGCCCGTGGTCGCGGTTGGACTGAAGCGAGAATCGACGAAAACCATGAAGTAACTTCTTGCCAAACTACCCTCCGCTATTGTCACAACGAAGGATAAGGCCGGCGACACACTACACTCACTACGTCAGTTTTAATTGGCACAGTTTTACGTTCAAGTTTATTAATCACTGCATTCCACATCCCGGAGAGCTTATATCCATCATCCCTATTGAAATTTTTGTGTTTTTTAATTTCAATGGCTTCACGCACCATACGTGGATAATAGTGGCGATCAGTGGAGAGGACTTTTGGTTGGTGAAGTTCGATCCAGTGATTACTGCCCGTATCGAGGTGTTCTGCTATTGCCGATTTGTTAAACTGACGGTTTTTTACAGCTGCAATGTGTTCTTTGACCCTTTCCGCGATGGTCCGCTTGGTTTGGCCTATGTAGGAACTACCGCAGCTGCAATCCACTTTGTAGACACCTGGTGTTTGCAGAGGAATGACGTCCTTTGGTGTTCGTACGTACCTAGCTACCTTTGTTAACGGTTTAAAAATCGTCCGTATGGAGAACCGCCGTAAACACGATCCGATCTTGTCCGTTATTCCCTTTATATACGGCATATAAGCTGGTTGACGTTCCACCCCCGGCTTCACTTTCCTCGGTGCACGTCGTGTCTTCCTACTACTCGCTGCATACCCATTCATCTTGAGTATCTCCTGAACATAGTACAACTCCTGCTGTAAATGCATTATGCATTTACAGCAGGAGTTGGACTATGTATATGTCTATGTAAGGTAGCTAGGTACGTACGAACACCAAAGGACGTCATTCCTCTGCAAACACCAGGTGTCTACAAAGTGGATTGCAGCTGCGGTAGTTCCTACATAGGCCAAACCAAGCGGACCATCGCGGAAAGGGTCAAAGAACACATTGCAGCTGTAAAAAACCGTCAGTTTAACAAATCGGCAATAGCAGAACACCTCGATACGGGCAGTAATCACTGGATCGAACTTCACCAACCAAAAGTCCTCTCCACTGATCGCCACTATTATCCACGTATGGTGCGTGAAGCCATTGAAATTAAAAAACACAAAAATTTCAATAGGGATGATGGATATAAGCTCTCCGGGATGTGGAATGCAGTGATTAATAAACTTGAACGTAAAACTGTGCCAATTAAAACTGACGTAGTGAGTGTAGTGTGTCGCCGGCCTTATCCTTCGTTGTGACAATAGCGGAGGGTAGTTTGGCAAGAAGTTACTTCATGGTTTTCGTCGATTCTCGCTTCAGTCCAACCGCGACCACGGGCGCTGCAACGTGCTCGAAACGTCGGTGTGAAAATGTAAGTAAATGTGTTTCGCGTGAAGTCCCGAATTCTATAAGTATGAGTGTAGAAAACCGCGATAGTTTAAAAATAAAACTATAGTTTTCTTAAAATTTTCTGTGTGAATATTTATTTTTATTAATTGTATGTCTTTCCTCTTTCAGTCCCAGCTCCGTCAGGCTCCATGGGTGGCTCCGTATCCCACGAGTGGCAACTGCCCGCCCCCGCGGGCGAGGATCAACTGACAGTGTGTGACAGCTGTCACCACGCCACACTTGACAGCTGCGACAGGTGTCACAAGTGTGGGCACGGTGTGAGGACTAGTGGGAGTATTGAGGTAGGGATGATCTTTCGAGGTATTATTTTATCTATTCTATCTAATAAAGTGACTTTGAATACAGTTTTAAAGTTGTTAGATTCCTATTTTTTCTATAAAATTAACTCAAATAAAAAAGTTATGGTGAGGTTCACAGTAGCTCATGACTGTGTTAGGCTACGTCCGCACAGGCAGGCGGCTTGCTTGGCGCCTAGAGCCTAGTGGCTTGCATCCTGGCTACTTGCTAGGATACACGGTGGCTGCACTGAAAGGTGGTTTGCGTGGGGGGTCGCTAGGTGCCTTGGTCATTTGCTTATCGGCACGTTGACGAGATGTCACTTTCAAAAATAGCTTAACGACTTAACGACGGCCATTTTACTGGCAACCGGGACCACGTGCCTTCCGAAACACGGAAAAGCTCGCAAATAAAAGTCACAAAGTGGTCACGAGAAGGTCACCCATCCATGACCGGCTACAGTAAATGTTGCTTACTACAGTGATCGTTTACCAAACACTGTAGTAGTAAAATCCGCGGGGTCACGAGCGCTTCATATTGGGTTCATGACATAAATAAGTCACGGTCAAGTCATGGGGAGTTTACTGGTTTGTATAAGCAATTGCTTAATTTAAAAAAACATACTTATCAGCCGAAGAACGACTATTCGTTACATTGAGGTAATTAAGTGAAACTCTAGATACATATTATTTCGATTTAGGATACGATTAATATTTCGTCCATTCTTTTCTTCAAAAAAAAAAATAATAAAAAATTAAACCGACTTCGAACAATTCCTGAAAAATATTTACTTATCACAAAGTTATATGTATTTTGATTTATCAGATTTTATTGACCATCATATTAAAGTCGGCGCCAAGTAAACCCATAGGTTTAGGTAGGTATTATTAATGGCACCAACTTCATTCAATATTATATTGAGTCAAATCTGATAAATCAAAATACATATTACTTTGTGCAAAGTAAATATTTTACAGGATTTGTTTGAAGTCGGTTTAATTTTTTATTAATTTTTTTTTTGAAGAAAAGAATGGACGAAATTGAAATGGTCGTTAATTCACAAAAAGAAAAAAATATTTAATCCGTCTATAATTGACGGAAATATCGGTAAACATACATAAAAAAAACATACAGATGAATTGAGAACCTCCTATTTTTTTGAAGTCGGTTAAAAATGCCTCGCGCCTGGCGACAAAAAACCAACATGTTTGTTTACTTGGATACATGCTAAGCTACTCGCTAGGCGCCAAGCGCGCAGTGCGGCCGGTCGCGAACATTCAAGTATGTCCGTTTTACTAAGCGACTCGCTAGGTGACTCGCTAGGCGCTAGGCACCAAGCAAGCCGCCTGCCTGTGCGGACGTAACCTAAGAGCATTGGCCTGGTTTTAATGGCAAAATGATTCGAAATAACTTCGAATAAGAATTTTTGTTTTTATTCACCGACATTTCACACAACGCTATCTGATCCCAAAGTAAGCTAGGAATAACCTGCTTGTGTTATAGGTATCAGACCACCTTATATTAATACTTATATACCTTTTTAATACATACATATTATACATAGAAACACCCAGACTGTTGAGACGAACATTTATGGGTCACACAAATATTTGTCTCTACACGACCTCCAGCGCCGCAGGTGGTATCAGTACCGACTGCGCCACAGAGGCAGTTAAAACAAAAATACAACTTATGTCGACATTTTTTTGGTAAGGGGAATATAGCAAAGGTGGGATTGTTGTCGCGTTATTTATGAACGGATCTTAATGATTTTTGTCTGAAACATAAAGGATATGATTCCTCAAAGGTTGTATTTTTTTTGTATGTTCTTCTTACATTCCGATGTAACCGTCACTTTGTAGGTATTTGGGCGAAGAAACCAGGAATCGTGGTAGGTATAAAGAAATAACGCGTGGTAACTTTAACATTCATTTAGTCAATCGTATAACTAACATTAAACACAAGGAACTTTCGAGGATTAACTAGATCTACACAGATATAACATTCCACCAGAGCACGTGGGCGCGTGCGCACCGGTCGATCGTTGCACCAACAATGACCGGGACTCGACTGACGACGTCCTGATATGTCGTGCATGGCCGCCCCTCCAGCGCTCGGTGTTATGTCACCTGTCAATGTCACTTGTCATTAGGATCACTTTTGAAGTGTGCCGTCATATTTATTGATGTATGTATGTTTGTCCCAGGTAGGGCACACATTCGTCCTGGGCGACAAGTACAGTGTGCCCCTCCAGGCGCACGTGACGCCCTCTGTCGGTCCCACATCGCCTCTACTGATGTCGTGCTATGGGATTGGGGTTACCAGGTAATTATTTGAAGTAAAACTAACTTAAGTAACTCAGATTTTTTAAAGTAAAACTTCTTTAGGCCCGACTAGGGAGTAACTCAGATTTTTGAAGTAAAACTTCTTTAGGCGCGACTAGGGAGCAACTCAGATTTTTGAAGTAAAACTTCTTTAGGCGCGACTAGGGAGCAACTCAGATTTTTGAAGTAAAACTTCTTTAGGGAGCAACTCAGATTTTTGAAGTAAAACTTCTTTAGGCGCGACTAGGGAGCAACTCAGATTTTTGAAGTAAAACTTCTTTAGGCGCGACTAGGGAGCAACTCAGATTTTTGAAGTAAAACTTCTTTAGGCGCGACTAGGGAGCAACTCAGATTTTTGAAGTAAAACTTCTTTAGGCGCGACTAGGGAGCAACTCAGATTTTTGAAGTAAAACTTCTTTAGGCGCGACTAGGGAGCAACTCAGATTTTTGAAGTAAAACTTCTTTAGGCGCGACTAGGGAGCAACTCAGATTTTTGAAGTAAAACTTCTTTAGGCGCGACTAGGGAGCAACTCAGATTTTTGAAGTAAAACTTCTTTAGGCGCGACTAGGGAGCAACTCAGATTTTTCAAGTAAAACTTCTTTAGGCGCGACTAGGGAGCAACTCAGATTTTTGAAGTAAAACTTCTTTAGGCGCGACTAGGGAGCAACTCAGATTTTTGAAGTAAAACTTCTTTAGGCGCGACTAGGGAGCAACTCAGATTTTTGAAGTAAAACTTCTTTAGGCGCGACTAGGGAGCAACTCAGATTTTTGAAGTAAAACTTCTTTAGGCGCGACTAGGGAGCAACTCAGATTTTTGAAGTAAAACTTCTTTAGGCGCGACTAGGGAGTAACTCAGATTTTTTTTTTCTGGCGGAAGTAACGCTTACTATTTGAATTCTGCAGAAATTTGAAAAATTCAAAATTCGAATGAATGATATTAATATAACATTTGATGCCGTCAACGGCAAAGAACTTTTACTTTAATCGCGCATAAAGGTTACACGCACACACTTTTATTTCTGACGGACTGCCGTCAGAAAAAATCGAATAGTAAGTGTTAAAATTCGAATAATAAGTGTTACTTAACACTTACTATTCGAATTTTGAATAGCGGAAACTGCACAGACTATGTGTAGTTTCTGCTATTCAAAATTCGAATGAATAATATAACATTTGAATAATCTTTGTAAAACACATGAATAATAAATATAATTAAATTAAAATATGATATCTATTATTCAAGTTAAAATTTAATTATTTCAGTGATATATACCGTGAACTTTTGTATAACGCAAACCTCGGACACCCCAACTAGAGTTTCGCTTCAAAATACCGTATAAAAAAAATTAAATTAAACTAACGAAAACTGACCAAGTTATAAGCCTTTGTTTACAATTGCACTATTTTTTCCGCGAACAGCGTAGGTGTAGGTATTATACGCAAGGCAGTTAGTGACTATTCGTGTGGTATTGATAATAACATTAACAAACCATTTTCATAAGTGGTAATTATGGAACTGTGTTTAAGACAGAAACCGGCCAAGTGCGAGTCGGACTCGCGCATGTAAGGTTCTGTACCAAAATACGGCAAAAATCACGTTTATTGTATGGGAGCCCACTTAAATGTTATTTTGATCTGTTTTTAGGGTTCTGTACCCAAAGGGTAAAAACAGGACCCTGTTCATAAGACTTCGTTGTCCGTCTGTCTGTCCGTAACAAGACTATCGGAACCGCGATAGTTAGAGCTAGTTACAGATACTAAAATCAGATAAAAGGGGGCGATTAAACGGGATTCCCATACGACACACGCGATTTTTTAGTACGGAACCGTCTGTGCGTGAGTCCGTTTCGCATTTGGCCGGTATTTATTATTATAGCGGCAACAGAAATACACTGTCTGTGAAATTTTCAACTGTCTAGCTATAATAATGGTTAGTGAGATACAGTTAGGTGACAGAGGGACAGTGGAGTCTTAGTAATAAGGTCCCATTTTTACTTTTTACCCTCTCCGATGGTAAGGTTCACTAGCATTAGAGTCTTAGTAAAAGGATCAAGCTGTAAAGCCTATGAAAGTAGGTACCCATGTGTTCAAGGGCTGAATAAAAAAATCTTTCTTTCTAGCTGTTACCAATTGATTACGGAACCCTAAAACTGCAAGTATGTACATACTGGCATTTACGAATAGTAGTCAATACGATTACGTGACTATTCATAATGCCTGCACACACATTAATGGACAAGCGGTGTCGGAAGGAGTTCTGACAGGGTAAATGAGGATTAGTATGGCGCCAATATGCTGCATTATCAGTATCATGTAATCCTCTACGCGTAAAAGTACACAAAACACTTACACTGTTATTTTTTTAGCCACCACTCACTAAAGTTCACCCGTTGCACTTTGTCACCTTCGGTAATTCCTTCTACCTTTCGATATTGGTATCGCAGCCCGTGTGTCGTGCCTCTGGTGTTCCAAACGTCCATAGGCTAAGGTTAGCTACGATCAAGTATGCTGTAAGCTTTTCTGTCACCTTAGTAGTATAAAAAAGTATAATAAAAGACATGTTGTTACACGATCGCGTATTTTGCACAGCGACTCGGGATGCGGAACGGCGACACGTATGACGTCGCGCTCGTGTTATCGGTCACTGACTGGTGGCCAGCCCGGGTGGCGCGGGCGCAGGGACGCGGCCGGGGGTGGCTTGTCGAGGGCACGGGATCGGCTGGTGGCGGATCGCTTTTGATTACGCGTAGTGATGTTATTTTATGATACATACTAATAACTTGTAACTTACTATTTGAATTTTGAATAGCGGAAACGATACTTTACGTTATTAGAGTGTTCAATGCGTTAAATTTTTTCGTGAAATTTAAAAAAAAAATAACATAGGTTGAAATCGGGTCCATTGGATAATGTTACTGATTCTGATCAAAGTGTTTTCAGGTTTGCGCTATACAAAATTTCATGTTGTATATAATTAGTCAATGGCAAAGAAGTTTTACTTCAATCGCGTGTAAAGGTTACACGCACACACTTTTTTTTCATATTTATTTAATTTGTGATTTAAAGTAGCGTCATTTTAATAGGTAACATTTGACGTCTGTCAGTTTTATCTTTATAGTGAGAATGATGAATGAGAAAGCGAATGAATCGATACGAACTTGAAGGATATGTAAATTTTAAAATTCATCAGGCGAATCCCTGTCCGAATTTAGTATGTAGGTTTCCATCTGTACTATCTCTAATTTGTGCTAATATGTTCTAATTCATTTTGAAAATTATTTCTAACTGTAGTATTGTGAACACAGACAATGCAACCTAATAGACTACGCTTTACCGGGGTTACGAACTCACCAACGTTAAGTACTGAAACTGCCATACCGGCTGGCACGTCCCTTTATTCACATGTGAAGAAGGGGTGAGAATGTTCTCTCCAGCGGGAGTAAGGAGGCGGCGGGCCGGGTGCGGGAGAGATCTCTCCCCCCCGAGTTCCGCAGTCGGCGCCCTGGGCGCCGCCGACGTGTCTTCGCCGAGGACTATCGGCCTCCATGACCGGGGGTCTGAGGACGGTGAGAGGGCCGCTCACCGTCCTTACAGAAGCAGGCCCATGACGGCAGCGTGTCGTGAGCAACTCACGTACGCCCCCCTTAGAAGCGGGATCACACACGAAAACCCCCAAAGACGCGGGACAGCACCCGAACCACCCCCTGGGCGAGGCCGCAGTGGCGGCCGTGGGTCTGTTGTGAGTCCCGGGACATCCTTCCGAGGGCTGACCCGGGGCTCCCAACCACAGGCTGTTGGGCGTTATGTGAGGTTTTTTAGTCGGTAAAAGTCAAATAACATAAAATAACATCCTTGGAGGATTTTCCCTCACGTAAAAAAAAGGGGTGAGAATGTTCCTCCAACACTCAACGAATAGATTTGTCGACCAGAAGAGGTATCGCGGCTGGCGGGGCCCAGCCCAACGGTTGATACATTAAGAAAACTCACTCACTTGTACTATTCCTATACTATACTATCTTCACGCCAAATCCCTTGCGGGGTAGGCAGAAAGAACCGAGCGCCACACGGCACGGTTCATACACACCTCACTCGCCTCTTCAACTTTCATTTTTCTTTTCATGCATGCACGTCGGTTCCTTCGGCTCTTGACACCACCTTCTGCTAACACACGATCTTTTTTTTTTTTTTTTTTTTATACCACTAAGGTGGCAGACAAGCATACGGCCCACCAGATGTACCGGTGGCTGCCGACCCTGTAAAAACCTTCTAAGACCCCTCTTGAAGAACCCCATACTGTAGGCGTTTGGGAAAACCGAGGCAGGGAGATCATTCCACAACCTAAGCGTGCGCGGTAGAAAGCCCCTATCGGATCTAACCGTGCTCGAGCGCTCCGGATGCAACATGTGAGGATGAACACCCTGTCTGTGGCGAGCGGTGCGATGATAGAATGTAGCCGTAGGCATCATGTCAAACAATTCCTCAGAGCACAAACCGTTATACAGCCGGTAGAATACACACAGAGAAGCAAAGTCTCTCCTGTCACTAAGAGGTTCCACATAACCTGCAAGTATGGGATCGCCGACAACTCTCATAGCACGCCTTTGTACCGAGTCAAAAGGACGAAGCTGGTATTCAGGTGCCCCCGCCCAGAGGTGACAGCAGTACTCCATGTGCGGCCGCACTTGCGACTTGTAGAGAAGCAGTGTTTGAGCCGCAGTAAAGTACCGCCGCGCCCTACTGAGCACTCCGAGCTTCTTGGACGCCAGCCTGGCCTTGTCCTCCAAATGACTTCGGAACTGAACGACATTGGAGATCTCAACACCAAGGATCCCTATACTTTCGGAGATGGTGAGTGACGTGCCCTGAAATTGTGGCGCCACAGTAAATGGGGTTTTCTTTGCAGTGAATACACATACTTGAGTCTTGGTGGGGTTGAATTGGACAAGATTTTGTCTTCCCCAATCGGACACTCTAGAGAGAGTAGCCTCGATTTCGGACACAAGTTTTTCACGACTTTCCTCCACTACAGCTCGAGAGATACCGGGACGGCCCGTGTAACATGTGTCACCCGTACTGTCGTCTGCATAACAATGAATGCCGTCAATGGACAACATGTCATTGATATGCAGCAGAAACAAAGTGGGGGACAACACTGAGCCTTGTGGTACTCCAGCGTTTATGGCCATGCATTCAGAACAGCTGCCGTCAACAACGGCCCTGATGCTTCTACCGGCCAGAAAGCTGGACACCCATCCACATAAATTCTCGGGCAATCCATAGGAGGGCAATTTCGTTAGAAGACCACGGTGCCAGACCCGGTCAAAAGCTTTAGAGATGTCAAGGCTCACTGCTAGAGCCTCGCCTTTGCTCTCAATAGCCGCCGCCCATCGGTGTGTGAGGTACACGAGAAGATCGCCTGTCGAGCGACCGTGACGGAAACCATACTGTCGATCACTGAGCAGGTCGTGTTCCTCAAGGTACCTCAGGAGCTGTGCATTAATTACACGCTCCATCACCTTTGATAATAGGGAGGTGACAGCTACAGGCCTGTAATTGGCCGGGTCGGTCCTGTCACCTTTCTTGGGCACAGGATGCACGTAAGCGGTCTTCCACGACGCCGGGACTTTTTTCATGGAGTAGGAAAGCGTGAAAAGACGCGTAAGTACCGGACACAACTCCGCACCACACCGCTTAAGCACCACCGCGGGAATGCCGTCCGGCCCACTCGACTTATGCACGTCAAGGGTATGAAGCTCCCGCCTGACATCCCGCTGCCTGAATTTAATTTCTGGCATTGAAGTGCCACACCAGGGGACGTCAGGCGACTTCCAGAAGGGTAGCCGGCTAGTCGCTCACCAATTCTGCCGACGAAATCGAACTTTGCCCTGGCAATTGCTCGTTTGCTGGCCCTCGAGGCGGCATTCAGCTTGCGTTTCACTTCAGATATGTTAGGATCAGAATTTTTGCGAGCCGTGGTCCAAGCCCTGTAGACAGACTCTTTCAGCTTTCTAGCTTCTCTGCAAGACCGATTAAACCACGGTCGCTTTTTTTCCCCTGCAGGGATCCAGCGGTTAGGAATGTAGCCTTCCATACCTGCCAAGATCCCCTCAGCAACTGCTGCAGAGCAGGTGTCCAGATCGTCTGAAGTGAAGCAAAGCTGCCTCCACGGGTACGATGCAAAGAACTCACGCAGTCCATCCCAGTCTGCCGACTTATAGTGCCACACATGTCGCCACTCCTTGGGCCGGCGTGTTTCCGGCCTTGCTAGTGGCACTCGCGCCCGAACAACACAGTGATCTGATGAGCCAAGAGGCGCATCCACTGAAACAGTATATCCGTCCGGACGCGTAGTCAGCAGCAGGTCCAGCAACGAACTCTTTTCGTTCTCCCGGTCCGGTATTCTCGTGTGAGATTTGACCAATTGGGAGAACCCATAGGTCAGGGCAAATTCGTGAGCAGCTTTCCCCGCAAAGTCAGTGATCCGAGAACCTAACCAGTCAACGTGGTGACCATTGAAGTCTCCCATAATCACTATCTCTGCGGAGGGATACTGCTCAATGACTTTGTCAGTCGATCTTTGCAGGTGTTCAAAGAGACGGACCGTGTCCGCGTCACCGCTATGAGACCTGTAAATGCACGCGTAGATCCGAGTGTGGCCCCCGTGATCCACGCGCGCCCACAATACTGACAGGTCCCTGTCTTCTAGGCCTTTGAGACGGCGACAGCAGATATCATCCCGGACGAACATGCATACCCCAGCTTGTGCCTTGAAGTTAGCTTCAAGCTTATAGCCGGGGTACATCAAGTAGGATGTATCAGCCGGACATGAAATCTTCGTCTCCGTCAGGAAAAACAAATTGGGCTGCTTAGTTTCTAAGTGGTTGTGGATTACGTTAATGTTGGAGTGCATTCCTCTGATGTTGCATAAATCCACAACAAGTGTGGACTTCGACGAAACCGCTGTGGATACCTTATTCTTTCTTTTTCTTACCATGACTGTGAAATAAAAGGGGATAGAAAGAAGGTAGGGGGTGCCTAGGTACCGGTGGCGCAAGAGACTAAGCGAGACTCATATTCTCCAAAGGCAGGCACAGGTAATGCGGTGTATTGTCACGGCGCACGGAAGGGCCCCCGGTCCCCTCCCGATGCGATGGCCGCGTCCACTCCGGTATCCTTCTCCGGCACGACCACAGCACCAGGGACTTTTCACAAGCTGCTGGTTCAGCCTCCTGGGGCGGAGATTAAGTAATCCCCAGGTTCGGGTCCCGTACAGCCTGCGGGCGGTCAGCGGTCAACCGTTTCACCGGGTCTCCCTGACCGCCGTACCAATACTCCGCGCCTATGCCAGCCAATAGAGACAGTTGAGACTCTGGTCTCACCATCACCGGTACAAAGTAACCCCAATGAGCACTGGGACCCTGCTCACCGACGGAGAACATAACCCAGCATGGAGCCAGGTTACTATTACCGCGGTCTTCTGCAGGGTGGAGGTACTGCCCCAGGCGGGCCGCTCAACGAACGGAGTACCGTTATGCCCTTCCTCCTAATGTGGGCTTTTTCGTTAATCCCTAAGATATTGAATCTTAGGAATCTACTTGAAAAAGCCACTACTGTACCCTCAGGGTGTAACGTTAGCTCCATGAGAAGTAACGCATATCCCCTAAACCCCGAGGGGGAAGAAGATCTATTCCACAAGTTCTATTTTAATTTTAACAATACCTGACTGGTTTCGCTATTATAGCATTCTCAACACAAGTGCCTTCAATCAACAGTACAAATAATGACACTAAGTTTCTTGGGGCGTTCTTCTCAGTCTGTGGCATTTCTGAACCCCCGGTAGAATCGACACGGCAATTTTGACAACTCTATTTTTTTTGACGTGACAACGTCTTGTAATTCGATGGAGTCGGCTGCACGAACGAAAAAAGATGACGCAATTCGTTATTACCTCCCTCGCGTTACCTCGCTCTGAGGCGTTCCATTTATTTTAGTAATGTTTTCAACAGATAGCGCTATAATCAATTGATGTGTTTTTTATATTTGTTTTTATTTTTATTTTCTTATGACGTTGTCACGTTCAACCATCGTCAGTAAACCGACTTTACAGACAACTGATTTTTTGTGTGTAAATGGGGTCAACCAACAACCTACGGGGTCCAAGCCAGCCTCACCTGCGAGTGGTGCACCTGCTGATTGACGGACGAGGTTTTGACGAGGATTGGCTCACAGAGAGGGAAAACTCGAAACAACCCGTCTGGCCAGCGCACTGACTACTTAAACCTAGACAACGCGACGTATAGGTGAACTTAGCTATGAACAAGTTTTCGCCAAAAATTGGTGGGGTGCGGGGAGAGGTTGACTCATCCTATTGGCTCCTTCAAGGTCAGCCACGCCCTAACTGTCACATTCGGAAGTAGGTAGTGTTAGCGTGTTGCTCACAGTCATATCGATGTATCGATAAACTTGCTTACTATGCAGTAGGTATAAGAAAATAAACAGTAGTCAGTGGACCAGCGTGATACAGAAAGGCCAAACACCCTCCCATATGACAGGCACAGGACCATGTACTTCGCCGTCAACTGGGAGAGGCTTACGTCCAACAGTAGACTTTTTTTTTTGACGCGGGGACTGCAGGTTAGGCACTTCGCAGCCTTGTTTCGGGGGAGCAAGACGACTTCATGTGGGACTCACGGCCCGACATGTGGGACCGTCCTACCCACTAAACCCCGCGGTGTTCCGCCTCGCCTTAACCGGGTCGCAGGATAGGCCGGTGGATAAATCACTGCGGCCCGGCAAAGGGTCGCCCCGTTACGTAGGGACTCTCCACGGGGGGACTTGATGGTCTGCCCCCTCCCTGAACTCCTTGAGGAGTTATAAGCTCAATGGCGTCGTACCGCTCTCGGATGCCCCTCTGTAAGCAGAGGGGAGTAGACAGCGGTCAGATCACCAACAGTAGACTGCTATAGGTTGATTGAAATCATTGATTGATTTTTTTGAAGTAAAACTTTTTTAGGCGCGACTAGGGAGTAACTCGATTTTTGAAGTGAAACTTCTTTATCGGCGTTGGAAAAAAATTTGCGTCACGTCACGTCACGATTTTTGGTTACGCGCCATCTTTGTTCTCTTCCCCACCGCGGTGGATTCGAATTAAGAGTACTTTATCCAGGGATAGCATGTCATTTAAGGATTTTTGGACTAAGGGATTTAGGGACTTAGGGACTTTTGGACTTGTGGACTTTGGTACTTTGGGACTTTGGGACCTTGGGACCTTGGGACCTTGGGACCTTGGGACCTTGGGACCTTGGGACCTTGGGACTTTGGGACTTTGAGACTTTGAGACTTTGGGACTTTGACTTTGGAACTTTGACTATGGAACTTTTGGACTTTTGTACTTTGGGACTTTGGGACTTTTGGACTTTTGGACTTTGGGACCTTGGGACCTTGGGACTTTGGGACTTTGGGACTTTGGGATTTTGGAACTTTTGGACTTTGGGACTTTGGGACTTTTGGCCTTTGGGACTTTGGGACCTTGGGACTTTGGGACTTTTGGACTTTTGGACTTTTGGACTTTTGGACTTTTGGACTTTGGGACTTTTGTACTTTTGGACTTTTGTACTTTTGGACTTTGGGACGTTGGGACTTTGTTTGGGACTTTGGGACTTTTGGACTTTGGGACTTTTGGACTTTTGGACTTTGGGACTTTTGGACTTTGGGACTTTGGGACTTTTGGACTTTTGGAATTTTGGACTTTTGGACTTTTGGACTTTTGGACTTTTGGACTTTTGGACTTTTGGACTTTTGGACTTTTGGACTTTTGGACTTTTGGACTTTTGGACTTTTGGACTTTTGGACTTTTGGACTTTTGGACTTTTGAACTTTTGGACTTTTGGACTTTGGACTTTTGGACTTTTGGACTTTGGAACATTTGGACTTTTGGAATTTTTGGATTTATGGACTTTGGGACTTTGGGACTTTGGGACTTTTGGACTTTGGGACTTTGGGACTTTGGGACTTTGGGACTTTGGGACTTTTGGACTTTCGGACTTTTGGACTTTGGGACTTTTGTACTTTTGGACTTTGGGACGTTGGGACTTTGTTTGGGACTTTTGGAATTTCTGGACTTATGGACTTTTAGACTTTTGGACTTTGGGACTTTGGGACTTTATTTAAAGTGAGGTGAAAATTAAGTTTATGAAGAAGTTTCACTTCTTACGTGTGTACACTAGTACACGCAATTTTTTTTTTCTGACGGAAGTAACGCTTACTATTTGAATTTTGAACAGCGAAAACTCCGCTATTCAAAATTCGAATGAATGATATTTTTTTTTACGTGAGGGAAAGCCTCATGGATGTTATGCCGGACTCCTACCGACTAAAAATCCTCACGTAACGCCCAACAGCCTGTGGTTGGAAGCCCCGGGTAAGCCCTCGGAAGGATGTCCCAGGGCTCCCAACAGATCGAATGAATGATATTAATATAACATTTGATGCCGTCAATGGCAAAGAAGTTTTACTTCAATCGCGCGTAAAGGTTACGCAGACAGTTTTTTTCTAATTACCAAGAGAATTAATTTCATTTTTTTCATGTTAATTTTAATTTATTAATGTGTGTTGTGTCAGATTGCTAGCAGCTAGCCTAGAGGCGCTATCTAGCGAGAAGAGCTTGCGGTGGCCCAAACGTATCGCTCCGTACAGCGTGTGTATTATTGGACCTAAAGTGAGTACGTGTACTACTTGCTCCATGAGCAGCTGTACTACTTTAGTACTAGATTATTTATACTGTTGATTGACGGCACTTGGTGGAACTTGCTGCACATATCGAAAACGACACTTGTACTATTTCGCAGTATTTATTATTATAAACCTAACCGGTTTCGCTTTACAGCATTTTCAAAGGTCTAGATGGAAGGACAAGGTATCACTCCGGACGGACAGTAATACCTTGTCGTTCCATCTAGACCTTTGAAAATGAACCTTTGGGAATGGAAGGATAAGGTATTACTCAGTAATACCTTGTCCTTCCATCTAGACCTTTGAAAATGCTGTAAAGCGAAACCGGTCAGGTTTATAATAATAAATATTGTGGAATAGTACAAGTGTCGTTTTCGATATGTAACCTTAGTACTAGCCTTACCACGCACTATCCTCACTATAATATGAAAAATGCGAAAGCAACTCCGTCTGTCTGTCTGTTACGTTTTCACGCCTAAACCGCAGAACCGATTTTGATGAAATTTGGTATAGAGATAGTTTGGGTTTAAGGGAAGGACATAGGCTACTTTTCGACTGAGTGCGCAAAAGGAGGGTAATGATTTAGGTTTACCACTGGTGACCGAAATTCATTTGATCATTTGACGTGTGACCGAAAAAACATTAGGCCATTCTACTACTGATCGAATGAACAATTGACCAAACGAGTTTTTATCGAACAATCATTTGGTATTTTTACCACTGATCGAAAGAACGTTTGGTCGAAAAACAGTTGACTAAAGAATATTTCTGCTGTCGCTATAACATACATACATACATACATACATACATAACATCACGCTTGTCTCCCAACTGGGTAGGCAGAGACTATGACTTTCCACTTGCTACGATCCTGGCAAACAACTTTCGCTTCTTCAACTTTCATAAGTGTCTTCATACATGCTCTTCGGTTAAGGATACTCTTGACCTGGCCTTTTTTCAGAAGATTACCGATTTGATCGACATGAGTATGCCGAGATCGACCCCTACCAGTTTTTCCATTCACTCTCGCTTCATAAATCTGTTTCGTCAGCCTATTTCCATCCATTCTCTCCATATGTCCAAACCATCTGAGCATCCCTTTCTCTATCGCTATAACAACAAAACTAAATACTAAAATCAGAAAATAAGTGTAGCTCCCATACAACAAACGTGATTTTTTGCCGTATTTTGGTATGTAAATTTTGAAACATTTATCATTGCTGCTCAGCTCCTGTTCGTCGTAGCGTAATACTTCCGTCTCCCTCAGGAAGGATCCAAAGAATGGGAATCCCACGGCTGGGACGCCACCTGTCGCTTGTACGACACCATATCAGTATCGACACAGCACAAACAAGACATAGTGATTGACGATCGACATCACTTAACTATTGGGAAACGACTTATGATGGCTGACAGGTGAGATAATAATATTTATAGTCACGCCTTTTATCCCCGAAAGGGTAGGCAAAGGCATATTGTATGCTCACATTTCACTTTTAGATTTTTGTCCCACGTAACAGGTGGTGAGCCGTATTGCCGTGTTGATATAGACAGGCGCAGGTTGTGACTGCCTGCTGTTGAAATTTTTTCAAGCCGCCCATATGGCCTTCAACTTGGTTTAACGATTGTCATTTTAATAACCAACAGGACCAACGGCTTAACGTGCCTTCCGAAGCACGGAAACGCTAGCAAATAATTGTCACAAAGTAGACACCCATCGAAAAACCGGCCATAGAGAATATTGCTTACTGCAGATTTATACACGCCACCTGATCCCAAACAAAGTAAGTTAGGAATAACCTGCTTGTGTTATGGGTATCAGACCACGGATACTTAAATACTTTTTTGTAATACTTATAATAATAGGTACATTGAAACAACCAGACTATCGAGACTAATATTGGATCATCATGTTTGTCTAGTGGGAATCGAACTCGCGACCTCGTTCTTTTTAATACCACTAAGGTGGCAGACCAGCTTACAGCCTACCTGATAGAAAGCGGTCACCGTAGGCTCACACCAGACGCTACACTCGCGCTGCTGACCAAAATCAAATCAAAATCATATTTATTTCACTCAGGCATTATACAGATGTGCTTGTATAACGTCCAGAATATAAAACAAAAAACTCTACCACCAGTTCACAACGCGACCCACCTGAGAAGAACTGGCTTCTTGCCAGTTCTTCTCTCAGCGGGTTATTCTTTTTGTGCTCTATTTATAATTATTAAAGAATCTAAAAACTATGCATTTTAACAATTTTTTTGAGAATCCAGCAGAGCAGGCAATTTCCAGGCTTCCTTATCCAACAAATAATCATCAATTGTATAGTAGCCCCTGTAGCACAAATTATATTTTTTTTACTGCAAGAACCTTCTAAGACCCCTAACGTAACCTTCTAAGATACGCGATCCTGCTAAGATAAGTGAGAGAGAAACTCCATATAAACTTATACTAAAGAATTATAGCTATTGCAAAAACATGACAGAATTCTTTAGTATTTAAACTAATACTAAAGAATTCTCTCATGTTTTTGCAATAGCTTCGTAATATATATAACTAGCTGATGCCCGAAGCTTCGGCCGCGTGACATTTTGTTGCAGTTCCCACATCTCATGGGAAAATATTCCCGGGATAAAATGCCTATGTTATATTCCAGACTTTAATGTATCCCTGTACCGAATTTCAGCCAGATACGTTCAGCCGTTAGAACATCCATGTAAAATAAATCCGTAAATATTAATTGATGTTAAAATGTATGTTTCTACCTACCTCTTCGGAGATAACAGCTTGAACATTATGTATGTATCTAATGAAAAATATTTTTCCCCCAGAATGGGCTACCCATACATAGTGGTATGCGGCAAGTCGACCCAGGAATGTCCCGCCAAGTACGAGGTGTACTCCTCCGACTGCGTACACGCGACCAGCGTACAGTTACTCACATTACAAGAACTGATCGATTATGTAAAGAATGATGAATGTATTGATGAGAAAATAAAAACAAATGCTTAGAAACTGTTGTTTTTCTTCTTCACCCCGGTTTTTGCTCGTCAAAATGATGGAAAGCAATTCACAATTATATCTTATTAAAGGGCATCACAAACGTAGCTATAATATATATTAATATATCGAGCTATATATTATATTATAGCAATGTGCCACACACGAGAGCTATACTATAATATATATTTTGCCCTCATTTGGTCGGCGGTCGTCGTTGCAAGCGCACGGTTTTATAAGTTTAGTTTATATACAGGCTGTTCAAATTTTAAAATAACACTAATCACCTACCTAGGTACAAAAATGAATTCAACAAGAGCACTAGTACTACTAGATTTAATTGAAAGTTCCTCAGAGGATGATCCCGATACTGAATTTGATATGCATGTTGCCTTTTCAGGAACAAAAAATAGAACGATCTGGGTTGAGTTTCAAATGAAATAAAAGAAAATTCTTGCAGAATTTAGCATGATTGTATCACCATTTGTTGCGACATTCCTCCAAATCCACCTTCTTTCATCCATTTTAGGGTCCCGTACCCAAAGGGTAAAATCAGGGTCCTATTCACGAGCCTTTGTTGTCCGTCGGCCGGTCTGTTTGACTGTCTGCCTGTCTGTCGGCTTGTCCGTCACGAGGTTGTATCGTAGGATTGGTGATAGCAAGAGTGCTGAAATTTTCACAGATTACGTAATTCTGTTCCAGTACAACTACAATACTAAAAACCGAATAATAATAAAGGGGTGTAGTTAAATGTTAGAACACTCCCAGAATGGGCTACCCATACATAGTGAAATGTGGTAAGCTGGTAAGTCGACCCAGGACTTATGAAAATGAAAATATCTTTATTCATTTAGGTTACAAAGTAACACTTAGGTATGAACGTCAAAATTTTTGCTTCTACATTTACATTTACTGCCAGATTCGCAATGCAATAGGTAGAGCCTGTGAGGAAGAACCTGGCAAGAAAACTCACGGCCACTCTTTTCAAATAGTCTTAGTACATTCGTTTGTCATGCAATAAAGATTAACAATTTTGTCTACACAAGCGACATTTACAATCGCGCCTAATTAAGTGAGGAGCAAGCAACTCATGTCCATGTCTCTGTATCATTAAAATAGTCATCAATAGTATAGTATGCCCTTTTTAAGAACTGTCCCGCGAAGTACGAGGTGTACTCCTCCGGCTGCGTACACGTGACCAGCGTACAGCTGACCCCTTTACAAGAGCTGATAGATTATGTTAAGAATGATGAATTTGTAAAAAAGAAAATCCTACTAATATTATAAATGCGAAAATTTGTGAAGATGTTTGGATGTTTGTTATCAATCACGCTCTAACGACTGAACGGATCGTGCTGAAATTTGGTACAGAGATAGCTTATAGTCTGGAATAACACATAGGCTACCCCGAGAATATGTTCCCACGGGAAGCGGGAACAGGTTCCGAATTTCACGCGGGCGAAACCGCGAGCGTCGTCTAGTAAAAAGTAATCCTTCGAGACCGTTATTTTTTTGTAATTCCACTTTTTTGGTGGTCAAAAAAAATTACCTGTAGTTCTGCCAACAGAACAGGTGGGAATTGCATTACCATTTGTTCTATGGACAGAACTAATGGGAAAAAAATTACCAGTAGTTCTGTCCACAGAACTACTCAACAGAACAGGTGGGAGTAGACGAAAAAAAAATATGATGGCCCCCGTTTTAATTGAACCCTTGTAGATATCTAACGAGTTGGGTCCCACTCTTACAGTCTACAAAACTATTGACAGTGATCATCAAGTTGACATCCCCATGATGTGCTTCTTCACGCTCCACTTGAATAACCAAGGGTTTTAAGAGGAGGGAAACACATGCACCCACAGAGCTTTCAAAGTGTCTGTGGTTTGAAAGAGAAATCTTTAGAATCGCTCAGTTCTGGCGAAGATTCGCGTTGTTCGGGTTCGAGAAGGAGAGGTTGGGATTAGGTTGAAGAGCTCTTCAGAACACTCGCCGTGATAGATTCGGTAGAATGCAGCTCAAGGAATCCATCAGTTATTGCTGCGCCAACGGCTCGAGGCCTCCCGTCTACTTCAGAATAATTCGAATAGCAGGTAGGTAGGTACGTCACTGTATAGCGTCCAGCGCGGCCAGAAAGTACCGCGCCACTGTATACTGTAGTTTGACTCGGCCGGATTTTAGAAATAAATGCCTACAGCCGCGCGGTACGTAAGCATGCGATAGGGCTGCCCACCTACAGCATTTTAATAATATGTGCCTACTTTGACTTTCTATTTAGTATTGCGATTGTAAATATGTACATACATACATTCATATAGTCACGCCTTTATCCCTGAAGGTGTAGGCAGAGGCATAGTATACGCCCACATTTTACTTTATTGTTTTACGTACGCGTAATAGATAGTGAGCCTAATGCAGTTGATTTTTTTCAATCCGCCCACAAGGCCTTCAATTTGTATTAAGGATTGTTGTTTTACTGACAACCGGCTTTCATTTCGAGTAATATTAAACCTTTTTTATTCAAACAAAAAAATACTTTATGAGTAATAATATATTATCCCCGCAACGGCTGGCGGCGCGGGGCGGCGGCGTGGTGGCGCAGCGCCGGTTATCTACTAACGATTGAGTGAGACGGGTGTAGAAATTTGAAAACGAGTAAGTGGCGTAGACAATAATAATCGGCTCATCACATGTTTCGTCAGTGATAGAATCACGGAATTCTAGTCTTTATAATCCTTGCGTTAAATTTTTGATTTACAAAATTAAAACTATTTTTCGATTTGAAAGTACCTACTAGTCAGTCTCTAGTACACTAGTACTTTTCGTACATTGTCCAGTTGTGTTAAACTTTGGAAGTTCATATTTGTCTCTATGCGTGTAATAAAAATCAAAGGTACTTAACAAAAATGCTGTCAATTTTTTTTTTATTCACGGACATTTCACACACCGCTATCTGATCCCAAAGTTTTTTTTTTTCTTTAATCCCAAAGTAAGCTAGGAATAACCTGCTTGTGTTATGGGTATCAGACCACGGATATTAATACTAATATACTTTTTAAATACATACATATTATACATAGAAACAACCAGACTCTTGAGACAAACATTTATGGGTCACACAAATATTTGTCTCGGGTGGGAATCGAACCCACGACCTCCAGCGCCGCAGGCGGTATCAATACCGACCGCGCCACAGAGGCAGTCATACGGTGCTAAGTGTACTGTAACATCGGTCATCCACAAAGAAATGAATACTCTTGAAACATACCTAAATCATTGCTCTCAATTAAATAACTACGAACTGACAACGGAACTAAATGTTCTACCTACACGTAATAGAGTTCTGAACAAGTTTTTTTTTGGATATTGTACTATATTGGATCGCACCGTTCACTGACTGAGCAAGCACAAGTCTAGTTTTAAACACAAACATACCTACTTCATGTAACTACCTAGTTCACTCGTGTCAATCACTTTGTTTAACTTTAGTCAACTAGTAGTATAGTACCAATTAGTACTTACTAGCGGCCCGCTCCGGCTTCGCACGGGTATACAGTATTTCTCTACTATTTATTGGATGTTATTATACATATAACCCTTCTTTGCATGGTGAGGGAAATTTCAATCATAGTATTTAGTCAACAAAAAAAGGTACTCAAACCCCTTGTACTGTAAATTTGTTGTTGCTGGCAACATTTTAAGCGACTATTGCGTACAACAAAACGCAGTTGTTACATTTTTTTAATATTTTTAGATTTTAGATTTTTTTAAATATTTTTCCTTTAATCTAGAGCATTAATTACATCACCCTTATTTATTTTAAAAAAAATAGCAAAAATCATGCAAAGAAGGGATAAACCTTGCTCTTTAATCACTCTATCTATTTAAAAAAAACCGCATCAAAATCCGTTGCGTAGTTTTAAAGATTTAAGCATACAAAGGGATATAGGGACAGAGAAAGCGACTTTGTTTTATAATATGTAGTGAAGTAAAATCAATTTATAGTCTTACCTTTCGGAGTTTCCAGGTAATCTAAAAAACGTTATCTCTGGGTGCGTTATTGACGAATTCATGCAACCAAAACAAGCACAATAGACTCTAGTTGTCATATTAAATATTTTTAGTAAATAAAACACGCGCGGTTACTATCTAAAAAACGGCACACCGTCCATTCGTCTACTCGGCACAATCGCCTGCTAGCGTGCTGAAAGGCCTGCCGAAAACTAGAATCGTAGGTATAGCTTGCGCTTCGTCCGTTTGTAGGGAGCTACAATACTGGTTAAGCAACATATATTTATACTGTGACCGCGCGGAGTCATCCCAAAGGTATGAGCATTAGCAATATTCGACACAGGGACGAATCTGCGTCTTCTACAGCAGATAAGTAAGTACGTCTGGTGTGGAGTAAAGGACCATTAGGCTATGACTATTACTTTCATAAGATTCTTTTTATACCGTCAGTCTTGAGGCCGTTTGTGACTTCGGAAGGCACGAAAATAAATAAAATGAAATAAAATTTATTCCCTTTGAAATTTCAAAAAAAAAATTTAGGTTTGTCAAAATTTTTGTGACTCTTCTGGGGTTCGGTAATGCTACAGACTGAGAAGAACACCCCAAGAAACTCAGTCCGGTCCACAAAGATACATTCGATGTCAGCAGCGTTACTGCTGGCTGCTGGACAGATGTTTTTACTTTACCCTTTGCGCTCGGTAAGACTAATTCGCTCTGTACAGGAATTCATGGCATTTTAATATTTAACATTGTAATGATGAATATTTTATTTTTGACATTTATTTTGACATAGAATTTGTAAAATGCGTGGACTAAGTGGGTACAAATGAATAAGTACCTATGTAATATGTAGGTATTGATCTTGACATTATAATAATACTTGACATTGAATAGGTAGATATAATAAAATATAATTTAGTAACATATGAAGAATGTTTCTGACATAGTTATTAATTCTGGTTTCTTTCTGACATTGAATTTGTAAAATGTATTGATTGACTAAGTATAAATAAATATAATTAGTAGATATTTTATCTCGACATTGTAATAGTAGATACTCGACATTGAATACATTAGATAAAGGTACCTAAACTGGTGAAAACAAAAATGAATGATTTTGTCATGGTAACCTAAGAATACGGCTTAACATATCTCTGATGGTAACATTATTAATAGAATTGGTAACACCTCCTAAATGATCTGTAGGTACTGTAGAAAACGTAATGTAAGGCATGGAATTGTAGGTAGGTACATACATTTGTGTTGAATAGGGATTGTAAATTTAGACAATAATTATTATAATAACTAATGGAATCAGGCGTTACATGGCGGAAATCCATCCTAAAATGACTGAATGAGAATGAAAATCATCAATTATTATAATATTGTATAATGATATTTGCATGCCTGATCTGGCGAAATGTGTTGGTGTCAAATTTTTATAACATCTCAAACTGTACCACATTTCACGTGAATAAATAAATTTGAATTTGAATACCCCATAACTCGTTAAGTCGGTTCTCTTCTCAGTAAAATGGTAGTAGTTACCACTGCTAACCCCTTCGGGGATAACGGCGTGACTATAGTGCATATCATTCTCTTTAGTCGGATAAAGAATGACAATTGAATTTAGCCGTGTTTTGTATGTTATGTTCACATCGTAAGGCCTGTTACACAGTTGCGATTTGAAGTATTTCAAGTCGACTCCATTTGTTCTTAGGGTTCCGTACATCTTATCTGGCACGACTGGATGTTATAAGTTTAATCTGTGTCTGTTTCTGCCATCATAGTTCTCGAACGGATGGACTCATTTTCACTCAAAGTTGAGTGAGAGTGTTTTCTGTACCTACTCGCGGTTAGAGTACATTGTTAGATCAATCTAACCACGTTGCTTCTTAGCTGATTTTTAAGATCACCAACTCACTTCCTAGCAGATGAAGAAATTTCAATTCACAGGACCGATTGATCTAAAATTGAGTACCTATACTTTGATGGTATTTCCACGACATAGTTACCTGAAAGTATCTACTCCATCAAGTTCAGTAGTCTACGGGGTACAGTTTCAAGTGCTAGCGTATTTCAATTTTTAAATTACGGAATTATTTATGGGTCTTTAGTATACGATTTTATGCCGCTCTTTTTGTTTATTTCATAATTCGCTTGGCGTCTATTACACTAGCGATGTTACTGTAAGCAGCGGCGTCCCAACTTGATTTTACTTACTGCATCCATGTAGAAGACAGATGTAACTCAATTTATTAGGGTTCCGAGACTAGGTACAAACAGATATAGCCCCATTTGTATTATTTGGGTACGGAATACGGAACCCATACTGAGACTCGACTGTCAATCACCAGGCTGTATCTACCTATCTCGTGATTCGTGAACCGTGTGATAGCTAGAAAGTTGAAATTTTCACTGATAGTACCTAATTTGGATGACTTATAGTAATTTGGATAAATTATTAAATGAGTCTCTCATAAAACAAACGTACTTAATTTTTTTTTCTGTTTTTTTGGTTACGGAACCCTACGTTGCGTGAATCTAATTCGTACTTAATCGATTCTATTATGACATTTTATAGCTTTGTTCACAACAACTTATTACTGACTGATCATTAAATAATACACAAGACAAGTCTTGGAACTGTAGCCGGCCTAACGTATGTAGTGGAAGGGATATTTACAATCTTGTGACTCGTTACACGCAAACGGTACAAGTACAACTGCTAGTCTCCATTCGCGTACCGGTTTGACCTGCCGTCAGAGTGAAACAGTTTTTTTAAGTTTCGGACTTTTGTTTTTATTGTGTTTCAAAACCTGGTAAGTCTTGACATTTTATTTTTAATTCTACCTTTAAAATAGAAAGGAGGATGTAAGTTATCTTAAGCCTTGTTTACTTTTTCAGTAAATCTTTTTTTCTGTATGTTTTTTTTAAATGTACTTGACTGATGTTAACATTATAAAACCTTTGCTTGCATCTTTTTTTTTTCTAAAACTTGTGCAAATGAAAAGTATTTTAACTTTATTTAAGTTTCTTTATTTTTTATTTACCGGTTCTACCGTTATGTATGTACTGTTTTTGTATTTAATTATGCAAAGTACCTACCTAATTGGTGAATCTTTGCATTGTTTTTTTTTAAAGTCAAGTGCAAGGCTTCATGCCAAACAATTTTAGCATTTGGAACAATATTTGGAATAATATTAAATTTGCTTCGTAAGTATAACGTTTCTTAATTCGACCGGTACTTTTTTATTATGTGGCATGATGTGCAAATAATGATACTCGCTATTTTCTGTGGTGCGTGCTAATTACTTTAACAGTTAGTTTTCAAGTGTTTACCTAAAGGTCATCATCATCACTTCACTACAAAAACAGAACTTGTTTACTTTTCAACCAATTGATCCTATGTGCCTTTTTTTTTTGTTTAACGTGAGGGAAAATCCTCATGGATGTTATGCCGGACTCCTACCGACTAAAAAACCTCACGTCACTCCCAACTAGGGTTACCTACCATTTAGGAATTTGAAAAGTCCTGACAAAAAGCCTGACATTTCGATAAAAGTCCGGACACTTATTCATTGATTAGTCTCGTCGCTCTGCTCGGTGTTTGTAACCAAGATATTATGTAAGTGCAGTGGCACGGTAGGCATGGTTTATAGATGCGGGCATCCCTGCCCCCCCCCCCCCCCCCACGCAAGAGGCCTTTCGAGAAGACGTAAAAATTATGTACAGAACTTGTATACAGTATCTTGATAAATGGACGACACCGTTGTCTGACTTTCAAGTCTTTGACTGGATTCAATTAAAAAAGAACGAACTGATTGAGTTTGAAAAGCTCGTGGATTCAGTTGTATAAAACATTAATATATCTACTTACCGAAAACCTGCGTTAAGTTAGATTTTTTTTCAAGAAAGTATTTTATGTTTGCATGTTATTGCTTGATTTCTTAAGTTGATTGTTTTGTGTTTTGTTTATTGAAGTTAATAAAGATTAAAGTTTTATTTTATATTACTTAGTATGTGGTTTTATTAGTCATATTCCATCTTATTAAAAAAAAGCCGGACAAATTAAGGAACCGGACAGAGTCCGGACTAGTGTCTAAAAGTCCGGACAAGTCCGGATTAATCCGGACGGATGGTAACCCTACCCCAACAGCCTGTGGTTGGGAGCAACGGGGATCCCTCGGAAGGATATCCCAGAACTCCCAACAGACCTAGGGCCGCCACTGCGGCCCCGCCCGGGGGTGGTTCGGGTGCTATCCCGCGTCTTTGGGGGGTTTCGAGTGTGATCCTGCTTCTAAAGGCGTGCGTGAATTGCTCACGTCTGGGCCTGCTTCTGTAAGGGTGAGCCGCATCCTATGTGCCTTGCCTAATTTATGTAACTATGTACCGCTTGAAGAACAAAATCCGGGGCTTTTTACCACTGATGAAGTAACTAGCATCCGGCCCACTAAATGAAAAGTGGTCTTCGAAGCATAGGGACGTTTGCAATACTAAAGGCTTAGGCCTCAATACACGTACAATATTATTGACTCAATAATATTGCATCAATATTTATTTCCGTCCGAATAAAGTCTGTTCAAACCTCAATATTACCCATACACGGTCAATTTATTGCTAAGTATATTGATCAATATTATTGTACGTGTATGGGGCCGGTTAGACTATTGATCAATATTTTTATTGTTCAATATTATTAAAAACCGTCTTTTGAATACACATCTGCAATAATATTGACTCAATTCAAATTCAAATCATTTATTTCGGACTCAGATCCATATGATGTTAGTAACAATATAGCTTAACCTAGTATTAGTATTATAAATTTATTTACACATCAAGAACAATTATTCGTCAGATATCATTTAATTATTTAATATATTATTATTTAATGGCATGCAGTGAGATCCACCTATGAATGAGGGTGGAGTCCCACCTATCTGAAAACACATTCAGGATGCTGTTTGGAGAGGATCGCAAGCGAGATCAATAACTTCGCATCAATATTTTTATTTCCGTCCGAGTATATTTCTGACGAAAAAGTAAATGAAGCGCTCGTGGCCCCGCGGACTCAGTGTTCTGTAAACGATCACTGCAGTAAGCAACTTTCACTATGGCCGGTCCATGGATGGGTGACCATCCATGTGATCACTTTGTGACATTTATATAATTGAGCGTTTCCGTGCTTCGGAAGGCACGTTAAGCCGTTGGTCCCGGTTGCCAGTAAAATGGCAGTCGTTAAGCTAAGTTGAAGGCTTTATTTCAACAGCAGGCAGTCACAACCTGCGCCTGTCCATTTAAACACGGCAATACGGCTCACCACCTATTACGTGGGACAAATTATACAAAGGTGAAATGTGGGCATATAATATGCTTCTGCCTACCCCTTCGGGGATAAAGGCGTGACCATATGTATGTATGTAAAAAGTAAATTCCAAATTTGAAATTCCGACACTGATCTGAAAAATATTGATCAATATTAAACCTACACGGTGCAAGAAAAAAATATTGATCAGTAAAATTTAAGCTCCGTTAAACTTTTGTTTAGTGATTGTTCAAACCTCAATATTATTATTATTACAAGGCCAATTTATTGAACAATATTTTTTTATTAAATATTATTGTCCGTGTATGGGGCCTCTAAGACTAAAGGCGATACACTCGCGCTGCCGAGCTTGCAGAAATCTTCTAAACACCTTTTGAAAATGCCCATATTCTTTCGGGAACATCTGTAAGAAACTGGATTAAATTTGGGCGCGAAATCGAAGAATGGTTGGCAATATTGCGATTTATTATTTTCTAATCTCACGTGTTTTGTGTAATAACAACAAATGGTTAATTCTTTACCATGGTGTAAAAACGTTCACTAGTGATGTAACGCAGTGAAACGCGTTTTCTTTTCATTCTCTCGAAATAAGAAGCGCTCGTGGCCCCGCGGACTCAGTGTTCTGTAAACGATCACTGCAGTAAGCAACTTTCACTATGGCCGGTCCATGGATGGGTGACGATCCATGTGATCACTTTGTGACATTTATATAATTGAGCGTATCCGTGCTTCGGAAGGCACGTTAAGCCGTTGGTCCCGGTTGCCAGTAAAATGGCAGTCGTTAAGCTAAGTTGAAGGCTTTATTTCAACAGCAGGCAGTCACAACCTGCGCCTGTCCATTTAAACACGGCAATACGGCTCACCACCTATTACGTGAGACAAATTATACAAAGGTGAAATGTGGGCATATAATATGCTTCTGCCTACCCCTTCGGGGATAAAGGCGTGACCATATGTATGTATGTAAAAAGTTAATTCCAAATTTGAAATTCCGATACTGATCTGAAAAATATTGATCAATATTAAACCTACACGGTGCAAGAAAAAAATATTGATCAGTAAAATTTAAGCTCCGTCAAACTTTTGTTTAGTGATTGTTCAAACCTCAATATTACCCCTCACGGCCAATTTATTGAACAATAACTTATATTGATCAATATTATTGTCCGTGTATGGGGCCTCTAAGACTAAAGCACTGACCTGTAATAGTATCTGGACTGGTGATCGGTTTCATAAAAGTGTGCCTAATTGAAAATCGCCATTTGGCGCTGACGGCAGCTAGCGAATGCACTTGGAACTAATACTAGTGATGTACAACACCTGTCTTGGTGTCGATAAAAACTTTACCAGATATCGACTGCAATGTTAATTTTATTTTTGTACCAATGATGTTTACATAATATGAATGACTACTTTACAGTTAACTCTGGGTTAAACACGTTAAATCAGATCTGTGCAAGTGGGCCTTAGTGCAGCAGAAAGCATCACAAATAACCCAATAGTCGTAGAGCATTGTTGACTTGGCATGAATAGGCCATTCAACTTGGAAACTACTACCTAGTGTTGACTCTTGTTACAAATGACTATGGTCATGGTAACTGTTTACTATCAGGCGGGCTGTATACTTGTTTGGAAATTTTGTGGTATTATAAAAAAAAATACCTGCTTCCTCTGGATTCATTTGGCTATGCTGAGAATCATCAGTTGGTAACTGGACTTGCATATGTATGTAGGCACACACTAGCTATACATTATTGCTGAGTACGCAAAAGTCGAACTAGAGCGCAAACGTCTCAAACTCGACAGTTGTCCCTAACCATCGTGCCCGCTCGCTTGTGTGTCCCTGCCTAACCCTCGCGCGTTCACTTAGCGTAGTAACTTGTTTGTGAATGTGATGATATATTGCAGGAAATTACAGTGACCAAATTAACACGCAACCTATCTTTAATTTATCTCTCCGCATTTCCATACGCCATCCATACATACTTAAGACGCCCAAATGTACTACAGGTGAATTAGATCTAGGTAAGTTGATTGGACTATCACGGGAGCATGGGTCATCATATGTAGATGAAGCAGTTTCTGCAGTGACCAACGATGAATCAGTTTCTGAAAAATATTGAGTGTTGGTTATTTATATTCAATTATATTTCTTAAATACCAAAGAAGTATTCACTAACTAATTTACACCTACCAAGAAATATTGTAGGTATACTGCACTTTTTTAAAGCAGTCCGTGACCCATGTTTTAATAAACAGTCATCAGTAAAATGTTTTGAACAAAGATAATCTGATGTTTTCGGAGTCCAATTGACAAGCTTCATTTTTTTTAGCCACAGTTTTAAACTGTAATCGGAGGGAAACCTGTAATAAAAGGAACATTTAAATATTATGAACAAGAGTAAATAATTAATTATTAACAAAAAATAGTCTCACTAAGTGTTATAATTCAATGTTAGAGCTAGAAAGTTATATTTCACACGCTAGTTAGTTACTGTTTCGATTATCTACTACAATTTTAAGTGTTTATTAATAATTTTAATATGTTCATTAAATTATTAAAGAACTTTTACCATGCCTCTTGTTTTTTAAACTACGAATTTTGGCATTGGACAGAAAATTATCGATATACATTTTGACATCCCTATTAATCATTATAGGTTATAAAAATATTCGTAAAATCCCCGAAACTCGGAGGGTATTCGCTTATGATAGTAAAAAAAAACCTAAATTATGGTTTTATAATAATTGTTTAAGAATTAGATTCTTAGATTTACTTACTTGTGAAAAGAGACGCCACAGCCCTTCTCGTATCTTGTTTTACAATATACACACGATCTCATGCTAAATATCTATACTACTTAATTACACTATGAACTAAATTTATACATCAAAACACTTCAAATTTATACCAATCACAGTAATAACTTAAAAATATTCGAAATTTCACACATAAACTCCTTCTGAAATAAACAAACAACGGCCATTTGCAAACTAATTTAGTTCTCAGTGCACTCGTCAGAGGCGCTTTGAATCGGCACAAAAAAGTAGCTGTCATTTTGTATGGAATAGCCAGTCCAGCGATTATTATTACAGGTCAGTGGACTAAAGGCATCACTTGCGCTGCCGAGCTTGCAGAAATCTTCTAAAACACCTTTTGAAAATGCCCATATTCTTTCGGGAACATCTGTAAGAGAATGGATTAATTTGGGCGCGAAATCGGAGAATGGTTGGCAATATTGCGATTTATTATTTTCTAATCTCACGTGTTTTGTGTAATAACAACTAATGGTTATTCTTCACCATGGTGTAAAAACGTTCACTAGTGATGTAACGCAGTGAAACGCGTTTTCTTTTCATTCTCTCGATATAAGCGGGCGTCACTTGGTTTCACGTGCACAGCTCCCATTCCCGTGGGAATACGGGAATAAAACATAGCCTATGTTACCCGGGGTAGTGTAGCTTCCCAACAGTGAAAGAATTTTTCAAATCGTTACAGTCAATGATGTGATAGTAAAAAAGAGGTAGACATCGCATTAGCGCTCAAAAACTGTTGCGGACAAAGTCACACAATTGTTGTAATTCCATTTAGTCGGCTAATAGCTGCGAGCGAAACAAGTCGTGTTGTAGTCTGCTGCTGTGTGCAAAACGACACAGATAGCTATCCCTCTCTGTTTTAAACGTTTTGTATTCTCTATCGCGTTTATAGATAAAATCTATTAAGTATCGATAGGTAAGCACGTGAAATTATAACTCTGAACGCTGCTGTTTTGTATGAAGGTAGCATATCTTTACTTAAATATCATTGGTTTCAGTAGTTTCGGAGTCTATTTTATGCGTCCTGGGCCTTCCCAGGGCTTACCCGGGGATTCCAACCGTAATACTAGCTACTAACACGTGAGGTTTTTTAGTCGGTAGAAGTCCGGCAAACATTCATGAGGATTTTCCCTCACGTCAAAAAAAAAGCCTATTCGATGCACACAAACAATTAAATCTTTCCTCTTTATAATTATGTACTAGCGGACGTCACGCGGTTTCACCCGCGTAGTTCCCGTTCCCGTGGGAATACGGGAATAAAATATAGCCTATGTTCACCGCAAAGAGTGTAGCTTCCCAACATTGAAATAATTTTTCAAATCGGTCCAGTAGTTTCGGAGCCTATTCGTTACAAACAAAAAACAAAAAAACGAAAAAAAAAAAAAAAAAAACAAAAAAAAAAATCTTTCGTCTTTATAATATTAGTATAGAATATTATCTATTTAAGTAATGTTGCCAACGCTTTATTGGAGTAGAACTTGTACGATAATTTCGACAACACGCAAAAGTGCATGTTTATTGAACCTATTATTATTAAGAATCGTTAATTTTCGCACATAAATATTTTATTGCCACAGATACCTATGTAATGTTTCCGCCTTCGATTTCCTGATCTGGAATGTAGGTTCGAAAAACCGAATGACTTGTGCAGACGTCTGTTTTCCCTCCGTTTATGTATGTTTGCATTTTTTAAAATAATTATAGCTAGATATATTTACTGGTAACATTATGGAAAATTCCGCTCTCATAATGCAAAATCCCGCTCCGCTTCCGCACTAGCCTTCTAACATAACCAATAACCATCCACCTATCCAAGTCCGGGCGCGCAGTAGGTAAACTGACTTGGAGCCGTTTAGGAGTTAAGTACATCATTGAAATAATTTATGAAATTGAAGCCTTAAATAAATGATTATATTAACATTAAAATTGAATTATTACAATTCCCAAAAAAAATATTTTTTCTTTTATGTTTTTGTCGTAGAAAATCATTTGACCTAACGTTTATTGCCCAAAGATTGCTTGCTGTAATAAATCATTTGATTAAAGATCAAATGCCATAATAAAATTATTCATTGTAGGTAATATTCTGCCAAATAAAAATTTAATAAAATTATTCCAAAACATTGCATTGGTATAATAAAAGGTCGCCAAACTTTGTTTGGGTACTTTTTAGTGAAATTTTGACACAATCTTTTCGGTCAAACGCCAGGCACCCATTAGATAGGTATCGATAGTTTCAAAATTTAATTACGAAAAAATAAGAAAGTTTTACATAGGTACGTATTTAGCGGAGTGAAAGTGGCATTTAAAGATATTGTAGTCATTCCATAAATCGAATTTAATAATCTTATATATAAAAATGAATCGCAAAATGTGTAAGCGCATAACTTCAGAACGGGTGGACCGATTTCACTAATTCTTTTTTTGTTGTGTAAGGTATTGTCAGGAGAAGGTTCTTATGGGAGGAAAAATATTTTATTCCCACGGGAACGGGAACTACGCGGGTGAAACCGCGTGACGTCCGCTAGTTTGTTATAATGATGTGTGAATTCAATTAAATAGGTATAATAATTCGACACAGCTACAGTATGATGATAATAATATTCTATGTCCAATTTCATCGCGGAATAAAAAATACAATTAAGTAGGCCTTTCTCCAGCTTTCTTAGTCTATAACAGGACGAATGCAGATAAAAAATAAAAAGAAATTTTGAGCATTTCTGCTGAATTTTTTGGAAATATTTAATAAATTGAAATATATTGGGTGTAACAAAATAGACTCTCCAAATTTCGTCACGTGACGTGGCATCAGTCAATAAACATTACAAAAATGAAGAAAAAAAAATTACATGAATACTTTAACCGTAAATCCGTTTTAAAGCTCCTATAAATTTTCATTCTCACCCTTTCTATCGCTACTGAGCAGCAGTAGAAAGCGACAATGACAGCCAGACGGGTGCTCCGTGTTTGTTTTGCCACGGCGACCATGTTACCTCGAATTGCCGCGGTAAAAAACAAATTCTTAATGCACGACAATTTTTTTTTAAAAAGAGGTAATTTTGTTACACCCTAGCGTGATTGTGGATAATTACGTTTTTGGTGAAGCAATCGTCCTTAAGTTACGGTAACTAGGTATTATCGATTAGATGCGCCGCGCCGTATGTTTGTCTGCCACCTTTGTACAAAAAGTGCAATGACATTACTCCGCTGAAGAAACAATAGCCGGTGGAGCATAGGACTTCTGGAGTGAAGACCGAATCAGAATAATTTATTTGTTTGAAACGTAAGTAAAATAACATTTTATAAAAGTGCTCAGTGTCGCCGCCTGAGAAAAAAAAACTCAATTCAAAAAGAAATAAAAACAATTTTACTTTTATGTGTTTTAAATTTGGAACATTAAAAATCGATTACTGATAATAACGTAATTGTCTATGGTTTGTAAAGTAAGTATTAGGTTTTTTTTTAATCTTCCTAATCGTGTCAGCTGTTATGGTTCACCGATTTCAAATTGATTGAAAAGTAGACTTCCCCGTCCGTCTGTCACGTGATTCATGTGTAGTATACGCTTCGACCAAGTAATAGCACAGATTACATAATATACTAGCTGACCCGCGCAACTTCGTTTGCGCCACATAAGAGAGAGTATTACCTGTTCCCGTCGCATTTACTCCCGTCGCGTTGCGTTTACTCCCCTAGCGTCTCGTCGTTAATATTCAATACTACGTGAGAGAGAGAGAGAGAGAGTGAAAGGTTTCTCGTCGCGTGTATTCCCGTCGCATTATTTTTAAGAACAATTTCGCTTATTATAGCTTATTATAGCATTAAAGACTTTCTAGAAGACAAGACTGCCTGGCAGTGACACGAATTGCTCCTTTCTACATTTAAAAAAAAAACTGTATTAGATACTAAGATGAATAAGAGGGACCGGACTGAGTTTCTTGGGGTGTTCTTCTCAGTCTGTAGCATTTCCGAACCCCCGGTAGAGTCACAAAAATTTAGACAAACCTAAATAATTTTTTAAAAATTTCAAAGGGAATAAATTTTATTTTATTTTATTTTATTTTGCTTATGAAAGAGGTACCTAAGTATCCTGTGGCATTATTGTAGAAAAAAAATTATTGCCATTAAAATGGTTATTGTGCACCAACCCAAAGATGGACACATGCTATCGCGCAATTTTTTTAGAACTTTTTTTAGAGAAACAATTTTGTAGTTTTACATAACTATAAATAATTACGCAGCACACGCAACGAGGCTCTCAAAAGGAATAACTTTTCCCCCATTTTTGAAACATTTACTATTACTGCTCCGCTCCTATTCGTTGTAGCGTGATGCTATATAGCCTATGACACTCCACAATAAGGTAGCTTTCTTTGGTGAAAGAATTTTTAAAATCGGTTCAGTAGATCCTGAGATTACCCTTTACAATTTAACAAATATACAAAACAGACAAACTTCACTTCTTTATAATATTAGTATAGAAGTATAGATAATCTGTAATAGTACCTACGGAGTATTATGACAGGCCCACATCATACATCACGAACTCAAACAAGATAGTCGTGAGATCGTTCTCACCAGACTGCCCCTCTCTAACACGTTTATTGTGAAAGTGAAAGTTCAATCCGATTGACGTTGTCATTTCTGTTTTATTTCAAACTTTGAACAGATGATCCACGTAACCTAGTGACGTAGTTTAATGCAACAGAGTCACAGACTACAGACAAAGTCTCGCCATAAGCCCCTCTGCACTCCATTTTATAGAGAGGGGCTAAAAGTGAGTCTAGTTCACACACAAAGATATTGCAACAAAATTTGAACTTACAGAGTGACAAGTAATTCTCGATTCTTTTTTCGAATTTAGGATAGTTTTTTTTACACTTCGGGAACGCACAGGAAGGCATCTTGCGTGCTATTATAGAATATATTATATAATCTGTGGTGCTATGTATTATCATGGATTATATTTTCAAGCCGCCCATAACTCCGGCCATAAGGCCCTCAACTTGGCTTAACGATTGTCATTTTACTGACAACCGGGTTTCATTTCGAGTTTTCCTTCTCTACGCAATGGATCTTTTTGCGAAAGCGTTCCCTCTCTTACGACACTGTCGGGATGTATTGTGGTGGCGACATTTTGTACACTTACCCGTCACGGACACGGGACCCCGTCGCCACTCGGGGCAATAAAGAAAAATAAGAATCGTATATCTTTTGCTATAGCAGTAACTCATAGAGCAACATATGACTTGCACTGGTCGCATTGCTCTATGGTAGTAACTAAATACCGTTCCGTAGTCCCACACTCGTGTATAAAAAAAAAACAAATCAAAATGGCGGATAAGGATAAAATGTCTTCCTACACAAAAACACTTCCTTGTATTATATCGACGAGTATGTATCAAAGTTGTTCTCATCAGCGAAAACACTATAATGTCTTCCTTCTTCTAAAAAGCGTTATAATAAACTAGTTAATGACCGCGGATCCGCCCGTATGAAGTAGTCTATACTTCTATACTAATAGATATTATAAAGATGAAGGATTTGATTGTTAGTTTGTTTGCATCGAATAGGCTCCGAAACTTTCATTGTTGGGAAGCTACACTCTTAGCAGTGAACATAGGCTACATTTTATTCCTGTATTCCCACGGGAACGGAAATTACGCGGGTAAAACCGCGTGACGTCCGCTAGTTAGTTATATCTGTTATACAGTAAGTACTTACCTATTCTTTTTTAACCCCCGACGGAAACCCGATCGGGGTGTTTTAAGTTTGACGTGTGTGTGGGTGTGTGTGTTTGTAAGTAAGTCTGTCTGTGGCATCGTAGCTCCCAAACGGATGAACCGATTTAGATTCTGTTTCTTTTGTTTGAAAGATGGGTTAGGGGAGAGTGCTCTTAGCTATGTTTTATTACAGAAACTATTTAGTTTTTCACGGCATAAAACCTTTAAAATGTAGCTTATTTCGTAGGTATTCTGGTAATGTAAATATGTAAAGCAATAGCTTTGAAGCGCTCGTGGCCCGGTGAACTCAATGTTCTGTAAGCAATCACAGATCACAGCAGTAAGCAACTTTCACTATAACACGTCTTTAGATGGGTGACAACGTGAACACTTTGTGACATTAATTTACGAGCGTTTCCGTGCTTCGGAAGGCACGTTTAAGCCGTTGGCCGGTTGCCAACAAAATAGTAGTCGTTATGCTGTTTGGCTTGGCGGTGGAACGTGGATTGTGGCGTAAATACATAGTTTTATATCCCAGGTGGTGAGCCTATTGCCGTGTTGAAATAGACAGGTGCAGGTCGCCGCGACCGACCGAGCCTTCAACTTGGCTTAACGATTGTCATTTTACTGACAACAGGGTTTCACATTTCGATTTTTCCTTCTCTACGCAATAGTAGGGGAGCCCACGATGCTAAATGGGGATTTACTCGAGCGTCGTAGAGACCTATTGGGATGCAAAGCTTAGATGATATGAAGAAAAAAATGTTATATGATTATACCTTTACATCGGTGGGGGAAGCGGCTATAGATTTTTAAATATGTAAAAAAAAACTGTTGCATGGACATCCTCGAGCGCGTCAGATATTGATAGCATCAATTCCCTACGTATTTTTAATAATGTACGTAGGTTAATCTGATCGTTAGCATGATGCTAGTGGTTGTATTTAAGGGTTGAAAATAAAACATTAAAAGATATTCGAGCGCGTCAGATTTTCTAAGGGAGTGTTAAGTGCACCAAAAAAAAGCTCTCATTCACTAATCTGACGATTTCGATGGAACACAAACTCACGGCCATTTTCATAATGTGCAAAAAAATTCGCCATTTCGAAATACTCAAGCGCGTCAGATTAAGTTATATATGGTTCACCTTTATGTTCTAAACGTACTGTCTCATAATCTGACGATTATCTAGAGGGATTGGCCTGATCTGACAAAAAAAAATTGGAAAAACGGTTCACCTTAAAGGCCATCCCTGCAACTTCCCGCTAATTCCATTCCTGGGCTCTTAAAATTGTACTTATGACATTTTTGAGCTCAAAATAGAATTTATGTGATATTTTGAGCTGGCTGAGTTCAAAGAAATAATATTTCTATGCATTTGAGCTCTCTCAGCTCGAAAGTCTGATAGAAGTTATGAAACTTCTATCAGACTTTTAACTACCAAGAACACTATTTTTGGAATTTTCAAACCGCAATAACTTTTCAATGGATAACCGATTTTCACGCAGTTGGCGGCATTCGACGCAGTTTTATCATCCTCATAAGTAATTTTGCAATTTTAATTGATCGAACCACAAATTTCGGAGTAATCCCGAAAAAACACTTTCTCGGGTTTCTTTCGTTTACGATATCTCTCGAACGAATCAACCGCTTTTGACCAGCTTGGTGGCGATCGACGCAGGTACAATCGCAAACAAAAGTACTAAGCCTAAAAATTCATTTTATCGATGCTGTTGCGTAATTTCCAGGACATAGATGTGAATAGGTCAATATTAATTCTATACTATCATTAAAAGTAAGTAGTAGTAGTAGTACGAACGAAGTTCGTAGACGCAAAGATATTTGGCGCATAGTGTAACTTTATCGACGAATTTTTGTTATTTCGGCTTGCGGAAATCGTCAGATTATATATTTTTCATTATTCTTGAATTATTTCCTTCAAAATAAAAAAAAATTTAGCTACGCTCGAGAATGTCGAGATGACGTTTTTTTTTTACAACTTTGTTGCCCTCCTCTTTTTTTACGTCACTCTCAAATTGTCAGATTAGTGGAATATACACTTTTTAGGATGTAATTAACTCACCCTACCTTAATCTGACGCGCTCGAGAATTTCTGACGGTCAATTTTTTTTTACTAATCTGATCCTGTATCCTTCACGGGCGGCCTTATAATATGGGCCTCATGTTTTGTGGAGGTACTTAACCGGGTACAAGGTATCCCCGTGTATATTAATCTGTCGCGCTTTAGTAAATCCCGAAATCCCTTCTAGGGCTCCCCTACTACAATGGATCTTTTTGCGAAAGTGTTCCCTTAGTCTCTTACGACACCCTCGGGATGTATTAGGGTGGCGACATTTTGTACTCTTACCCGTCTCCACACGGGGCATTGATTGACATGTATGTCTATGAAATAGTTGATATGACTACGATCAGTAGATGTGGCAACCGTCGTGATCATATTTCGACACTACCACTTATCATAGAGGCATGAATAGATAGCGTTCTTCTCTCAAGGTTTTTCACATCTTACATTTAAATCATCTAACATCTTAAGAGCCTACCAGACGCCAAATTGTTAAAAGAAGATAGAAGATATACATTTTAGCGTGCAAGAAAGAGAGAAGTGCGATCGGTTTTTGTGCGCTTTTAACGAAATAAATTAATTATAAAAAAACTATAACCAATATGAAAAAATGCTCTAATGCAAATGAAGATTTTACTATTGTGTTTCTTATAAATATTATATGTTATAAAAACAACGTATAACTTATGAGATCTAGCTTAAAATTTCACGAAATCGAGGTATTTTTAACACAAAAATCTATCGAGGATTTTATCAGTAATAGTGTTTCGAGCCTAGAGCGTTTTTAGTTCATGAACTGAAGTTGTCTGTGTTAAAATTTTAATTCATCAGACATCACGAGTCCTGAGATCTAGATCAAAGTAATAGTCTATTTGGCGTCAGATGGCTCTTAAGAGCGTTTCTTCGTTTCACTTTTGCACGGATCTCTTTTTCGGGTTTCGTGCCCAGAGAGTAAAACCGGCAGTACCTAACTATTACCCTATTAGGTACCACAGTTAAGTAATTAAGTATCCATTAGAAAGACTTAAGGACCTTCTTTCCGCGGACATTTTTTTTACTAGAATGTACGAGTATCGCATGAACTGTGTCAGAAACACTGAAAAAAAACCGGCCAAGTACGAGTTGGACTCGCCCATGAAGGGTTCCGTAGCAGCAAGTAACATATATAAAAGTTCTTGTAGTTCGTTGTAACTTTCATTGATGTTTTAAAACGTTCGCAGTGGTTAAGATTTTTCTGGGCTAAATTGCGGTTTATGACGGATTAAAAAAAAACTAACTACCCGATCTGGTTCAAACCAATTTTTGTTGGTAGATTTTATGGCAATGCACAACTTATATATTTTTTAGATTTATCGTTTTCTTAGTTAAGAAGTTAGAGGGGGGGGGACACACTTTTTGCTCAAACTATTCACTTTACGTAGGACAAATTCTAAAAAGGTGAAATGTATATAATAATCTGCCTACCCCTTCGGGGATAAAGGCGTGACCATATGTATGTATGTAAATTTTAGTTCCAAGCTCATATTCATACACGCTGTCTACGCACTGAGTTGAATTCAACAACGAAGGCGAGGTCATTAGGTCAAGAGGTCAGTATTCTGCTGCACTGCCTGCACTAGACTAATTTATTTTCGCCATTTTGGCAGCTGTGAAACTTTGTGGAACTAACTTTATGACTGGGGGATTCGGCGGGAAACTTTCAGACAAGCATTACATTGTGTTTTAATAATTTTTCAAAACTAGTGTAATTTTGAGTGTTTATGTGTAATTTATGGTGGATTATTAAACATAAAGGTTCGACAACGTGCAAAAGTGTTGGAAAGTGATAAAGCGCAGGGAAACGCGAGTTTTTAGGTTTGTCGACGAATTCCACAGCAAGCCCTAGCAGGCCTCCATCACTCGCTACAAGTCGTGTTATAAGCACCTACTCCTAAGTATTATGTAGCAGAACTAACGTGGCCGATCGGCAGAGGGCTGCCACACGTCAGACCGAGCGAAGTGCGCACAGCCAATGAACATTTCCCGCGTAAAATAATATTTTGCTTTATTTAGTCTTGCTTTTTTTTTCATCTTACTTCTCACTAGCCTGGGTGTAGTGGGGCCCTACCTACACCTCCGGGCCCAAGTCAACCTCACGTGCAAGCTCGTGCACCTGCTGAACAACGGACGAGGCTCTGACGTCGGCGGTCCATTTCAACACGGCGATGGGCTCACCACCTGTTACGTGGGACCGAATTGTACACGGTGAAATGTGGGCCGGTATAGGCCTACCCCTTCGGGGATAAAGGCGTGAGTATATGTATGTATGTACTTCTCACTAATATTCTAAAATTAAATGCGAAAATGTTTGAGTGCGGATGTGTAGATCTGTGGATGTTTGTTACTCTTTCACGCTCTAACGACTCAACGGATCTGGCTGAAATTTGATACAGGGATAGATTGTAGTCTGAAATGACACATAGGTTACTTTTTATCCCGGGAATAAGTTCCCATTGAAAGCGGGAAAAGGACCAGACTTTTACGCGAGCTAAGCTGCGAGCATCAGCTAGTTATAATATAATTCTTATGTAAAGAAGAAGAAGTTATAAAATATAATAAACTTTTTTTTCAGACACTGTGTTTATTGTTTTTTGTAGTTATATGTATTTTTGTTCCGTGCTTACAATCCTAATGTTGTCAATAGGTGTCACTCGATGACGCAATCGTACGATGTGCGCACGAATCTCGACTCACGGAATACGTCGTAGGGAATGTTTTCCACTGTAGCGAAACGTTATAGCTAAGATTTTTGAGGTTAAGTATGGGAGTGATGTATCTGTTACGTAGTAACTATTATTTAATCTGTGGCCCTAGTAAGGTACCACCGCCTTACTAGAGTAGAACTTAGTCCAAACTTGGACAAACATGAATACGCTGCTCATAAGAAGAATCATAACATGAAAATGATTTATATTTTCACAATGAAATTTACTTGACTTTGGCATACTCTCAAACCGAGAAAGTCCAAGAACAAGAAGAGAAAAAAAAAAAAACTTTATGACTGGGATTTGGCGCCAAACTTACGGATCCGACATAAAATTTTTGAAAACTAGTATACTTATTTTTGAGTGTTTATGTGTAATTTATGGTGGAGGGAAATACCTATAAACTATAACACTTTCCAACACTTGTGCACGTTGTCGAACCTTTATGTTTAAAAATCCCCTTCTTACCCACCACACTACCAAGCCACACTACCGGTAGTGTCGTGGGGAAATTTCTTTCCCTTCTACACTACCAGCTAGTAGTGTCGCGGGTAATTTCTAAAAGGTCTTACATCTCCGTTCCCATCGACACTACTATAAGATACCGCACTACCAAATACTCTACCGGTAGTGTCGTAGAGAATAATTCTGCACTAGCAGCTCTTTTTACCCACTACACTACCAAGCCACACTACCGGTAGTGTCGTCCCCTCCGGAGCAAAATGTGCAAAACGCAAAATGACTACCACACGCAAAATGTACAAATTGCAACAAATGAAGATCGACAAAACAAATGAACATCGGTTAAACAAATGAAGATCGGTAAAACAAATGAAGATCGGTGAAACAAATGAAGACCGGTAAAACAAATGAAGATCGGTAAAACAAATGAAGATCGGTGAAACAAATGAAGATTAACAAAACAAATGAAGATCGGTGAAACAAATGAAGATCGGTGAAACAAATGAAGATCAACAAAACAAATGAAGATCGGTGAAACAAATGAAGATCAACAAAACAAATGAAGATCGGTGAAACAAATGAAGATCAACAAAACAAATGAAGATCAACAAAACAAATGAAGATCGGTGAAACAAATGAAGATCGGTAAAACAAATGAAGATCGGCGAAACAAATGAAGATCAACAAAACAAATGAAGATTGACAAAACAAATGAAGACCGGTTAAACAAATGAAGATCGGTAAAACAAATAAAGATCGGTAAAACAAATGAAGATCGGTAAAACAAATGAAGATCGGTGAAACAAATGAAGATCAACAAAACAAATGAAGATCAACAAAACAAATGAAGATCGGTGAAACAAATGAAGACCGATAAAACCCCTCCGGAGCAGAATGTACAAAACGCAAAATGAGCACCATAAGCAAAATGTACAAATCGCATATGTAGATCAATAAAACGAAAGACTATGAAAATTGATAAGGTCAAAAAATACTTGCAGCCATATTTTGTAATCTAGATGCGATTACCATTCAAAAATATAGGTGCACGCAGTTCTCGACCTTAATTTATATGATTTTGATATGATTTTGATTTTGATATGGGGCAGCCGCTGTATACCCAATAAACAAAATAACCTATATTTTTTCTTTCTCTTTCACGTATACCTATTTACTAAGGAAGTAGTCAGTGGAGATATTGCGTAATAGACGACTTTATGGGAACGATGATGTAAGGCCCATTATAAATTATCCATTGCACGCTGCCTGCTAGTGCAGAATTATTGCAAAACGCAAAATGCACAAAATGCGAAATGTACATTTTATTCTTAGGACATGCTCACAACAGTTTTTTTGGGATATAATAAATCAGAGCATCAGAATTTTGGGTTAGTAGTAAAATAATGTCCAAATTTAAATTCCAAAAAAAAGAAGAATTGGTGAATCGAATGAAGACTGAAAAAACAAATGAAGACTGGTAAAACAAATGAAGATCCGTGCAACAAATTATATTCATGATAAGGTGATCAATGATGTCTATAAACGCCCAAAAGCACATTTTTAGAGATATTTAGAGGTATTTTTTGACCTTATCAATTTGCATAGTCTTTCGTTTTATGGATCTACATATGCGATTTGTACATTTTGCGTGTGGTGCTCATTTTGCGTTTTGTACATTCTGCTCCGGAGGGGTTTTATCGGTCTTCATTCGTTTCACCGATCTTCATTATTTTGTTTTGTTGATCTTCATTTGTTTCGCCGATTTTCATTTGTTTTGTTGATCTTCATTTGTTTCACCGATCTTCATTTGTTTTGTTGATCTTCATTTGTTTCACCGATCTTCATTTGTTTTGTTGATCTTCATTTGTTTTGTTGATCTTCATTTGTTTCACCGATCTTCATTTGTTTTACCGATCTTCATTTGTTTCACCGGTCTTCATTTGTTTTGTTGATGTTCATTTGTTTCACCGATCTTCATTTGTTTTGCCGATCTTCATTTGTTTAACCGATCTTCATTTGTTTTGTCGATCTTCATTTGTTGCAATTTGTACATTTTGCGTGTGGTAGTCATTTTGCGTTTTGCACATTTTGCTCCGGAGGGGACGACACTACCGGTAGTGTGGCTTGGTAGTGTAGTGGGTAAAAAGAGCTGCTAGTGCAGAATTATTCCCTACGACACTACCGGTAGAGTATTTGGTAGTGCGGTATCTTATAGTAGTGTCGATGGGAACGGAGATGTAAGACCTTTTAGAAATTACCCGCGACACTACTAGCTGGTAGTGTAGAAGGGAAAGAAATTTCCCCACGATACTACCGGTAGTGTGGATTGGTAGTGTGGTGGGTAAGAAGGGGATTTTTAAACATAAAGGTTCGACAACGTGCACAAGTGTTGGAAAGTGTTATAGTTTATAGGTTATACCTACTTTTTAGATTAGCTGTGCACTACGGCTTCGATCACATCGAACAGTTCGAACCACCTAGCACCACTTTATCTAGATACTTACAATACTTTACACAAATACTAACCCTACGTCCGGAGCGCTCGGTTAGATCCGATAGGGGTTTTCTTTCGCGCACGCTTAGGTTGTGGAATTACCTTCCTGCCTCGGTTTCCTTACAGTATGGGGTTCTTCAAAAGGGGTCTTAGAAGGTTTTTACTCTGGTGTTGCAAACGTTCATAGGCTGCGGTGACCACCAGTCCTTCTGGTGGGCGGTATGCTTGTCTGCCACCTTAGTGGTATTAAAAAAAAACTTTACAGATCTTCAAGAAGTTAAATATTATTAGTTGTGCTGAAATTATTTTATAGTTATGTGTGACTGTGTGACGGTTTCGCATTTAATATTATACCTAATTACCTGCGTAATCTTGTGTACTGGGTGACCTTGCGTTGTCTTATTGCGATGCGATGTAGCTTTGCGATTTAAGTTTATTCTAAACACTAACGGACGTCACGCGGTTTCACCCGCGTATTTCCCGTTCTCGTGGGAATACGGGAATAAAATATAGCCTATGTTCACCGCAAAGAGTGTAGCTTCCCAACAGTGAAAGAATTTTTCAAATCGGTCCAACAGTTCCGGAGCCTATTCGTTACAAACAAACAAAGTGTTCAACAAGACTCAGTGTTCTGTAAACGGTCACTGCAGTAAGCAACTTTCGCTGTGACATGCCCTCAGATGGGAAACCACTTTGTGACATTATATTTGAGAGCGTTTCCGTTAGGAAGGCACGTTAAGCCGTCCGTGGCTTGAATAATACCACAGTGGGCAGTCACAACCTGCGTCTGTCCTTATCAACACGGCAATACAGCTCACCACCTATTACGTGGGACAAATCGAAAAGGTGAAAAATGGCAAACTGGTAGGGGTCGACCTCGGCATACTCATGTCGATCAAATCGATAATCTTCTAAGAAAAGGCCAGGTCAAGAGTACCCTTAACCGAAGAGCATGTATGAAGACACTTATGAAAGTTTTTTCGCCAGAACCGAGCGTTTCAAAAGATCGTTCCTCTGTCGAACTATAAAAACATGGAACGACCTGCCCGCACACGTCTTTCCCTCATCTTACAATCCTGGGTTCTTCAAGAGGAGCGTGAAGAGGCACATTACATGGCCGCCAACTTGAGGACCACTGCCAAAAGTCTTAAGGACTGTGAGACTGGCCCTCAATCGCTAGATGCGCCACGGCTTACCATCAGGTTGGTGGCGACTGGCGACGTCAATTCGGCGAGCTGAACATAAAAAAAAAAAAAAAAAAGTTGAAGAAGCGAAAGTTGTTTGCCAGGATCGTAGCAAGAGGAAAGTCATAGTCTCTGCCTACCCCGTTGGGAGACAGGCGTGATGTTATGTATGTATGTATGCGTACCTTTTCGGTGATAAAAGGCGTTATCATATGTATGTATGTAAGAGCGCAGTGTCATCGAGTCGGTGACTGCCCCGTAGATTGTGAAATCGAGATAAATCTCGCACCGACACGCTCGCGTAGCTTGACCTCGTCGGAGCTAAGGACTACGGAGACGAGCAATGTGACTTGACAAGTCTCACGTGTACGCAACGTCATGCGCAGACTCGTGCAAACAAATATAAATGTAAAATAATTGTGGACATTCACACACAACATCATCTAGCCCAAATTAAGCTAATACATATAAGCTTGTGCTAGCTATGGGATCTAGACGACTGATCCATAGGTACCTAATATCCTATTATACCACTAAGGTGGCAGACAGGTGTGAAATGTCCGTGAATATTTATTTATATAAAAAAAAAGCATACAGCCCACCAGATGTACTGATGGTCACCGCTGCGTATGGACCTGTGCAACACCGGAGGCGCTACACTCGCGCTGCTGGCCCTGTAAAAACATTCTGAGACTCCCCTTAAAGAACCCTAAACTATAGGAGTAAGAAATCCCCTATCGGATGTAACTTTTCTTTTCTGTGGATCTAACCGTGCGCGAACCCTCCGGACGCAACGCGTGAGGATGCACACCCTGTCTGTGTACACATACTTACTTAAATATTTCGAAATACAAACACTTAAATTCCAAAACAATCATTTGCAGATCACATAAATATTTGGACCGACCCAACAATCAAACCCAGACCCTCAGCGTGTCAGGCGGACACTACTGAATGCCCCACCGAGCAAAGCTCACAGACTTGAAGCTAGCTACAGCTTGGCATAAAAGTCTAGAAACGGAACTTGCGTCACGGTGTAACAAAATTACCTCTCCAAATTTCGTCACGTGACGTGGCATCAGTCAAGAAACATTACAGAAATGAAGAAAAAAAAATCATATGAATACTTTAACCGTAAAGCCGTTTTAAAGGTCCTATAAATTTTCATTTTCACCCTTTCTATCGCTACTGAGCGGCAGTAGAAAGCGACAACGACAGCCAGACGGGTGCTCTGTGTTTGTTTTGCCACGGCGACCATGTTACCTCGAATTGCCGCGGTAAAAAATGAATTCTTAATGTGCGACAAAAAAATTAAAAAAAAAATTAAAAAATTTACCCCCCTTTTTTATTAAATATTTGTATTTGATTTCCGATGCCAAGTCATCTCATGAAATTTGGAGAGGTAATTTTGTTACACCCAGTATATGTCTGTCAGTCAATGACGGTAAGTATACAATTTGATTGGTGGGTTTTATTGACGGTTGTTGACAACTGGATACTGATTGGTGGTTCTGTTAAACGGGTTGCCATATGAACACCACAGTGGCTCCTCCATTATTTTCTTCTCTTTTTTGCCAAGCTGTACTTTGATTTCTGATTTGACTGCCTCTGTGGCGCAGTCGGTAGTGATACCACAGATTAATTATTAGTTACTACGTAACAGATACATCACTCCCATACTTAACCTCAAAAATATTAGCTATAACGTATCGCTACAGTGGAAAACATTCCCTACGACCGACGTATTCCGAGAGTCGAGATTCGTGCGCACACCGTATGATTGCGTCATCGAGTGACAACTATTAACAACATTAGGGTTGTAAGCACGGAACAAAAATACATAAATAACTTCAAAAAATAATAAACACAGAGTCTGAAAAAAAAGTTTATTATATTTTATAACTTCTTCTTCTTAGCTGATGCTCGCAGCTTAGCCCGCGTAAAAGTCTGTTCCTTTTCCCGCTTCCAATGGGAACTTATTCCCGGGATAAAAAGTTACCTATGTGTTATTTCAGACTACAATCTATCCCTGTATCAAATTTCAGCCAGATCCGTTAAGCCGTTAGAGCGTGAAAGAGTAACAAATATCCACAGATCTACACATCCGCACTCAAACATTTTCGCATTTAATTTTAGAATATTAGTGAGAAGTAAGATGAAAAAAAAAGCAAGACTAAATAAAGCAAAATATTATTTTACGCGGGAAATGTTCATTGGCTGTGCGCACTTCGCTCGGTCTGGCGTGTGGCAGCCCTCTGCCGGTCGGCCACGTTAGTTCTGCTACATAATACTTAGGAGTAGGTGCTTATAACACGACTTGTAGCGAGTGACGGAGGCCTGGTGATACTGCCTGCCACGCTTGAGGTCCTGAATTCGATTCCCGGTCGGTCCAGATATTTGTGTGATCCACAAATGTTTGTTTCGGAGTTTGGGTGTGTATAATAAGTTAAGGTCTTTACTAAAACGAATATCCAAAGCGGCATTGATAGGATCTTACCAAATCTGGTTGGGCAGGGAAGGGAACTTTGCTGACGGTGGAAGGTGATCGTTTATACGCATAGTAAGGTGGCCACCCTAAACCTACTCTGCTGGGTCGCAAGTCCCAGACGCCGTCGGGGTGTTCCCCCTTGTGCCACGCTATGGACCCGGCACCCGCGCGGAGAATCCATGGAATGCTAAAAATAAGGTCTCTATTTACCTATTTAGAAATACATAAGATGTCTATCAGTCGTCTAGATTCATAGCACAAGCTCATATTAGCTTAATTTGGGCTAGATGATGTTGTGTGTGAATGTCCACAAATATATTGATCGTCTACGAAAACCAATATGATGGCCGTACATTTGAACAGAAACCGGTTCTAATATCAGTGATCTTTGTAATTTATAATGTTAGATGATGATTGATTATGTGCCTCAGTTGCGTAGGCGATATTATAACCGGCTGGCACTCTGAGTTCCCAAGTTCGATTGTCGGGTCGTCTCTATACTAAAAATCGATAGTTACCATAGAGTTATTATTGCAGTGCAGAGGCCTCTGAAAATGATGAAAAATGTAAAAAATTAGTACCTAATAGAATACTATTTGAACTAAGATAATAGCATACCTACTTAAAGTGGTACCTAATTTGTAGATTCGACTTAAGTACCTACATCATTGGAAGATTAGATCTACTTAGGAACGAGTAGGTACCTACCTAAGACCCTACTTAGATCTAGGTACTTGAAACTCTAGAATTAGATTATCTAAACACAATCTTATAATTTTAGAAGTGCCCGTCGTGTGCACAGAATTCGATAAATATTATCAGTATGGTAAGCGGTGTACGCCAAGGTCCATACAAAGATGGGTGACCATTTGTGGCTGTATTTCGAACGCTTCACAACTGGGCCAATGTTGACTCTATCCGACTTTAAAACTTAGCCATGAACCTACAGCTTGGAAAAAGGAGTAGGTAGAAAATAATTTATTTATTTATTTGCAAGCTGTAGGTAATATGGAAGCGCTCGTGGCCCCGCGGACTCAGTGTTCTGTAAACGATCACTGCAGTAAGCAACTTTCACTATGGCCAGTCCTTGGATGAGTCACCATCCATGTGACCTCTTTGTGACATTTATTTGAACGTTTCTGTGTTTCGGAAGGCACGTTAAGCCGTTGGTCTCGGTTGCCAGTAAAATGGCAGTCGTTAAGCCAAGTTAAAGGCATTTTTAAAAATTTCAACAGCAGTCTGTCACAACCTGCGCCTGTCCATCTTAACACGGCAATACGGCTCACCACATTCTAAAAAAAGGGTGAAATGTGAACGTATAGTATACCTCTGCCTACCCCTTCGGGGATAAACGCGCGACCATATGTATGTATGTAAGTAATATGGGCGTGTTCTGTGAGAGACTATATATTAATTATAGAATTATCACTGGTCTTATTTAAATGGCTGTGAATGACACAATTAAGAGGTTAGGTCAGACAGATAGACAGATATGGGGCACCAACTTATCAAGACCTCTCTTTATCATACTGTTGATAACGTATTTAGAGATCTATTTATAACGGTTGCTAGTTGACAAATCTAATTTATGAAGACCTCAATATCTATACAAGTACTAATGCATTATAGGTCTTTTACAACTGGACTTTATATGTCCAGTATAAGAAGATACCAGGTATGGATTGTACTGCTCGTATAGAAAGGTCTTGTTATATTTGTCAATGATTTAACATTAAGATAATCTTTGACCTAGTCAAGAGATACATAAGTTCATAATTTTAATTTTATTAATAAATTTAATCATTTATTATTAATATTGCCCGGTTGTTGACCCAAATATAGTTTTTTAATACAGTTGCTCAAAAAGTGGCGTATTACAGGGACGTATAGCGTTCGGGATGTGGGCTATTACACACTCGTGCTTTTTTCTTTACCATTCCCGCACTCGTGCGTTTTCTTTCCCAACTGTTAAAATAATGTCTGTGATTCATGCAAATATTTCAAAAAAAGATACTTACTATCTTGTTTCAATATCAGATTAAAAGTAATTTTAGTTAAAATTTAAGCATAAATTAATATAAGTATCGGCCAAATTAAATTTATAAATATGTATAAAAAAAGTTGACTGTATGAAGTGCACTGCCATAGTCTCTGCTTAGGAAGGTATATATTCTTTTACGGTTGTCGCCATTTTGGATATTCAGGTTTATTGTGTTTTTATTATTTTATTAAATTGCTTAATTTATTCGCCACTGTATTAAAAATAGTTGTTCAATACAACGTGTGGGACTGTTTGTTTAAACCCGTTCCGACTGTCTACCCTCGCCTTCGGCTCGGGTCAACACCTCTCGGAACTCGTTGTAATAACAGAAATCCCACACTTGTATCAAAAACTACTATTTTAATACAGTTGCTCAAAAAGTGGCGTATTACAGGGACGTATAGCGTTCGGGATGTGGATTATTACACACTCGTGCTTTTTCTTTACCATTTCCGCACTCGTGCGTTTTCTCTCCCAATTGTCAAAATAATGTCTGTGATTCTTGCAAATATTTCTAAAAAAATATACTTACTTGTTTTAATATCAGATTAAAAGTAATTTTAATTAAAATTTAAGCATAAATTAATATAAGTATCGGCCAAATTAAATTTATAAATATAAAAAAAGTTGGCTGTATGAAGTGCACTGCCATAGCACTGTATACTGTAGTTTGACTCGGCCGGATTTTAGAAATAAATGCCTACAGCCGCGCGGTACGTAAGCATGCGATAGGGCTGCCCACCCTGCATTAATATGTGCCTACTTTAACTTTCTATTTAGTATTGCGATTGTAAATATGTACATACATAAATTCATATAGTCACGCCTTTATCCCTGAAGGTGTAGGCAGAGGCATAGTATACGCGTAATAGATAGTGAGCCTAATGCAGTTGATTTTTTCAATCCGCCCACAAGGCCTACAATTTGTATTAAGTATTGTTGTTTTACTGACAACCGGCTTTCATTTCGAGTAAATATGTACCTTTTTTATTTAAACGAAAAAATACTTTGTGAGTAATAATATAATATCCCCGCAACGGCTGGCGGTGCAGGGTGGCGGCGTGGCGGCGCAGCGCCCGTTATCTTCTAACGATTGAGTGAGACGGGTGTAGAAATTTGAAAACGGCGTAGACAATAATAATCGGCTCACCACATGTTTCGTCAGTGATAGAATCACGGAATTCTAGTCTTTATAATCATTGCGTTAAATTTTTGATTTACAAAATGAAAACTATTTTTCGATTTGAAAGTACTAGTCAGTCTCTAGTACACTAGTACTTTTCGTACATTGTCAAGTTGTGTTAAACTTTGGAAGTTCATATTTGTCTCTATGCGTGTAATAAAAATCAAAGGTGACAAAAATACTGTAATTTTTTTTTTATAAATAAATATCTAAATAATCACGGGCATTTTCACACAACGCTATCTGATCCCAAAGTAAGCTAGGAATAACCTGCTTGTGTTATGGGTATCAGACCACGGATATTAATACTAATATACTTTTTAAATACATACATATTATACATAGAAACAACCAGACTCTTGAGACAAACATTTATGGGTCACACAAATATTTGTCTCGGGTGGGAATCGAACCCACTACCTCCAGCGCCGCAGGCGGTATCAATATCGACCGCGCCACAGAGGCAGTCATACGGTGCTAAGTGTACTGTAACATCAGTCATCCACAAAGAAATGAATACTCTTGAAACATACCTAAATCATTGCTCTCAATTAAATAACTACGAACTGACAACGGAACTAAATGTACTACCTACACGTACTAGAGTTCTGAACTAGTTTTTTATTTGGATATTGTACTATATTGGATCGCACCGTTCACTGACTGAGCAAGCACAAGTCTAGTTTTAAACACAAACATACCTACTTCATGTAACAACCTAGTTCACTCGTGTCAATCACTTTGTTTAACTTTAGTCAACTAGTGGTATAGTACCAATTAGTACTTAAGTAAAATCAATTTATAGTCTTACCTTTCGGAGTTTCCAGGTAATCTAAAAAACGTTATATCTGGGTGCGTTATTGACGAATTCATGCAACCAAAACAAGCACAATAGACACTAATTGTCATATTAAATATTTTTAGTAAATAAAACACGCGCGGTTACTATTTAAAAAACGACACACCTTCCATTCGTCTACTCGGCACAATCGCGACTGCGGACGCTGCTTGCTTGCTGAAAGGCATGCCGAAAACGAGAATCGTAGGTATAGCTTGCGCTTCGTCCGTTTGTAGGGAGCTACAATACTGGTTAAACAACATATATTTATACTGTGGCCATAGTCTCTGCTTAGGAAGGTAGATATTCTTTTACGGTTGGCGTCATTTTGGATATTCAGGTGTATTGTGTTTTTATTATTTTATAAAATTGCTTAATTTTTTCGCAACTGTATTAAAAATAGTTGTTCAATACAACGTGTGGGACTGTTATTTAAAATCGTTCCGACTGTCTACCCTCGCCTTCGGCTCGGGTCAACACCTGTCGTAACTCGTTGTAATAACAGAAATCCCACACTTGTATCGAAAACTACTATTTTGTGAGGCTTTACGGGCAGCTTGAAAAATTTTTGCAGCGGGCAGCCACAACCAGCGCCTTGTCCATATCAACACGGCAATACAGCTCACCACCTATTACGTGGGACAAACTCTAAAAAGGTAAAATGTGGGCATATAATATGCCTCTTCCTACCCCTTTTAGGATAAAAGGGTGATCATAATGTAGATAGATATTAGATAGATAGATAGATAGATAGATATTCGTTTATTTGTCAGAATATTGTACAAAAAAGTTGTTACAAAGTTTCAATTTCCATAATATTCTGCCGTTTTCGGCGTACAAACATTGCGCTTAACAAAATAAAACATCACATTAATACAATATAGTGATAGGACAAAAAAAAAGACAGATTAGCTATGCCTACTGCTTACATTATAGAGTTATAAAAGTCAAGATATGGTACATTATATGAATTAGATGTCAATATTTGCTTCAAGCCACTTAAGTATGGAAGAAATTGTGGAAGCGATGAATAGTATGAAATTAGGAAAGGCTGCTGGGATTGATAGAATTTCTGTCGAGATGCTGAAAGCGGGTCGTGGCGTGGTAGCTTGCCAGCTGTACCGCCTTTTCAATCTTTGCTGGCGAAATGGCAGAGTACCAGAAGAATGGTGCAAATCGGTCATAGTGCCGCTGTACAAAGGTAAAGGGTCACAGCAAGAGTGCAAAACTACCGCGGCATAAGCTTGCTCAGTGTCGTAGGCAAATTGTATGCGAAAGTTTTGATTAAAAGAGTGATGAACGAAACTAAAGGAAAAATGTGGGATGTACAAGCAGGATTTATGAAAGGAAGGGGATGCACGGATCAGGTCTTTTCACTAAGATGCCTAGCTGAAAAGTTTTTGGCAAAACGCCAAAAAGTCTATTGCATCTTCGTGGACTTAGAAAAGGCCTATGACAGAGTGGTGAGGAATGAACTGTGGTCAACACTGTTCATGTATGGAGTGAACAGCAACTTGATACGAGCATTGAAATCTCTATATGAGGGCTCCAGTGCTTGTGTCAGGATCAATGGAGCTTGCACAGACTTTTTTCCCATCGAAAAAGGTGTGAGGCAAGGCTGTGTAGCGTCACCATGGCTGTTCAACCTTTATATAGACAGTTGTTTGAAAGATCTACAAGAGTGTGCGTATGGACTAAAAATGAATGAGCTAACCGTCAAATGCCTCCTTTATGCTGATGATCAGGTAATACTGGCATCATCGGCGGAGGAGTTGCAGTTGATGGTTAATGTAATGAACGATGCGCTTAAAAGTAGAGGAGAGGAATGAATGTTAATGTAAGCAAGACAAAAGTAATGGTTTTTGAAAGAGAGAAATGTATGACTGATTGCTCGATATTGATCGAAGGAAAGAGCGTGGAACAGGTGAAAGAGTTTGTTTATTTGGGTTCAAAATTTGCAAGAGATGGAAAGTGTGACAATGATATTGAAAGAAGAGTTTTGGCAGGAAATCAAGTGAATGGAGCCATTCACACCTTTATGAACAGTCAGAACGTGTCTAAAAAGGCAAGGATGGCTGTACATAGAGGAGTGCTTGTCCCTACACTTATGCATGGTAGTGAAAGTTGGGTGTGGCAGGAGAAGCATGAAAGTAAAATTAATGCAGTGGAAATGAGAAGTTTGCGAAGTATAGCTGGAGTGACATTGATGGATAAAGTAAATAATAGTGTGATAAGGGAACATTGCGGCATGACAGAAGATGTAGTGACTAAGATAGAAAAAGGGATGCTCAGATGGTTTGGACATGTGGAGAGAATGGATGGAAATAGGCTGACGAAACAGATTTATGAGGCGAGAGTGAATGGGCAAACTGGTAGAGGTCGACCTCGGCATACTCAAGTCGATAAAATCGACAATCTTCTGAGAAAAGGCCAGGTCAAGAGTACCCTTAACCGAAGAGCATGTATGAAGACACTTATGAAAGTTGAAGAAGCGAAAGTTGTTTGCCAGGATCGTAGCAAGTGGAAAGCCATAGTCTCTGCCTACCCCGTTGGGAAACAGGCGTGATGTTATGTATGTATGTATTTGCTTCAAATTGTTCATTTAAGTAGTCATTTACAGAATAATAACATTTTTCTAGAAGGAATTGAAATAATATATCCGCTCAATCCCGCCGGTGGCGTGGTCACGCCGGCGTATCCATAGGCGGTGCCCACGCCTTCGGCGGGAACGGCGGCTGCACGCCGGACGTCACACAATATATCCTTATTTCTTTTACAGGAGTCGTACTACATAAATACTTACTGTTTCATCATGCTGGATAACTGACGAAAATAACTACACTAAATCCGAGAACACCCCATGTGTAATGGATTTATGATATTTGGCCGAAAATTAGGATGGGAAAAATGAAGGAGTACTCTCAGATTTTACCATGTAATTCAAAATAAAAAGCAGTTTTCTGACATAAATTATTTTATTTACAAAATATACACATCAACAATTCACTTTCACCAAAAAAATAATAATCTGTAGATATAAAATCTCCGAAAATAAAATAAAATATTACTGCCTATTTATTTGTTTATTTTTTTGTTTATTTTGGGGATATCGAGGCTATGTAATCTTAAATTATTTAAAAAAAAAAACCCCATTTTTATTATTGATTTTCACATAAATTATTCATATGTTATATGTTAAATGGTATTTTGACAAAATATTATAGTTTCTATTGAGAAAATCTCAACAAATATCGGTTAAATACGAGCACTGCACAACAAAAACAACAACAAAAAATAATGGTGACCTTCGCGTGTTATTTTATCAAATTTTACAAATTTAACTTCGAATTACACTGAAAATATTTATCACAGCTGTTAAACAACATGACAGGATACTTTTAAATGCAAAACAACAATATTTGAAACAGAATAAACGAAAATATTCAAAAATTAATCGTAATAATACTTTCTAGGAACGGCGCCAAACAAACAATAAATAATGACAGCGATCAAATCGTGATTTCGACTTTTTTTTTCATTACATTCACTCGGCAAGCTATCTCATTCAGTACCATAACCAATTCTACACATTAATTTATACAGAAAGACTTAGACCCGCGACCATACAGCCATAGATATCGAAAAATGTGCGAGGAGAACCAAACGAAAAAAGTTGGCCGCCATGGTTGCCAAAGCAATCGACTGTTCGGGAGATTGGCAACTCGGGTTTCATGCGGCATTCAACGGTTATATTTGAATGACTTATATGTCAGAGTTTTAAATTTATTAGGCAGTTTGTTGTATATACGCACAACCATACAATATACATTGTTTGAGAAAATTTTCAGATTTTGCTTCGGTATGTGTAGTTTGTGGATTCTTCTACTACTTGGTCTAGCTACAACATCATTATGCCGCTGAAATAAATTCGTATGACTGCGGACAAAGACACAACTTTCATATATATATAGAGCCGGTAGGGGCAGAACTTTTAATTGTTTGAATAATGGAGCGCAGCTGTCGATTGACTGTGCTTTACAGATAGCCCGTATACATTTTTTCTGAGCACGGAATGCTGCAACAAGATTTACCGAGTTACCCCATATTATTAAGCCGTACCGTAAAATCGATGAGATATACCCATGATACGCACACAGTGCTGCCTCAAAGCCAGCAACACGTGTTACTCTAAAGAGAACAAAAACAAATCTATCCACTCTATTACATAGTGTCTCAATATGGTCCTTCCAGTTACAATTTTTGTCTATATTTATACCCAAAAAAATTGTGTTTGGAACCTCTTCTAAAGTCTCGCCATTATGCTCCACCCGAAGTTTCGGACGCCTGCTATTATAAGTCTGAAACTGTATAAATTTGGTTTTCTTTATATTTATGTGCAGATTGTTAGTATTCAGCCATGTTATGACTCTATTTAATGTCAAGTTTATTTCGTTTTGGTGTTCTAAGTAGTTATTGTTTCTTGACTGAATACTGATCGTAGTGTCATCGGCATATAATATGCAATTATGTAGAGTGACACTAGGCAGGTCGTTTATGTAGAGTATAAACAAGAGGGGCCCCAGTATGCTGCCCTGGGGTACCCCACAGTTATTTATCTTATATGGAGATCTATGTGTAATTTTTTGGTGTCCACATAGTCTTGATACCTCCACACATTGCTGTCTTCCAGTCAAGTAACTCTCAAACCATCCCAATACATTTCCTCTAATGCCATATTGGTTTAGCTTGTATAAGAGTATCTCATGGCTTACAAAATCGAAGGCTTTAGACATATCTAAGAATAAAGAGGTGACAGGTATTCTGTTATTTAGATTTGATGTAATTTGCTTTAATAATGTAAAGCATGCTAATGTTGTGGACCTCTCCCTTCTAAAACCAAACTGTTCCGACCTCAATATGTTGAATTGGGTAACAAATGAATAGAGTCTATGATGCATGGCCTTTTCAAAAATCTTTGAGATAATGGGTATAAGGGTAATTGGACGGTAATTATTCATATCTTTCCTATTACCTTTTTTATGAACCGGCTTGACAATTGAAAGTTTCAGTTTTGAGGGAAAGACACCCTGGTCAAATGAAGAGTTAAATGTTTAGCAAGGAAATTAGAACATCGTTTTAGAATATTGGTATTAATGTCATCATATCCAGTAGAGTTAGTGTCGTTTAGGGATTTAATTATCTTAATAATATCCATTTCGGAAGTGGGTGTCAAGTAAATACTATTTGCTATACTCGGTATGGTATTTCTGTACGCTGCAATTTTGCTAGTATTGGGGTCAATTGGTCTATTTGTCATGTCAATGAAATAATTATTGAAGTTGTCAGCTATAACGTCAGGTTGATGGTAGATTCGATTATTAAAGTCTATACTTTGGATGTCATACATATATTTTTGGTCCTTGCAGTTATCTTTTATTATTTTCCACGCCGCTTTACATTTGTTTTTTGATTGTGCGAGAAAACGAGTGTTGTCAGTTTTTTGTGCTTGATAGATGCACCGTCTCAAAATCCTATTGTAATCATTATATTTATTTAAGGCATATTTTTTATTTCCGTTTTCTAATCGGTACTTCAAATATAAGCGCCGCTTATTGATACAACACCTTTTAATGCCTTTCGTAATCCACTTATTTTTTAAGGGTTTATTTGTAATTTTTACGTTTAGTATGGGGAAACATAAATTATAAAAGAGCGACAGTAAATCATGAAAGCAATTGAAGGCTAAATTAGCATCGTCAATCTCATATCCCTTTCGGACCGGCGCATAAACTAAAAAGAAATTTATAATTTTGAACTTGAATCTTAAATAATTTGGGACCTCAGATTACGAATCTGCAATAATTTTCCTAATTTTCCGCCGCCATCTTGGAAAATTCATATACCAACAATTGTATCAAACCGGGCCCACCATTTCCCACGTACAATTGTGACCTGTAGTTTTCACTCCAAATCATCTTCAGTCTTGGAAATTTTATACATTCAATAACGGCAAAAACTTCCTAATATCTAATAAAGAACATATAGGTTTCATTTGAATACCGGTATTGGCCATGTAATATTGGTTTGTGGTCAAAGGCATCTGTTCCATGAGCTTGTCAGTAAAATAGCGCTCAAAGTATTCGTATGGAGTATCACCTGGGTCATGAACGGCATCTTCTGGAAGATGTTTGCCATTGAAGGGCTTCTTTTGCCATCCTGCTAGCATACTCAGAGGTATATTATCGTCAACACTTCCTTCACCATCATCAGAAGAAGAGGAACTGGAATATCCAGAGTTTTCTTCAGTAAAGTTGTTAAAATCGATTTCCTCATTGTCATCGCCCTCGTCCCCAGAGTCAATAAGCATACCTGCTATATCGGCGTCGTTAAAAAAGGGAAACATGATGCAGAAACTGTGAAAAACGAATAGTCATCAGAAACTTAAAACGCGCATGAGGTAAAGTAGGGCCCACGTTGATACAATGGTGTCGGTAAAGTTCGTTAAGTCATTACGCCTAAGCGTTTGCTTGCCAATCGCCACTGTTATCATAAAAACATCAGATACTTAACTAATATTATAATCAATAACTCGTATATTACTAGGCTAATAAAATAACACAATAGTAGGTTTCGCCAACTCGGAGAGCGCAACCAGTAGCAAACCGTACAGATTGAAACCTGCTCACCGAATACGCGACGGAAAAAATTTGCGCGGGAGCTGAAAGTTCGCTTCCCGTACAATCGTACGCTAAAGGGCCCGTCCACTGCTAACGTAGAAATAATGAGCTATTCTCGATTTTGTAACCCGCACAATTGTATTGCCGCGGTCCGAAAGGGTTAAACTTCTGAAAATGAGAGTGCCGAGATACACGATATAAACTTATTAATGTTATCTTGACAAAGATCTCTTCTTTTCTCAAACCAAAAATCTCTCTTTTGAGCTTTAATATCTCTACAAGTAAAAAAAGATATGGTCTGGGCGGTCTCATGGTCAGACAAGGCAAAGTAGTGTGTCTGAGCTTGAACATCTGGCAAGTTGCTAGCAATTTGATCAATGCATTTTCGCCCTCTCGTTGGTTTCGTTACATGAGTTTTGAGACCATTATTGTGCAAAATTGATTCTAAATGTTTAAATTTATTGCCTGCTACTATTGCGTCCAAGTTCCAGTCTCCACGAAGCACAACATTTTTTTTATTGCCTTTCATTATTTTTTTTAATAGTGCTTCTAATTTAGTTAGAAATACATTGACGTTCGAATTTGGTGTTCTATAAATACAAATTATGTATAGCTTGAGCGTTACAATTTTTAAGGTACAGTATTCAAAATGATAATTTATAGGTTCAGGTAAATTATTATTAAGTAGCTCGCAATCTAGGTCTCGTTTGACTAGGATGCATGTTCCGCCTCGACGCATTCGGGGTCTAGAGTATGCTGAGATCAGTTTATAATCTTTGAGAATTAAATTATTTTCTGACCCCCTTCGTATAAACGTTTCAGTTAGGCATATAATATCAACGTCAATTTTTTTGTTTGTCTTTAGTTCCAATAATGCGACTTCTAGTAAATCTTTTTTACGTAGTGCACCAGCTATATTTCGGTAGAAGAGAGTACACGAATATTTAGTCTCGAAAAAATTTTGAATTATTTATGTCAGAGTTGTCTGTGTGTTTTAGGGACTGATCTTTAATTTTCTGGGGCTTATTAAAATAATATGGTATAGTTCTCTGGGTGTAATTTGGCTTTTTTATAACAGTAGAAGGGTTTAGGTTGCACGATTCATTCCGTTTACATCTTAAACTTAACTGTTTAGCTATTAATTGTCTATATCTAATGTTATCGATTTCTATATTTAGTTTCCAGCTCACAAAATGTCTTGACACAACATTGTGTTGCCCCACTCTATATACATTATCAGTTGTATCAATGAACATACAATTCGAATATTTTTTTACATACAGTGTATCAATGTATACTAAGAACATGTAAACATAATTGCACGTTTCGTCATCAAAAAAATAATAATACAATATCAATCACTAAAGTGGCAGACAAGCATACGGCTCCACCAGATGTACCGGTGGTCACCGCAGCCTATGAACGTTTGCAACACCGGAGGCGCCACACTCGCGCTGCCGACCCTGTAAAAACCTTCTATGAACCCTGAATTGCGTGAAAACGAATAAAAACGTGGTCTTTTTTTTAACGTGAGGGAAAATCCATCATGGATGCTATGCCGGACTCCTACCGACTAAAAAACCTTACGTAACGCCTAACAGCCTATGGTTGGGAGCCCCGGGTAAGCCTGAGGAAGGAGATCATGGCTCGCACTATGATCTCGAGCTCTCGATCGATCGCCTGACCACGCCGTGCACTCCACCAGCGTGTGGAGCGCCGTGTCATCGCTGCGGTCCTCGCAGTGCTGACACTCGGCCGTGGTTTCCCGGTGTTTTCGCCACAGATACCTACCGAATCTACCGTGCCCGGCTAGCATCTGAGTCAACCGGTAGGAGAGAGCACCGTGTCTTCTCTCCAGCCACTCGTCCATGACCGGTCTGACGGCAGCGATTGTGGCGAATCCCCCCTTTGGTTGCTCAAGTAGCACCTTCCATTTTAAAAAACGAGGTTAAAATTAATAGGTAGTTATGAAGAAAAATTGCATCTGTGCATATATAAATGTCTATTGAATTTTGATGAGTAAGGCACAACACTAAGGCTTCTAATTACATCTGTGGTTTGAATACTCGTACGTACATACCTAGAATACGTTGAAAAAAGATTTATTTGTTTGTTGAACATAACAATATAGCTGATAACAGTGTTCTTATGTTGGGTCAACGATTTATCAGTATAACGACACTAGTCAGGAATATCTCTTAATAGCGTAAAGTTCATTTACATGTTTCAAACAAAACGCGTAATAGTCATTAATTAAAAAGAATAAAACGCGTAATTATCGTTTGTTTTTTAAAAACGCGTAATTAATTTGTAATATTATTGAGTGACGAATAAAGTTCACGTATTTTTTGTGTAGTGTTGAGTTATGATAATAGTTTTTTATCGTTTTGGAAACATTGTTTTAAAGGTAAGTTGACATTAAGTTTATAAAATTGAATAATGTTGCCTACCAGCTAGACATTTAAAATTGTCACAGATGATGTATTTTCTGTTGCGCTCGTGGCCCCGCGGACTCAGTGTTCTGTAAACGATCACTGCAGTAAGCAACTTTCACTATGGCCGGTCCATGGATGGGTGACCATCCATGTGATCACTTTGTGACATTTATTTGAGCGTTTCCGTGCTTCGGAAGGCACGTTAAGCCGTTGGTCCCGGTTGCCAGTAAAATGGCAGTCGTTAAGTCAAGTTGAAGGCTTTATTTCAACAGCAGGCAGTCACAACCTGCGCCTGTCCATTTAAACACGGCAATGCGGCTCACAACGTATTACGTGGGACAAATTATAAAAAGGTGAAATGTGGGTATATAATATGCCTCTGCCTACCCCTACGGGGATAAAGGCGTGACGATGAACTACACAATAAACGTAATTTTTGCCGTTGTACAGAACCCTCCATGTGTGAGTTCGACTCGCACTTGACAGGTATTTTCGAGGATCGTTAGACAACGTTCGCCTCATAGTGCAGCGGTAATATTGGGATCGCCAAGATACGAAAATTACTGGTATAAAATGCATCTCTTAGTTAGTTAGAGCCTCAACTTCGAAATCTTCTATTCGAGCCTTGTCACCAAAAAAACACTTATCTTTAAATCTTATTTCAAGGTTTTCTATTGTTTTTGGTTTCATTGTGATACAGATACAGCAAAGATTAAGTTTTACAATATAGGCTAAGAGCCGTATTATAAAAGCTGTTGCATCGCGTCGCGTCGCTATTATGAAGGTTATTGTAAGCGAACCTTTTAGGATTGACTTATGCTATCGCAAAATTTTTTCGTACTTTTAAGAGGAATATTTTTTTTTATAACATACAATTTTTATGAACTTCAACTATTTAGGCAAGCAACCGAAGCTCTCAAAAGAAAAAAGTGTTTGCGTGTAACCTTTACGCGCGATTGAAGTAAACTTCTTTGCCATTGCCTGCATCAAATATTATATTAATATCATTACTTCCGCCAGAAAAAAAAAATCTGAGTTACTCCCTAGTTGCGTCTAAAGAAGTTTTACTTCAAAATATTTTTTTAGTTTTCGAAACATTTTACGTTGCTACTCCGCTCTTATTCGTCTTAACATGATGTTTCAATTAATGGACTATCGATTTGTGTTTCTGAGATCCTGTTCAAACAAAAAAACTAACTCTTGTGCTTTAAGTGTAGGTCAAGAAAAGCTTGAAGCGTAAGTAAGAAGACCTTTTTTTCGTGTGGAAATCCTACATGGATGCTATGCCGGACTCCTCGTGACCCACATCGTGTGGTTTTAGTCGGTAGGAGTCCGGCACTCCTACCGACTAAAACCACACGATGTCTTACAACTGTCTACGACCGATCGTCCCGAGTAAGCCCTCCGAAGCATGTCCCGTGGTTTAAGGCAGACTTTGGTTATCAAAAACTACATACCTAGGTACCATTAAGAATTTTTGAGCTTTGAAAAGCGATCTGTAATTCTTAAAGATGCCTTTTTTTTATATTCAGCTCGCCAAATCGACGTCGCCACCAGCCTGATGGTGCGCCGTGGCGCATCTAGCGATTGGGGGCCACTTCTACCAGTGGTCCTCAAGTTGGCGGCCCTGTGATGTGCCTCTTCATGCTCCTCTTTTATAGTTCGACAGAGGAACGATCTTTTGAAACGCTCGGTTCTGATTCTAAGTACTGAGATCCTGTTGAGTGTTCTCTTAGGGCTCAATGCTAGTGGAAACCCAAGCTTTAACCTAGAGACTAATTCCTTACTTTGAATGGCTATTTTCTGAAGTAATTTTGGTGAACAAAAATTAAGGGGGTTCCCATACAACAAACGTGATCATTGTTTCGATTTTTGGTACGAAGCTATTCTGCTAGTCAGACTTGCATTTTACCGGTTTTTAAAGCATTTAGAATTTTCGATACTTAGGTACTAATTGTTATTAGCTCTGCCGTTTCATGATACAAACAGTCTAGCTTCTACCAGTTCTCTATGATTATTTTACAAAAAACTAATAAGTTTTTTTTAAAATTGCACGAAAATACCGTCGACTCTTAGACTATAACATCGGCTAATGAACCGGACTAGTGTTGTAATTCGACCGAGGTTACGCCAAGTCGCCAATACTGCGGTTAACTAAGTGTCAGTCAACATTGTGCCTACTTGCCCTAAGTGTGTAATTTTGTACATTTATAAGTACACGAACCTAGTAAATTCGTAAAAACCGTTAACTGATAAGTGAGAAAAAGTAATTTTGAGATGTTATAAAAGGTGCACAAATTGTTGTCCCGAAAGAAAACGTTTTTATTTTGGCGAAAACTGCGAAGGGTAACTTCTTATTCTTACCTACTTATTCTATAAAAAAGCTACTCTCAGCGCAACACAACTATTCAAAGCAAGATTCATATTTATTACATGTCATAGAAACCTGTTATTTAAAAGAACTGCATAATAACTTACCGTTAGCCCAAGCTACGGTAATGAGAATGTGGTGCAGACTTGATTTTAAGTAGGTAAGTAACTGGAATTAATTATTCTTTTGTATTAATAACATTCATTAGGACCACAAATTAGAGATGTAACAGATGGAAAACACACTCGCGCACAAATCAGTATCGAAAATTCGGTTGAAACCGCCTGGCCTCGTGTCTGTGAAAGCTTTTTCTATGTTTGCGTAGCCTCAGCGAATGCGGTTTTATAGAAACAAGAAGCCGTGAGATCGTTCTCACCCGACTGCCCCTCTCTAACACGTTTATTGTGAAAGTTCAATTCGATTGAAGTTGTCATTTTTGTTTTATTTCAAACTTAGAATTGATAATCCACGTGACCTAGCGACGTAGTTCAATGCGACAGAGTCACAGACTACAAACAAAGTCTCGACATAAGCCCCTTTACACTCTATTTTATAGAGAGGGGCTAAAACGGAAGGAAAAAATATGTCAACACGAGAGAACCATGGCGCTACTAGTACTACACACTTTCTAACACATAACAACCATTACAAATCAAGTTTCTAAAGTGTGTTCAGATCTAACCAGTGGGTACAATACATACAAGTACCTCTACATACATATGTACATGCGATGCGCTTTCCAACGATGTCACTTGTGTGGGTCAAGCGTTGACCCGAGGAGGCCAATACATGAGCGATAAGCGGTTTGAATATTCTAGTTTGAACTGGATCATGAATATATTGAGAGGTGTTCTTCAGGGTAGTGTTCTAGGACCGGTACTATTTTGTTGGGGTTTTCAGGGTAGCATCGTGAGGGCGTATTAAATGTGGAAAAATGATAAGCAGGATTCGAATCTACTTCTTATCGTATACCGTGCCAGACGCTTTGCCAACTCAGCAATCAAGACCCTACTCAATGTAACGTTTTTGGCAGGTGCTTACCTATTATTATTGTAACGTTTTTGAAGGTTTTTTTGTAGAATTGAAATAAATATTCTATTCTAAATCGTGCGTATTACCTATAACTACTGAACCGCCTGGGAACTCCTGGGAACGATCAGGACTTCCCAGAAGCGTGTCAAAACCGATGAATTCTTCCACCTTCTACATCTAGGGGCATCGTACGTTGCTATTTTTTCGTTACTAGTTATCATCATCATCATCATCAGAGTGCTATTTCCAGTTGCGTCCATAGTTGGGTAGGTACTTGTTCCCACTTTTCTCACTCCACTTTCATACGACTTTTTGGGACTGCCACTACCCGGAGGAGGCGTCAGGGTAGGGCTGGTTCCCTACGATTCCTGACTTTCGGCTAGATACAGTTATACCTGAACTAGAGTTATTCTGGGAAACATCCTAGGACCATTACTATTCATAAAAATAGAAGGTTCTTAGAAGGTTTTTACAGGGTCGGCAGCGCGAGTGTGGCGCCTCTGGTGTTGCAAACGTTCATAGGCTACGGTGACCACCGGTCTGGTATAAAAAATCACCAGAAGTGTTACTTAGCTCTAGCTCACATCTCGACAACTGACTGGGCCGACTTTAATGAAAGTTTAGGTGTCTAAAAAGGTCTTGGACAGTTTCTAAATACAGTTGTAGGTGGTGGGGATTCTTTTTAATATACAAAATCCTCATATCTAAAGCCACGCAAGGCAGTTTACAATGTTTTCTTTCGGAATCAAAAAGTGCATTTCGGCCCCGCTTATGACTTGTGCCCTCCAAAACAAATGGTCCCGTACATCGTCGTATTGTCACGTTCACTGGTTTGTCTAACTGTACATCGTTGAGCAATGTTTTCTTTGCTAGCCGTCTCAATTAGCTGTGGTTTGTTGGTCACATTCGTGACATACTTGTTTTGTTTAGGTGTTTAGGAGATGTTTTCAATTCGGTAGTTACTTTTACTGTGTACACTGTACAGTTAGATAATAGAAAAGAAAGGATAAAATCGTCTATTTATAACGAATTTAGTCAGTCAGTAATAGAATGAGTCAGCATACTAATTGCTTTTCAAAATTATCTCTATTTATAACGAAGTCGTGTTAAATACATAGATACATTTTTATTCACATACTACTTACTATCATTACAGGTTGATTTAATACCTAATATAATACAATAGCAGACCACTTTTAAATACACTAGAACTTTAAAATACAATAGTAGCATATTATGAAATAGGTACGCACTTATTCCTTTTTTTTTCGTGTAAATCCTACACGGATGCTATGCCGGACTCCTACCGACTAAAACCACACGATGCCTAACTATCTACAGCCGGGAGTCCCAGATAAACCCCCAGAAGGATGTCCTAGGGTTCTCGGCAAACTTTGGCTATGACCGCGGCCTGGCCTAGAGGGTTCGGGTGCTATCCCGCGTCTGGAGCGTTGAGCCGTCCCTTCCCTGAATGGGTAGGCAGAGGCATAGCCACATTTCACCTTATAGTTTTATGTCCCAAGTAATAGGTGGTGAGCCTATTGCCGTGTTGAAATATACAGGCGCAGGACGACCCTTAGTTCAAATTTTTAACCCGCCCCGTAAGGCCTTCAACTTGGCTTAACGATTGTCATTTTAATGACAACCGGGTTTCATTTCGAGTTTTCCTTCTCGACGCAATGGATCTTTTTACGAAAGTTACTGTTTACTGCAATCTATGATACCTACCTACTTATACGTCCAATCCTACCCAATCTCGCAATAATGTAAACATGTCATGTTTTGACAATCGTTGTCTAAGACAGATGAGTAGAAAAATATAGTATGAGAAATCATTGAATTTTTTACTATCCTAAGTAGGTATTTTAAATGAAAATAAACTGTCATAAAGAAGTTATTTGGTGTCTAAATGATTGTAAGAACACTGTATGACTCCTGGATACTGGAATATAATCAGGGTGAATACTCAATTGCAAGTAACTATGGATATATAGGATCAAATGAGTTTGTTTACATTTTTGCGCAAAGCTATTGAAACAGATACCTACTTGTTTGTTCAAAAACGTTTTATATTTATGACTTCATAACAATGATATTTAAGTAAAGATATGCTACCTTCATACATAACAGCATTCAGTTATTGTTGAGTTATAATTTCACGTGCTTACCTATCGGTACCTAATAGATTTCATCTATGAATGCGATAGAGAATACAAAACATTTAAAACAGAGAGGGATAGCTATCTGTGTCGTTTTGCACACAGTAGCCGACCACAACACGACTTGTTTCGCTCGCAGCTATTAGCCGACTCAATGGAATTATAACAATTGTGTGACTTTGTCCGCAACAGTTTTTGAGCGGTAATGCGATATCTACCTCTTTTTTACTATAACATCATTGCTTCATAAGGAACTTTAGTACTCACAACTTACAAGAAACTTGATAGCTGAACCGGTTTTCCCACGGCTAGTTACTGTCAATTGTTGAATACCAAGAAAACTGTTCCAAGGTGTATTGTACTGAGTGTAACGGCTCGTAGCCGATAACAATAACATATTTAGGGTTCCGTACCGAAAAGGTAAAAACAGGACCCTATCTAAGAGACTGCGCCGTCCGTCTGTCTGTCTGTCCGTCACGAAGCTGTATCTCAGGAACCGTGATAGCTAGAGAGCTGAAATTTTCACAGATGATGTATTTCTGTTGCCGCTATAACAACATACTAATCAAACCGGTCAAATGCGAGTTGGTCTAGCGCACAGAGGGTTTCGTACCTAAAAAAACGGCCAAAAATCACGTATGGGAGCCCAAATCAGATAAATCTATGCTAATAATATTATAAAGAGGAAAGATTTGTTTTTCGTTTGTTTGTTTGTAACGAATAGGCTCCGGAACTACTGGACCGATTTGAAAAATTCTTTCACTGTTGGGAAGCTACACTCTTTGCGGTGAACATAGGCTATATTTTATTCCCGTATTCCCACGGGAACTGGAACTACGCGGGTAAAACCGCGTGACGTCCGCTAGTAATGGATAATATTTAAGAGGGCTCCCAACAGTCCTGGGACATCCTTCCGAGGGCTTACCCGTGGCTCCCAACCATAGGCTGTTGGGCGTTACGTGAGGTTTTTTAGTCGGTAGGAGTCCGGCATAGCTTCCATGTAGGATTTTCTCTCACGTTAAAAAAAAGAAAAGAAAAGGGTGCTCCCATACAACAGACGTGATTTTATGTGTGACCCATAAATGTTTGTCTCAAGAGTCTGGGTGTTTCTATGTATGATAAGTATGAATTTAAAAGTATATAAGTATAAATATCCGTGGTCTGATACCCATAACACTAGCAGGTTATTCCTAGCTTACTTTGGGATCAGATAGCGTTGTGTGAAATGTCCGTCAATATTTATTTATTTATGACGTTATTTGGTAGGTAAGTACAGAACCCTACGTGTGCGCATTCGACTCGCACTTGACCGGTTTTTACTTTTATTGCCTATAAACTATATTACATCGTCACTTTCGTTTATTGTAACGAGTTTAATGGACGCCATTTCTACTTAAAAGTAAAGGAAGTAGCGAAAATTGTGTGTTTTTGGTAAAGAAAGTGATTGCGTCTTATTTACGAAATGTGTTTTATAGCAAGTTAAAACAACAATGAAATTATATTTATCATTAGATATGTTAAGTCATTAAAAAAATAGCGACGTAAGTATAGATTTTTAATATTTAAAGCAATTAGTATGCTAACTTTTTCATAATATTTTATTATAAAGTGAAAAAAGACAACTTGGCCCAGACGGGACTTGAACCCGCAACCTTTGCCTAATCCAGGGCGATGCTCTAACCAATTGAGCTACGGGAGCCGTACTGATACAAGTTGAAATTCTTCACCTTATTGTAACCGCCATTTAAGAGTATGGCACAGAGCCATCTATCGAGCTACTTAGCAACTCTGATATCAATGAACGATATTGCAATCATTTTTATACATTGATTTGATGTCTCCGACTGAATCTATAGATATATAGATACAATAAGGTGAAGAATTTCAACTTGTATCAGTAGGTACGGCTCCCGTAGCTCAATTGGTTAGAGCATCGCCCTGGATTAGGCAAAGGTTGCGGGTTCAAGTCCCGTCGGGGCCAAGTTGTCTTTTTTCACTTTATAATAAAATATTATGAAGACGTAAGTATAAGCTGCAAACGTGTTGCAAACGTTCATAGGCTGAAGTGACCACCGGTCCTTTGGTGGGCCGTATGCTTGTCTGCCACCTTACATACATCCATACATATGGTCACGCCTTTATCCCCGAAGGGGTAGGCAGAGGCATATTATATGCCCACATTTCACCTTTGTATAATTTGTCCTACGTAATAGGTGGTGAGCCGTATTGCCGTGTTTAAATGGACAGGCGCAGGTTGTGACTGCCTGCCGTTGAAATAAAGCCTTCAATTTAGCTTAACGATTGCCATTTTACTGGCAACCGGGACCAACGGCTTAACGTGCCTTCCGAAGCACGGAAACGCTCAAATAAATGTCACAAAGTGATCACATGGATGGTCACCCATCCATGGACCGGCCATAGTGAAAGCTGCTTACTGCAGTGATCGCCACCTTAGTGGTATATACTTAAAAAAAAAAAAGCTCAGGACCTTTTTGGTCCTGGGGTCATCCTTACGAGGGCTTACCCGGGGCTCCCAACCGTAGGCTGTTAGGCAGGATACGTGTGGTTTTTAGTCGGTAGGAGTCCGGCATAGCATCTATGTAGGATTTTCCTCACGCTAAAAGAAATAATTGGATTTATTCACAACTAGATGAAAGGTTCCCGTTCTCGTTTCTCGTGGGAACATGTTCCCGGGATGAAAAGTAGCCTAGATGTGTTAATTTTAGACTATAATGTATCATTGTATTGTACCTACCAATGTCAGACCAATCCGTTCAGCCGTTAGAGAAGAAAGAAAGAAATTTTATTCAGGCACAAAAATTAAATAACAAGTAGAAAAATCTCAATATTTATCCATTTCTATGCATGCACCCGAAAAGGAAGCCATCTCAGCTATTAGCCACATACAGCCAACATTGGTAGGTATGGTATGCAGCGCTGGTTTTCAGATGGCCCCTATTCGTACCTACGCTAAGTGACATCACGCACAAAGTAAGTTGGTACATAAATAATCATCAATAAATCTATCATAAAAAGCCCAACAAAAAAAAATTACAAAATAGCTTAATAGTTATAGTTAGAGCGTGATTTTCAAACATCGTTTATCAAAGAATAGTACCTAAGTAGTAGTATTCCGTAGTCTGAAGTCCCCTTAGAAGATCACCTATAAATTATTGTAATTCACTTTCATAATGCCGACTTCTATACATTATTTTTTGAAAATGGTCATGGGTTAGATGCGACTGATGCGAGGGGCAATGGAAGTTCACAGTACGTCACAGGCGAAGCCAGGGGACACTGCTAGGTGTACAAAAAACTGCAAAATGTCGACATAACAGCAAAAAAGTGAATCTCCTCACGATTGGATAGGTACCATTACGATGACAATAGAATTATCATTGCTTTGTAATCTCATGGGAAAATTCTGTATTTGCATGGTTTTAAATGACATTTTCCTTTAAGATTCCGCCCGGTTCGAATTCTATTCCCATAAAAAACCGACCAAGTGCGAGTTGGACTTGCGGACGGAGGGTTCCGTACCAAAATAATGTAAAAAATCCCGTTTGTTGTAGTTGTATGGGAGCTCCCTTTAATAATTTTTGTTTTAAGTTTTAGCCCCTCTCCATAAAATAGATTGCAGAGGGGCTTATGGCGAGACTTGTGTCTGTAGTCTGTGACTCTGTTGCATTAAACTACGTCACCCGGTCACGTGGATCATCTGTTCAAAGTTTGAAATAAAAGAAAAATGACAACGTCAATCACAATAAACATGTTAGAGAGGGGCAGTCAGGTGAGACGGCTTTCTTGCTTATAACGGCAACAGAAACACATAATCTGTGCGATTTTCAGCTCTCTAGCGATCGCCGTTCATGAGATACAGCCTCGCGACGGAAAGACAGACAGACAGACAGACGGACAGCGAAGTCTCATGAATAGGGTCACGTTTTTACCATTTTCGTACGGAACCCTTAAAATACTAGCCTGTGTGCTATTCCAGACTTAAATCTATCCCTGTCTGTACCTACCAACCGAACAGATCTATCCGTTTACCCGTTAGAGCGTGATTGATAAACAAACATCGAAACATCTTCACAAACACATTATGTATTACTAGAATCAGAATAGCGTTGCGTCATAATCTTATGGGAAAATCTGAATATTCATGGTTTTGTTCTCACTCAGCAATAAAGGCTGAAATTATTGACAAAAACTAGGGTATCAAAGCACTAATCAAATAGGTAATGGTTCTTAGACTTTCTTTTACGATTGAAAAAGATAATGCCACTACTTATGTAAATGAGGTTATCTTAATTACCTACCTTAAAATACTGATGTTGACTTAACCCAAAATTGCACCACGAAACGTTAGATCACTTTTAGCCCCTATCTATAAAATAGATTGCAGATGCTTATGGCGAGACTTGTGTCTGTAGTCTGTGACTCTGTCGCATTAAACTACGTCACTAGGTCACGTGGATCATCGGTTCAAAGTTTGAAATAAAACAAAAATGACAACGTCAATCGGATTAAACTTTCACTTTCACAATAAACATGTTAGAGAGGGGCAGTCTGGTGAGAACGATCTCACGGCTTTCTTGTTACGGTTGTAAGCAAAAGACGCTTGCACTGGCATTCACAGTTTTACGGGAACAATCAAGTGTCCAGGGCCTGATTTACCCATAAGCTAACTAAGCTGAAGCTTAGGGCGCCAGGATCAAGGGGGCGCCTGGCGTTGGGCTCGGCGCAGGGCTGTGACTTACGGTGCTTCCAAAAAGGAGCACACAAACCATCTAGCAATTTTTAACAGATTGTGACAACTCCTAACAACATGTTTAAAATTGTTATTTAACATTTTGTAACACCAAAGCACATAATAATATTTGGTAATTTAGTGAAAATACAAATACGTGCGTTAAAATTAAATTCCTTCCCCCCATCTCCCTGGCAGCGTGGTAGTAAATGCGACAGCTCCACCCGTGTCGCGTTCAGGGCACCCAGGAACCAAAGTGAATCCAACAAAAGAAACCAGCTTTTTGGCCGGTAGAAGCATCAGGGCCGTCATTGACGGCAGCTGTTCTAAATTCACAATTTCAGGGCACAACTCTCTCCATCTCTGACAGTACCTATGTGTAACCTTGGTGTTGACATCTCCAGTGACGTTCAGTTCCGAAGTGATTTGGAGAAATAAGGCCAAGCTGGCGTCCAAGCCGCTTGGTGTGCTCAACAGGGCGAAGCGGTACTTTACTGCGGCGCAAACAGTGCTTCTGTTTAAGTCGCAAGTGCGACCGCACATGGAGTACAGCTGCCACTGCTGGGCGGGGGCACCTGAATATCAGAATGAATTGACTGAAGTCCTTCGTTCGACTCGGTGCAGAGGCGAGCCATGAGAGTGGTCAACGATCCCATGCTTGCAGCTGGTTTGGAACCTCTTCGCGACAGGAGAGACTGCCTCCTGGTGCGTGACCACCGGTATATCTGGTGGGCCGTATGCTTGTCTGCCACTTTGGTGGTATAAAAAAAGTGTGAGACGGTACTGTTGAGACGGTGAAACCAGTCATGAAGAAGTGGCTGGAAAGACACTATCGCAGCCTCACCTACCGAATGTCACAGAAACTTACTGGACACGAGTGCATCAGTACGAGTAAGTATCTGCGGCGGAAGTTAACATCCGAATGTCAGCACTACGGTGATTGCAGCGAGGATATGCTCAGCTTATGTACTGCAACCTCGTTGCGGGCCTGGGCGTAGATGTTCTCACGCTGGAGACCGTGGTGAGAGCTATGGTCTTCAATGGGAGAAAATAGGACGCCACTGAGTCTTTTTGCGAGCAAGTCATATTTGCGATAGAGGCAGCGGGAGAGGAACTTCCTCCCAAGTACGGCGAGTTGTCATCTTTTTTACAGAAGCAGATCAGGAAGATGGCATGACTCTTCACTTCACTCCTCAAAAATATAGGATAGCACCTATTTCCCCTACCCGATACACCATTCGATGGCGTACAAAGTCTACGAAACATCGCAGTTCCTCCCGGTGGTTTGGGATTTATCTGATCTCTTGGGGAGATTCGGGTTTAGTCCAGTTTACTTCAAATTGCCGGAAGTGATCAGTAATGTCCCATCATATCGGGGACACCGCAAGGTTAAAGCAGATTCTAGGACTGTTTGTTATTTTTCTTTTATTTCGTGACAGTCAGGAAAGTTTTTTGGAAGAAGAAATAGATGTAATTACCGCAAAAACAACAGATCTCTTGTTTTATGTCGAAATGTCCGGATGGTAATCACCCGGACAAATCGAGCCGTTACATTCAGCTTAGCTCTAGTACTCGTTCCTTATTTGGTACCTTTCGTATTTCGTCTACCTAATTACTGACGATTTAATTAACCCTGTCGAAAAACGAGAAGTGTTATTAGTTTGACCTGTGTATCTGTGTATCTGTGTGTCTGTCTGTGGTATCGTAGCAGCCCAACAGATGAGCCAATTTTTCGGTTTTCTATGCTCGAAAGCCAATGTGCCGGGGCCATCCCCAGCATATCGGCTTTCGAGCCGTTCTTATCTGTAAATATTGTGCATATCATCAGCTCACTTCCTGAGTTATGAAGGGATTTTACCAAGATTCACTGGTTCGATTTATCGGAAATTACCGAGGTACTTTGATGGTTTTTTTTATGACGCTTTTACTGGCTGATGCATCAAGTAGTCTGCGGAATACCCAACTCCTCAGTAAACCATGGGTCATAAGTTCATAAGAAGTCTCAGGATCGGGTTTTATTTTATTTTCAAATTAACAAAGAATAACGACTAGGAACGTAGGATCAGCTTACGTAAAGTGTCTTTTGTAGGTAGGACTTGTAATTTAATTAGTTGCAGCTGGGGGCGCATATTCATAGCTAGCTTAGGGCGCGCGGAACCCTATATCAGGCCCTGCAAGTGTCGCATGGGGCTTCCTATTGGCTTCTTGCTTTCTATTCACAAACGTCTGGTTTCTCGTATATCGGTCCCCCATCTTACCTATGGAAGGTGCGACTTCAGCAACCAAAGGGGGGATTCGCCACAATTGCGGCCGTCAGACACGTCATGGACGAGTGGCTGGAGAGGAGACACGGTGCTCTCTCCTACCGGTTGTCACAGAGATACTTACCGGGCACGGTAGCTTCGGTAGGTATCTGTGGCGAAGACACCGGGAAACCACGGCCGAGTGTCAGCACTGCGAGGACCGCAGCGATGACACGGCGCTTCACACGCTGGTGGAGTGCACGGCTCGGCGTGGTCAGGTCCTCGCTTAGACCATATAACATGGGACTAGCCTTTGCGAACCACCGCATACAAAAATATTCTGCCAGTTTTCATACAAGTGAAGGGGGAAACACAAAGACATATAAAATTTCATTGCATTTAAAAATGTATTAATCGACAAACGCGTAATGGCTGTTGTGTGTTAATTGTTATTGTACAGTCAACTACAATGTAATGTACTAGTTTAATCATATAAAATGATGTACTGATGTACAGGCTTTTCATAAAGCCAAAAGACCAAATGGTCATGTGCAATGGCAGAAAACAATGCTGTAGTAAGGCGCATCCTGTGGTTAGATGATCTAAGGGTCCTCGTAGTGGGTCTGTACGTGAACTCGCTCGAGACCATGGTGCGAGCCATGATCTTCAGCGGTATTAAGTGGGAGTGCACCGCCTCTTTCTGCGAGCAGGTCATGCTCGTGAAAAAGGCGGCGGGCGTTACGTGAGGTTTTTTCGTCGGTAGGAGTCCGGCATAGCATTCATGAGGATTTTCCTTACGTTAAAAAAATCAAGATCCATCCCATCTTGCCTCGCTACCCTATCATGCCCTCACTTCCCCTATATGACAAAATAGCTGACAATACAGCAACTATAAGGGGGTTATAATTTGTGCCCAAATCCACTTTAATAATCGTTTAATATAGCCTACTACATAAATGTGAAAGTTTGTGAAGATGTTTGGATGGCTGAACGGATCGGGCTGAAATTTGGTACAGAGATAGCTTATAGTCTGGAATAAAACTTAGGTATGCTACTTTTCATCCCAGGAATATGTTCCTTCGGGAAGCGGGAACGGGTACCGAATTTCACGAGGGTGAAGCCGCGAGTATCATCTAGTAGCTCATGAAAGAGTATTATTTTTGGCTTATTAAGCCTTTGTAGGATAAAGACCTTTTGGTTCTCGGTTCGAGTCTGGACTCTGGTATATTTGATTACTATATGACTAGAATATATTATGTTAAAAGTAAGTGCACGTGGTATGGTAATAATATTTACACAGACGACGCCATTTACGTAAATAAACGAATCGAATTGAATGAAATAAAACTCATAATGAACAAAGTTATGTAACAATTCATATAAAAATAAAATTCTATTTCTATAAAAGTAAGGCCATGTGTAAAACGTATGACGTCATTCAGCAAAGGACTGCTATAGGCTTATTTGATTGATGACGTCATCATATGACACACTTGAATCAACAAAAGCAAGTATGAATTTCAAATAATCCGTAACAACACCGGTAACGATGTCAGAGCGTTACAGTAACGTTGAGTTGGTGGAAATGGTGCGCCTTTACGCTATTTCTCTTTAAGACACTACAATAATATGTAACTAGGACTTCTGCGAAGAGTAGACCTCGCAAGAACCCAGGAAATGAAAAGTAACCTGTGAGAAATCATATCCTTTATGTTTTAGCCAAAAATAATCACGATTCGATCACAAATAACGCGACAGTAATCTTTATCCCTCCTTTCCCCCCCTATCAAAAAAGCTCTCGACAAAGGTTGTATTTTAAATCAAAGAACACGTGTGTCAAGTTTGGTGAAAATCGGTTGAGAAATGCGTCCTTTATACCGAACTGACACATAAAGACGAAAAAATGGTCTATTGTCGAATCGGAGACTCTCGTTCGCTTCGCTCGCTCGGTCAATGAAGAGCTCTTCAACTAAATCCCACACTCTCCTTTTTGAGCCCGAACGACGCGAGCAGAGATGCCACTCTCACACAGTGGAGAGAATCTTTGCCGGAACTGAGCAATTCAAACTAAAGATCGCATCTGTCGAAATTTTGAAGATTATCATCTCTCTTTCCTGGGTCTTGCTAAAATCCACAGATCCGATTGTACTGAAATTTGGTAAACTGTTACTATGATAATATTTCCGCGACACTGTAACCTGGAGCTTGCTGCTGCGGGATACCCAACTCCTCAAAAAATGACAGCACATATTCCATGTTTGGGCTTGTTAGAACCGGCTCAGTGCCAGGAATTTATTTATTTCAAGGTCAACGTTACTAATGGAAATATTCTTGTTTCAGAACAAAATGAAGGCGATCGCAGCGTTATGTTTGATGGCTATGATCTGCAGCGTGATCGCTAAGCACAAGAAGGATGACAATAAGGTTTGTAATGTTTTAATGTAGACCCCTTCACCCTGGACGTGTGAAACACTTTTGTCATGTCCAAATACTCTTGATCTGTCATAATAAAAGAATATGTTAATGCCGTGGCAGCGAGTTTAAATACATTTTAGCCCCTCTCTATAAAATAGATTGCAGAGGGGCTCATGGCGAGACGTGTGTCTGTAGTCTGTGACTCTGTTGTATTATATTACGTCACTAGGTCACGTGGATCACCTGTTCAAAGTTTGAAATAAAACAAAAATGACAACATCAATCGGATTGAACTTTCACTTTCACAATAAACGTTAGAGGGGCAGTCGGGTGAGATCGTCTCACGGCTTCTTGTATTTATTTATTTATTATCATTATCATAAACAATTGTTACATTGTGTTTGGTAAACTTAGAACTGTGTATCACTTTGATGCCGTTTTTATCGTACAACCAACGATCCATGTACTCAGTAGAATACTTATAATGACAATGCGTAGGTACCTACAACTATATTATCGACTAGCGGACGTCACGCGGTTTCACCCGCGTAGTGACCGTTCCCGTGGGAATACGGGAATAAAGTGTAGCCTATGTTCACCACAAAGAGTGTAGCTTCCCAACAGTGAAAGAGTTTTTCAAATCGGTCCAGTAGTTTTTGAGTTTATTCATCATCACGCCTTTATCCCTGAAGGGGTAGGCAGAGGCATATTATATACCCACATTTCACCTTTATATAATTTGTCCCACGTAATACGTTGTGAGCCGTATTGCCGTGTTTTAAATGGACAGGCGCAGGTTGTGACTGCCTGCTGTTGAAATAAAGCCTTCAACTTAGCTTAACGACTGCCATTTTACTGGCAACCGGGACCAACGGCTTAACGTGCCTTCCGAAGCACGGAAACGCTCAAATAAATGTCACAAAGTGATCACATGGATGGTCACCCATCCATGGACCGGCCATAGTGAAAGTTGCTTACTACAGTGATCGTTTATAGAACACTGAGGCCACGAGCGCTTCTTATAAATTATTTTTTCAGTCATAATAAAAGAATATGTTATTGCCATGGCAGCGAGTTTAAATACATTTTAGCCCCTCTCTATAAAATAGATTGCAGAGGGGCTTATGGCGAGACTTGTGTCTGTAGTCTGTGACTTTGTTGCATTAAATTACGTCACTAGGTCACGTGGATCATCTGTTCAAAGTTCGAAATAAAACAAAAATGACAGCGTCAATCGGATTGACTTTCACTTTCACAGTAAACGTTAGAGGGACAGTCGGGTGAGATCGTCTCACGGCTTCTTGTATCACTTTGATGCCGTTTTTTATCGTACAACCATCGATCCATGTACTCAGATTTTATTTTGTTTATCGTGAGGGAATATCCTCATGGATGTTATGCCGGACTCCTACCGACTAAAAAACCTCACGTAACGCCCACCAGCCTATGGCTGGGAGCCCCGGGTAAGCCCTCGGAAGGATGTCCCAGGACTCCATGTACTCAGTAGAATAGGTACCTGCGTTAATTTCTTTGTAAACTGAAACGAGTGTGTCTGTCTGTTTTGCACTCCCGATCCAATTATAAAACTCACATTTCCTGCTCCCGAAGCCCTCACGCCCATATCCTCGTCTGTTCGTGGGTAAATCACTCCTGTCACCTGTTCCAACAAATATTTTGATCCTTCTTTGACTCGGTTTCGACATAAGGAAGATGCTTAGAGCTCTGCAGCTATCCTCCCGAGGACTTAACCGGTGCTCCCAACCATACGCACCAAGTAGGGACCATGTGGTTTTTAGTCGGTAGGAATCCGGCATAGCATCCATGTAGGATTCTCTCACGTGAAAATAATCTATTTTATAAAATCATCTATCTACTATCTACCTTCACGCCAAATCCCTTGCGGGGTAGGCAGAAAGAACCGAGCGCCACACGGCACTGTCCATACACACCTCACTTGCTTCTTCAACTTTCATTTTTGTTTTCATGCATGCACGTCGGTTCCTACGGCTCTTGACACCACCTTCAACTAACACACGATTAATTTGGTCGTGGTAGGTGTGTCGTAGCCTTCCCCGACTCCTACGTCCTACGTTTAAAAATTCACTGCGACAGTATGTAGTTATAACCAAAATTAAAAAGAAAATTGGCAATCTATTCACCCTTATCCATCCTTCATGTCTAGATCCGAAAAAACCTTTGCATTAGAGATGATCGTACTTCGTTCACGATAGATCAGAAGACAACTAATCCTAAGGTAAGCTACAGAATAAACTGTACAGTCTCTTTTCTGTTCAAGAAATAGCAACTTTAGATGAGCTCCTCTGCCACTAGTTTACTTACAAAAGTGCTACATCTTACCAAAAATAATATAATAGTATTATATAATCTGTGGTATTACATACAGATCGGCAACTCCCTGTCGCGCCACAACTGACAGTAGAGTAGACGGGCGCGTTGATGGCGAATTTGCTCAAATGGGCGTCGTAAGATTAACCATTATACAGATCAGCATTAATAAAATAAATAAAAAACCTACTTAACTAATTTTTTTTCCATCAACTGCCACCAATCAACAGTACTCGTATAAATAATCTAAATTCTTGTTCTAAAAGGGTCTCCAGCCATGTCTACCGTGCATGGGAATAACGACTTCACAAACCACGCCTAAACAACCACTAAAAAAACTTATGCAAATCGAGAAGAATAAACCAATAAAACGCAATTTTAAGAAGGCTAAAAAAACTAAACGCACAACTAAGAAGGCAAAAGCAACTAAACGCACAACTAAGAAGGCTAAAATAACTAAACGCACAACTAAGAAGGCTAAAACAACTAAACGCACAACTAAGAAGGCTAAAACAACTAAACGCACAACTAAGAAGGCTAAAACTACTAAACGCACAACTAAGAAGGCTAAAACAACTAAACGCAATGTTAAGAAGAATACCAAAAAAGTTATGCGCAGAACTCCCGAGGCCAAAAGTACGGCTGTAAAGAATGATGGAAAACTGCTTCAGCTAGTTCTTAAAGTATGTTTTGTTTGTAATTTACCTAATAATATTCTTTTTAAGCCTCCTTACCTCAAAATAAAAAAACGAACGACTTGTTCCCCGTCCGTCCGTTCATCTGTCTGTCAAGCAAGACCCTTTATCTCATTACGCGTAGAGGTATCGAATTGAAATTCCTGGTAGGTAGGTACTTGATATCTCTCACATCCAGGGGCAATCCCAGGACTAGATAAGTTCTGATGTCTCCCCCAAGAGATCGACCAGGGGAGACACGAGTCCGCCGTATTTTTATTGAGTAAGGTCTTTTAAAGTTGTAAAAAAAAATTCAACTTCTCAGTTTAAAACGCAGAATAAAGTTACGAACTTACGACCGTTTATGTAGCCAAAAAGTTACGGCCGTTTATATAGCCGAAATATGTATTTTGGCACTCTCTGGAATCAAATTATACCATACATAATGGGCAGGCCTTTATCCCCGAAGAAGTAGGCTAAGCAGAGGCATATAATATGCCCACATTTCACTGATTTTATATTTAGACCTGGTGAGCCGTTAAATTAATATGGCTGGGCAGGGCAATACAATTACTAGGCGGCTATAATGCAATTATACTTTCAGTAATTTATAATCCCTTAAAATTCTAGGAATATATCATAGGTCCGGGGAGACGGTCCTTCAGCAACACTTCCAATAGCCCTCAAAATAAGCCCGCTGTCACTGACTGCCACCACAAGGTTGGGCTCGAAGAGATCAACGCCAGAATTAAAGCTGAGTCGTTTTTTGGATGGGCTCGTTAAATCTAAAACTTTATTCTGTTAAATAAATATTGAAGATTGTGGGATATTTGTTTTGTGAATGTCATCGATATATCGAACTACCCTTCATTCTTTACTTACCACTGCCGCTACTACTGGTTTCACTTTCACTACAAACTCGTACTCGACCACGTTTCACTACACAGCGCCATTCTACCATCTAGCTAGTCACTTGGAGACGCCTCTAACCTTGTGCTTTTTCTCTGCCGGTGAGACGCCTTCCAATGTTGCGGCGAGGTCTTAATTCACGACTCCGAAAGGTGCTCACAGGAGCTATTTTAAACTGTAGCTCTGGAGACTGTGGCTGATCTGAAGCGGTATTGCGTGTGCGGATGGGTAAAATCACGGCGCGGTTAGCGGGCGTTGCGTTTGAGAGAATGCACACGCGGTCTTGTGACGTTTTTGACAGAATCTATTAAATCAGCCTAAGTATTGCAATCTACTGAGACGTAGAGAGGCCTTATTCGTGATATTCTCCACAATATGAGGGCCATAGCTTGCAGAGTATCCGTTTTGAAGTGGTAGTGGGCTTGCCACATCTGTAGAAGAATCGATAACCGATGATGGAGCAAAAGAGTTATGGAGTGGAGACCGCGACTTGCAACACGTGGGGTAGGACGACCCAAACCAGATGGACGAATGACTGGATGCGTTTGGCGCAGAACTTTGTGTTGTGGCGTAATTCGAAGAGGCTGATGTCCAGCAGATTGCCATAGGCTGATCTGATTGATTGAGGAGTGTTTGCCCTTACTGTGCCACGCTGACCAGTTGGATTGGTATAAGGTTTGGTTTAAGTGCTCCTTCTCTTTGCCACGAGCTCGTCCGTCATTCAGCAGGTGCGTCACTCGCAGGCCTTATAGTTTCGTCAGTCGGTCCGTCCGTCCTCGACTTACCGTCCAAACGGTTAGTGCTAGAAAGACGAAACTTTGCCTGTTAGTGTGTATTATGAGGGAGTTAAAAGTGGCTCCAAATGATTCGTGTAGGTAATATTATATTACACACGGTGCTGCTCGCCAGTTCTGTAACTTGAACTTGGCTTGACACGCTGCCACGTGTCTAGATTTACTTCGACGAAGTGCTAAAATAAAATCACGAACAGCATCGATCTATATGTACTACGACGTACGTAGTACATACCTTTATTCTACGTACTACGTACGTAGTACGTAGTACGTGGTACGTAGTACGTACGTAGTACGTAGAATAAAGGTATGTCAATGACGAACAGTATTTTCTGTGGTACCTCTCCTGCACGTAAACTCTCCATAATGTGGGATATTTTTAAAACAGTGCGAGGTTCCTAAGATGCTTTTTTGTCTATGCATCAACTTACGATTTAAAGCGCATTTTTTATTCTAATGAGCAGACTACCCCCAACCTTTCTAAAAGCCAACTGGGTGGCTGGCAATCGATCTGAAAACATTCATAGTAGTCCATCTGATGAACTTGAAAGGAGAACCTTATCTGCTGAGATAACTTGAGTCGTTCAGAATTTGTAGAGGCCAAACTTGTAAAATGCGCTTACTTGGAAAACTTCGTACATAAATAACGAATTAATTAAAAAGCCACCTTCTAAAGCCTCGTGCGAGAATGATGGTGACTACGGAATCAAAATTACGCCGCCCTGATGGAAAGCTATGCATGCAGACATCTACCTACACTCGAGAGCAATGAATCCGGGTCACTTAAAGAATGTTAAAAATCTCGGAAACTAAAAATGATAGGTTAATGCAATAAATTGTATTTAATAGACAATGTAATACTCCTTAAATGAAAGTAAAAAAAATATGAGTCACCATACATTTTATTAACACAAAATTACATAAAGAAATAACTGCCGATCTCTCCTTAAAACAAAAATAGGAAACATGAAATTTTTGAACTTTATTACGATTTTCTTGAATTTTAATACTTCGTATTGCCTCCTCGTGCTTCCATTACTGCGTTTACGCGGTTTGGCATGCTGTACACCAAGTTCCTTATACGATTTTGGGGAATATTCTCCCACTCCTCTGTGAGAGCAATTTTGAGCTCACGAGGCGTGATTGGGGGAGGGTTTCGTTGTTTTACGCATCTGCCTAGCTCGTCCCAAGCATGCTCGATCGGGTTGATATCCGGGCTGCGCGCTGGCCACTCCATACGAGTAATGTTCATCTCTTGAAGGTAGTCATTCACAATCCTACCTGTATGAGGTCGGGCATTGTCATGCATAAATATAGCATCCTCACCTAAATTGACCATAAATGGACCAACGTGATCATTGAGGATTTCTTCCACATATCTTACGCTAGTTAAAGAGCCGTTTTCTATGATCACCAGCTCTGTGCGACTTTCAGAAGAAATTCCGGCCCACACAAGTACAGACCCACCACCGTAGGCTACTTTTTCTTCGATGCATGCTTGCTTGAATCTTTCCCCTGGTCTTCGATACACTCTGTGTCTTCCATCGTGCTTGTAGAGCATAAATTTTGATTCGTCGGAGAACATAACTTTTGACCAATCTTCAATACTCCAATTTACGTGGCTCTGGGCATACCTTAGTCTCGAAATACGATGCCCACGCTCCAGTTTAGGGCCGTTTGCAGGTCTAAGGGGTTTTAAGTTAGATTCAGCAAGCCGACGTCTTACTGTCCATGCACTTGGGTTACTTCCTCCGAGGCGTCGAAACTGATTGGTGAGTTCAGTTCCTGTGAGAAAGCGATTTCGAAGCATGGTGTTCACCAAGTATCGGTCTTCTCGTGCTGTGGTACACCTGGTTCTGCCCGTTCCTGGTCTGCGTAGGTTAGAACCAGTTTCTTCGTAACGTCGGAGAACTCTTTGTACTGTTGACAGCGACACACCGACAGTCCTGGCTGTATCGCGCTGACTCCGGCCGGTTTCCAGCATTGTAAGTATTCTGGTGCATTCTTCAGGCGTAAGCGACATAATTTCAGCTTGATTAATGAATATAGAGCACTATCAACATGGTTTATGTACCCACATAAATGACAGATTACAAACAAAAGCAACACCAAATGCTGTAATTTCGTAGTTCCATCTTCGAAAGTGGCCCTTTTTCAAATTTGATTTTTTTATGATATAACTTTACAATAACTAAGAAGTTTTAATACCTTCATTTAAGGAGTATTACATTGTCTATTAAATACAATTTATTGCATTAACCTAGCATTTTTAGTTTCCGAGATTTTTAGGATTCTTTAAGTGACCCGGATTCATTGCTCTCGAGTGTAGTTATTGAGGGCCAACTCTAACAGTCCCGAACCCTTTTGACAATGGCTCTCAAGTTGGGGACCATTCATGCTCCGTTTGAAGAACCCAGGGTTGTAGGCGGAGGGAAACACGAGCGCTGGCATACGTTGCAAGCAACTTAGTTCGACAGAAAAATAAATCTTTAGAATCGCTGGTTTATGGCGAATATTCTCTCCACTATGCAAGAGTGGCACCGCTACTCCAGTTGTTGGGGATTATGGTCAAATACTGAAGCTCTTTCTCAATTTTTCAGACCATCATTAAACATAGCTCCACCACCCAGTTGTCCCGGGACATCCTTCCGAGGGCTTACCCGGGGCTCCCAACCACAGGCTGTTGGGAGTTACGTGAGGTTTTTTAGTCGGTAAGAGTCCGGCATAACATCCTTTGAGGATTTTCCCTCGCGTAAAAAAAAAAACTCCATCACCCATGCATGGTCAGTCCTTCACGGCGGCGCGGCGGCGTGCTGATCAAATCGCGGGAGTGCGCGCGTTGTGGTCAGTTAAATGCTATTTTCTGCGGGCGCTTTTCTTGACTCCCTTGTAACGTGGAGGGTGGTTAGCAACCTACCGCGTGCCAAATTTAGGTAGATTTATTATAGAGAGATAAATAGGAAGGCTTTTTAGAAGTACAATATCACAATTTATTTTTAAACTAGCTGACCCGAAAGACGTTGTCCTGCCATAACTATGAATATGGAAATTGGTATCCCGAGTTCTGAGTTCCCAGTCCCATTGTAACACTAAGTGATGATCAGTGTTACTCACCAACTAGCGCGAGGTAGCTATGCAGAGAACTCTTTCCCAGGGCGCCTTACTACAGAGATTCCAGTGTGCGTGCAAGGGTAGGCCAGGGCTCTGACGAAAACAGTCAGGTAGGGTGTACACACATATATTTATATAACACAGAGATACACAGAGACACACAGAGAGCTTATTCACTGATAGACACAAATATCACAGGTACACAGAAGTATAGTCAGTGCTTAGGTACTTATGCTACTAAGCTACACATAAGTAGTGGATTTACTGGCCTGCAGAGTGAGCTGAGTGAGAGTGACTGCCTGTTGTTACTGCCAGGTGATGACGGCAGATACCTCTCACATGAGAAGCTCGTGTAGTCCGCACTTCCACGTTGTCGTACCACGTGCAGCCCACTAACTTATAGGTGCGGCACCAAATATCTCATCCGGCAACTAGCCCCGTAGTAAAAAACCCTGTCATGAAAGAAACGACAAATTAAGATCTTGGCTGCGCGACAGACGACAATCGACCCGCTTTGCAAAAGAAGAAGTGACTCACCAGTTTTCTGGGTAAAATGTAGCAAGATGCAATGCAGCAACCCAATCACAGCCCGTTAGGCCACGCGAGGTAACAAATAATCGCGCTTGAGCGAAAAACTGATTCGCGGCACAGTCTCAGAGCAAAAGTCAAAGGACCTCCAACTACCCCAAAGCAGGTCTCGGTCAAAAGTCCTGTCTTTCACGAAAAATCTTAACCAAAACCCGTTCCTTTAAATGCGAAACGCTTCGTCACCGAACTTATGACATCCTGTCATTCTGACAGCAGAAATGTCACCACTGACAACCGATTAAAAAAAGATAACTCGATAAGGCTGCTTTCACATCCTAAATACTGCATCTATAGAAAATAAATGCTACACCATGTTCCCGTTCCTGGTTTCCTGATCCCTGTTCCCGGTTTCGAGTACCTACCCGGTTCCTGGTTTTCATTTCCCAGTCCGTCTTTCTGTTCCCGGTTCCCATTTTAGTGCTTCGAGTTCCAAAACCCGATCCAAAATTGCAATAGAAGTAATTTCTTTGAAAAGTTCGAGCTAGTTACAGTTATTGCAAATTTTCTAATTTTCTACGCAACTTTCTTAATTTTTTCCCTTTCGTAGACTTAATTCACCTACATATTTCTACCATAAGAACCTTCTCCGGACAATACCTAACACAAAAAAAAAAGAATTAGCGAAATTGGTCCACGCGTTGTTGAGTTATGCGCTTACCAACACATTTTGCGATTCATTTTTATATTATAGATAGATAGAATAAGATTTAGATGTGAGAGAGGGAAATGGGTTCGTAAGGCCCTAGACCACCAGGCCCTGCGACGAGGTGATGTTGGAAGTAAACTTACATCATCTGTCGATCAGCCGTAGCAGTAAGAGCAACGACCGCGTGCAGGTCCTTATATAAGGGCGAGGGACGTAGTGGAACGCGCGCCGCCCGTCCCGCTAGAGACCGCCCTGACGTCACATCCCAACAAAGCATCCATCCCCAGCTCGATTTCCCCCATCGAGCCTGGCTTTCTACCATAATATCTCTTCTGGGGCTGACGAAATCATTAAACATGTCCTTTTCTCTCGCAGGTGAAGATAGCGGTGTACTACGAGTCTCTGTGCCCCGACAGCAAAGCCTTCATCACCCAGCAGCTGGCGCCCGTGTGGAGGGACTTCAGGGGGGTCATCAAGGTCAAGTTGGTGCCTTATGGCAAAGCCACGGTGAGGACACTTTATACGTTTGTCATTTACTTTATTTTACTTATAGTCACGCCTTTATCCTCGAAGGGGTAGGCAGAGGCATAGTGTACGCCAAGATTTCACCTTAATGTTTTATGTACCACCTAGTCGGTAAGTCTTTGTTGCCATGTTAAAATGGACAGGTGCAGGATGGGACGACCCACAGTTGACAATTTTCTAGCCGCCCATAAAGCCCCCAACCTTTCATTTCGAGTTTTCCTTCTCTAGGCAATGGATCGTTTTGCGAAAGCGTTCCCCTTAGTCGCCTCATACTCTTGGGATGATTTGGGGTACTGATATTTCGAACTTTTTTCCGTCACCACACGGGTGACAAAACAAGAAACAACCCAAAGTAAATGAATGATTGATAGAGTCCCGTTATACCCTTTGGGTATTATTGAACCCTAAAAAGGGTTTTGTATTTATTTAATTTGTAAGAATTACACACATATGAATCATTCTGGAGAGCGCACAACTCACCAGTTGGCGGCATCTAGACCCCATCCTCGGTAGGGCCCCCATAGGTAAGTACCTACGTAACTAAAATTTTCCCACAACTAACAAATACAATTGTCTGTTTCAGCACGACAAAATCGATGGTAAATGGAAGTTCATCTGCCATCATGGCGAGGACGAGTGCTATGGCAACAAGGTAAATATCTACATACATATAGTCAAGTTTTACTTCGCAGGTGTAGGCAGAGGCATACGCCCAAGACTCGTGTTTGGAGTCCTCAAATACCTAACGCTTTAAAAGGCTGTCTTTACGGAGAGTTAAAAAAACCGGCCAAGTGCGAGTTGAACTCGCCCATGAAGAGTTCCGTAGCAGGCGTAGCAGCAAGTAACATATTATAAGAGTTCTTATAGTTCTTTGTAACTTTGATTGATGTTTTAACACGTTTGCAGTGGTAGTGATTTTTCTAACCGAAAATTGCGGTTTATGACGCATTAAAAAAAAACTACCAGTTCTATCTCGTTCAAACCAATTTTCGTTGGTAGTTTTTATGGCAATGTACATCATATCTTCTTTTTAGATTTATCATTCTTTTAGTTTAAAAGTTAGAGGGGGGGGGGGGGGGAAGTCGGGGGAACACACATTTTTCCGCTTTGGAAGTGTCTCTTGCGCAAACTATTCAGTTTAGAAAAATATGATGTTAGATAGGTACTTCAATAGCATTTTTGAAGACCTATCTACACGTATGGTTTTGATGAAAAAAAAAATTGAGTTTCAGTTCAGAGTATGGGGACCTCCAAAATTTACTGTTTTTTTTCTAGTTTTACATAAGAATCTTAATGCGGTTCACAGAATACATCTAGTTACCAAGTTTCAATATCATAGACCTTATAGTTTCGGAGAAAAGTGGCTGTGACACACGGACGGACAGACAGACAGACAGACATGACGAATCTATAAGGGTTCCGTTTTTGCCATTTGGCTACGAAACCCTAAAAAACTAGCTATACTTATAGCTTGTGTTACTCAGGGTGAATGAAGCTTTCCAATGGTGAAAGAATCTTTGAAATCGGTACAGTACCTAGATTTTGAGTTTATTTATTACAAATATACAAAAACACAAGTTTTTCCTTTATAATATAAGTGTAAACTAGCGGACTTGACGCGGTTTCTCCCGCGTAGTTCCTGTTCCCGTGGGAATACGGGAATAAAATATAGCCTGTCTCACTTGGGGATAGTGTAGCTTTAAAATATTGAAAGAATTATTCAAATCGGTTCAGTAGTAACGGAGCATATTCAATGCGAACAAGCAATCAAACCTTTCCGCTTTTTATAATATTACTAGAATGCTCGCTGCTTCGCCCGCGTGATATTCAGTACCCGTTCCCGCTTCCCGTGGGAACAGTCACGGGTTGAAATGTAGCCTATGTGTTATTCCAGACTATAAGCTATCTCTGTATCAAATTTCAGCTCAATCCATTCAGCCGTTAGAGCGTGATTGAGTAACAAACATCCAAACATCTTCACAAACTTTCACATTATAGCCCCTCTCTATATAATAGAGTGCAGAGGGGCTTATGTCGAGACTTTGTCTGTAGTTTGTGACTCTGTTGCATTAAACTACGTCACTAGGCCACGTGGATCATCTGTTCAAAGTTTGAAATAAAATAAAAATGACAACTTCAATCGGATTGAACTTTCACTTTCACAATAAACGTGTTAGAGAGGGGCAGTCTGGTGAGAACGATCTCACGGCTTTCTTGTATAATATTAGTAGAAAGTAGGATAAAGTTATGCAAAAGTATAGATAAATGGTATATTGTAATGTTCTCCTAGATCCAGTCGTGTATCCTGAAGGACCGCTCGCTCCTGGACACAGAGAAGATGGAACTGGTCATCTGTCTCATGAGTCAAGCCAGCCCCGACAAGTCTCTGGATACGGTGAGGCAATCTCTCTTATATTTCCTCCCAGCTGTTGCCCGCGACTTCGTACGCGTGAAAATTATGTTATAATGCCAATTTGATTGCTCTCTACTTAGCCCCTACGATATGTAGCGTGATAATATATGTATAGCCTATTTGAAGACCCTACAACTAGGTAATATTTGTGCAAAATTTGAATCAAATCTATTGAGTACTTTTCGAGATCCTTCCGGACAAAGCATGCTTTGCTTTGTCCGGAAGGATCAACAACAACAGACAAACAGACAAAAATTCTTCTGACTATATAAAATTTTCGGCTTCGGTATCTTATGTTGAACACCCAGCGAGTATTTTTTTATGTTTCCAATGTACAGTTTTGACTTTTCTATCATTTTATTATATGTATAGGTAGATTTGTCCCACGTAATAGGTGGTAAGCCGTATTGAGATGGACAGGCGCAGGTCGTGCCTGCTGTTGAAAATTTTCAAACCGCCTAAAAAGACCTTCAACTTGGCTTAACGACTGTCGTTTTACTGGCAACCGGGACCAACAGCTTAATTTTCGAAGCACGGAAACGCTCTAATAAATGTCACAAAGTGGTCACATGGTTACCCATCCAAGGACTGGCCATAGTGAAAGTTGCTTACTGCAGTGATCGTTTACAGAACACGGGCCCACGAGCGCTTTGTCGTAATTTTATCGAGATAATTATAATAAACAATGTATTTGTATAATCTTCCAGTGCCTCACCCAAGTGAACAAGATCAGCGAGTCAGACAAGATCAAACGCTGCGCCGGGGGTTCCCAGGGAGACTCCCTATTGGCGGCGTACGGAGACAAGTCGGATAAAGTAGCTAGGCCGCTGTCTTTTGTACCTACTATTGTTATTAATGAGGTATGTATAAAATTTCCATTTCTAAGACACTCTGGATTACTCTGGATGAGCTTTTATTTTACCTGAAGGAAAATCCTGCTTGGATGCTATGCCGTACTCCTACCGACTAAAAAACCTCACGTATCCTAACTAAAAGCCTACGGTTGGGAACCCCGGGTATGCCCTCGGAAGGATGTCCCAGGACTCACAACAGACCTACGGCCGCCACTGCGGCCTCGCCCAGGAGGTGGTTCGGGTGCTATCCCGCGTCTATGGGGGGTTTCGGGTGTGATCCCGCTTCTAAGGGGGGGGGGGGGCGTGCGTGAGTTGCTCACGTCGCGCTGCCGTCATGGGCCTGCTTCTGTGTCGGCGGTGAGCGGCCCTCTCACCGTCCTCAGACCCCCGGTCACCTGATGGCCTGGTGACTCTATTCATGAGAAATCGCCGTCTGTCTGTCTGTCCATCACAAGGCTGTATCTCAAGAACAGTAATAGCTAAAGAGCTGAAATGTTTAAGTCTTTGGGATTTTACTGTTTTTAAAATTAGAAGCTAATAAATAACCACGAAGCTGAGTTTTTTTAATAATCCATACTAATATTATAAAGCTGAAGAGTTTGTTTGTTTGTTTGTTTGTTTGTTTGTTTGTTTGTTTGAACGCTAGGATCTCAGGAACTACTGATTGGATTTCGAAAATTCTTTCACAGTTTCATAGTCCATTTATCGAGGATGGCTATAGGCTATATAACATCACGCTTAGACGAATAGGAGCGGATCAGCGATCAATAATGTTTTGAAAACGGGGAATATTTTTTACCGTCTGAAAGCTTCCGAGGCGTACGCTGCGTAAATGGTTAAAGTTACGTAAAAATTGTGTATTACAACATTGTTTCTCTTAAAAAGTTCTAAAAAAAAGTCCGCGACAGCATATGTCTAACTTTTAAGGTTCGCTCACAATAACCTAATTTGTCTATCTCTTAAGGTTCGCTCACGATATTATAAAACTGAAGAGTTTGGTCGGACTTGCCCACGATTAGTTCCATACCAAAAAACAGATGGGCGGAAGTAAAAGCGACGGGAAACATTACATCACGTTAACACCTCTCTCTTTCTCACTCTCATGTAACGCAAACGAAGTTGCGCGGGTCAGCTAGTAATAAATAAATATTCACGGACATTTCACACAACGCTATCTGATCCCAAAGTAAGCTAGGAATAACCTGCTTGTGTTATGGGTGTCAGACCACGGATATTAATACTTATATATTTTTTTAAATACATACATAATAGATACATAGAAACACCCAGACTCTTGAGACAAACATTTATGGGTCACACAAATATTAGTCTCCGGTGGGAATCGAACCCACGACCTCCAGCGCCGCAGGCGGTATCACTACCGACTGCGTCACAGAGGCAGTCGCTGTGGCCGACTTATTAATCTTAAAGGCAATTATTAGGCGCGAATAATGCTATTAAAAGGAAGTCTGCTTACACTACCTCTGTGGCGCAGTCGGTAGTGAGACCGCCTGCGGTGCTGGAGGTCGTGGGTTCGATTCCCACCGGAGACTAATATTTGTGTGACCCATAGATGTTTGTCTCAAGAGTCTGGGTGTTTCTATGTATAATATGTATGTATTTAAAAGTACATAAGTATTAATATCCGTGGTCTGATACCCATAACACAAGCAGGTTATTCCTAGCTTACTTTGGGATCAGATAGCGTTGTGTGAGATGTCCGTGCATATTTTATTATATTTATTTTAATATATTATAAAAAAAAAGTACCTATAGATAACATGAAACTGATATCATTAATTAAAACGTCAAAATATCCTTACAGCTGCATGACAACGATTTCATCTATGTACAAATTAAGAATTCAACTTAATTAATATTTTAGGCATAACGCGATGTAGACCAACTAAGATTTAGGTAATGCCGAAGTAGTCCATATACGAAATAGACCAACTGCTATATAGGCATACAGCTAATTAGGCTGAAAGCGAATTGTGAATGACATTTAGACGTAACGCGAGTTAGGCACACTACGAATTAGTCTTACCGAGCGCAAAGGATATTTATTACCTATTTTGTTTTACAGGAATACACCCAAGCAAATCAGGACGAGGCCTACACGAATCTGAAAGCTGTAGTGTGCCGCGTGGCGCCCAACAAGCCTTCTATCTGTTAACGTACTATAAAATATCACCCACACATTATACCTATAGCTTAGCAAAAAAGAAAAAAAAAATAACGGAGGTGACACGTTAGAAAAAACCGCCAATTTGTATCCTGTTGCCAATAAACGTCACACTTGACATTGACAGTTATATGTGACGTTATTGACAGCATTTTATGGCACAGTGGAGTCAGGTGGGTAACATTTGACAGTTCATCAAAATTCAACAACGCAACCTTGTAACAGGCGGCGGGCATAAAATACCTAATATATTTTTTCGTAATCTGCACAATTGAAAAAAACTTTTTTCAATTACGTTTACCTACATATTTATTGTAATAATGACAGATACGAGTAATTTTACGTTTTGCTTTCACTAATAAATGTATGAATTGACAGACGTCAAATGTTACCTATTAAAATGGCGCCACTTTTGCTCCGTTTGTACCTAGACTTTTTTGCCAAGCTATAGTACCAATACACAAGTGAAGATTGTATGCGAAAATAAGAGAAACCTTTGCAAGGTCGAAATAGGAATATAATGTCTACTCTCATAGAAATTACAATACAAACTGTTGACTAAATACGTTGGAAATAAAAAAAAATTGACAATGTTGACAGGCATAACAAACAACTGCTGTTTTGGGCGGGAACTTGAGAAAATGGCGGAGTACCTACCGTTTATTATCATTTTTAGTGCATAATTTCATGTTTAGTAAAAAGACAAAAAGTTCGGCAACGCGCAAAGTGAGGAGACGATTTTTAACGTAGTGAAATGCCATTTTCTTGTTAATTCCCGAACTCCATAGATAGCTCAAGTAATGTTTCGTCTTTAGTCAAGTAGGCCTTTGGACAAACCTGTAACGTGTACCTCTCATTAAAAATATTCATAATCTTAACGTAAAATGCAGACTTAAGAAAATATAAAGATTAAGTACCTTCTTTTTTGACGAGGGCAAAAAGCGGGTCATTGCGTAAAGTAATAAAGATCTCAAATGAAAAAAAAAACTTCTCAACTTTCTTTTTATTATGTTGGCAATGCAATTTTTTTAAAGCAAAGACTTCGGCAAAGACTAGGGTAACTTATTTTCCCACCTTTGTAAATACCATTCCAAAATTGATTAACGCCTTCATTGGCGGTAATTTGTCCTTCTACCCACATTTATAGTAATGACTAGCTGACCCGCGCAACTTCGTTTGCGTGATAAATGAAGAACCACTCGACCGATTTTGTGCAAACTTCACATAAACCATCTACTAAATAGTCCTAACAAAGCCTAAACATTTGGTTTGGATAGGTCAGTCCGTTCTTGAGTTATAAAATTACAACGAAAAGTGGCATTGATTTTTATATATATAGATTTATGGATGAAAGTATTGTGTGTGAATCAAATAAGAAATTATTTTGTATTTTCTTTTTTGTAATAAATAAGTACTTATTTTATCAAGCAGTTTTATTTTTCATTTGATAAGTGCCAATATATAGATCAGAAATCCTGGCACATCTTACCTTTTTGATACCCCAGGACTCTCAACAGACCTACGGCTAAGTCCACGGCCGTCTTTCTGCGAGCAGGTTATTCTCGTGAAAGAGATGGCAGGGAGGGAGCAGGGAGATAACTTTCCAACCCGAGATCCATACACTTGTCTTTGCCCATACTATCGGCCTCCATGACTGAGGGCATAAGGACGGGTTGGGCAGGCCCAAGACGACAGCGAGACGTGAAAGTTTTCCGCACGACACACAACCCAGGAAGCGTAAGAAACACCCGAAAACCCCCATAGACGCGGGGAAGTACCCGAAACGAACTAAGTAAAGTAGATGAGGTCGCAGTGGTAGCCAAAGTCTGTCGGAATCCTGGGACATCTTTCCTAGGGTTTACCCGGGCTCTGGACCGTAGTCACCATGTGGTTTTAATCGGTAAAATTTCGGCACACCATCCATGAGGGATTTCCACACCTTAAAAAGAAGACAGTTTCCCAAGGTAACGCCGGCTCCGCATTATTATTTATTCTGCAAGGTGACTTGGCCGAGACTCCATGGCACAGAAAAGTGGAGGATACAATGGAATAACTGCGTGCAGGAAGGGGGGGGGGGTGATTTCACATGATAATTATGATAGGGAGCCGTGAATTTCAAGACGTATAAGGGCGCCGCGGCCTGAAAAAGGTTGGGAACCCCTGGGTTAGCGGGTTGGATTCCCGGCTCAACCATGTAAGTATTTAAAAATCTATAAATGCAGTTTTAATTGTCTTTTAAATTAAAATAATGTCTTCTTTCAGTAAAATGTTCCATCTACAATATTTAAGAGCGTAAATTCGGTTTTCAAATTTCTTTACGATCGTAAGAAATCAGCGCGTCGCGGCGCACATAGCCGTATAGTGCCAATTGTTGTTACCAACAAGTTTGATACTTTTGTTTTCCTTGATGTATTACCGGTGTCATATTCTTAGTCTAAGCGTTCAATCTTTTAATTTAGTTTTTATGTTTGTAATATTAGTTACTAATTTTTGATTATTTTATTGCAAATTGATTGATATTAAGTGGTGATAGACACAGACATCATAAAATTAACAAAGCTGACATTTATTTACCTAACTATAATCTATATTGCAATTAGAAATACCGAACTAAAGGAACCGACCGTGCATGCATGAAAAGAAAAATGAAAGTTGAAGAAGCAAGTGAGGTGTGTATGGAGCGTGCCGTGTGGCGCTCGGTTCTTTCTGCCTACCCCGCAAGGGATTTGGCCTGAAGATAGTATAGTATATAATACACACATACATGAAAACGGCCCATAAGTATATTTTTAAAGTATCTAAATATACGAAAATTGTAGAAATTAATGGACATTTTACACTATAAATATTTAAATTTGACAATACACATACATAGTTAAAAACAATAATATTAACGTAGCAATGCGCAGGCGCTTGGCATGGTCCGATGTTTTGCTGCCTAGGTACTGCAGATTCAGTGCTGGCAGGAACATTAAAATATTTTTAATAAATAATCAATAAATATTGTTGGATATTCTCACACAACATCATCAGCCCAAACTAAGCTATAAGCTTGAGCTATGGGATCTAAATCTAATCTTAATTGATAGTAGGTGTTTTTCATTTACAACAACCAAATATTTATTAAGAGGTATGTGCATAACAATGCACACCGCCAAGAAAAAGCCATTCCGTATCGGCATTGATCGATTATTAGATACCTACTAAGATGAATTTTGGGAGGGACCGAACCAAAGACTTCTATATTTATATAGAAATCTTTGGACCGAACTGAGTTTCTTGGGGTGTTCTTCTCAGTTTGTAGCATTTCCGAACCCCCAGTAGAGTCCCAAAAATGTTGACAAACCTATTTTTTTTTAAGTTCAAAGGGAATTAATTTTATTTTATTTTATTTTATCGGCTCTTTCTGGGCGCAATCATTTTGGGCAACAGACATTAGTAGTAAAAATTTAACAATTTAGGTTCCATCCTCGTAGTCCAGAACTCGTCGTCTTTCGAAATATTTACTGTGCTTATGGGCAAATTAGTGTTCAGTCTACACCGCAAATCGATAAAATGTTGGCTTGACTGAAAGTGATTTTAAAACAATTCATTAAAAATATATATTATACTGGGAGTTTCTTTTAGGGTGTCAAGCCGCCACTAGCTGGTAGCAGGGTTCCATACCTATCGATTTAACCCCCATGTATGTTCTACGATTTTTTGTAGTTTTCGAGATATAATTTTTTTTCGTTATTTTTTATAATTACGTGTCCACATACATGGGGGTCATACATGTCATACATGGGGGTTAAATCGATAGGTATGGAACCCTGCTACCAGCTAGTGGCGGCTTGACAAACACCGTGTATACACAAGATCACTAGAAGATAAAATAAACGCAGCTTCTCACTTGATTTGAAGTTGGCCTTGGATTTTAAAATACCAGTCGTGCTTTGTAAACAGATCCGTTTTTCTCCATAATTTAATTTTACCATCTGCTATGGCTTGTTCCACATCCATGTATATAGGGACTGTTCTAGGTTAAATTGATTGATTGATTGGTTATTAGGTCGTCTACAACAAGGTTCTTTAGCAGTGGTGGGACCACGCCCCCTTGTGGACAACCTTTGGCCATGGCTGCGCACTGGTTTCTGCTTGTCTGTAGCTTTAAAATGAGTTTGTTTAGCATGTTATTTATCCATTCACTGACTACTGTGTATACTCGGTGTTTTTCCAGTGCCGTGGTTATGCTTCTTCTGTCGAAAGGTCCCTCTATGTTTGTGAAAGTGCCGAGGCACATTGATTGATTGATTCTGGATGACCTCTTCTATTTTGTGTACCACTGCATGTAGTGCTGAGTCTGTAGACTTGCCGGGGGCATTATGCGCATTGGTTGGAATGCAGTGGCTTATTTTGAAGGGCCGTCACTCGATTGTCTCTGTCACACAATCTTTCCAGAGTTTTTAGCAGGAAAGACGAAGGGCTTAACGGTCTGTATAACCAGAGGTCTGAATCACAAACATAATCCCTTTACCGGGTTTTGGTATAAAGATCACTTAGACCTCTCTCCACAGTCTGGGTCACAGTCCCATTCATTGTTTGGCGTATAGATACTATGTAATTGACAATATCAACTTGTGTCCTCCCCCATTTTATCACTGCAGTGAAGACTTCATCCTGTCCTGGAGATTTGAAGGACTTAAAGCTGTTAATTACCCATTCAGTTTTTTGTAAGTTGACAGAATAGATTAGAACAGGTCTTGCGAGCTCCCACTGGACTTCTTCTGTGGATATGTTTTCCACCAGCCACATGAGTGGCTGCAGCAATTGGCATTCTGGGAAGTGCGTTTGTATCAAAATACTCTCGGCTTCTTTTTATGATAGTTAACGTTAGTAGATTGATGTAGTGGTAATTTATATGTTATTAATTTATTGTTTTCGAGTAATTAAGTGATTTAGTGGTCATTATATAATGTTAATTTGCCTTTGAAAATGCCGAAAGGTTCCACCAAGTGCCATCAATCAACAGTATAAATAATTCTTTTCATGTGTGGGTCAGGCCGCCGCGCCGTCAGGTTTCTTTATAGATACGGACAGTTCTGTCCCTTGTTTGGCTAGTATTAGTCTGACTCTATCAGAGGTTTCTACTTGGTACTTTTGTATCTCAGTCGCTACCTGTATTTTGCTTTAGCGGCTTTATAGCCGTCCCAATCCTGGTCTGGTTCCTCACAGGTGTTCCATAATTACCACTTATGAAAATGGTGCGTTAATATGTTATTATCAATACCACACGAATAGTGACTACCCGCCTTGCGTATAATACCTACACCTACGCTGTTCGTGAAGAAAATAGTGCAACTGTAAAAGCTTATAACTTGGTCAGTTTTCGTTAGTTTCATTTAATTTTTTTATACAGTATTTTGAAGCGAAACTCTAGTCGGGGTGTCTGAGCTTTGCACTATACAAAAGTTCACGTTGTATATCGACCATAAATATTTATATATATTATATTATACGTCACAAAGTACTAAGATTGTTTGGTCACGCTAGAATTAGACAATTTTTGTTCATTTTTTCGTATTCAAAAATGGAACATCGAGCGACATGACCACTCTCTGAGAGCCTCTCGGCGGTACTAAATCGTATTTGTTCGCGTATCTGCATTTATAGGGGTTCACAAAATACTTTGTAAAAAAAAATCTGTATCTAATTACTTAAAAATAAATATTTTTATTGTCAAAGGAGAAGTTCTGACATAATATTACATAATTATCATAATGATTTAAACTACAGAAGCTGGTAAAAGACTACTTTATTTTGGTGAAATTTCTTAGTATTTGAGTAAACTTCACAGTCATTTTTCTCTAAAAAAAGGTACCTACCTGATATCAGGTTATTCTACAAAAAGATAGCTAACGCCCTTTGCAATTCCTTCGTATCCCTTGTTTATTAAATTTATCAGTAATTTGACATGAATTTAAGCATCGAAATCTATGCAAATCGTACGATTTGAAAAACCTGTTTCACTTTCGTTGATATTAACCATATGTAATCCGTTGTTAGGTAAAATATGTTTTATGAAACGTTTAGAGAGCTAAATTTACTAAGTATGTTAGTGAATACCATGTTTGTACGATAAATATTTAATGACTTTAAATGCAATGAAAAGTATGGTTTCTGACAATGATGTTATAGTAAAAAAGAGGTAGATATCGCATTAGCGCTCAAAAACTGTTGCGGACAAAGTCACACAATTGTTATAATTCCATTTAGTCGGCTAATAGCTGCGAGCGAAACAAGTCGTGTTGTGGTCTGCTGCTGTGTGCAAAACGACACAGATAGCTATCCCTCTCTGTTTTAAACGTTTTGTATTCTCTATCGCATTCATAGATGAAATCTATTAAGTACCGATAGGTAAGCACGTGAAATTATAACTCAACAAAAACTGAACGCTGTTTGTATGAAGGTAGCATATCTTTACTTAAATATCATTGGTTTCTGAGCAATATGTGGCGCGAAATATGTTAGCCCTCTTAAGGTACTTTCCCTCCATGTGGCATAGCCGTGGGACGCCCTTTAAAGTACTTTTCCTATGAAAAATGACATACATCCTACTATCCTACTATCCTACTAATATTATAAATGTGAAAGTTTGTGAAGATGTTTGGATGTTTGTTACTCAATCACGCTCTAACGGCTGAATGGATCTGGCTGAAATTTGGTACAGGGGTAGAGTATAATCTGGAATAACACATAGGCTACTTTTCATCCCGGCAAAATGTTCCCACGGGAAGCGGGAACGGGAACCAAATTTCACGCGGGCGAAGCCGCGCGCATCAGCTAGTAAATACATATTCCTCCTCAATAGTTTACAAATGCGATATGTATGGTTAAGTATAACGATTTAGTAAAATGGTAAATAAATAAAAAAATATATAATCACGCCTTTATTCCTGAAGGAGTAGGCAGAGGCAGTATGCACCGTCATTTTTTACCTTATAGTTTTATATCCCACGTAATAGGTAATGAGCCTACTGCCACATAATAGATGTTGAAATGGACAGGGCAAGTTCAAATTTTTCAAGTCGCCCATAAGGCCTTCAACTTGGTTTAACGATTGTCATTATACTGACAACCGGGTTTCATTTCGAGTTTTCCTTCCCTACGCAATGGATCTTTTTGCGAAAGTGTTACCTTAGTCACCTCTAACGACACCCTCGGGATGTATATAGGGCTTGCGACATTTTGTACTCTTACCCGTCACAACACGGTACCACGTCGATACACGGGACAAACAAAAAAAAATGTGTGCGTGTAGTCTTTACGCGCGATTGAAGTAAAACTTCTTTGCCATTGACAGCATCAAACGTTATATTAATATCATTCATTCGAATTTTGCATAATGGAAACTACGTTTCCGCTATTCAAAATTCAAATAGTAAGCATTACTTTCGTCAGAAAAAAAGTGTGTGCGTGTAACCTTTACGCGCGATTGAAGTAAAACTTTGCTATTGACAGCATCAAATGTTATATTAATTTCATTCATTTGAATTTTGCATAGTGGAAACTACGTTTCCGCTATTCAAAAAGTAAGCGTTACTTCCGTCAGAAAAAAAGTGTGTGCGTGTTACATAGTCTGTGTAGTTTCCGCTATTCAAAATTCAAATAGCGTTACTTCCGTCAGAAAAAAATCGCGCCTAAAGAAGTTATATTTCAAAAAATTACAGGTGTTAAAAAATACAATAACTGCAATTCGGTAGGATTTTATTTACACAATGGTAATCTTATGAGCAATATTTCGCTTTCAAGCGACACGTTAGCCCTCAGACGAGGCAAATTCAACAAAATCTATATAAATACATAAATCAAAATGTCACACATGATCACCCATCCACTAATTACTACAGCACAACTCTCATATTTACACCAGGCACTCATAAATGTTAAGATATAGCTTATTCCTACTTTATATACAATACAAACTCAGTTATACCAAAAGTACTAGGCTCCCATAAATATCAAAGAGTGTTCTACAGCACAACTCTCATATTTATTTACACCAGGCACTCATAAAAGTTAAGATTTATTACTACTTTATATACAATACAAACTCAACTATACCAAAAGTACTAGGCTCCCATAAATATCAAAGAGTGTTCCTACAATCACAGTCAGCTGTTATCTGAACAAAGTTCAACAACATTTGCACAGAAAGTACTAGGGTCCTATAAATAACAAAGAGTTTACTTCAACATTTTAAGGACACTATTATACTAAGACAAAGAAAGTACTTGAGTGATACTAGCTTGGCAAATTCGTACGCGCCCCTCCCATGGTCTGCGGGTGACTCAGAAAGGCGTCAACGGGGGTGAGGAACTTCTGTGCGGGGCAGGGCTAATCGGTTCAGACAGTTGGTTCGTGGTGCTCTAATTTAGAACAAAATGTATTTTACTGTTAACCAAAAAGTTATGTAAGTATAGAAAACCCGATTAGGATTGAACCTCTCCTTGACTATAATTTTCGGTAGTATTATAATATGACAAAGTATAAAGTGGTTATTTAAACCCTCAATAATGTCATCTGCTAGTGACATGTGACAACACATAAACCCATTTAATTCAGTAGTAAAATTATATAGAAAGGTAGATATATGGGCCAACGACTATCGGCGTTTGCTTCATTCAATGTGAAATTTTGTGATCGGCGTTTTCCAATGAATGTGAATTGAATAATATAATATTAGCTATTTTTAGGAAATTAAAACCTTTTTTAGTCTTCAAATTTTACGAATAGTATTTTTTTAAATCTTGTAACTCAATATTTAGGTCACATGCATTTAGTTAAATATTCCTAGGTATTAATTCTAAATAATAATAATAAATAAATAAATATTCACGGACATCTCACACAACGCTATCTAATCCCAAAGTAAGCTAGGAATAACCTGCTTGTGTTATGGGTATCAGACCAAGGATATTAATACTGCTGATATTAATAATGCACAAATACTTTTAAATACATACATATTATACATAGAAACACTCAGACTCTTGAGACAAACATTTATGGGTCACACAAATATTTGTCTCCGGTGGGAATCGAACCCACAATCTAAAGATTTCTTGATTTCATTTATTCTTAAGTAACATATAATGCAGAAATTTTATTCATGGTTTTGATAATTTTATTTGTTGCTTCAACCATTACAGATATAATTTAAATAATTTTACTGTTATTGCAAATATTTCAGATAGCTAAAAAAAATTTGCGACATCAACTGCCTTTTATAAGTTATCATGATAACGGGGCACGTCACGTGGTCTCACGCGGATTGCGTTCCCGTGGGAACACAGGAATAAAATATAGCAAAAAAAGTTTGGAACCTATCTATTAGGTTAGAATATATTCGTTACATAGTAAAATACAAATCTTCCTTTTTATTATATTAGTATCGATTAATCAAGTTATGATGATAATATCAATAACGCCTATAGGCATCATCCGTATCAGATTGACATTTTATTTACGTCGATAGGCGTCCACCGCAACGAATGGGTTAAATCAAATAATTCAATTTGTAAAATTGTGAAAGGCGCCATCTACTATTATGTAACCAGAAACTACAGAGAAATTCAGTCTGATGGCAGTTACGTTTCCTCCCACCCCCCGCGTGCATTAGTGGAGGGGCGCGTACGAATTTGTCAAGGTAAAATAAAATTTAAGACTATGTATAGAACTCATTCACACAGAAAGTACCAGTTTTATACTAACAAAGAACTTATTTCAATTACAGCTGCTATACAAATAAAGTTCAATGACACTATTAAACTCACAGGTACTGCAGGTACACAGAAAGTACAAGGCTGTCATAAATATCAAAGAGCTTAATTCAATCACAGCTGCTATACAAATAAAGTTCAATGACACTATTAAACTCACAGGTACTGCAGGTACACAGAAAGTACTAGGCTGTCATAAATACCAAACAGCTTACTTCAATCACAGCTGCTATCCGAATAAAGTTCAATGACACTATTAAACTCACAGGTACAGCAGGTACACAGAAAGTACTAGGCTGTCATAAATATCAAAGAGCTTCAATCACAGCTGCTATCCGAATAAAGTTCAACGATACCTTCCCTATGCTTTCTTAACCAATGTCTTTTTAAATCTGATTTCCTAGTAGCTACATAAGAGCACTGATCACAAGCCATCTCAGTTTTTTTCACAGCACAGTTTTTCACATGACTATTCATAACACTTGCATCTTTAGACGAATAACCGCACTTGATACACTTTGATTTTTTTTTATCGAACTCATTCTCGTTTGAGGTTATATGACATAACATAGAAAATTTACTACGTTTTGAACGATCTCGCTGTACACTTTTTTCTTTATGTTTTTTTAAATGCCTTGCAAATTGGGATTGACTCGAAGTTGTATAACTACAAGTCGAGCAAACTTGTAAAATACGTTGGTGATCTCTTAAATGTGAACTGTATTCTAGACTATTTGTCGTTGTAAAATTACACTGCATGCAATAATAATCATATCCTCTATGCTTCCAAAATAGTGATGTAAAAGTCTCTTTGGCGAGAGATTCGTTCTTTTTGACAGATTTGTCTTTAGACTTTTTCTTCTGTGGGGCCTTTTTGACAAGTTTGACAAGTGGCATATCATCTTCGTCCGTCTCATCTGACACTTCTACGGTGTCTATGTGAGGCTCTTCAAGTATGACGTCATCTTCATCGCTCGATGTTAGAAGGCTTATTGGGTCTGGTTTTCTGGAAAAGACAGTTTATTTTTAAAATTTTGAAAAAGTGAATATGTTGACTGGACTCTGTAAGACAATGAGGAGGAAGAGGATATGATAATACATACATACAGTCACGTTTTTATCCCTTAAAGGGTAAGTAGAGGCATTGTATACGATCCGCACACAATTCACCTTACAATTTTTTGGCACCGTGTTGATGTGGACAGGCGCAGATTGTTGGCTTAACGACCGCCATGTTACCTCATCTGAGGACATACACAGCAAAAGCTGCTTTATGCAGTGATCTTGTACAGTTTCATGAGGATGCTGATGACAATTTCTAAATATATACTAATTGCTTTTCAAAAATATATGTAATCTAGTAAGTTCTAGCAAAGATAATATAATAGTATTACATACAAATCGGCAACTCCCTGCCTCCCACTGAGTAAGCTTCTCCATCCCCCAAAAAAAATTAATGTGTCTATTGCCGTGTCAGTACTTGAGAGAGTGTCACTGCGTTGCATTACGTATTACTACCTACGTACTTTGTGCTATTGCTTTGGTTTAATTTGTGCTTAGCCGAGAGTAGATTTGAAAAAAAAGTACCTACATACATGAGATTGCGTTCTGTTCCTTATTATTTTGTTTCCATAGCTAGTGTCCCTAGTCTAGTATACTCACAGACACATTCAAGCTTGATTCAAGCATTCACATTACGTGTATATTGGTGTGGGTGAAAACGAACATTTTTGTGTTTTTTTTTTAAATAAATATTCTCGGACATTTCACACAACGCTATCTGATCCCAAAGTAAGCTAGGAATAACCTGCTTGTATTATGGGTATCAGACCACGGATATTAATACTTATATACTTTTAAATACATACTTATCTATTATATAAAAATAAGTCGGGTTTTCCTTCCTGACGCTATAACTTTAGAACGCACGAACCTATTTCCACGGTTTTGCATTCGTTGGAAAGGTCTCGGGCTCCGTGAGGTTTATAGCAAAGAAAATTCAGCAAAATTTCACATACAGCGCCATCGCGGGCGAAGCTGCGGGCATCAGCTAGTCATACATAGAAACACCCAGACTCTTGAGACAAACATTAATGGGTCACACAAATATTAGTCTCCGGTGGGAATCGATCCCACGACCTCCAGCGCCGCAGGCGGTATCACTACCGACTGCGCCACAGAGGCAGTCCAATTTTGTGAAAAAACTATGGAGATTCCGCCCTGTGGAGAAAGCAAAAAATTCACATTTCAAAGACTTACTTATCAGGCGGCTTCTCCACCTCCATACAATCCTCTCTCTCCGACTCCTCGTCATAGTCCCTCTCAGGCAGCATGAGACTGCTGGGGTCCAGTTCCACTTCAACACTCTCCAACACCATTAGGCAGTCTTGGGCTTCTTGACCGCTGGCGTTGTTGTCTGAGGAAGAGAAAAATGGAGTTTTAAGTAGAAAGCTTCGGGAGTAGAAAACATCCACACACATACATTCATACAGTCACGCCTTTATCCCCGAAGGGGTAGGCAGAGGCGTAGTATACGCCCACATTTCATCTTATAGTTTTATGTCCCACGTAATAGGTATATGGACAGGCGCAGGTCGCCGCAACCCGCAGTTGAAATTTTCAACCCGCCCATAGAGCCTTCAACTTTGCATTTGTCATTTTACTGACAACCGGGTTTCATTTCGAGTTTTCCTTCTCTACGCAATGGATCTTTTTGCGATAGTGTTCCTTTAGTCGCCTTTTACGACACTCTCGGGATGTATTGGGGTGACGACATTTTATACTCTTACCCTTCGCCACACGGGGCTTCCACGTTCCAAAATAAATATACTCACACAGGGTTCCTCGGCTAATAAGAAGCCCAGAGCCATTGGCCCAAGGAAGTACCATCTTTGGTTGCATTCTGCCGTTACCATCACGGCGAGGGTTATGATTCTGTTTGAAGTTCTCGAAAGGCTGGCGCCAAATTCCATAGCTTAATACACAGTACTAGGACAAAATAAGAAACCAAGAGCTATCAAATCTACCTTTATCCACAGGAATCTCTATAAACACCGGCGCGGTATCGCCGACGTCATCAACAACTATAGTGCCGTCTCCCTCGTACGCAGGCGGAACCTCTATCTCTATCTCTTGCATTAGGAGACTGTTTTTCAAATTAACCCCGCCCAGTTCCCCATCCCCGAACATAAAGCAAAATATTCGCTTCCCAGGGTCTTTTCCCGGGATAAGATAGAAATTAAGCTACAAATTAAATGTCGTCACTAATAAAGACAGAGCAAAGTACCAGGGGCGCATAAGACACTAAGGGGGGTCGCCCACACGAACTGGAGTCGAGGCGGCGTCGAAGCACGGGCGCATAAGCGGCGCGCCGCTTCTACGTTTCCTTCAGCAATACATGGGAGTGCGCTCACACACTAGAGTCGCGTCACGGGCGATGTGGAGTCGAGGCGGAGGCGGGGTGGGGCTGATGCGCTCGACCGCGCCGCGACTCCGTCGCCATTTTGTCATTTTGTTTCGTGCGTAGACCTGTTTACACTCTTCCAAAATGCGTGACGATTTTGAAACTAACGTAAACGTTATTGAAATTGTACGAATGAATCCGTGTATTTATGATCAAACACGATCTGATTATAGCAACAGGAAGTAAACAAAAGGTACCATGTGACATTCCATAAAACTTTTTAAACTTTTCGGGATACTTTCTTAAGTCACGTGTAGCTCTGAATGTTCCTCTTATGTCACAGTGTTTCAAATATGGATGTTGCCAAAATCTTCTTCTATTTAAACTAATAACTTGTATGAGTGCAAGCGCGTCTTCATCTTCTGACAACGACATGGTGAATAAATTGGAATGTGTAAAGGAAGCATAGCCGCCCGCGCCTCGACTCTACTTAACGCTCACGCGCCGCCGCGCCGCGACGCCGCCGCTACCGCGCCTCGACTTACCAGTGAGCGACCCGCCTAAGAGGAGCCAACAAATCTGTAGCTTTTAGCGAGCTAATATACCCAAATTTCGTTTCCCACGGGAACTTCTTCCCGGGAAAAGTATTTTTTTCAAAATAAATTCAATTCTCAAAAGCTAATTTAAAGAATAGATAAATTAAGTACTAGGAGTGCATATAGAGCTTATCAATTCTATCGCTTCCCTTACCTACTATCGGCCTCCATGACACTATCGGCCTCCATGACTGGGGGTCTGAGGACGGTGAGAGGGCCGCTCACCGTCCTTACAGAAGCAGGCCCATGATGGCAGCGTGACGTGAGCAACTCACGCACGCCCCCCCCCCCCCCCCCCCTTAGAAGCGGACACACCCGAAACCCCCCCATAGACGCGGGATTGCACCCGAACCACCCCCTGGGCGAGGCCGCATTGGTGGCCGTAGGTCTGTTGGGAGTCACGGGACATCCTTCCCTCAGGAAGAGAGCCCCGGGTAAGCCCTCAGGCTTACCCGGGGCTCTCAACCATAGGCTGTTAGGCGTTACGTGAGGTTTTTGAAGTGAAACTTCTTTATCGGCGTTGGAAAAAAATTTGCGTCACGTCACGTCACGATTTTTGGTTACGCGCCATCTTTGTTCTGTTCCCCACCACGGTGGATTCGAATTATGAGTACTTTATCCAGGGATAGCATGTCATTTAAGGGTTTTTGGACTTTGGACTTTTGGGCTTTTGGACTTTTAGACTTTTGGACTTTTGGACTTTTGGACTTTTGGACTTTTGGACTTTTGGACTTTTTGGACTTTTAGACTTTTAGACTTTGGGACTTTGGGACTTTGGGACTTTTGGACTTTTGGACTTTTGGACTTTTGGACTTTGGGACTTTTGGCCTTTGGGACTTTGGGACTTTTGGACTTTTGGATGGGATCTTGGTACTTTGGGACTTTGGAACTTTGGGACTTTGGGACTTTGGGACTGTACGGCTGTACATACAATGTAAGCGTTAAGGAATTTGTCTGTCAGCAGTTCTGTGAATGAGCGATGAATGCGTGTCGGGCCAGTTACTGCGCGCTGGCCCGCCTGAGTGGTTGTAGTTCAGATAGAATAATATTAGTGTTTTTGGCAAAATATACTTTGAGTTCTATTGGTAAATTAGCATTTTTATTGAAAGGCAAGGCCAGTGGCAGTCACTCCCAGTGTAAGTAATCCCTGCAGTCAGCACAGCATACAGGAACACGCATATGGTTGAATAGGTTCTAGACATCTATATTGTGCAAGATCGTAAGTACTTGCGTAATTGCGTAGTTATAGATTGGTGCGTTGACCTCGCCTTGGTTAACAAGGGTCGACGTAATACCAATATCCGTTAAGGTGTAGCCTCATAGGAGGCACCCCAACAGGACTTTTGGACTTTTGGGCTTTTGGACTTTTGGATGGGACCTTGGTACTTTGGGTCTTTGGGACTTTTGGACTTTTGGACTTTTGGACTTTTGGAGTTTTGGACTTTTAGACTTTTAGACTTTTAGACTTTTAGACTTTTAGACTTTGGGACTTTGGGACTTTGGGACTTTGGGACTTTTGGACTTTAGGACTTTTGGACTTTTGGCCTTTGGGACTTTGGGACTTTGGGACTTTGGGACTTTGGGACTTTTGGACTTTTGGCCTTTGGGACTTTTGGACTTTTAGATGGGACCTTGGTACTTTGGGTCTTTGGGACTTTGGAACTTTGGGACTTTGGGAGTTTGGGACCTTGGTACTTTGGGACTTTTGGCCTTTGGGACTTTGGGACTTTGGGACTTTGGGACCTTGAGACCTTGGGACTTTGGGACTTTTGGACTTTTGGCCTTTTGAACTTTTGGACTTTGGACTTTGGACTTTTGGACTTTTGGACTTAATTTAAGGCCAATATGGCTTTAGGCCGAAACGATCAACGGGTGACCTCCTAGCGTACATAACGCACACCTGGGGTGAGGCTATGGAGAGGCACGGCGAATCTCTGGCTATTGGCCTAGACATCGCAAAAGCCTTTGATTGGGTATGGCATGCGTCGCTTCTTTCCAAGCTGCCGTCATATGGATTATCGCATCAGTTGTGCCGCTGGTTGGCCAGCTTCCTGAACGGGCGACGGATTCAGGTCCTCTGTGATGGTGCATTCATTGTTATGCGGATGACAGTACTCTTCATGGGAGCTATTCTGGCCGTCCAGCGGCAGGGCGAGGCGACGTGGATGAGAAGAGACGACAACTCGTGGCGGATCTCGATCTGGACCTGGGCCGCATTGCCCAATGGGGTTCAGACAACCTGGTCGAGTTCAATGCCAGAAAAACACAGGCGTGTGCGTTTACAGCTAAGAAGTCCCCATTCCTACCCCTGCCCTCTCTTCAGAGCATTACAATTCCACTAAAGGACAACCTGGACATCCTCGGTATAGACGTCCGGCGTGAGCTCAATCACAAAAACTACATAGAGAGCTGTATTGGTCTGGCCTCGCGGAAACTGGGAATCCTGAATAAGGTGAGACGGTATTTCACGCCACATCAGAGATGTTTACTGTACAAGACGCAGATTCGTCCCTGCGTCGAGTACTGTTCTCACCTTTGGGATGACTCCGCGAGGTACTTGTTAGACGCGCTTGACGCTATGCAGAGACGTGCTATCCGAATAATTGGTTGTCCTGAGGTGACGGGAGGCCTCGAACCTTTGTCGCAGCGAAGAACCATAGCGTCCTTGGCTGCCTTCTATCGAATGTATCACGGCGAATGTTCTGAAGAGCTCTTCAACCTGATCCCACCATCTCCTTTCCGATCCCGAACAACGCGTGCCGGGCAGAGATGCCACTCATACACAGTGGAGAGAATCTTCACCAGAACCGAGCGTTTCAAAAGATCGTTCCTCTGTCGAACTATAAAAACATGGAACGACCTGCCCGCACACGTCTTTCCCTCATCTTACAATCCCGGGTTCTTCAAGAGGAGCGTGAAGAGGCACATCACAGGGCCACCAACTTGAGGACCACTGTAAGAAGTGGCCCCCAATCGCTAGATGCGCCACTGCTTTCTTACCATCAGGCTGGTGGCGACGTCAATTTGGCGAGCTGAATATAAAAAAAAAAAAAAAAAAAAGGTGAGGTGAAAATTAAGTTTATGAAGAAGTTTCACTTCTTACGTGTGTACACTAAGTACACGCAATTTTTTTAGTCGGTAAGAGTCCGGCATAGCATCCTACGAGGATTTTCCCTCACAATAAAAAAAAAATCCCTTCCCTTACCTTTGTTTTCAGGTATCTCGATAAAAAGTACTAGGCGTGCATAAGATACTAAGAGCTTACCTTTATCCACGGGAATCTCAATAAAGACGGGCGCGGTATCGCCGACGTCATCGACAACTATAGTGCCGTCTCCCTCGTACGCAGGCGGTACCTCTATCTCTATCTCTTGCGGTAGGAGACTGTTCTTCAACTTAGTCCCCCCCATCCCCGAACAAGAGTAAATTACCCGCTTCCCAAAGGAACTTTTTCCCGGGATACAATAGAAAACCGGCTTCAAATTCTATGTCCAATACACGATTAAAGACCATGCAATGTACCAGGGGCGCATAAGATACTAAAAGGTGCTAATAAATAACATTTCCCAAAGGAACTTCTTCTCGGGAAGAGCATTAATTTCCAAGATTAAATAAAATCAAGTACATACTAAGCGCTTACCTTTATCTACAGGTATCTCTATAAACACCGGCGCGGTATCGCCGACGTCATCGACAACTATAGTGCCGTCTCCCTCGTACGCAGGCGGTACCTCTATCTCTATCTCTTGCGGTAGGAGACTGTTCGGTTTGCTGTTTTTTATTTGGTAGTTAGTTATCATGTCCTCGAAATCCGGTGGCGGCTGTTTTGGGTCTGTGAAGGCGCTTCTGTAATATATCAATCAATATCTGTACAAATAAATAAAATTGGAGTGTCTGTTTGTAATATTAAAATAACCGCTTACTACTAAATGCATATGAATGTATACACGGTGTTTCTTTTAGGGTGTCAAGCCGCCACTAGCTGGTAGCAGGGTTCCATACCTATCGATTTTAACCCCCATGTATGTTCTACGATTTTTTGTAGTTTTCGAGATATAATGTTCTGCATAATTCCCTATTTTTAATTATCGATTAAAATTTTTACATCTTGTATCAAAGTTAGAAAGGAGATTATTTTGTCCATAATACTGCAATCAATAGGCATTATAATAATAAAAAAATATCCAAGAAAAGTCGAACCAAAAAGAAGTTGTAATTATTTAAAGCCACGTGAAAAAAATAACGAAAAAAAATTATATCTCGAAAACTACAAAAAATCGTAGAACATACATGGGGGTTAAATCGATAGGTATGGAACCCTGCTACCAGCTAGTGGCGGCTTGACACCCTAAAAGAAACATCCAGTATATGGTACACATACCAACATATATATTTTTAAATTTTTTATCTGTCTGTCTGTCTGTTTGTTCCGGCTAATCTCTGGAACGGCTGGACCGATTTGGACGGGACTTTCACTAGCAGATAGCTTATGTAATAAAGAGTAACTTAGGTCTCTTTTATCCCGGGAATAAGTTTCCACGGGAAGCGGGAACGGGAAAAAATTTCACGCGGGCGAAGCTGCGGGCATCAGCTAGTATATAATAAAATCGTAATAGCTCGCTGTCTTACTATAATTATAGGGGGGCTTTATGAACGCAATGAAACCTGAAACAATGATTTTTAAATATTTTGTCTGTTTGTCTGTACCCTTGTGCACGCTAATCTAGGCAACCGCTCAACCGATTGCAATGCGGTTTTCTTATATCAATCTAAAGAGTTGTTGTACATATAATAATGCAGCGTACGAAGTCGCAGGCAACAGCTAGTACTGCTCGTTCGCTCTAAGTTTGCCGCTCGGCTCCATACTAAAGTCGAATTTTTAATTAGACGAAGTAAATTGACAGCAACTAATGTCACTTCTTCATACGATGTTGCTTATTTTCTATGACGAAATGATATTAGCTACTGTCAATTTACTTCGTCTAATTAAAAATTCGGGTATACGCCTCTACGCCAGCGGCAAACTTAGAGCGAACGGGTAGTAGATAAATATATTTGCGATATCTATACCAATATTATATAAAGGAAAGATTTGCTTGTTGTGAATGCAAACAAGCATTTAATAAGCTCAGAAACTACTGTACTTTCACTATAGGGAAGCTATGTTATTCTAGTAGCGAACATAGTTAATATTTTACTCCCGCATTCCCACGGGAACGGGAACTACGTGGGCGAAACCGTGTTACACCCGCTAGTTCTTCATACAAAAACTAAAAATTGAAAAATAAAATTAACTCAGCACAAAGTAACAGGTAGTAAATTTAGATTTATCTGATACTAGCTGATGCCCGCAGCTTCGCCCGCGATGGCGCTGAATGTGAAATTTTGCTGAATTTTCTTTGCTATAAACCTCACGGAGCCCGAGACCTTTCCAACGAATGCAAAACCGTGGAAATCGGTTCGTGCGTTCTAAAGTTATAGCGTCAGGAAGGAAAACCCGACTTATTTTTATATAATAGATTATTGACTGTAATACTGAAGTCGGTGCCAATATTTCTATGAGAGATTAATAATACCTACCTATACCTATAGTTTTACTTGGCGCCGATTTCAGTATTACAGTCAATAATATCTGATATAAAACTAAATATACTACCTATTACTTTGTGCTAAGTTAATTTTATTTTTAAATTTTTAGTTTTTTCTGTGTGTTGGCATTGCAGTAAAGTCGCCCTATGAGTGCCAGCCTTAGACATTTTACCGAATTAAGTGGAGATTATAACATCCAACCTTTAGCACGAATAGTATTGTTTTTCATGTCACAATAATCTTAACTTCACTAAGACAGTGCTCCTGTTACTATGCGATTGTATTTCAGATTCATTTATTTTTTATGAATTTCTGAAAAAAATAAATCACTACCACTTCTATCGAAGGCGAAGTTGCTGCAGCTTTCACGACGTTCCACATCTCAAATAATGGTCACACCCGAAAAAAACCCCAGCAAAAAAAGGAAATAAGTTTCGACTAAAAGTAAGATTACATGGGAGAAACAAAAACTTATTGGGGTAACACAGCAATCAAGATAGACAACCTAAGTGCTAGAAGTAATATATCTCTGAACGAACTATAATCATATCTTTTCAAATCTATACTCTATCAATCTAGTTACGGTTAGATCCGATAGGTGCTTTCTTCCGCGTATGCTTAGGTTGTGGAATGATCTCCCTGCCTACAGTATGGGGTTCTTCAAAAGGGGTCTTAGAAGGTTTATACAGGGTCGGCAGCGCGAGTGTGGCGCCTCTGGTGTTGCAAACGTTCATAGGCTGCGGTGACCCACGGTCCTTCTAGTGGGCCGTATGCCTGTCTGCCACCTTAGTGGTATGAAAGAAATCTATATCTATACTAATACTAATACTAATAATAATATTATAAAGAAGTAAAGTTTGTGTGTTTGTTAAATTGTAAGGGGTAATCTCGGGATCTACTGAACCGATTTTAAAAATTCTTTCACCAATAGAAAGCTACGTTATTGTGGAGTGTCATAGGCTATATAGCATCACGCTACAACGAATAGGAGCGGAGCAGTAATAGTAAATGTATCTAAAACGGGGGAAAAGTTATTCCTTTTGAGAGCTTCGTTGCGTGAATCAATTTTTTCTACAATAATGCCACGGGATACCTCTTTTATAAACGAAATTAAAACTAATGCGACGGGAATACACGCGACGAGAAACCTTTCTCTCTCTCTCTCACGTAGTATTAAATATTAACGACGAGACGCTACGGGAGTAAACGCAACGCGACGGGAGTAAATGCGACGGGAACAGGTAGGTAATACTCTCTCTTATGTGGCGCAAACGAAGTTGCGCAGGTTAGTTAGTCTATTATAAAGCTAAAGAATTTGTTAGTGTGTTTGTTAGTTTGTCGATTTGAACGCTAATAACTCAGGAACTACTGGTTGGATTTAGAAAATTCTTTTACAGTTCGATAGTTCATTTATTGAGGAAGGTTATAGGCTACATAACATCACGCTACGACGTATAGGAGCGGAGCAGCAATGAAAAATGTGACGCATACCAAGTTACGAGGGCAGCTAGAAAATACTGCTTCGCCTTTATCCCCGAAGGGGTAGGCAGAGGCATATTATATACCCACATTTCACCTTTTTATAATTTGTCCCACGTAATACGTTGTGAGCCGTATTGCCGTGTTTAAATGGACAGGCGCAGGTTGTGACTGCCTGCTGTTGAAATAAAGCCTTCAACTTGGCTTAACGACTGCCATTTTACTGGCAACCGGGACCAACGGCTTAACGTGCCTTCCGAAGCACGGAAACGCTCAAATAAATGTCACAAAGTGATCACATGAATGGTCACCCATCCATGGACCGGCCAAAGTGAAAGTTGCTTACTGCAGTGATCGTTTACAGAACACTGAGTCCGCGGGGCCACGAGCGCTTCATACACAGACATACATATGGTCACGCCTTTATCCCCGAAGGGGTAGGCAGAGGCGCAGGCTGTGACAGTCTGCTTGAAATTGTTCAAACCGCCTAAAAAGGCCGTCAACTTGGCTTAACGACTGCCAATTTACTGGAAACTGACAATTTTTATGAAAATAAATTAATAAAATAAACAAACTTACTTAACAGTGTTAACAATTCTACAGATCTCCATTAAATCTTCTCTTATCTCTTTTTGTCTCTTATTTAGATTTCCTTTCTTTTTAACTTTATTACCATTTGTACAATCTGGTTGTGAAACATATGAATTTTCTACGATATTTTCAAATGGCAATACTGGGATTTCTACCATTTTATCGTCTGTCAACGATTTACTTATTTCTACCGTTTTTTCTTGTGGTATTACAGAGCTTTCGCCAATTCTTTTGTCTGGCAACGAATTTTCAATACTTTTTACTTCTGCTAATGATTTTTCTACCATTTTATCGTCTGGCAACGATTTATCTACCGTTTTTTCTTGTGGTAACACTGAATTTTCAGCAATTATTTTATCTTGCAACGAATTTTCAATATGTTTTTCTACTATTTTGTCTTCTGGCAACACTGATTTATCAGATATTTCATTTTCTGGCAACACTGATTTTTCTACTATTGTTTCTTCCCGCGTTGGTGTTTTTTCTTTCCCATTTTCTGTTATTTTTTCCTTATCTTTTATATCTTGTGATTTCTGTAATGTCAAAGGTGAAATTTTTATTGAAATTCTGTTCCTGTGGAGAAACTAAAGTAGACACATTATACAATCTATCTTTGAATCAAATTTCAGCCAAATCTGTCCAGTCATAAGAGCGTAAATAAGTAACAAACATCAACACTTTTACACATACATACATACTTACAAGTTACGCCTCTAACCCCGAAGGGGTAGGTAGAGGCATAGTATACGCCCACATTTCACCTTATAGTTTTATGTCCCATGAAATAGGTGGTGAGTCTATTGCCGTGTTGAAATGGACAGGAGCAGTTGTTGTGACGACCCGCAGTTAAAATTTTTCACGCCTATAAGGCCTTTAACTTGGCTTAAAGATAGTCATTTTACTGACAACCGGTTTCATTTCGAGTTTTTCTTCTCTACGCAATGGATCGTTTTGCGAAAGTGTCCCTTCCCTCTTGTGACACCCTGGAGATGAAATTGGAGTGGCGACATTTTGTACTCTTTCCCGTTATTGGCGACATTTTGTACTCTTTCCCGTTATCACACAAATAAGGGCTCCCATACAACAAACATATTTTTGTTTTTTGTATCCGACTTGCACTTACACTTTTTTTTCAGATACATACATATAGTCACGCCTTTATCCTCGAAGGGGTAGGCAGAGGCTTAGTACGCCCACATGTCACCTTTTTTTTAGAATTTGTGGCACATAATAGGTGGTGAGCCGTATTGCCGTGTTGATATGGACAGGCGCAGGTTGTGACTGCCTGCTGTTGAAATTTTTCAAGTCGCCTAAAAAGGCCTTCAACTTGGCTTAACGACTGTCATTTTACTGACAACCGGGACCAACGGCTTAATGTGCCTTCCGAAGCACGGAAACGCTCAAATAAATGTCACAAAGCGGTCCCATGGATGGTCACCCATCCAAGGACTGGCCTTAGTGAAAGTAGCTTACTACAGTGATCGTTTACAGAACACTTAAGTCCGCGGGGCCTAGAGCGCTTATAAGTAAAACTAATATCATAAAGAGGAAAGTTTTCATTGTTTGTTTGTATCGAATAGGCTCCGAAACTACGGGACCGATTTGAAAAATTCTTTCACGGTTGGGAAGCTCCACTCTTAGCGGTGAATATAGGCTATATTTTATTCCCGTATTCCCACGGGAACGGGAACTACGCGGGTGAAACCACGTGACGTCCTCTGGTACTGGACACATTTAATCAAATCGTAACTGTCTGTTTGTCAGTACGTTTGTGCACGCTAATCTCAGCAACCCCTGAACCGATTGCAATGCGGTTTTCTTTACTGCATTGCAGTTTGTTCCACTTAACATTAAGTGTTTGTTTCATGTCAATCGGTTCATAAATAAAAAACTTATATCAATCTAAATAATCACATATAAAATTCAGCGTACCAAGTCGCAAGCAACAGCTAGTTATAAGTAAATCTCTACTCACATTAGTAAGCAACATCGTCGGCACAACCTTACTCTTGAGTCTAACCTTCCCTCTAACAACCTCGTACTCCTCGGAGCTGAAGTGCTGACTGCACACCACTGAGCCTAAAGGTACTTTAGTGCCAATGTTGAGCACGTCCAACCATTTACGGCGAATACTTCGGCTGGTTGGGAACCTGGAATGTGATAATTTTCAGCTTACTAAAATTCTTTAAGTGAAGCGTGAGGCACATTATTTGGGTCTGAACAACTCGTTTCGGGGCTTTAGTCGCATAATGTCCAATTCGCCTTAGCCTTCGTGGTTAGGTTTCTTGTGCAAGAAAAAACCGGCCAAGTGCAAGCTGGACTCGCCCATGAAGGGTTCCTTAGCAGCAAGTAACATAATATAAAAGTTTTTGTAGTTCGTTGTAACTTTGATTGATGTTTTAACTTTTAACACGTTCGCAGTGGTAGTGATTTTTACAGGCGAAAATTGCGGTTTATGACGTATTAACAAAAAACTACCAACTCGATCTCTTTCAAACCAATTTTCGTTGGTAGTTTTTATGGCAATGTACATCATATATTTTTTTTAGATTTATCATTCTCTTAGTTTAGAAGTTAGAGGGGGGGGGGGGACACAAATTTTTCCACTTTCTAAAATGAATAGTTTGCGCAAGAGACATTCTCTTGCGCAAACTATTCATTTTAGAAAAAAATGATGTTAGGAACCTCGATAGCATTTTTGAAGACCTATCTATAGATGACGTATGTGTTAGATGAAAAAAAAAGTTTTGAGTTTCAGTTCTGAGTATGGGGACCCCCAAAATTTACTACTTTTTTTCTAGTTTTATATAAGAATCTTAATGCGGTTCACAGAATACATCTAGTTACCAAGTTTCAATAGCATGGGCCTTATAGTTTCGGAGAAAAATGGCTGTGACACACGGACGGACAGACAGAAAGACAGACAGACAGACAGACAGACAGACAGACATGACGAATCTATAAGTGTTCCGTTTTTGCCATTTGGCTACGAAACCCTAAAAACGGGATCCTATTCATGACATCGTCGTCTGTTGTCATCTGTATCTTATAAACCGTGATAGCTAGAGAGCTGAAATTTTCACAGATGATGTATTTCTGTTGCCGCTATCTATAATTTATGATTCGGGTAATATGGCACGCCATAAGCCTTTTTGGGAACAAATCAATTTTTTTTTGAGATCGATCAGTGTTTATTTTACAATTAAGTCTTAGAACTAATAAAGAATACATAATTAGAATTTCAAAACAATCAACATAAAGAAATAATTTACAAAAAACAAAATCTGAACCTTTAACAATTGTCAAATTTTAAAAATGGAAGGGCAATATGGCCTGGGCCATATTAGCCACAAATCAGGTGAGCTATATTGCCCTCCAGAAATATAACAGTAAATAATAAATTTTGTGTTACTTTGCGGAGCAAATTTGTCATTTTGTTTGCGAATGTGGTTTCCGCGGAGCCATTATTTAAAAAAGAAAAACATAATAGAAACAATATAAAATTATGGGGACAATATGGCCTGGTGCCATATTAGCCATTTATCTGGTGAGCCATATTGGCCGCGGGAACGTTTTTAATAGGTAAAAGTCTAGCCTAAAAATGAGCAAGAAATATGTTCAAAATCTATCACAATACTACATAAGAATAGCTAATCTACAAACCTGTGTAGTACCAATGTAAAAATAAGAACAATTTCAAGAAATGTAATGAGTAAAACTTACCAAAAAATAAGATCACTTTACGTAATTTTCGATCGAGCGCCCGCACGGGACACACATGCACACTTCGTCTTGCGCGAGTTGACTGAGGAAGTGAGGGGAAGGGGTGCCTTGGTTTGCCGAGTCAAGCGGTCGCAAGTGTTCATTCAGTTCAGAGAAATCGCAGTAGGCCATATTGACCGACCAGGCCATATTACCCGAAATTACTCTACTAAAAGAAGAAAGATTTGTTTGTTTGTAACGAATAGGCTCCGGAACTACTGGACCGATTTGACAAATTCTTTCACTGTTGGGAAGCTACACTCTTTGCGGTGAACATGGGATATATTTTATTCCCGTATTTCCACGGGAACGGGAACTCCGCGGGTAAAACCGCGTGACGTCCGCTAGTAATAAATAAAAATAGTAAAATCAGAGAAAAGGGTCCAAACAAACGTGATTTTTTGCTGTTTTTCGTACGTGAGTCTGACTCGCACTTTCCAGTTTTTTCATACTACCAAGGTGACAAACTTACGGCCCACCTGATGGAAAGTCACCGAAGCCTAAGGGCGTTTGAAACACCAGGGCTCCGATTCTCGCTTCACACGACACGAATGCGTGGACGGAAATCAGCGGGTGACGCGTCGCCTGTCTCATATTTAGGAACGGCGAACATGAGACGGACGACGTTTCACCCGTAAATTTGCGTCCACGCATTCACGTCGAGTGGTCGAGAATCGGCGCTCAGAGCGTTATACTCGCGGTGCATTAAAACCCGACCCATGCCCCCTTAAAATTGATATTTCATACCAAAGAATTAGGAATAATTTCTCATAATTTAATAGGAATAATTTCTCATAAATGAAATGAAATATTTGCAAAAGGCGGGGGGGGGGGGGTTCTGCAACTTTTCATTTAGGAGGGGGGGGGGGGTAATAGTTATGTTCCCAAAATTGGCGGCCGATAAACGAAAGCCTACCTCCAAATTCAATTAGCTACAAGTGAAGTGTATTTACAACTTACTCGAAGTAAACTATGCCATCCTTAACGCTATCACAACCTTCCACACAGCAAACTCCCATGGCGGCAATTATTTATATCTGAAACCGAGATAAGAAAAATAAAAATAACTATATCCACAACATTTATTATTTTCCTTTACACCTGAGCGATTTAGCCTTGCAGCATTCTCAAAGATAATACAAATTTACGACCGCTCCATCATCAATTAAATTTTAAAATTATAAATCAATGTTTGTGGAACTGTACATACATAACATCACGCCTGTCTCCCAACGGGGTAGGCAGATACTATGACTTTTCACTTGCTAAGATCCTGGCAAACAACTTTCGCTTCTTCAACTTTCATACTGCATTTATTTCTCTATTCTATGTATAATATGTATGTATTTAAAAGTATATAAATATTAATATCCGTGGTCTGATACCCATAACACAAGCAGGTTATTCCTAGCTTACTTTGGGATCAGATTACCGGACTGAGTTTCTTGGGGTGTTCTTCTCAGTCTGTAGCATTTCCGAACCCCCGGTAGAGTCACAAAAATTTTGACAAACCTAAATAATTTTTTTAAAAATTTCAAAGGGAATAAATTTTATTTTATTTTATGATAGCGTTGTGTGAAATGTTCGTGAATATTTATTTTATATTCATGCATCTTCTTCCACACCTAACTTTCACTACCATGCATAAGTGTAGGGACAAGCACTCCTCTATGTACAGCCATCCTTGCCCTTTTAGACACGTTCTGAGTCTGACTGCTCATAAAGGTGTGAATGGCTCCATTCACTTGATTTCCTGCCAAAACTCTTCTTTCAATATCATAGTCACACTTTTCCTGCCAAAACTCTTCTTTCAATATCATTGTCACACTTTCACAATTTCGACTGCCTCTGTGGCGCAGTCGGTAGTGATACCGCCTGCGGTGCTGGAGGTTGTGGGTTCGATTCCCACCGGAGACAAATATTTGTGTGACCCATGTTTGTTTGTCTCAAGAGTCTGGATGTTTCTATGTAAAATATGTATGTATTTAAAAGTATATAAGTATTAATATCCGTGGTCTGATACCCATAGCACAAGCAGGTTATTCCTAGCTTACTTTGGGATCAGATAGCATTGTGTGAAATGTCCGTGAATATTTATTTACTTATTACTTTCACTTTTGGAACAGTATGGTGTTATTCAATATGTGCAGCAAGTACCACCAAGTGCCCTCAATCAACAGTATAAATAATAACTTAAGACATATTATAACACTCCTCTGCCAATCAGTGGACTTGTGTCTCCCCTGGTGAACCTCTTGGGGGAGACAGACAGACATCAGAGAGACTTTCCCTGTCCTCCTTCTTTGCCCCCTTTCTAGGGTTGACGTACCAGGATTTTTTTTATAGTTTTTCGAACTTGTAACTCCCCTAGTCAATAGGGCTCTGGTTACTTTTGAGGTATAAAGCCCTAAATAGCATGAAAACATCAATCTTTCAAAATTTATCTTCATGACTTACAATAGATAATATATATACCTATATAAAAATCAATGCCACTTTTCGTTGTAATTTTATAACTCAAGAACGGGCTCACCTATCCAATCCAAATGTTTAGGGTTTGTTGGGACTATTTAGTAGATGGTTTATGTGAAGTTTGCACAAAATCGGTCGAGCGGTTCTTCACTTATCACGCAAACGAAGTTGCGCGGGTCAGCTAGTAATAAAATAAATAAATATTCACGGACATTTCACACAACACTATCTGATCCCAAAGTAAGCTAGGAATAACATTCTTGTGTTATGGGTATCAGACCACGGATATTAATACTTAAATACTTTTTTTTTAATACATAAATATTTTAAATAGAAACACCCAGAGACAAACGAAGGAAGCGCTCGTGGCCCCGCGGACTCAGTGTTCTGTAAACGATCACTGCAGTAAGCAACATTTACTACGGCCGGATATGGATGGGTGAGCACCACGTGGACCACTTTGTGACATTTATTTACGAGCGTTTCCGTGCTTCAGAAGGCACGATAAGCCGTTGGTCCCGGTTGTCAGTATAATGACAGTCGTTAAGCCAAGTTGAAGGCCATAAGGGCGGCTTGAAAAATTTCAACTGTGGGTCGTCACAACCTGCAGCCGGGTCGGCAGCGCGTGTGTAGCGCCTCTGGTGTTGCAAACGTCTATAGGCTACAGTTACCAACCTTCCGGTGGGCCGTAAGCTTGTCTGCCACCTAAGTAGTATAAAAAAAAAAACATTTATGGGTCACAAATATTTGTCAAAAAAAAAGGACTAGTAGGTTCTTCAAGGCCTGACTAGGGGAGACACAAACCCAAAAGAGTATATTTAAGAACCTTGTATAAATCTTTGCTGGGGAAGATATCCGTACATGGTTTTTAGGGGGTACAACAGGACTAGGCAAGACCTGTTGTCTCCCCAGAGGGGATGACCAGGGGAGACAAAAGTCCACTCTCTGCCAAGCTCCTCAGTTTAGATCTTATTCATATAAAATCAAAATTAAATGTGATAATTCTCTGTATGAGGTTCTCCCTCATGGATATAATGCTGGACTCCTACTGACTAAAACCATAGTACCTTACAGCCAGGAGTCCAGGGTGCGCCCTCGGAAGGTTAACCTTAGGGCTTCCGAAAATAAAATATACCTAAAAATTCATAATTAAAATTACAAAGAGTGACAACCCTAGCTGCTTTCAACACAGAAAAGCAATAACTGGTATGTCCGTATTCTGGAAATTGTATCGCGTATCAACGCAACTTACAAATCGCCCTTAAAACTACTAACCATAAGAACTATAATGCCACAGCACTGCAATGTAATTTCGATATCGTTTCGATGTAACTTTCTGAATAAGACTGCTCCGATAATTAATTCAAAGACACAAAAATCGATATAAAGTGCATTTTAAGCCCAAAAATTCATTACTTTTATTGTTTGTAAACAATTTAGGCGGCTTTCTACGAATGTAAATAAACACAACAGGTTAACAATTTCAAGTAACGAAACTGAGATATACCTGGGATGAACACTACGTAACGTTTGTAAATGTCAAAATTATTAATACCAGCCATGTATTTCACGCACTTTAACACAATATTTTCATAATAAGCGGCATAAATAGTTAAAATACTTCATTTGGAAAAATATTTACAACAAGAATTCTTTTTTTTTCTAATAACTTGACCACAGAGCCACAGACTGTTTGTCGTTTGACGGACGATAGGATTTGACATTGTTGATTTGTCTATGGATTTGCAGTGATGGGAACGTTAGTTCTCAATTGGTTCTGGTACTTCATTTTCAAATTACTCACTAGATTAGAATTAAAAGATATCCCATGTTAAATTGAGCTTTAGGATTTTGTAAAATAAGTACAAAATCCTAAAGCTCAATTTAACTTGGGTTCTATTACTTTGCATTGAAAGACAGATAAGTAAAATGCTTCATCATAGATACTCACGAGTTCACCACAGAAAAAGTAGGTCAGTACATAATTATCACAGAACGTTTTGGTATCCGCGACTCCACTCGCGTGGAATTTTGATCCCGTTTCCACATCTTATTTCAAGCATTGACATAATACTTATTTTACCGATAGACAGGAACGACCATACATTGAATATGTTCCAGAGAGCGATACTAATGGTCTCGCCCATCAATGGTATCGTCCAAATTAACAGGTGCTATTAAACACATTTTGGCATGAATAATATAGTCTAAACGTTGTATAATTATATTACTTAACATTAACTCTAAAATGTTTTCCTCTGTACATTGCGTTTAGAACACTTTGATTGATAATTCTACCACAACCAATTAAAATATCTCCGTCACGTGCGTGTCATTCGTAACAGGGCCGTCTTAACCGGGGGTGCAGAGGCGCGGCCGCACCCGGGCGCAGAGCCCGAGGGGGCGCAGGCCGAGCCCTAAACATTTCGATATTTCCTTAATTAAACTTTCGCCATTTTCCCGCGTTTCGTACACTTACGTCCTACATACATTAAAATATAGGCATCAACCAATATTAAATAACCATTGTATCTATTTTTACTTGACACTGCAATCTCGAAATTAAATGAGAGATTCGAATTGCTAACGGATCACAATAATGTTTTTTCAATCTTGCATAACATTCTTTAGGAAAATGGAGCCGATTAAAAAAACACAAGTTTCACCTTACAAGAAAAATTAACATTTAAAAATACAGATATTGACGGGGAAGATTTGTTTAATGAATAAGAATTTGTTGCCGAATTTAACACTGCCTGTAACAGTAGCCTAAGAAAAACAGCCTTTTTCAAAATTGAAGTTACCTACTAAAAAATTATCTTCGGCCAACCAAGACCCAAAACAGACTGAAAAACTTGGCAATTATAAGTATAGAATCAAAAATTGGTAGCAAAATAAACAACATTATTAAAATATTTACCAACTCAAAAGTCCGAAAACTTGACTTTGATTTTAATAATTGAATAAAAATTATAGAAGAAATATGTATGTACCTACCTAATAAATACCTAATAATTTATTATGTAGTTGTTTTTACAGCGGCAACAAGCAGATAGACAGTTAAAATTAGAGATGCGCCGAATGTAAACCGAATTTAAACTACAGCCGAATGTTCGGCATAAAATGTACCATCCCGAATATTCAGCCGAACTATTCGGTTCAAATCAACGCGGCAAACAGGTCAGTCGCCGTGACTGGCGAAATTCTTTCAGCACTGCTCGCGCAGCCCTCACTCCAGGGCGCCGATTTTCAATCGAACGACTTGCGTGAAGAAAGTTTAGTCGAAATGTCTTTTGTCCCACCTTGAGTCACAAATATTTCACCAGCAAATCTCCGTCTATGCAGGGAATCGCCACTTGGTTGCTATTATAAAGTGTTACGCCTAGGTCTACAGATCATCCTTCAAGCTATAAAAAATCGAAGTTATCGCGAAGGCCTCTAAGTAGAGGATCGTTTATAATCCTCATAGCACACCTCTATAACAAGTCGAAAGGACAAAGCTTTCAGAGAATTTTTAGATTAAAATTCAGGAGCACCAGTTAAAAAATTATGACAGCACTCCATGTGTGGCCGCACACGCAGTTAGAGTAAAATTAGCAGAAGATGGTGAGAGGAACGAGCTCATTTTTAATGAAATCAGTTTTGTTTTCCGCCAACAAAGAGTTTAAAAAATAATTTGGATTGAAATGAGTGAGGTGAATTTTAAAATATGAAATGGAAAATGAGCAGTCCACACGGAGCTTTTTGGACCGGTTGTGTGCGGTCGTGTTTTGCAGTATTAGTGATACCTAATGTCGTGTGACACGTAATTAAGTGAAGAAAAAGTATTTGTATATTGTATCTTAAAGAAGACCAAATAAAAACGAACTCGCAATGACTCTGACCACTATTTAGGACTGAGCTAGCTCATTACAACAATTTCTGCCACTCAGTCCTTTTATCTCGACCATTTATTGGTAGGAAAACAAGTACTTTGCGAGTTTATTGCGAGTTAAGCGGATTCAATAATGGGTGTTTCGGCTCGCGGTGAAAACCGGGTATTTTTTGGGAAGTAACAATAAGCACTCACGAGTTTTTTGGACTTCAGATTGGCCTTATCACCTAAATGACTATGTTACTGTGCGTCACTAGAGATTTATGTACCATGGCGTTAATTATGGGAAAACGCCTCCGTATTCAATAGTAATTAATTTTGTTATTAATAATTTCCACATTCGGTAATTATTCGGCAAATAAACCGAATATTCGGCCGAAACCGAACTTTTCAAAACTTTCCAAATTTACCGAATTCGAATATTCGGCGCATCTCTAGTTGAAATAAAAAGAGATTAGATTTACCTATGTTAGCGATGTTAGCGGTACGTACCAACCTTCGGAACCCTTCGTGCGGAAGTCCGATTCGCACTTAAAATAAAACATTGTTTATTTAATGTAGATTACAGATCTTATAGAAAAATAAATAGAATTAAAAATAAAAGTTTTTTTGGTTGACCGGTGAGGAGGGGGCGCAGTCTGAGCTTCGTACCCTGGCGCTATATAGCCTTAAGACGGCCCTGATTCGTAATATGGCACAAACTGAACTAACAAGAGATACACATACATACATACACATGGCCTTTATCCCCGAAGGGGTAGGCAGAGGCATATTGTATGCCCACATTTCACCTTTTTAGAATTTGACCCACGTAATAAGTAGTAGTGTTGTAACAAGAGATGCGTACCGCAGTTGAGTGGTACACGCACAGACTTACAATAAGTAGCAGACAAAGCATTAGAGATCGAAAAGTACGCCAAAACTAACACATATAAAAACCACACACACTAACGCAACTACAGGGAAGGAGTTAGCCGCCTAGTTCAATAAGATTTATTTTAATGAAATAAGAGTATCTTAAAACACCTCTTTTAAGGTTCCGTAGCCAAATGGCAAAAAACGGAACCCTTATAGATTCGTCATGTCTGTCTGTCGGTCCGTCCGAATGTCACAACCACTTTTCTCCGAAACTATAAGACCTATGCACTTGAAACTTGGTAAGTAGATGTATTCTGTGAATCGCATTAAGATTTTAAAATATAACTAAAAAAAGCAGTAAATTTTGGGGGTCCCCATACTCAGAACTGAAACGAAAAGATTTTTTTTCATCAAACCCATACGTGTGGGGTATCCATAGATAGGTCTTCAAAAATGCTATTGAGGCTAAAGCACCTTTAGAAAAAAATGATGTTTTGTAACATCATTTTTTTCTAAAGGTGCTCCCTCACCGGGAGCATTCGCGCGTAATGTAATGTTACGAGTCGAGAATTACAGCCAGTGCGGGAGGTGAACCGAGCATTGCAATGCGCACCTTGTAATGATGCAAGACGAGGATACAGCAGTGAAGCAGGTGATCCGAGCATTGCAATGCGCGCCTTGTAATGATACAATGTGTAACGTTTTGATCCAACTCGTATAATGCGCTTTTTTTGTTGCGACTGGCCGGCCGCACACTGTAGCATTTATTTTCTATAGATGCAGTATTTAGGATGTGAAAGCAGCCTTATCGAGTTATCTTTTTTTAATCGGTTGTCAGTGGTGACATTTCTGCTGTCAGAATGACAGGATGTCATAAGTTCGGTGACGAAGCGTTTCGCATTTAAAGGAACGGGTTTTGTTAAGATTTTGCGTGAAAGACAGGACTTTTGATGGAGACCTGCTTTGGGGTAGTTGGAGGTCCTTTGGCTTTTGCTCTGAGACTGTGCCGCGAATCAGTTTTTCGCTCAAGCGCGATTATTTGTTACCTCGCGTGGCCTAACGGGCTGTGATTGGGTTGCTGCATTGCATCTTGCTACATTTTACCCAGAAAACTGGGTTTTTTACTACGGCTAGTTGCCGGATGAGAAATTTGGTGCCGCACCTATAAGTTAGTGGGCTGCACGTGGTACGACAACGTGGAAGTGCGGACTACACGAGCTTCTCATGTGAGAGGTATCTGCCGTCATCACCTGGCAGTAACAACAGGCAGTCACTCTCACTCAGCTCACTCTGCAGGCCAGTAAATCCACTACTTATGTGTAGCTTAGTAGCATAAGTACCTAAGCACTGACTATACTTCTGTGTACCTGTGATATTTGTGTCTATCAGTGAATAAGCTCTCTGTGTGTCTCTGTGTATCTCTGTGTTATATAAATATATGTGTGTACACCCTACCTGACTGTTTTCGTCAGAGCCCTGGCCTACCCTTGCACGCACACTGGAATCTCTGTAGTAAGGCGCCCTGGGAAAGAGTTCTCTGCATAGCTACCTCGCGCTAGTTGGTGAGTAACACTGATCATCTTAGTGTTATAAATTGGCTCCCAACGTAGTGGCAAATCTCTGGGTCTACTCTGCGGTAGCCTCAGTCTAGTGTGTGTGCATAGGTGGTTACCTCTGGCGAAACCATCCTGGTGAATCGTCCGAGACGCTCCAGGACGTTAATTGGTGGTGCTAGCAGCTAAGCACAAAACCTTCCCTTTCGTCTTCTTCCAGCTCCCTACATCTTTGGCTGGAAAAGACACAAAATTCTAAATTCTAAAATTTAAAAATAGCTGTGATTTTGGAAAAACTTTTTGATTTTATTTGGAATACCCACTTCTTTTCTTATTGTGTTTTTTTTTCTTCTTTATGTTCTTTTTTTATGGTGCACACATATATTTATTATATTATTAGTGTAGATTAATATATAATATATATTATCCTATAGTTTCACCTTGTAAGGTAAACTTAGTGAATCTCTCTGTGTTAACTTAGTGAATTTCTCTGTGTAACTTAAAACTTTTTTATAAGGTGTGTACATACCTTGTAATTTTGAATGTTAACCTGAACTGTGTTATCAGAAAATTTAGAAACTTTTCTCTCTTAATATACCCTTAATCTTTGTTAAATTCTAAAAGTCAATTTGAAACATAATTACCTAACTTAGTACACTTTGTTGTAACTCAATTTACATTTTTACTTTGTAATTGATCCCTATCTGTGCCATTTTATCTTTATAATTGTTGTAAGTAAATTTTTACATAATGGCACAGATGAAAAAACATATTAATTATTTAAGAAAGGATGAACTTGCTAACGAGCTGTCCCACATGGGTATTTCAGTGGAACCGGAAACGACAGTGTCTGGCCTTCGGAGTGAGCTAAGAGCGGCACACCGACTCGTCCGTCGAGGTAGCATCAAAGCGAGTGCTCCGGTACCCGCTGATGCATCGGCTGAGCTCTCGATCTGCCTCCCGAAGGTGTCCGAGCTGGAGGAGGCTATTCAGTCAGGTGACATCTTCATTAATAAGGGTAGTCGTCTTAGGGTGTCCCTCAGGGCCAACTACTTATTGAGTAGGTTAGCTCGTTGTGGTCTGGATTGCCCCGACCTGGTGGATATTCGTGGTAGGCTAGTGAAGATCATCGCTAGGGCTGAACCCAGTAGTGATTCTGAATCCGAAGGTTCGGATGATGATGGTGATGATCCTTCGGGTCGTGACCAGGTGGAATATACTTCACCAGTAGTGAGAGAGGACCGCTCGGTGCGAGCTAGTTCAAGTAGGAATAGTTCTACATGTAACATAGTGTATAAAGAACGTCCCCTTAACTTATGTTCATTTAACTTAAAATATGATGGTTCTACTTGTGTACGTGTGTTTTTAGAGAGATTAGAGGAACTTAGATGTGCTCGGGAGGTTACTAAGCCTAGACTCCTTATGGCTTTCTCCGACCTGTTGGATGGACCGGCTTTGTCTTGGTTCCGTACAAACAAAGCTAACTTCATCTCATATGAGGATCTTATTAGTGAGCTTAGAGATACCTTCGATATTCCTGATTATGATTACCGCCTCAGGAACGAGATAAGACAGCGTACACAAGCCCGCTCTGAGTCCTTGGTTAACTATATATGTACAATGCAAGCCATGTTCTCAAGGTTGTCATGTAAGATGCCCAGTGAGGAACAGCTGGACATTCTCATGCACAACATTAGACCTGACTACATGAAGGAACTGGCCTTGCATGATGTCAACTCTGTAGATGACTTGAGACGTTTGGGTAAGCGCTTGGAGCTTGCGCGTACTAGGGCAGACGCTTTCCATGAGCCTGCTCTTGACAAGTTTGAGATTACATCTGACTTACACCAGCTTAAGAACAAAGGTGTACAAAAGCCCGCTAAGCAGGTGTCTGCAGTGGAGACGCCGGTTACCCCCCACGATCGCAAATGCTTTCGTTGCGGCGGGGGCGGTCACACTGCATACAGCTGCACACAGTCAAGGGAGCTGGTGTGTTTCCGGTGTGGTCTCAAAGGAGTCAAGACCCCAGACTGCTCACACTGTACTAGCAAGTCAAAAAACGCGTAGGCCAGGGCCTTATTAGGAACTCTGTGCATCACTCTGTATCTGAGTCCATTTCTGATAAGGTCCTGTTTCCTAAACGGGATAGTGACATTAGACCGTATCTAGTTGTTAAGGTTTTAAATTTAAATGTCTTAGGCCTTCTAGATTCCGGTGCCTCCTGCTCTATACTAGGTAAGGGAGCGCACCGCATCTTCTTGGAACTGGGTTTTGATCTTGTGAGTATCAATCCTACTTTTCGTATTACAACTGCAGACAGCACTCACTTGCAATGTCTGGGTTGTATCTCTTTGCCAATTGAGTACAATTCGGTTATCCGAGTTGTCAAGTTCTATGTTGTCCCAGGTATAACCACCTCCATGATATTTGGAGTGGATTTCTGGCAACAATTTAAGTTAAGTGATAAGTTAATTTTACAAAATATTAGTCTTGATAGCTTTAGTGATAATAATCCTATAGAGTCTGTGTCCCTTAACGGTGGCCTCGAGGATTACGACAACCTGACAACTAAACAAAGGTGTGTAATCAACGAGGTCATTGAAAAGTTCGACTCGTTGAACACTGATAAGGTGGGTTTAGGTCGGACCTCACTTGTGCACCATGTCATTGACACTGGTGACAGCAAGCCGATCAAGCAGCGTTATTATCCGCTCTCTCCCCTTAAGCAGAAGGCCCTGGAAGCCGAGCTGGACCGAATGCTGGAGATGGGAGTAGTGTCCCCGTCTCAGTCCGCCTGGAACTCTCCAGTGGTCATGGTGGAGAAGGCGAACGGCGACCTCAGATTGTGCTTGGACTCTCGCAAGCTGAACTCTGTGTCTAAGAGTGACGCCTACCCCTTACCCTATATCAATCAAATCTTAGACCATCTTAATAATGCTAAGTATTTAACCTCTGTAGATCTGAGTGCGGCCTACTGGCAGATTCCATTCGACTCACTCCAGTCTGCTGAGAAGACTGCTTTTATGGTTCCCCGGAGAGGATTGTTCCATTACAATTCCATGTGCTTCGGTCTTGTCGGTGCCAGTGCCACGATGCAACGCCTCATGGACCGTCTGTTTGGTCCCGAGTTCGACAACAAGGTATTTGCGTTTCAGGATGACATAGTCTGTGTGTCCAGCACCTTTGAGGAGCATGTAGAGCTCTTACATAGAGTCTATCAGCAACTCAAGGATGCTGGCCTAACTATTAATATGAAAAAATCCCACTTTTGTCGGAGTGAACTCAAATACCTGGGGTATTATGTGGACAAACATGGCTTACGGACAGACCCGGGTAAAGTTGAGGTTATCCTCAACTATCCCACCCCTTCTAACCCTAAGGAGGTTAAGAGATTTCTGGGAATGGCCGGCTGGTATCGTCGCTTTGTTAACAACTTCTCGAAGATTAGTAAACCTCTGTGCAAACTCACTTCTACGAACCTTAAGTTCGAATGGACCCCTGAGGCTGAACAGTCCTTTAACCTGCTAAAGTCAGCCTTGGTTTCTGCCCCTATATTAAAAATGCCTAACTTTGAGATGCCCTTCCGCATTCTTAGTGACGCGTCAGCTTACTCAGTTGCTGCTGTACTGACACAAACTCACGATGGTGTTGAGCACCCTATCGCCTACTGTAGCCGTTCTCTCAACAAGAACGAGGTGAACTACAGCACAACTGAGCGAGAACTTCTGGCCGTGATTTTCGCTTTGGAACAATTTCGACAGTACGTCGAAGGCCAAAAATGTACGGTCGTCACGGATCATTCATCTCTTCTGTGGTTCCATAAGCTAAAAAATCCCACGGGTCGTCTAGCACGTTGGAGCATGAGGCTCAGTCAATTCGATTTTGACATAGAGCATCGAAAAGGTAAAGACCACGTTGTACCTGATGCTCTGTCTCGTATCAAAATTGATTCCCTCGATGCAGTACCCACTAAAGACCCGTGGTATGACCACACCATGAATAGTGTTCGGAAGAACCCTAGGAAGTCACCAAATTATGACATTCGTGACAACCTTCTATATAGGTTAACTAAAAATAAATATTCTTTGACTTCAGACTTTGACTGGAAGCTGGTGGTACCTCAGGAGGATCGCTTGCCCCTGCTCTCTAAGTACCACGATGACACACTTAGTGCCCATGGTGGCGTTTGGAAGACGCATAAAAGGTTAGCCCTAAATTATTACTGGCCCAAGATGTACGAGGACGTCAAAGAATATGTTGGGAATTGCGAAACATGCAAGCAGTACAAACCCGTAAATACGTCTCGTCCCGGCCTAATGGGTAGCCCGAAGCGGGTTTCGAAGCCATTCGAAGCTATCTCTGTCGATCTGCTTGGTCCCTTTCCCACTTCGAGCAATAGAAACGTACACCTGATCGTGGTCTCCGACTACTTTAGCAAATACGTCATGTTGTGCCCTGTTCGGGTTGCCACAGGCGCTGTAGTCGCGAGGTTCATAGAGAAGAGTGTGTTTCTCGTGCACGGAGTCTGCAAGACTATTTACATGGATAATGGCCCTCAGTTTGTGAGTAAGCCATTTAAGGATCTGTTGGCTAAATACAATGTACCTAATATATATTATAACCCTAGGTATCATGCCCAAACTAATCAGGCGGAACGAGCTATTCGCAATGTGGTTCAAGCGATCTCATGCTATGTGAAGTCACAACACAAGTCTTGGGATCAGTTCTTGGTTGAGATACAGTGTGCTTTAAACACTGCAGTTAACGAAGCAACTCGTTTCACCCCTTACTTTTTGGTACATGGTAGGGAATTTATTGGGGATGGAGTGCTGTACAGGCAGACAGATATCGCGTGCCATCCTACTTCAGTCTCTGTAGACGATCCATCAGCCTTCGGTGTCAAGCTGAGAGAAATACAACGCATTTACGACCAGGTGAGGAAACATTTGAACGTTGCCCACCAGCGTAATGAAAAGTATTACAACCTCAGAAAAAGGCATGTAGAGCTGAAAGTGGGACAGATAGTTTACAAACGCACGTTCTACCTGTCCAACAAGGCCAAGAATTTTACTGCTAAGCTAGCTCCTAAGTTCCTTAAATGTGTGGTGACTGCTAAACGATCCCCTTTAGTATATAGGCTGTCAGATCTGGACGGTAAGGATCTTGGGGAGTACCATATCAAGGACATCCTGAAGTATCAGGAGGAGCAGTCTCCAATACCTAACGTAACTACATAGCACTGTTTCTCTAGTTTATTAAACCAGTGCTATGTGATCATTATGTAAGACTATTTTAATCTTTTGTTTGTATTTCTATATGTGTACGTGACTTTAAATTGTCACGTTGTAGTTTCTTCTATGCACCGCACCGAGCGTTTTTCTCTCATTCGCTTCTTAGTACTCTACATTATCCTGAGAGCTTGGGTAGTGTTGGGGTATCGGCAGTGAGTAAAGGGAGCATTCGTTTTCTATGAAGGGCATTAGACTCTAGTTACTTAGCCTAACCGGTACACGAGTCAGTGTCTAGTTAGGTACATAGGAGGATCTTTCTTTGGTATTGTAATGGTCGTAGTCAGCTGGTGTTTGAAGGACCTAGCTGGTTGTCTTTGTTTATTAGTCAGTACTTTTCTGTTTTCTTTATTGTGTATTTCCAGCGTGTCATATCCGCAGGAAATACTATTAAAGGGGGGGTGGTTGTAGCATTTATTTTCTATAGATGCAGTATTTAGGATGTGAAAGCAGCCTTATCGAGTTATCTTTTTTTAATCGGTTGTCAGTGGTGACATTTCTGCTGTCAGAATGACAGGATGTCATAAGTTCGGTGACGAAGCGTTTCGCATTTAAAGGAACGGGTTTTGTTAAGATTTTGCGTGAAAGACAGGACTTTTGATGGAGACCTGCTTTGGGGTAGTTGGAGGTCCTTTGGCTTTTGCTCTGAGACTGTGCCGCGAATCAGTTTTTCGCTCAAGCGCGATTATTTGTTACCTCGCGTGGCCTAACGGGCTGTGATTGGGTTGCTGCATTGCATCTTGCTACATTTTACCCAGAAAACTGGGTTTTTTACTACGGCTAGTTGCCGGATGAGAAATTTGGTGCCGCACCTATAAGTTAGTGGGCTGCACGTGGTACGACAACGTGGAAGTGCGGACTACACGAGCTTCTCATGTGAGAGGTATCTGCCGTCATCACCTGGCAGTAACAACAGGCAGTCACTCTCACTCAGCTCACTCTGCAGGCCAGTAAATCCACTACTTATGTGTAGCTTAGTAGCATAAGTACCTAAGCACTGACTATACTTCTGTGTACCTGTGATATTTGTGTCTATCAGTGAATAAGCTCTCTGTGTGTCTCTGTGTATCTCTGTGTTATATAAATATATGTGTGTACACCCTACCTGACTGTTTTCGTCAGAGCCCTGGCCTACCCTTGCACGCACACTGGAATCTCTGTAGTAAGGCGCCCTGGGAAAGAGTTCTCTGCATAGCTACCTCGCGCTAGTTGGTGAGTAACACTGATCATCTTAGTGTTATAACACTGGTCCGGATTATAAATAGGTGGACATACGATCTAAGTCCTAAGATGTCAAACGCTTTTGGGAAAAAAATAGTAGTACGAGTACGAATTTCAGGTTAATTTTGCAATCCAATATGGCCGCCGCGCCACTATTGTAAAATTTCATGTTGGATATCGTTTATGGGGATTTTTGGTATGCAGAGTACGAATTTCAGGTTAATTTTGCAATCCAATATGGCCACCGCGCCACCGTTGTATAATTTCATGTTGCATATCATATTAGGGGTTTTTTGGTATGCTGAGTACGAATTTTGGGTTAATTTTGCAATCCAATATGGCCGCCGCGCCGAATTCACAAAATTTCATGATGGGTATCGTTTAAGGAGGATTTTGGTACGCTGAGTACGAATCTCATGATAATTTTGCAATCCAATATGGCCGCCGCGCCGAAATCACAAAATTTCATGATGGGTATCGTCTAAGGGGTTTTTTGGTATGCTGAGTACGAATCTCATGATAATTTTGCAATCCAATATGGCTGCCGCGCCGAAATCACTAAACTTCATGATGGATATCGTATAAGGGGTTTTTTTGGTATGCCGAGTACGAACTTTGGGTTAATTTAGCAATCCAAGATGGCTGTCGCGCCAGCGTTGCAAAATTTCATGTTGCATATCGTAGAAGGGGTTTTTTGGTATGCTGAATACGAATTTTAGGTCAATTTTGCAATCCAAGATGGTCGCCGAACCACCGTTGTAAAATTTCATTTTGGATGTCGTGAAAGGGGTTTTTTGGTATCTCAGCATACTGACAGAAATCTCGCAACAGTGGCGCGGTGGCCATATTGGATTGCAAAATTAACCTGAAATTCTTACTCAGCATACCGAAAAACCCCATAAACAATATCCAACATGAAATTTAACAACGGTGGCGCGGCGGCCATATTGGATTGCAAAATTATCATGAGATTCGTACTCAGCGTACCAAAATCCCCCTTAAACGATACCCATCATGATATTTTGTGATTACGGCGCAGCGGCCATATTGGATTGCAGAATTTTCATGTGATTCGTACTCAGCATACCAAAAAACCCCTTAAACGATACCCATCATGAAATTTTGTGATTTCGGCGCGGCGGCCATATTGGATTACAAAATTATCTCTTAGTCTTTCTGTTCCCGGTTTCCATTTCGGAGTTTCCAGTTCTATGATCCGTTTCAAAATCGCAAAAAAAACCATTTCTGCTAATAGTTTTGCACCAATTTTTTTAAAACCTTCTCCTGACAGAAACAAACACAACAAAAAAGAATTAGCGAAATCGGTCCAGCATTTCACGCGTGATGCCGTGACCACGGAAATCAGGCTTCATTTTTATATATTGTATACTCAATATCATCGAAGATTACATGCATTATAATTAAAATGCAATTCTGAACTAATTAAATGCTGAATCACAGTTTGCCACACTTATTTTTATGTTAGCATTAAATTTAATCTTGAAAAGAAGTGCCTGAGTTTGGCCCCTACATTATTAAGAGGTATCTAATACGTCAAACTGCAGCATCGGCAGCTACTTATTGTACGTCTGTGGGTACACGACGCTTGTTCTGATCGCCGCTTCTAGTACGTAGTACATAATAGATCGATGATTTCAACGATGAAAAATAATTATAATCTACCCCTGCACCAAAAACCAATTTTGTTCAAGGCTTAGAGCGCAATTAACAAACATCTTCACAAGCTTTCCCACTAATCTGGGGGCACGGGAGTGCTGCCGCCAAGCCGAGCAAAAAAAAACGGTGCGGTAACATTTTTTTTTTCTCGTGAGAGTTCAAGCCACTTTTGAGACCCCTTTTACCTCGTAGTGGAGAAAACTAGAAGCTTGAATTTGTACAGTAGACGAACTGCGTTGTGAGACGTTTTTTTACACGTTTTTGATGGCAGCATGTGCAAGCAAAACTTAAGCTCAGATTATAGTTTTCTTTGAATCGAAATTTGCCAGTACTTAAACAACTTAGTGTTCCGTAATAACTAACTGAATTAATAAGAAGTGACGCGAAATTCTCCTTTCTACATTATAATTATACCTTCATTCGTGCTATTTCGGACTTGCGGTAGGTACTCGTACCTACCTAGGAAGTTCAATTTAAAACACAATAAAGCATAATATATTTTATTTTCCACATCCTAAACTAATATACTTAATTCAAGGCCAAACGATGTCTTCTATCCAAGAGATATAGTGCGGCACTAGAGTATACACGCCAAGGTTGCCAACGGTACCTACCACATGGGGACCCGAACGACGTGACGCAGACGACCTCAACAGCGCTCGCGCTGTGCTGTGTGGGGATTCGGAGGGGGCCCCACGCTATCGCCCTGTGTTGTTTATGTGTCTATTAATTTGTATGATTATCCTATTAAAAACGGATTCGGCATTTTATCAACATTGAGCGTTATACAAATTGCCGAAGGCAGATTTCTTTTTTTTTCTAATTTCGATATTGTTTTGCAAAGGAAGGCATTTGTCGGCTTATTCGAAAGTGTCAATGTAAACGTGATAGTTGTTCTAAGGTGACCATGATTTAAAAAGAAAAAAGAAACATTTTCACTCATTTATTTTAAAATTCATTCATTACCTCTCAATGCCATATTATGGTTAGGTTAGGTCGGCACTGTGTCCATCGACGAGCGAAGCAATCGCACCGCGGCAGCGGCCGCCGAGCGCCAGACGTGCCCTATACTATGCCCCACCAATATTCATGACATCATACCTCGAGCTCCAATAATACTCCGCGGCAGTCCGTCGGACACCATAATTGATGGCCACCTCCGCACCGTTTACTGATTTGGTGGACAGCGCCACGTGTGGTTAAATAAAAAACTTACACAAGAAAAATGCAGCGGCAAATTATAAACAGCGCTAGTACGAGTAATGTCATAAAACATTTTATAAAAGTACGACAATTTACAACCTGCCTTCGGCAATTTGTATAACGCTTTATGTTTATAAAATGCCGAAGCCGTTTGTAAACGGACAAATCATACAAATTGCCTGATACATATGTATTTAAGTTGGGAGTACTCAAAAAAATGCCCAATGAAGGTATACGTAGTGTTATCAATATTCTACAATTACAATGTAGGTATCTACATTAGGTATACAATATTACAATACCTAACAATTGTACATTTCGGAACCAGAGCGGTAGTTAATTTTCAAACACATTAGGTATATCTTATTATATTTTATTTCATACATCCTAAGTTAAAATAAATCGTGTTATAAATTGTTTCAAGGCCAAACGATATCTTCTATCCAAGAGATATAGTGCGGTACTAGAGTGTACACGCCAGGATTGCCAACAGTACCGCACGGGGACCCGAACGACGTGATGCCGATGATCTCAACAGCGCACTCACTGTGCTGTGAGGGGACATGAAGAGGCCCTCCGCTGTCACCCTGCAATGTAAAAAAAGGAGGTTGTCTGAAAAGTTGGCGAATGTTTCCTTTTTTCCCTACAAGTGGTATTACTTGTAGTAAATCAATCAATCAAATGAGTCTATCGCAGTCCACTGCTGGACGTAGGCCTCTCCTAATTTACGCCATAATACACGGTCCTGCGCCTTACGCATCTAGTCCCAGCCTGCGACCTTTACCAGGTCGTCGGTACATCCAGCGGGTGGACGTCCTATCCCACGTTTGCCGAGACGCGGTCTCCACTCTAGAACTCGTTTGCTCCATCGGGCGTCGGTTCTTCTGCAGATATGGCCGGCCCACTGCCACTTCAATGTACTTATTCTGCGAGCTATGTCGACCACTTTAGTTCTCTGCCGGATAGTCTCATTTCGGAGTCTATCCCTCAGAGACACCCCAAGCATAGCCCTTTCCATAGCCCGCTGCGCAACCTTTGCAACTCTCTGTAAGTGTCCACGTCTCGGCACCGTATGTCATAACGGGTAGAACGCACTGGTTGTAGACCTTGGTCTTCAGGCATTGCGGTAAAGGCGAATTGAAGACTCGACGCAGTTTGCGGAACGCTGCCCAGCCCAACCGTATGCTTCTGGCGATTTCCTTGTCCAGGTTCCCTTTCCCCAGTGTAATAACCTGCCCAAGGTAAGTATACTCCTGGACGATCTCTAGCCTCGATCCCTCGATGTATATTGGCCCGGGCGTAACGTGGTTATTAAACATAACCTTGGTTTTTCCAAGTTCATGCCGAGACCAACACGTCGAGACACTCCGTTCAGGCTATGCAGCATTCCGCTTAGCTGTTCCAGGCTGGAACAGCGGAGAGCGGCGGCGGCGGAGACGCTGGAACTTCCAGCGTCTCCGCCACAATTACGAAGTCATCGGCAAAACGAAGGTGCAAGATTTGCGTGCCGTTGATGTTCACGCCCCACCCTTCCCAGTCCAGTGTCTTAAAGATGTCCTGTCTTACACCTCTACGTAGTTCAACTGGTTTTTTGGGTCTCCAGCTGGATGGTCATGGTAGCGTTGTCGTAGTGACATCTCAACACCTCGATATATCGCCAATCTACACGGCATCCAGGACATAGGACTGCCCAGGTTTCGACAGAGTCAAAGGCCTTCTCGTAGTCTACAAAAGCCATACACAGCCGCTGTGTATGGCTTTTGTAGACTACGAGAAGGCCTTCAGCGGCTGATTGTACTCGTTTGTTTTCTGTATAATCAGCCGTACAGTATGGATGTGGTCCACGGTGCTAAAGCCTTTTTGAAACCCGGCTTGCTCCTTTGGTTGAAACTCGTCGAGCCTTCCGGCGAAGTGGTTTGTGACTACTCTCGAGAACAACTTGTAAATATGGCTCAGATGTGCGATGGGTCTGTAATTCCTTAGCAAGGTCTTATCACCTTTCTGGAAGAACAGAGCCACCGCACTCCCGCCCCACGCTTCAGGTGTTTGTACCTGTTGGAGGACGGAATTAAACAAACTCGTCAGCTCGTTGAGGGCCGGAGCCCCCCCGCCTTCAGTAGTTCAGTTGTAATTCCGTCCTCCCCAGGGGACTTGTTGTTTTCAAGTTGCCCGAGAGCCGCCCTCACCTCACCCTGGTCGATGTCCGGAATGTCTTCGGTATAGTGGCGCGATAGTGGAGCTCGGCGGTCACAATCAGTAGGACCCGTCGGCCTTTTTGTCCGTGATGCATACAGGTCTCTGTAAAAGCTCTCAATTTCCTCGAGAATCTCGAACATTGAGGTCACAGTTCTGCCATCCGCTGTCTTCAGTTTCGTCAGATGGGGTCTTCCAAGCTGTTGGGCAAATACTTTGGTACCCCTGTTCTGATCGATCGCTGCCTCGACGATACTGGTGTTATACCGTCTAAGGTCGCGTCGTATCAACTTTCGGATTCTGAGATATAGATCCCGCTGGTCTGACGAAGACGAGTGTGTAGATGGCGTTTCCCGTCTTATTCTCATAAGTTCGAGAGTCTTGGGCGAGAGCTTAGAGCACCTGTTATTGCTTTTTCCGGACCACATTGTCGGCCTTATCGTGAATATTGCCAGTGGTTTCCAGCAGATCGAAACGATTTTGAAGTTCTAACTGGAACCTCTCAGCCCCTGAGGTTAACCAGAGCGCGGTAGGTCGGAGAGTAGGCTTCATCATACGGGCCCTTTCAGCTCGGAAGTCCAATTTTAGAGATGCTCGTACAAGTCAGTGATCACCACCGGTATTAAACCTGTTAATCACAGAGACATCTCTAAATGTACGCTTCCTGTTCGTCATGATGAAATCTATCTCGTTCCTTGTGACCTTGTCGGGGCTTCGCCAAGTGCATTTTCTGTGGGGCTTCTTCTTAAAGAATGAGTTCGTACCTAGTAGTAAGTACCACAGGTAAAAAAATACCCATGGTGCTACTGGATCAAAAATAAATACAAAGCGCTAAAAACAAATGAAGATCGGTAAAGACAAATAAGTGTTATCGTCAAAACGGTAAAACATAGTAAAGTAAACGTTATGTATAACTAGAGGACGTTACTCCCGTTCCCGTCGGAATACGGGAATAAAACATAACCTATGTCACCCGGGGATAGTGTAGCTTCCCAACAGTGAAAGAATTTTTTAAATCGGTTCAGTAGTTTCGGAGCCTATTCGATGCAAACAAACAATCTAATATTTTCTCTTTATAATATTATTAGGTATTTTTTATTTTTACGTGAGGGAAAATCCTCAGAGGATGTTATGCCGGACTCTTACCGACTAAAAAACCTCACGTAACGCCTAACAGCCTGTGGTTGGGAGTCCCGGGTAAACCCTCGGAAGGATGTCCCGGGACTCACAACAGACCCACGCCCAGGGGGTCGTTCGGGTGCTATCCCGCGTCTTTGGGGGGTTTCGGGTGTGATCCCGCTTCTAAGAGGGGGCGTGCGTGAGTTGCTCACGTCACGCTGCGTCATGGGCCTGCTTCTGTAAGGACCGTGAGCGACCTTCTCACCGTCCTCAGCCCCCGGTCATGGTGGCCGATAGTCCTCGGCGAAGACACGTCGGCGGCGTCCAGGCCGCTGACTGCGGAACTTGGGTGGGAGAGTTCTCTCCCGTACCCGTCCCGCCGCCTCCTTCACTCACATGACCTGCTCGCAGAATGAGGCAGCGCGGTCCCACTTACTCCCGCTGGAGAGCATGGTTCGCACCATGGTTTCGAGCGAGAGAGTGTCCACGTCCAGATCCACTACCAGGACCTGACCACGCCGTGCACTCCACCAGCGTGTGGAGCGCCGTGTCATCGCTGCGGTCCTCGCAGTATTAGTAGGTATTATAGAAGTAGATATAGAATAGATTAGATAGGAGTTCTGACAGCAAGTCGTCCTCACCTTGAAGTAGTGCACCAACTGACTAACGGATCAAAGTCACGCCTTTATCCCCGGAGGGGTGGGCAGAGATTATACGCCCACATTTCGCCTCATAGTTTGTCCCACTTAATAGGTAGGTAATGACCCTATTGCCGTGTCGAACTGGATTATTCGCAGGTCGTGATAACCCTCAGCTGAAATTTTTCAAACCGCCCATAAGGCCATCAAGATGGCTTAACGATTGTCATTTAACAGACAACCGGGTTTCAATTGAAGTTTTCCTGCTCTACGCAATGGATCGTTTTGAGAAAGTGTTATCTTAGTCACCTCTTACGACACCCCAGGCATTGGGGTGGCGACATTTTGTACTCTTTCCCGTCGCCACATGGTGCAGTGGGAGGAACTCCAAACAAGAGAATACAATACCTGACAAGTATCCACAAACTTCTCTTTGTGCCCGAAGCACAGCTGGGACTCGTGGTCGATGCCGTTCTCCAACTTTCTGAACGGAGGATAGGCTGCAGAACACTCCTCGGACGAAAACTTGTTCAACTTCATCTAAAATAAGTAAAAGTATCAACTGTTGTTTGGGCGTACACCAAGGGTACGGCCTGGCCACGGGAACTCTCCCGTGGCCACGCCGACGAATTCGACACGAATTTTCGCCATAGCGCCTGCGCTATGGCGAAAATTCGTGCGGCGCGACCGGCGAAGCGTCTTGCGACTCAAACAAATGAATAGAAATGTACTGAGCATGCCACGCGGCGCAGCGAACGGTGATGCGACCGGCAAAATGTACCGACAGGGCCTGATTTAGGGTTCCGCGCGCCCTAAGCTAGCTATGAATATGCGCCCCCAGCTGCAACTAATTAAATTACAAGTCCTACTGCTGAGGCTGATCCTACGTTCCTAATCGTTATTCTTTGTTAATTTGAAAATAAAATAAAACCCGATCCTGAGACTTCTTATGAACTTAAGACCCATGGTTTACTGAGAAGTTGGGTATTCCGCAGACTACTTGATGCATCAGCCAGTAAAATCGTGATAAAAATACCATCAATGTACCTAAAAGTACCTCGGTACATCCAGTTTCCGATAAATCGAACCAGTGAATCTTGGTAAAATCCCTTCATAACTCAGGAAGTGAGCTGATGATATGCACAATTTACAGATAAGAACGGCTCGAAAGCCGATGTGCTGGGGATGGCCCCGGCACATAGGCTTTCGAGCATAGAAAACCGAAAAATTGGCTCATCTGTTGGGCTGCTACGATGCCACCGACAGTAGAGCTAAGCTGAATCCTAGGTGTAAGCTGAATGTAACGGCTTGATTTGTCCGGGTGATTACCATCCGGACATTTCGACATAAAACAAGAGATCTGTTGTTTTTCCGGTAATTACATTTATTTCTTCTTCCAAAAAACTTTCCTGACTGTCACGAAATAAAAGAAAAATAATAAACAGTCCTAAAATCTGCTTTAACCTTGCGGTGTCTCCGATATGATGGGACATTACTGATCACTTCCGGCAATTTGAACTAAACTGGACTAAACCCGAATCTCTCCAAGAAATCAGATAAAACCCAAACCCACGGGAGGAACTGCGATGGCGTACAAAGTCTGTTTCGTAAACTTTGTACGCCATCGAATGGTGTATCGGGGAGGGGAAATAGGTGCTATCCTATTTCTTTGAGGAGTGAAGAGTCACGCCATCTTCCTGATCTGCTTCTGTAAGAATGGCAAGATGACAACTCGCCGTACTTGGGAGGGGGTTCCTTTCCCGCTGCCTCTATCGCAAATATGACTTGCTCGCAAAAAGACTCAGTGGCGTCCTATTTTCTCCCATTGAAGACCATGGCTCTCACCACGGTCTCCAGCGTGAGAACATTAACGCCCAGGCCCGCAACGAGGTTGCAGTACATAAGCTGAGCGTATCCTCGCTGCAATCACCGTAGTGCTGACACTCGGATGTTAACTTCCGCCGCAGATACTTACTCGTACTGATGCACTCGTGTCCAGTAAGAATCTGTGACATTCGGTAGGTGAGGCTGCGATAGTGCCTTTCCAGCCACTCCTCCATGACTGGTTTCACCGGCTCAACAGTACCGTCTCACACTTTTTTTTATACCACCAAAGTGGCAGACAAGCATACGGCCCACCAGATATACCGGTGGTCACGCACAAGGAGGCAAAGTCTCTCCTGTCGCGAAGAGGTTCCACACCACCTGCAAGCATGGGATCGTTGACCACTCTCATGGCTCGCCTCTGCATCGAGTCGAACGAAAGACTCCAGTCAATTTATACTGATATTCAGGTGCCCCCGCCCAGCAGTGGCAGCTGTACTCCATGTGCGGCCGCACTTGCGACTTAAACAGAAGCACTGTTTGCGCCGCAGTAAAGTACCGCTGCGCCCTGTTGAGCACACCGAGCGGCTTGGACGCCAGCTTGGCCTTATTTCTCCAAATCACTTCGGAACTGAACGTCACTGGAGATGTCAACACCAAGGATACATATACTGTCAGAGATGGAGAGAGTTGTGCCCTGAAATTGTGAATTTAGAACAGCTGCCGTCAATGACGGCCCTGATGCTTCTACCGGCCAAAAAGCTGGACACCCATTCACTTTGGTTCCTGGGTACCCTGAACGCGACACGGGTGGAGCTGTCGTATTTACTACCACGCTGCCAGGGAGATGGGCGCAGCAATTTAATTTTAACGCACGTATTTGTATTTTCACTAAATTACCAAATATTAATGTGCTTTGGTGTTACAAAATGTTAAATAACAATTTTAAATACATATGTTGTTAGGAGTTGTTACAATCTGTTAAAAATTGCTAGATGGTTTGTGTGCTACTTTTTGGGAGCACCGTAAGTCACAGCCCAGCGCCGATCCCAACGCCAGGCGCCTATTGATCCTGGCGCCCTAAGCTTCAGCTTAATTAGCTTATGGGTAAATCAGGCCCTGTGTACCGAGCGAACGGCACGGGCGACTGGCAGTGCGGCGTGCGAGTGGAACAAATACATGAATCAGTAGGTACGGCGCAAGCCACGGTGTCGGGCGGCAGTCGCGGCGACTAGGCCCGTGATCAAATTACTGGTCGCGGCGGCGGACGCGACTACCCGTGGCCTGCAAACGATGCCGCGCGATTACTCGCCTCGCCCGCCGCATCGCCGTTCGCGCCGCCGATCCCCGTGGCCAGGCTGTTAAACGGGACCCTATTCATGAGACTTTGCTGTCCATCTGTCAATCTGTCATAAAATCGCATTTGACGTCTGTCAGTTCATATAGACGTACAACAAGGTACGCCATTTTAAGGTCGTAGGAATCACAGAGTACATTTGTATATTATGAGATGCAAAACTCGCCCAGAGTCAACCACTCACTCTGCATCTCCAGGCTCATTGCGTGCACTCTATGTGTATCATTTTAGCCCCTCTCTATAAAATCGAGTGCAGAGGGGCTTATGGCGAGACTTTGTCTGTAGTCTGTGACTCTGTTGCATTAAACTACGTCACTAAATCACGAGGATCATCTGTTCAAAGTTTGAAATAAAACAAAAGTGACAACGTCAATCGGATTGAACTTTCACTTTCACCATAAACGTGTTGAGAGGGGCAGTCTGGTTAGAACGATCTCATAACTTTCTTGTTCATCTTGATGAAGAAAATATTTTGTTATGTCCTTATCTGTTTCTCTCCTAATACTACCTAGACCTACTCTACCAGTCTGCGAACCCATCATGAATCTCTAATGGAATTGAAGGCGTGACTCGAGCTCTGATGTATATTTATATATTAACTAGCGGACGTCACGTGGTTTCACCCACGTATATCTCGTTCCCGTGGGAATACGGGAATAAAATATAGCCTATGTTCACCGCAAAGAGTGTAGCTTTCCAACAGTGAAAGAATTTTTCAAATCGGTCCAGTTGTTCCGGAGCCTATTCGTTACAAACAAACAAAAAAACAAGTCTTTCCTCGTATAGATTAGTGAGGGCAAAACGTAAAATTACTCTTATCTATCATAAATATGTAATCGTAATTGAAAAAAGTTAAGCAATTGTACAGTTCTAACAAAAATGAAAGAAACCGACTTCAAATAAAACTAAAAACTGAAAAATAAAGTTTACTTAGCACAACGTTAGTATTTTCTGATTTATCAGATATCATTAAATATAATACAGAAATCGGTGCCCATTGAAACTTTGAAGGCTTAGGAAGGCATTATTAATCTCTGTTATAGTCATATTGGCACCGACTTCAGTATTATATTTAATGATATCTGATAAATCAGAAAATACTAACGTTGTGCTAAGTAAACTTTATTTTTCAGTTTTTAGTTTTATTTGAAGTAGGTTTCTTTTTTGTTAAAAATTTTTTTTTCACTAGGTATTTTTAGTGACGAGTAGACTGAAAATCTATCTATCTAGGTGTAAAGTTCTCGACAGTACAGATTAATCAAGCCCAAACACAAGGTAACTGCTGTATATCGTTAGGGAATTCTCTCCACTGTCTTTCGTCTCCATCATCAGATCGACACCAGACCTTCATTAAGTTGTACTACTTTAAAGCCCTTAATCGGAAAAATTACAAACGCCCTAGATGTCGCTACAATTTTTAAAAGTTCCCTTCGATTTCTCCAGGATGCCATCATCAGATCCTGACTTCCTTAAAATGGGACCACCTTGGGAGTATCTATTTTCGAACGAAAAAAAAATTTTTCAAATCGGTCCATAAACGACGGAGTTCTGCGCGAACAAACATAAAAAAAAATATATATATATATATACGGTCGAATTGAGTAACCTCCTCCTTTTTTGAAGTCGGTTAAAAAATGACTCCACTTTACAGCTTCATGACTTGACAGTCATATACTATTGAAAGATGATGTATTTTTGTTCCCGTTGTAATAACAAATACTATAACAGGAGTAAATGTGAAATTAAACAAGGTCTAGTTAGAAGAAGAAGAAGAAATATCTGATAAATCTAAATATACTACCTTTTACTTTGTGCTAAGTTAATTTTTAACCGACTTCCAAAAAAGGAGGAGGTTCTCAATTCGTCTGTATTTTTTGCATTTTTTAGTTTTTGTTTGAAGTCGGTTTTTTTTGTTAATTTTTTTTTATGTCATTATTTTTAGTGACGGGTAGACTGAAATTATATCTGCCTAGGGGTAATGTTCTCCCAAATACAAATTAATCAAGCCCAAACTCAAGGTAACTGCTGTAAATCGTTAAGGAATTCCCTCGATTCGAGGGATTTCTTCAATTTCTCCAGGATTCCAGCATCAGGTTCTGACTTCCTGTATATGGGACCACATGGTAAGCACTAGCTTTCAAATAAAAAAAGAATCATCAAAATCGGTTAACTCTTTCAAGCGATTTGCCGGTAACAAACATAAAAAAAAATACAGACGAATTGAGAACCTCCTCCTTTTTTGGAAGTCGGTTAAAAAGTGAGAAACGTCTCAGGATCAGGGGATCCTTAGACTTTTCTCATACCTAAGCCCAAAAAACATGATATACCTACCTACATATACAATACCTACATACCCAATTATCATTATTATTATTAATCTTTATTATTCTAATTTATATTTTGACATTTCTTATTATTTGACATTTGTATCTATAGAATTAAATTTTGAAATTAAAAATTGTTATACTGGAAAACATTATATTGGAATTTATACTGTGACATAGTGTGGAATTTTAAAAAATAACTTTGATACTTATGTCATTATTTTATGATAATTTTAGCATGTACCTACTACTTGAATTAAGTTAAAACATTGTCAAAAGTATATTCTATGATCTGTGTAAACCATTTGCCCTAGTTCAAGCGGAGTAGTGCTAATTGTTAACAATCTGGAGGGTACAGGTAATTTTCCTATCCTACATCCAAAATTCCTTTCCTGAGGAGTTCGGTTCGTCATTCCTTCCGTACAATTAGTTGTGGTTATCCTTAATTGTTGTACGTTAGGATTGACTAATCGGGGGTGTGAGGAGGGTTCCTCTCTCTCCCCTCCTAGAGTTTTAAATTATGGCATCTTACCGCCTGCAGATTATCCGCGAGTTGTTCGTGAGGACCCAGGGCGCCCCATCCAGTGGCTGTAGCATTCACCACGTACTCGACTTCTCGCTTATTGTCTTTTAGACAAGCTGGTAATACATGTACATCACCGCCGAACTCTATTCTGAAATGTTATATCAAAGATAATATAATAGTATTACATACAGATCGGCAACTCCCTGCCTCCCACTGAGTAAGCCTTGGCCGTTCGTTCAGCCAAGAACGGAAAAGCTCAAATAAAGGCCCTGCCACAGGGTCTGGACGTGGACACTCTCTCGCTCGAGACCATGGTGCGAGCCATGCTCTCCAGCGGGAGTAAGTGGGACTGCGCCGCCTCTTTCTGCGAGCAGGTTATGCTCGTGAAGGAGGCGGCGGGCCGGGTGCGGGAGAGAACTCTCCCACGCGAGTTCCGCACGTGTCTTCGCCGAGGACTATGAGGACTGCCTGAGGACGGTGAGAGGGCGGCTCACCGTCCTTACAGAAGCAGGCCCATGACGGCAGCGTGACGTGAGGAACTCACGCGCGCCCCCCCTTAGAAGCGGAATCACACCCGAAACCCCCCAAAGACGCGGGATAGCACCCGAACCACCCCCTGGGCGAGGCCGCAGTGGCAACCGTAGGTCTGTTGTGAGTCCTGGGACATCCTACCGAGGGCTTACCCGGGGCTCCCAACCATAGGCAGTTGGGCGTTACGTGAGGTTTTTTAGTCGGTAGGAGTCCGGCATAACATCCATGAGGATTTTTCCTCACGTTAAACAAAAAAAAGGCCCTGCCACAGTGAATGTTGTTTACTACAGTGCTCGTTTACAAAACACTGAGTCCGCGGGGCCACGAGCGCTTCAATAATTATCCTTATCAGCTAATAACCTACCTTCTGCTGACTTCCAGCAATGCAATATCGTGGTACTTAATAGGCCGTTTATATTTCGGGTGTGGAATGATCCTCTTCACATTATAAATATTCCAGTATTTGGGAGGGTCTGTTCGCTTTAATATACCCAGTGCTACGAACTTTACTGGGCCTCTGTGAAAAAAATAATAAAGGGTCCTAGACAATTATATTTAAGCAAAGATAAGCGACGTTTACACAAAATAGCATTCATATTGTTGCTTTCGAAGAAGGTGGCTAGTGGCTTTTTTGAAATTTATGAATTTAGCCGCTCATTAATTGTGATTGTGACAGACTTATTAATTTAGAAGGCAAGTTAAGACTTAGTATTTTAGAGGCCAATAATAATAATAATATAGCCTTGTTTATTCCTTAATAAAATACAATTACAATAAAATATAAACTTACATTTATAGTTTCATTACAATTTATATGACATTTAATTTTTTATTTCATGCAATTTTACTTTAATATAAAATTTATTTGCTTAATTCATTTCCATAGCATAAAATAAAAATATAAAACCAACATAAAATTCAATTTCAATTTCAATATCCAATATATAAAAATAAAGATATTTTATTATTTTAGAATAATTAACATATATTTATTTTAATTAAATTGTATTATGTTATTTATTATTTACTGTTATTATTTCAATTCAAATGACATAAAATTTTTCATATCATGCATTTTTAATTTAATATAAAATTTATTTCCATAACATAAAACAAAAAACAAAACCATAAAACTAACATAAAATTCAATTTCAATTTCAATATCCAATTTAAAGAATTATTTTATTATTTTACAATAATTAGCATATATTTTCGTTAATTTCAATTGTAATATGTTATCTATTATTTACTGTTATTAAGGACCTCTCTACTGAGTAAAGGCCTCCTCCATTTTTCTCCACTGGTCTCTGTCCATCGCCTTTTTTGTCCATTTATTTCCCGCTATCTTCAAAACTTCATCCAACCATCTTTCCATTGGTCAGCCTCTACTTCGCTTTCCCAATGGACCGTTCCACGTGGTAATCCTCTTTGTCCATCTGTCATCATCCATACGTGAAACATGACCGGCCCATTTCCACTTTAGTTTTTTGCAGTGTTGTAGAGCGTCTATGACTTTTGTTGTATTTCTTATATCTCTATTTGTTCTTTTATGTTTTAATTTTAATTTGAGAGTGCTCCGTTCCATGGCTCTTTGGGTTGTTAGTATTTTGTTACTTGTGAATTTGTTAAATATCCATGTTTGCGATGCATAAGATAGAGATGGTAGAATACAAGAGTCCAGGACTTGTTTCTTTAGTCTCACTGGAAGATTTGATTATAGAACTTCTTTTAGGCTCCAAAATTTATTCCAGGCCATTTTTACTCGTCTATTCAGCTCATCTTGATGTCTCGATTTTTTGAATGATATATCTTTACCTAGATATACAGGATGAATTTTTCAAAAGGGATTGGATGGCCAAGTCCGAAACTAAAAGGAATAGCGAAAAATGCTCAAAGGAGTCACGAGCCCGATTTCGATAAAACTTAAAACCTCATCATTAGATTTTTTAAAAACCAATAATCCTAGGCGGGAATCGAACCCATTGATTTTGAAAAAAAAAACACATCCTATATTATTACACCATACGATAGTGTTGCTATTAAGGACTTTATTCTGGGAAGTAATGAGATACGGCAAACTAAAGGAAAGTGCTCATCTTTAACAAAATACAATTTATTTTTCTTACGTTAACTGATTAATTGTTCATTGTTTTCAATACATAGCTGGATTCGAGACCTAAAGGATCGTACTGCATTCAAAATTATTGGTTCCGTTTAGAATATTCTTCAAAAAATCATTCTGAGCATGATTTAAAACATGGAATAGTTACGATCTATTCTGGGAATTTGAACGAAACCAATTTTGATACAAAATTTAGGTACATGAAATATGAATTCTATTAAAATTTCAATCTTTCCTTAAATTTGCCGTATATCATTACTTCGCAGAATTTGATCCTTATCAGCGACACTATCGTATGGTGTAATAATAAATGGTGTGTTTTTTTTTTCAAAATCAATGGGTTCAATTCCCAGCTAGGATTATTGGTTTTTCAAAAATCTAATGATGAGATTTTAAGTTTTATCAAAATCGGGCCCGTGACTCCTTTGACCATTTTTAGCTATTCCTTATAGTTTCGGATTTGGCCATCCAAGCCCTTTTCAAAAATTCACCCTGTATATACTCATGGACATATTCTATTGGAACATTTTCAACAACTATAGGAACTTTTTTTCTATTAGTCATAATCTTGGTTTTGCTTGTGTTTAGTTGTAGACCAATTTCGCAGCTGACATTGTATATTTCTCTTACCATCTTTTCAAGCTGTGGTCCAGTTTCCGCAAAGAGAACTATGTCATCAGCAAATCTGAGGTTACTAAGATATTTGCCATTGATGTATATACCTTTACTCTCCCATTTTAGATTCTTCATGATACTTTGGAGCACGGTTATAAAAATTCTGGGTGAGAGTGGGTCACCCTGCCGCACACCTCTACATATATCTATTTCAGATCCTGGCTTTTCCAATACAACTCTACTTTTACTTTTCTTATATATATCTTGAATAAGTTCTATAGTTTCCGAAGGTACATCGCACTCTTGTAAAGCTTTCCAAATACTGTTATGCGAGATAGAGTCAAATGCTTTGGCGTAGTCTATAAACGCTAGGTAGAGCGGGCGGTTCATTTCTTTGTACTTCTCTATAACGAGTTCTAGAGAGTGGATGTGGTCTATCGTTGAGTAGTTTCTTCTGAAACCGGCCTGCTCTACCGGCTGCTCTTTTTCAGTATACGCGAGACGATCTTCCACACAAGAGGCAAATAGTTTGTAGATATTAGGTTGTAAACTGATTGGCCTGTAATTTCCTATATCAGCCGGGTTTCCCTTCTTATACAAGAGAATTATATTGGATTTTGCCCATTCTACAGGAATAGATTTACTGTCTAGTATCTTATTGAATAGCTTGGTCAAGAATGGCACCAACATTTCTCTACCTGTTTTGATTGCTTCGTTTGGTATACCATCTGGCCCGTTACTTTTACCATTCTTCAAAGTTTTAATTTTTGTAGAGATTTCCTGGAATGTGAACCTTTGTAAGGCCATTACATTTTGATTTTCAATTTGTGTCTTTCTGTGCGATGGTGTCTTGAATGAGTACAAATCTTTATAAAACTCAGTTGCTATTTTTATTATCTCCGACCTGGAGTAGGTACTTTTACTATTTATAGAGCTCTGTTGTAAACAAGGGATCCATCTTTTACTCGTCTTTAATTCCTTCTGGCCTTTTTTCATGCTTCTTGAAAGATTTAAATGTCTCTCAATAGTGGATATTCTAAAGTCTTGATATTCTTTCTTAATAATTTTATGAATGTTTTTGAATAAGTGGGATTTTTCATTCTTTTCTTCAAGTGTTAACTGTTTTTTATTTGTTAGCTCATTTCTTCTCTTTATAATTAATTTTGTCTGTTCCGAAATAATAGGTCCTCTTTTTACTTTGGTATAATTTTTTAACGTTGACTTTAGGCTCTCTTCAATGGCTCTTTTGATTTTTCCATAACATATGTCTACGTCATCTCTTAGCGCTTCTTTAAAGTGTTGGTGCTGGTCGGCGGTTAACAGGGCATAGTTTTTGTTTTTATATTTGGCTCTGGATTTTTTATGTGTTTTCAGTGCAATTGTGCTTCTCAGAAATCTATGATCGCTAGGATAGGTAAATTTGTGCAATACTTCACAGTTCATGAATTTTTCTTTTATGTTAGATAAGATGTAGTCAATTTGGCTTCTTTTGTTCTTAGGTGAAAGCCAAGTCCATAGGTTTTTCTGAAATAAGCTATTTATTACAAACAAATTATTCTCCCAGCAAAATTGCAGCAAAAATTCACCTCTTTCATCCCTTTTCCCAAAGCATGAATTTCCAAGTATGTTGTCCTCATCTTTTAATTTACGGCCAACTCTGGCATTGAGAGGCCAATAATGCTTATAAATTAAAAGAAATTCTAGAATTTCGTTTCATTGACACCTTTAAATAAGTAATCAGTATTGTATTTTAGTGACAACCCTACCCGCATCACTGTCTAGACCAGTGTTGGGCAAACTTTTTTAACGGGGGGCCAGAAAAATTAAGAAATATCAGGTGAGGGCCAGAATTATAGAAAATCAGCCAAGTGCGAGTCGGACTCTTTCTCAGAGAATTCCGTACAAAAAAAAAACCAAAAAAGTAACAGTTTTTGTATGAGAGCCCCCTTAATTTCCTACTTTTTTCTGATTTTGGTATTTGTTGTTATAGCGGCAACAAAAATACATCATTTGTAAAAATTTCAGCTCTCTAGCTATCACGGTTTTTGAGAAACAGCCTCGTGACGGACAGACGAACAGATAGATGGATGGCGAAGTCTCATGGATAGAGCCGTTTTTACCCATCGGGTACCGAACCCTAAAAATGTATTTTGTGCTGAACTTTTAATCATAAGATATAAAAATATCCAGTAAACTTACACACTTGCACAAACGTCAAAAATTAGAATTTGACTGGTATTTGCAAGGCCCTGCCATGCCATGATAGGCGTGTACATAGGATGTAGGAAATTGCTTCTTATGTGCCATATTTCAATGCAAGTTCTTGTTGTGACGAAGTAACTTTAGCAGCGCTAAAAGGTGTTCAACAGTAAGTCAGTTAGCGATTGAGTTGTTCAGCAATTTCATGGTCTAAAAAGTCTGTTCACTTCACCGTCTTCACCTATGTGTTTATTGCTCTACTCAGTAGAATCTACATAAAACTTCTGGACCGTCAAAATATAATTATCGTGGGCCATATATCTGGTGCCGAAGGACCGTCGGCAGGCCGGATTAAATACTTCCGCGGGCCGCAGCTGGCCCGCGGGCCGTACTTTGCCCATCACAGGTCTAGACGTTGTCGGCATTTTCGTCCACTTCAAAGGCGAGAAGCTACTGGTAGTTCTCTCTATACTGTGGTATCCCCATACCACAGTATAGAGAGAACTACCAGTAGCTTCAAAACCGATCTTAGAAGATTTTTACAGAGTCGGCAGCGCGAGTGTGGCGCCTCTGGTGCTGCAAACGTTCATAAGCCGCAGTGACCACCAGTACATCTAGTGGGCCGTATGCTTGTCTGCCACCTAGTGGTATATAAAAAACTAGCTGACGTCACGCGGTTTCACCCGCGTAGTTCCCGTTCCCGTGGGAATACAGGAATAAAATATAGCCTATGTTCACCGCAAAGAGTGTAGCTTCCCAACAGTGAAAGAATTTTTCAAATCGGTCCAGTAGTTCCAGAGCCTATTCGTTACAAACAAAAAAACAAAAAACTATAAAAACAAATCTATCCTCTTTATAATATTAGTATAGAAGTGTAGTTTTCAATTATACCATTACATTTTATCAGCTACTGCACAATGCGCAGCCGTCAGTATGAAGCGATGGCTGATGACGGAGCCTCCACAGAGCCATGCTGCCGAGTCCACGTCATCTCCATAGCCCAATAAAGCCTGTGGAAAAGTATTGTAACATTAAATAAATAAATATTTACGGACATTTCACACAACGCTATCTGATCCCAAAGTAAGCTAGGAATAACCTGCTTGTGTTATGGGTATCAGACCACGGATATTAATACTTATATACTTTTTAAATACATACATATTATACATAGAAACACCCAGACTCTTGAGACAAACATTTATGGGTCACACAAATATTTGTCTCCGGTGGGAGTCGAACCCACGACCTCTAGCGCCGCAGGCGGTATCACTACCGACTGCGCCACAGAGGCAGTATTTATTTATTTATTATTTATTATCTTACCATGTGAGGGTACTGGCCCCTATACGCCGGGGTTCCACCCCCGCCGGCCGAATATGGCGATGGTCGATAACATTGTCTTTTATTGTCAATTACTTCATTGTTAAGCCATCCGTAGTCCTTTAAAAGGCAGTCGCTATACTGCCAAACGGTTAGGTATTCTCGACACTCTGTAACATTATGACAAAATGATTTAAAATATACATACAAATGGGCACGCTTTTATCCCCAAAGGGGTAGGCAGAAGCATATTATATGTCCACATTTATTCACCTTTTTAGAATTTGTCACACGTAATATCTAGGTGGTGAACTATATTGCCGTGTTGAGATGGACAGGCGCAGGTTGTCACTGCCTGCTGTTGTTACTTTTCAAGCCGCCTAAAAAGGCCTTCAACTTGGCTTAACGAGTGTCATTTTACTGACAACCACCGGACCAACGGCTTAACGTGCCTTACGAAGCACGGAAACGCTCAAATAAATGTCACAAAGTGGTCACATGGATGGTCATCCATCCAAGAACTGGCCATAGTGCATGCTGCTCAGTTACTGCAGTGATCGTTTACGGAACACTGAGTCCGTGAGGCCACGGGCGTTTCATTCATGATGCAAAAATCTTACTAATATTATAAATGCGAAAGTTTGTTAGGTGTCATCCGTTGCGCCGCTACGATGCCACAGACCGACAGACATACCTACATACATACATACATACATACATATAGATACACAGACACAGATACATCTTTGACTGGTTCAGAAAATGACGAAAAAGAGGTGCGAATGAAAGCTTTTTTTGTCTGTATAGACGTAAAAATTATAACCAAAAATATTTTTTTAATCTAAAAGATGTGTGTCAAAATATGGTTTTGTTGCAAATTGTAAGTTTAATTAGACATATTGTGTCAGATGACGATCATAGAGTCAGCCCTAAATTTTTAGATGAATGCATTTTATGACTTTAATTTTGATTGCCGCGAAAGAAACAAATATGCCAAGATGTGAAGGAAATATGTACACACCTATAATTTGGTTTTCTTCGATTTTGAATAAGTATAAGTATTAGCTTGTTACAACTAAAATAAGCTATAAAATATTGCATTTCCTAGCTTGAAGCACGCGTGTTTTGTGTGGCGCGGAGTGGTCAATGTCGTTAGCCCTACCTACGGCCTTAAGGCCGCGTGGGTCAGATTTTGAGTTTTTTGAAACAATCCTAGTCAAAAAGTAAAGGGTTTTGAAATCTGAAAAATATATATATAATAGTTAAGGATATAAGCTAAACATATTCCGAGCCCGTTACACGATCCAATAAATTTCACTAGATAGAAAAAAATCCCAAAGTTGACTCTCTCAGAATAGTTTTTTCAAAACTGTGGCTAAACTATTAACATTTTATTTATTTTTTTTGCACTCAATTAAAGGTATTAAGTTTTTATACACATTTTCCGAGCGTTTTTCTATAAACAACTATTTACATAATTATCATGTACGAATATCTACCAAACGCAATAGAATTGCGCCGCTGACGGCCGATCAGTCTCGCCCTGGCGCTTGTGGAGGCAGGACCTGTGTCAGTTTTTTTCGCAACTATTTCGTAATTATTATGCCAAATTACGTTGAAATCGCGCCACAGTATAAAAATATCAGTGATGGGCAAAATGTAATTAGATTAACCGTTACAAATACATACGTGACTCATGGTAAAAATGTGGTGAACTTTTACTTTTTAAGTGTTTTCACGACATGGTAACCATCTACCTAATGCATTAAAATGTCTACGAATTACATGATAATTTCGCAATCCAACATGGCGGCCACGCCGTAATCACAAAATTTCATGATGGGTATCGTTTAAGGGTTTTTTTGGTATGCTGAGTACGAAGTACGTGATAATTTTGCAATCCAATATGGCCGCCGCGCCGTAATCACAAAATTTCATGATGGGTATCGTTTAAGGGGTTTGTTCGTATGCTGAGTACGAATCACGTGATAATTTTGCAATGGAATATAGCCGCCGCGCCGTAATCACAAAATTTCATGATGGGTATCGTTTAAGGGGTTTTTTGGAATGCTGAGTACGAATCGCGTACTAATTTTGCAATACAAGATGGCCGCCGCGCCGTAATTACAAAATTTCATGATGGGTATCGTTTAAGGGGTTTTTTGGTATGCTGAGTACGAATCACGTGATAATTTTGCAATCCAATATGGCCGCCGTGCCAGAATCACAAAATTTCATGATGTGTATCGTTTAAGGGTTTTTTTGGTATGCTGAGTACGAATCACGTGATAATTTTGCAATCCAATATGCCCGCCGCGCTGTAATCACAAAATTTCATGATGGGTATCGTTTATAGGGTTTTATGGTATGCTGAATACAAATCACGTACTAATTTTGCAATCCAAAAAGGCCACCGCGCCATAATCACAAAATTTCATGATGGGTATCGTTTAAGGAGTTTTTTGGTATGCTGAGTACGAATCGCGTACTAATTTTGCAATACAAGATGGCCGCCGCGCCGTAATCACAAAATTTCATGATGGGTATCGTTTAAGGGGTTTTTTGGTATGCTGAGTACGAATCGCGTACTAATTTTGCAATACAAGATGGCCGCCGCGCCGTAATTACAAAATTTCATGATGGGTATCGTTTAAGGGGTTTTTTGGTATGCTGAGTACGAATCACGTGATAATTTTGCAATTCAATATGGCCGCCGTGCCAGAATCACAAAATTTAATGATGTGTATCGTTTAAGGGTTTTTTTGGTATGCTGAGTACGAATCACGTGATAATTTTGCAATCCAATATGCCCGCCGCGCTGTAATCACAAAATTTCATGATGGGTATCGTTTATAGGGTTTTATGGTATGCTGAATACGAATCACGTACTAATTTTGCAATCCAAAAAGGCCACCGCGCCATAATCACAAAATTTCATGATGGGTATCGTTTAAGGGGTTTTTTGGTATGCTGAGTACGAATCACGTGATAATTTTGCAATCCAATATGCCCGCCGCGCCGTAATCACAAAATTTTATGATTGGTATCGTAACTGGTAGTATCGTAAGTATGGTAGTATCGTAAATCATACGTAGCAGACTGTAGTGTAAAAGAGATAGAGACACATGTTCCATTCTTCGTTCTGACATTTGTGTGTGGTTGGATTGCATGGAACGACAGACTAAAAAAACTTGTTCGGTTTACTGTGAGTTAATTAACCGCGTGCCAATTTGTAACTTTGCAAGACGTGGTCAGAGTTAAGAAGTTATTTATTTATTTCAGAGCTTACTAACTCTATATTTATATATTTAACTCGACTCTCCGCGCAAGTAGGCCTAAATAGCTTAGGCGGCCAAATTGAATTCCAAAATGATCATGTTATTCGTACGCAGCATTCAAAAAAACCCATTAAACGATATTCATTACGAAATTATGTGATTACGGCGCGGTGGCCATTTTGGATTGCAAAATTATCATGTGATTCGTCCTCAGCATACCAAAAAACCCCTTAAACGATAACCATCATGGATTTTTGCGATTGCGGCGCGGCGGCCATATTGTATTGCAAAATTATCACGTAATTCGTACTCAGCATACCAAAAACCCTTTAAACGATACCCATCATGAAATTTTGTGATTACACTGAGGCGGCCATTTTGGATTGCGAAATTATCACGTGATTCGTACTCAACATACCAAGAAACCCTTTAAACGATACCCATCATAAAATTTTGTGATTACGGCGCGGCGCCTATATTGGATTGCAAAATTATCATGTGATTCGTACTCAGCATACCAAAAAACCCCTTAAACGATACCCATCATGAAATTTTGTGATCACATCGCGGTGGCCATATTGGATTGCAAAATTATCATGTGATTCATACTTAGTATACCAAGAATTCCCTTAAACTATACCCATTATGAAATTGTGTGATTACGGCGCGGTGGCCATATTGGTTTGCAAAATTAGTACGTAATTCGTACTCAGCATATCGAAAAACCCTTTAAACGATACCCATTATGAATTTTTGTGATTACACCGCGGCCGCCATTTTGGATTGCAAAATTATCACGTGATTCGTACTCAGCATACCAAGAAACCCCTTAAACGATACCCATCATGAAATTTTGTGATTACGGCGCGGCGTCCATATTGGATTGCAAAATTATCACGTAATTCGTACTCAGCATACCAAGAAACCCCTTAAACGATACCCATCATTTCATTTTGTGATTACGGCGCGGCGTCCATATAGGATTGCAAAATTAGTACGTGATTCGTACTCAGCATACCAAAAAACCCTTTAAACGACACCCATCATGAAATTTTGTGATTACACCGCGGCGGCCATTTTGGATTGCACAATGATCCCGTGATTCATACTTTGCATACCAACTTTAGAAAACTTTAGTAATTTTTATGACCAGCTATTATGTAATTTACATTTTTTACGCAACTGTAGCAAACGTACGCAACGGAAACTCTCAAAAGAAATGAAATATCCTAGTTGTCGAAAAATGTTTCGTTGCTGCTAAGCTCTTATTCGCCTTAGCGTGATGTTATATATCTTGGTATTTTTCAAAAATGGACATTCTGTTAAGAAAGTCTTGAAATTCAACTAGCAGTCTCTTAGACTCTAGAGTTAGAACAACTAAACAAACAAACAAACTCTTTAGCTTAAAAATAATAGTATAATATACATAATTTATTTACCGTTAACTCTTTTATTTTTATTTACGAAACTAATAAATCACTACACTTAATAAAGTTAGATGCATTTACTACGTCAAACAAAGTTAGCATGCTGTTTCTTTCTACTATACTGTATACTGTGGCATGAGAGTTGACTGCCGCTGCCGACGCGCGGTGTGTCTCGCGCCCGGGGCGAGGGGAGCGCCAAATGCCTACTTGTGCGCTATAACCGCCCCTTAAGGGGCCGTAGTTCGGAAAAAGTAGAATTTATCGCTCCCCTCGCGTGCCTCGCGCTGTGCCTCGCGCCCGCAGCAGCGGTGAACTCTATACTCACAGTATATGAATAAACAGTATCATAACTTTATTAGAAATGCATTTTTTTACTATTTTATCCTTTATTATATTATAGTGATGTAACAGAGTTTTGGTAGTATTTAAGAGTTATTTTTTAGGGTTCTGTACTCAAAGGACAAAAACGGAACCTTTTTTATATTATCGATTTTTTTTTCGGTCTGCCTGTCTCGAAGCTGTACCATATGAACGGTAATAGCTATAGAGCTGATATTTTTACAGATTATATATTTCTGTTGCCGCTATGCTATAACAACAAATACTAAATACAGAAAAATACTACTATTTCAAGGAGGCTCCCACTTAAAACACTCCTCGTTTTCGTCAGTGGTGAAATCCTACTTAATATTATAAATGTGAAAGTTTCTGAAGATGTTTGGATGTTTAGGTGTTTGGATGTTTGGTATTCAATCGCGCTCCAACGGCTGAATGGATCCGGCTGAAATTTGGTACAGGGATAGAGTATAGTCTAGAATAACACATAGGCAACACTTAGTCCCTGTTCCCGAGGGAAGACGGAATAAAAATATAGTTTACTAGCTGATGCTCGCGGCTTCGCCTGCGTGAAATTCGGTACTTTCACATTTATAATATTAGTAGGATGTTACCCGAGGATAGTGTAACTTTCCAATCGTGAAGAATTTTTAAATCAGTTCAGTAGTTTCGGAGCCTATTCAATGCAAACACACAGACCAACAATCAAATCTTTTCTCTTTATATTTTAAGTATTAAAGCATATATGTATTAGATAAAAAACTTACTGTCTTTAGCTTTTGAACCAGATTTAAAAAAGAACTCTCCTATATCGCTGATAAATACCTTTCTAAAACAAAAAAAAGTATGTGCGTAACCTTTACGCGCGATTGAAGTAAAACTTCTTTGCCATTGACGGCATCAAATGTTATATTAATATCATTCATGGATTTTGAATAGCGGAAACGTGGTTTCCGCAATTCAAAATTCAAATAGTAAGCGTTACTTCCGTCAGAAAAAAAATCTGAGTTACCCCTAGTCGCGCCTAAAGAAGTTTTACTTCAATCAATCAATGATTGAAGTGTCTATCAATCTAGGCGACTGATAAACTTTTATAGATAGAAAACACCCAAACTCGGAAACAAACATTTATGGATAAATTGCCGTGGCATGCGGGGACGGGAATAGTATTCTGAGGGCGAAGCCGCGAGCGGGAGCAAAGTATTAGTCCTTTTTACGTGACGACATCATAATTGTGGCAGTCCGTGCAACACACGATTGGTTCCGTATCGTTATATGAACACAGCTGTAACAATAGAAAATGATAGGTTAAACCTGTTGTTAGTTAGTCTTGTATTCGGCTGTGGTCGTTTTAAAAGTTTCGTACCTAATATTATAAAGGCGAAAGTTTATGAGTGTGGATGTGTGGATGTTTGTTACTCTTTCACACTCAAACGGGTGAACGGATCGGACTGTAAATTGGCACAGATATACATTATAGTCTGTATTACATAGGCTACTTTTTATCCCGGGAGTAAGTTCCCACGGGAAACTTGGTTTCCGCTATTCAAAATTCAAATAGTAAGCGTAACTTCCGCCAGAAAAAAAATCTGAGTTTATTTATTTATTTATTTATTGGGACACAAAACAGTTATACATTGTATCTTACATAAGAAACTAAGTTTAAAGAATTTGGTAAATGTATAACCCACACTTATGTCCACAAAATAATGTAGAAGGTAAGAAAGGTTAAATAAATTGTGCTAATCCTGTGCGATCATTTAATTTTGAATTTAAAGAAGTGAAGCTATTGCTTGGTTTTTAAATTGGTTATGTGAAAGAGCGAAAATATCTAAATGAACAAAGTGCGTGTTATAATTATCCAAAAGACGGCGCAGAGGGGCGCGTATCCCGGCATTGGTCTTACACCTCGCAGTGTGAAACAGCCTGGGCACACGCGCCTCTCGCCGGTTAACAGTTCTTGGTACAATATAGCATATGTTATTACAGATACTGGAACAGTCAAATTTATTGTTACACATTCCATGGAGCATCATAACTTTTAGAAGACTACGTCTAGACTCCAGACTGAGTAGCTTATGTTCTCTAAGAATCTCAGGGTATGACAAAGTCAATCTTGAGCGGTAGCACCTGTAATGCATTGATTTTAAGAATTTTTTTTGTACCGCTTCAAGTCTATTTTCATAGACATTGTAGAAAGGAGACCAAATTGGAACTGCGAATTCTAGCTGAGAGCGTATTAATGCTTGGTATAATAGAAGGTATGTAGACGTTCGTTTGAAATTAATTGAGGCTCGCATAATAAAGCCGTACATTCGGTATGCTTTATTGATAATGTTGTCAACATGTTGATCGAAATGCAACCTTGAATCGAATTTGATGCCGAGATCTCGGACGGAGTCAACAGTCTGTAGCGATGTAAGATGCAGACTGTACGCAAATGATATTTTGTTTTTGTTTTTTGTAAAAGATATTACGCTGCATTTAGGTAGACTAAGTTGGAGTTTATTACTTGTGCAGTACAACGACAGCCTGTCGAGGTCCTCCTGCAGTGCCTCACAGTCGTGAATGTTCTTACAGGGTTTAAATATTTTTATGTCGTCGGCATACATTAAAAACTGAGAATTGATAAAACAATCCTTGATGTCATTGACGTACAAAATGAAGAGGAGAGGGCCAATTATGGACCCCTGCGGAATTCCAGAGGTGGCAATAATGGCATCTGATTCGATACCATTGATGACCACTCTTTGAGTTCTATTCAAAACATAGGACATGAACCACCGCAACAGGTTTCCACGAATGCCATTGTAGGCTATTTTATCCAGAAGCAATTTATGATCCACCTTGTCGAATGCTTTCCGGAAGTCCGTATACACGGCGTCAACCTGGATTCGATTGTCCATGTTATCAAACAAATAATTGGTAAATAACATAAGATTTGTATTAGTCGAACGTCGTTGAACGAAACCATGTTGTTCCGGTATGATGATATGGTGAATATAAAAGTATAACCTGCTATGTACCAGGCGCTCAAATAATTTCGACAAGGTGGACAGTATGGATATTGGACGGTAGTTCTGAACATTGGACCTGTCACCACTCTTGTGTACGGGCGTGACAAATGCCTGCTTCCATACGCTTGGAAAAGTGCCCTCACCCAGACACTTATTAAATATTATGTGTAACGGAAGTGTAATATTTTTTGAAATCTTTTCAATGAAAAAGGGAGGTAGGCCGTCAGGCCCTGGGCCTTTGTTTACATCCAACCCCCTCAAAGCGCACGTGATCGAGTCAGTTGACAGCTGAATATCGGAGATACATATTGCGTTGTCAGCGTATGAGCTAGGTGGTTGCCAGTGAGAATCCAGAAAGGAGGGTTCGTATACTGATTTAAAGAAAGTGGAGAACATATTACTAATTTCGGATGCGTTATTGGATTTAACGCTGTCAAAATACATGCTGGCAGGGATACTCGACTTGCCTTTTCTGTGAGATACGTAAGCCCAGAACCGTTTAATATTAAGGGGAATGCTGTCCTCAACTGATTCAATATACTTCTTGAAGCACTTATCTGACTCTGCTTTGAATTGCTTACGGTAGAACGAGAAAGTTTCGTAATGGGAAAGGATGCCGTATTTCTTCCATTTAACCCAGGCGCGTAGTGGTGAGTTACCCGTAGTCGCGCCTAAAGAAGTTTTACTTCAATCAATCAATGATTGAAGTATCTATCAATCTTCTATCAATCTAGACGACTGATAAACTTACTTATAAATTTGTAAATACATACAAATTATACATAGAAAACACTCAAACTCCGAAACAAACATTTGTGCATAAATTGCTATAGCATGCGGGGGCGGGAATAGTATTCTGAGGGCAAAGCCGCGGGCGGGTGCAAAGTATTAGTTAAACGAACGGAACGGAACGGAACGGGAAATAAAATAACGCGGGCGAATCTGCGGGCATCAGCTAGTAGGTAATAATGGAACCCTATTACTGAGACTTTGCTGTCGGTTTGTTGAATTTGAAGGTTATTCTTTTCAGTGCTTAGTTTACAATCAATCAATCAATCAATGAATCAAAACAGTCTGTGGCAGTCCAGTACTGGACTGCTGCCTCTTCCAATTTACGCCACAATACACGGTCTTGCACCTTCCGCATCTAGTCCCAGCCTGCGACCATTTCCAGGTCGTCAGTCCATCTGGCGGGTGGACGTCCTTCTCCACGTTTGTGCATATGTTTGAGTCGTGACTTGGTCTGGAGAGAAGTGTAGACAAATAGACTTCATAATCGCGTGTTTACCTGAGGTGGCGGATCTTTCCTCATCTTAATATCTCGGGCTGCAAACATGCAATAGCGAAGTCTGGTGCACGTTCCATTGAATCCATCAACTTTGGACACGCAGCGCTCACCTGAAATAATAAACACAGCATCGTTAACGCGCACTCGGTGGCGCATTTGCAAGTGTATACGAAGCGGGTCTAATATACGGAACAAATATTTGTGTGTCTCCGCTACGTCGAGTCGCTCCTTGGGTCGGTGCAACAAAGCATAGTCGCCTCTACGTCGAGTCGCCGCTACGTCGAATTGTCCCGAAGGACGGTGCAATAAACCGTAGTCGCCTCTACGTCGAGTCGCCGGTACGTCGAATAACCCTGAGTGTAAGCACCACCAAGTGGATGTGCCGACACGTCGAGTAGCCTCCACGTCTACTTTGCAAAGTTTGTTTTGCGTTTATTCCATTTATTCCCGCTACGTCGAATCAATGAAAACTTGAAACCTACTTAAGTAAATTTTATTTGTACAGTTGTGTAAAAAGTGATAGCGAATTATTAAAAAGAAATGTAGAACAGAGTGGAAGGCAAACTACAAAACAAAAAAAAAACCACGAAGGCTAAGGCGGGAGCTCCGCTCCGCTTCGCTCCCACCTTAGCCTTCTAACCTAACCTACTCGAGTCGGGGTACTCTGAGTTGGGGTGTTAACCATTCACTTATTATAGTTAACACCTCGACTCGGATAGGTTAGGTTAGAAGGCTTAGGCGGGAGCGAAGCGTAGCGGAGCTCCCGTCTAAGCCTTCGTGGTTATTTTTTTTTATAACCATTGAACACCATCGAATACATTTTTAGCCGTTTTGTTTCGGTTAATGTGCACATTAACCGGCTAAACATGGAATATGCCGACGCAAACTAACATGTTATCGAACTTTAGCTGCTTCTCGAAGATAAACCTAGTTTAGCCGGCTAATCTTAAGTTTATTTTCACACCTACCTTTAGCCGTAACATATATATAAACCCTAACCTGACCTAACTATGACTTTTATACACGACTGTACTATTAGAACTTCGTTCAGTAATTAGTAGACGTGACGGTAATAAATGAGACATTTTTCATTGATTCGACGTAGCGGGAATAAAGGAATAAACGCAAAATAAACTTTGCAAAGTAGACGTGGAGGCTACTCGACGTGTCGGCACATCCACTTGGTGGTGCTTACACTCAGGGTGAATCGACGTAGCGGCGACTCGACGTAGAGGCGATTATGCTTTATTGCACCTGCCCTCGGCATGATTCGACGTAGCGGCGACTCGACGTAGAGGCGACTATGCTTTATTGCACCGACCCAAGGAGCGACTCGACGTAGCGGAGACTAGACGTAACGGGACTCGACATAGTGGGACTACATCAAATCGCAAATGTTTTAAATACTAGAAGTTTGAGTTTTTTTTATACCACTAAGGTGGCAGACAAGCATACGGCCCACCAGAAGGACCGGTGGTCACCGCAGCCTATGAACGTTTGCAACACCAGAGGCGCCACACTCGCGCTGCCGACCCTGTAAAAACCTTCTAAGCCCCTTTAGAAGAGCCCCATACTGTAGGCGTTTTGGGAAAACCGAGGCAGGGAGATCGTTACACAACCTAAGCGTGCGCAGAAGAAAACCCCTATCGCATCTAACCGTGCTGGAACGCTCCGGACGCAGAGTGTGAGGATGAACTCCCTGTCTGTGGCGAGCGGTGCGATGATACAACGTAGCCGTGGGCATTTTGTCAAACAATTCCTCAGAGCACATATCATTGTACAGGCGGTAGAACACGCATAAGGAGGCAAAGTCTCTACTGTCGCGAAGAGGTTTTCTATCCTTTTCTTCCTATTAATGTCATAAATGAGAAAGTTATGTTCCCGTTCTTACATTACTCTACATTAGTCCGTTATTACAGGAAATTATTCCGGGTAAACAAGTAGCCTATGTATAAGTCCAGACTATGGTAAAACAGCTTAGACCATCTAACACAGGACACGCCTTACTTAAGCATTCCCCTCTGCCAAGCCAATAGTCCATTCGGTCTAAGAGGTTTATAAAAAGCACTTGAGAATCGATTAATTCACTATCATAATCGTTATAGCTGTGTGCGAACGCATGGCGTCCTCAGATTAATGCCGATGTATGTCGTATATAATTCAAGAAAACAGTCAAGTACCTCTAGATTACAGTAAAATAGAATCATATTTCGTATTCAAGTACTTTTTTCTCTTCCACATTAGCTTTTTCATTAAGTAATACAAAAATATCATTCTATGAACAGGTATCGAGAACATCAGATGCAAAATCGATGTTCAAAATAATCGTTCATTTTAATCGAAGAATAATTTGAAAATCATTCTAATATCAACCCTAACACAAACAAATAAAATAATAATTGGCCTGTCAACACATCTAAACTATAGAGCGTGACAAGTTCGTAGTGGGCGGAGTCATGATTTTCTTAATCCATTTTCGACTTTATGTGCACCATCAAACAAGGTAAAAAATAAATTGTTATTTAGATATAAATAATAATACGATAATAATAAATACACAGCTATAACGATAATAATAAATAAACATAAATAAAATAAATTGTTATATAGATATAATTGGTTAGTTAGATAGTCAAAGTAAAACAGAGATAGGTCTCTGTACATTTCTGCCAGATTTATTTATTCGTGAGAGCGTGAAAGAGTACATAACAAGCATTGACACATACTCATAAAATTTCGCGCACATTTATGAAAATAATTACCTATATTATGGACAGCACTTACAGTACCTACCTACTTACTTTTTCGTCAAAGTATGCGTGCCCCGCACATGAAAACCGCGATCGATGCATTTGTCCGATGACATACTTCTCTTTTTTTACTATGCCTCGATCTCGGAGCACTTACACACTTAAGCGCAGGTCACATTGCCAGCGGGCGGGCGAGCGAGCTAGGCGGGTGGGCAAAGCGAGATAAGGAAGCTATGCAAACTACTCGAAATATTGGCGAGCTAAACTATGGGGTCCACCACACTGAAAACTAAGGACGGACGCGCGGAGCGAATGAACGGGGGGTGCGAATGGAACTAGACACTGCTATTATACGAAAGACGAGGTTCGACTAGTGCGAGTACCCGTAAGGCCGGGTCTCCACCAAAACGGAGGTGAGACGAGCGGAGAGATATTTTTTAAACAACCAATAGAAATGCGTTATTGATACATCTCCTCTCCGTTTAGCTCCAGTGGAGATCGCTATGCGAAGAAAAAAATACCACGTAGGCTAAGGCAGGAGCTCCGCTCCGGTCCGCCCCAGCCTTAGCCTACTTGGTTTTTTGGAACGAAGTTCCTTATCGCGCGTTGTGAAAGGGGGCTAGACGGAAAAAAATCTCACGAAAAGTTGTCACGACACTTTTGGTAGTGATAGTGGTAGTGATAGTTGTAGTGATAGTGGTAGTGATAGTGGTAGTGATAGTGGTAGTGATAGTGGTAGTGATAGTGGTAGTGGTAGTGATAGTGGTAGTGATAGTGGTAGTGATAGTGGTAGTGATAGTGGTAGTGATAGTGGTAGTAATAGTAGTAATGATAGTGGTAGTGGTAGTGATAGTGGTAATGATAGTGGTAGTGCTAGTGCTAGCCAGGGGATGAACATGAACTCTACGAGCAACACAAAAGCAAATAGGAGTTTCGCTCTGTTCAGTTTCAGTCGCGTGTAAAGGTTACACGCACTCACTTTTTTTTTATTTGTTTTCTTTTTGTTTTTGTTTCTGTTTTTGTTTTTGCTTACAATAAAATTTTAAAATTAAAATAAAATTTTATTACAATTCCTTCACTTTAATCGAAAGGAACTTCGTTCCATCCGGGTGTCCCTTGTTTTTATAAATTTATTTATAAAAAAAACGCGAAGACTAAGGCGGGAGCTCTGCAAATAGTTTATACTACAAAATATTAGTTTTGTATTATAAACTATTATTTTAATTTATAAAAAAAATAACCACGAAGGCTAAGGCGGTAGCTCCGCTCCGCTCCGCGCCGCTCCCGCATTAGCCTTCTAACCTAACCTATCCAAATCGGATTGCATTATTTTTAGGTATTTTGACCTTATATTAAATTTTGGACCTTTATATTAAATGTTGGTAAAAAATAACAAATTTGCATTTATATAAAACGTAAATTATGCGTATTGATAATTATTTCTTCAAACTTTTATACTTTTTGATTTTATATATTTTGAACTTATACATTGTAAACTTATAGATTTTAAACTTATGTATTATAATATTTATATATAACGTAAATTATGCATATTGATGATTATTTCTTCTGACTATTATACTTTTTGATTTTATATATTTTGAACTTATACGATGTAAACTTATAGATTTTAAACTTATGCTTAACATAATGATACCACAGATTATATAATATATTCTATAATGATACGTACCCGTCCCTATATCCCTATGTATGCTTAAATCTTTAAAACTACGCAACGGATTTTGATGCGGTTTTTTTTAATAGATAGAGTGATTGAAGAGGAAGGTTTATGTATAATAACATCCATTAAATAGAGGAGAAATACTGTTATTTTTGGGGTTTCTATGTATTTGTATTCAGTATCAGCATTGCACCCGTGCGAAGCCGGGGCAGGTCGTTAGTAATTAGTAATTAGTAATTACCTAAAATAGGCCAAGTGCCAGTTGGACTCGAGTATTAAGGGTTCCGTACAGAAAACCGGGAGAAAATATGATTTGCTGGGAGCCTTAATTGTTTTTTGTTAATAAGACAACTGAAATACATACATAATATGGTCACGCCTTTATCCTCGAAGTGGTAGGCAGAGGCATATTATATTATTATGCCCACATTTCACCTTTTTTATAGAATTTGTCCCACGTAATAGGTGGTGAGCCGTATCGCCGTGTTGAGATGGACAGGCGCAGGTTGCACGCTGTTGAAATTTTTCCAGCCGCACAAAAAGGCCTTCAACATGGCTTAACGACTGCCATTTTACTGGCAACCGGGACCAACTGCTTAACGTGCCTTCCGAAGCACGGAAACGCTCAAATAAATGTCACAAAGCGGTCACATGGATGGTCACCCATCCAAGGACTGGCCATAGATAAAGTTGCTTACTGCAGTGATCGTTTATACAACACTGAGTCCGCGGGGCCACAAGTGCTTCCTCCTCCACAGAAATACTTGATCAGTGAAATTTCAGCTCTCTAGCTATCACGGTGCCAAAGACTAGTAACTATTTATTAATCTGTGCTAAGACTGAGAAATAGCTTCGTGACACACAGACGGACGACGAAATCAGTAATATGGGTCCCGTTTTATCCTTTGGGTACGGAACCACAGACTATAGTCCGTTCAGAGATACCTCTAGCACTTAGGTTGCCTATCTTGATTGCTGTGTTACCCCAATAAGTTTTCGTTTCTCCCATGTAATCTAACTTTTAGTAGACACTTTTTCTTCTTTTGCTATCGTTTTATTCGGGTGCGACTATTAATTATTATTGAGATGTGGAACGTTGTGGAAGCAACAACTTCGCCTTCGTTGGGGATGGTAGTGAATGTTTCTTTTCAGATATTCATAAAAAAAAAAAATCTCAAATCCAGTCGTGTAGTTATAAGAGCACTGTTTTGGGGTCGTCCATTAAACGCGTGAGGTTTTTTTGGCCTATTTTTGGACCCCCACTCCCCCTTGGTGATACTTGGTGAGGTTTCAGACTACCCCTCCCCCTCCCCTTGGCCGAATCACAGAGTCGACAGCGCGAGAGTGGCACCTCTGGTGTTGAAAACGTTCATAGACTGCGGTGACCGCCAGTCCTTCTGGTAGGCCGTATGCTTGTCTGCCACCTTAGTGGTATAAAAAAATCAAGGTTAAATTTCCATGCGACCACTATGCTTTTGGTCACGACTATCGATATCCACGTAGACATAGCGGCGTTTTTTTTAGTCACGGGGGGAATACGGTTGAGCACCGTCATCCCAGCTGCGGGGGCAGCCGAGATGGTGTGTGAGGCTCCCCGTCCCGGATAGGGACCGCTCTATCCACTAAACCCCGCGGTGTTCCTCTTCATTCTATAGCCGGGCCGAATAATATCCAAAGATCATTCACGATGGCCCAGGCGGGGGCTCCCCGCGCTTCCGAGACTCTCCTTGTGGGAGCAAGATGGGCGGCTCCCCCGGAGCTCTCTGAAGAGTTGACAAAAACCCAAGCCCGCATCGCACAGCTCTCGATTGCCTCTCTGGAAGCAGAGAGGGTAAAGAGCGGATGGGCGCTGATGACATCTCTGGAACACGGAGAGGGGCCTTCCCCCAAATAATCATCGGTGTTAATATAATACTGTTTTATTGTTCAGAAATTAGAGAGAACGAAAATTCAGGGTTGTAAAGTTGTTGTTGAAAATAAATACACGTGATATCTCACCACACCCCGCACCCCCCCCTGGTGATGTTTCGTGATTTTTGTCAGACCCCCTCCCCCCCCCCCCTTTTGAGCCTCACGTGATTAATGAACGGCTCCTTTAGTAAAGTTAAGTATATTATGACTAGGGAATGCAAATCTCGCGAGATTCGGCTCAGGCGAGATCTCGCGAGATTACGGATAACAATACCGCGAGATCGCGCCTATTACGAGATCTCGCGAGATCAGCAGTTTTGTGTGTTTATTTTAGAAATAATCACAATATTTGAATAAATTAGAAAAAAAAATGAGAATTGTTGGTATATTGTAAAATAAACATTGAAGTATTTAAAAAACAACTTAAAAAATCAAATTATAATATTAACTAGCTGTAGTCCGCGGCTTCATACGCTGCATTATCTTTAGATTGATATAACTTTTTTATTTATGAACCGATTGACATGAAACAAACACTAAATGTTAAGTGAAGCAAATCGCAACGCAATAAAGAAAACCGCATTGCAATCGGTTCAGCGGTAGCTGAGATTAGCGTGCACAAACGCACAGACAAACAGACAAAAATTCTAAAAACCATTGTTTTGGGTTCTATTGCGTCCAATAAGCCCCCCTATAAACTTTTTTCTAATATATCTTCAATACAGACAGCGACTTGTAACGATTTTATTGTATGGATTAATTAACAAAAGATTGTCTGATTATTATAAATTATATTATGAATTAATTTAGAAGTAGCTCCTTAAAAAACAAAATGTTCAGAGTAGAATCCGTTAAACGGCTTCTTACTTTTATATAGCTAGCCGCTGAGACTGAGAAGTCTCTTTCTGGTTCAACGCTAATGGGAATCATCGATCTCAGTTAGTTTTACAGGTTGAAATGACTGGTACAAATTCACTAAAACTGCAAGTTCTTCTGAAGTCAAAGAGAAGTTCAGATCAGTCTATGGGCCTAAGTCGATTAAAGCTTTGCTGTCACACGTTGGATCTATTATGTACGAGTAGAATCATGTCTGTTAGGCTCGATCATCGGGTTTTACAATCAAGTTAGAACTTTATGTCTTTGATAAAATCTTGCTTCATGTAATTTGCAGTGTATTGTTTTTAGGAGGTGATCTCTTTAAAAGTGTCACCAATTTCCGAACTTTCAGGCATCTCTGCATCTAGCAGTTCGCGTTCACATGAAATATTTCTATGTTCGAGTGCAATCTCGTTAACCTCGCGAGATCTCGCCTATTTATCGGCCGAGATCAATCTCGTAAAAAAAGGCCGAGATCTCGCGAGATCGAGATTGCATTCCCTAATTATGACATGAAAAACAAAACTCTTCGTGCTAACGGTTGGATGTTATAATCTCCACTATAATCGGTAAAATGTCGTAGGCTGGCACTCATAGGGTGACTTCACTGCTATGCCAACACACAGGAAATGATCAACAAACTGTCAGGCAGAGGTAATATAACTGTGAATGGACTTTACATTTGTATATTTTGAGATACGGAACCATATTAAACAGTCGCAGTTGGGATGACTCGCTCATAAAATTGCTACAAATCTTGCAGCAAAATATTTTTTTTGCACATTTATATTAAAACCATGGTTTAGTGAGCATTTCGAAATTATTTTGTAAAAAATTACCTTCATACTTTATACACTGTACTCCAAATATTAAAAGAAACACACAAAAACAATTACTTAACATAATTTTACACACACAGCGTCGGCAGTAGGTATTGACACTTCCTCACACACCGACCTTCAATACAATAATAAGTACTAGTTCAATTCACACAACCAGTTTACAACCTGCCAAGTGCGAGTCAGACCCGCGAACAGGGGGTTCCGTACCAAAAATCGGCAAAATATCACGTTTGTTTATCTTTATTGTATAGGCCCTCCTATACATACTCTTTTTAACACGCTTTTATTAGCTTCACTTGTAACTATGAATGTAAGAAAATCTTGGAATGTTAATTTGACCCACTTCCCGTCCTTCGATCAGGCTGAAATTTTGCACACGCTCTAAGTTCTGATGACAATACATGACTAGCTAAAAAACGTCATTACAAATCCAATATGGCGGCCTCCCCAAAATGGCGGACTGGCTGTTTGAAATCCACCCCCATGATATGGGTATCGAATGAAAGAGTTTGCTGTCAGAAATACGAAAAAAATAGTGACGTGACTTAAATCCAATATGGCGGACGTCCAAGATAAACTATAAAAAAACAAGCGCGTTTTTTAGTTTTTTAAACTATTAAAATTATTTATTTTATTATTTGTTGTTACAGCAGCAACAGAAATACATCATCTATGATAATTTCAGCTCTCTAGCTTTCACGGTTGCTGAGATAGTCTTATAACGGACAGATAGATAGACGGACGGCGAAGTCTAAGAAATAGGGTCCCCTTTTTAACTTTGGGTACGGAACCCTAAAAACTAGTACTTAATTTTAATAATAGCACTAACTGACCCTCGCAAGTTCGTTTACGACAAGAGAGAATGCGGGGCTTGATCATGCGGCATGACGCTGCTTGTTGCTGCGTGCTGTCGACGCTGTCATCTATACTTCTATACTAATATTATAAAGAAGTAAAGTTTGTGTGTTTGTTAAATTGTAAGGGGTAATCTCGGGATCTACTGAACCGATTTTAAAAATTCTTTCACCAAAAGAAAGCTACGTTATTGTGGAGTGTCATAGGCTATTATAGCATCACGCTACAACTAATAGGAGCGGAGCAGTAATAGTAAATGTTTCAAAAACGGGGGATGACGGAAACAGGTAATATCTACTCTTTCTTATGTGGCGCAAACGCAGTTGCGCGGGTCAGCTAGTGCAATAATAAAGAAGTGCTCGTGGCCCCGCGGATTAGCGTTCTGTTAACTATCACTGCAGTAAGTAACTTTCACTATGGCCAGTCCTTGAATGGGTGACCATCCATGTGACCACTTTGTGACATTTATTTGAGCGTTTCCGTACTTCGGAAGGCACGTTAAGCCGTTGGTCCCGGTTGCCAGTAAAATAGCAGTCGTTAAGACAAGTTGAAGGTCTATTTAGGCGACTTGAAAATGTTCAACAGCAGGCAGTCACAACCTGCGCCTGTCCATCTCAACACGGCAATACGGCTCACCACTATTACGTGGGACATATTCTAAAAAGTTGAAATGTGGGCATATAGGTAATATCCTTTAATGGCGTGGCCATGTGTTTAATGGGTACATATAATGCATAAGTTTAAAATCTATAAGTTTACATTGTATAACTTCAAAATATATAAAATCAAAAAGTATAATAGTCAGAACAAATAATCATCAATATGCATAATTTACGTTCTATATAAATATCATCTTTACTAATATTATAAAGAGGAAAGATTTGTTTATTTGTTTGTAACGAATAGGCTTCGGAACTACTGGACCGATTTGAAATATTCTTTCACTGTTAGAAAGCTACACTCTTTTTGGTGAACATAGGCTATATTTTATTCCCGTATTCCCACGGGAACGGGAACTACGCGGGTGAAACCGCCTGACGTCCGCTAGTAATACATAAGTTTAAAATATATAACTTTACAATGTATAAGCATACGTGTAAAGACTAATAGTGAGTCAACTCCATTGTTAAATCGTAGAATACCTACAACGCTATCTCGACTCGACATAAAATATGCTAGGGTTGTCACGAAAATACTTTCGTTAATTAACTAAGGGTTTGTAGGTAAGTAAATGAAATAGTAGGTACCTACTCATGTCACTATAATCTATCTATCTTTATTAGGTTTATTTTTATTGTGAGCTTCCGTTACGTACGCTGCGTAAATGATTAACGTTACGTAAAAAATGTGTGGTAACTAGGTACAAAATTGTTCCTATTTAGATAAAGTTCGAAAATAAAGTCCTTAACAGCGTATATCTATATCTATCAAGGTTCGCTTACAATAACCTTTTAGTTACTAAAATATTAGCGACGCAACGGTCGTAAATGCGACAGAAAACATCATATTAATATATTAATTCAACGCCTCTCTCTTTCTATTATGTCGTCACTTAAGAGAAAGAGGGGTGTTTTATAATAACGAAGTTGCCTGGGTTAGGTGTAACGAATATAAGCGACGTGACGGGAGTATATGCGGCGGGGAACATTATAATTACTTAACATCATACTACACAGCTCTCTTTCTTTCTCTTGTAACGCAAACGAAGTTGTGCGGGTCAGCTAGTTTGTAATTTATATACCTATGTATCATGTTGAACCTTAGTTCAAGTACCTAATGGTACCCACGCGACTACGTACCTATATCATCTTATAAGATACCTACTAGCTGAGCAGACAGACGTTGTCCTACCATAACTATGAATATGGAAATCGGTATCCCCAGTTCTGAGTTCCCGGTTACTGATACCGAGTTCCCAGTTCCTGGTTTTCATTTCCCAGTTCGTTTTTCTGTTCTCGGTTCCCATTTTGACGCTTCGAGTTTCAAGACCCGATCCAAAATTGCAATAGAAACCCTTTTACTTGAACAGTTCGAGCCAGTTACAGTTAAATTATGCAAATAATTGCAAATTTTCTATTTTTTCACGCATTTTTATTATTATTTTTCCATGAAAACCTTCTCCTGACAATAAGAAACACATCTAAAAATGAATAAGCGAAATCGGTCCAGCCGTTCACGCGTCATGTCGTCACCAAGGAAATATGGATTCATTTTTTTTTATTTATAGATATTTTATATGATTAAGACTAACGAAATAAATCTAAGTTCACAATCAGCTACACCACAGTGTCTGAACAACTTTTTAAAATACCTTTCTTAATGATTTCGTACCTACATTTTGATGTCGACTTGATTTTTAATTTTTAAAAATAGTTATGAAATAACACTACATCATTAATTATTTCCACGAGACGAGTGTTATTCTTTTTTTATCTATATTATATATAAAAACAAGAACTGACTGACTGACGATCAACGCACAGCCTAAACCGCTGGGTCTAGAATAATGAAATTTTGCACAAATGCTCCTTATGTGACGTAGGCGAGCAATAAGAAGGGATTTTTGAAAATTCAACTTCTAAGAGGGTAAACAAGGGTTGCAAAGTTTGTATGGGACAACGTGATTCCTTGGTCCGGTCTTCTTCAAATTTGGCATAAAACATCTTTAACTGAATTGATAGGGGACGTGTTTTGTTGAAATTTTATTGAAATTTGTCTTTTAAAATGGTTAAAATGGGGAAGAAAATATTTTGAGGGGAATTGTGCCCCATAATTCATATTAATAGATACTTCTTAATCGGTACTTTTTTTTTTGACACATGTTTGAAAGCTCAATTCGAATTAAAAAAGATGGTCTCAATTCTTGATAAGTAAATGTCAAAAAAATCAAATAATAATTTTATTTAAACTCTTCTTTTATTGATTTTTGCCCTTCATGCGGAATCGCCTTCATATTTTGTATGTCAAAAATACATTTGTGAGAAGGAAAACCTGTACAGGTCTGGCTAGGAATTATGAAAGAACAAGTTATAGGTAAGGTGTACATGGTTCGATTATCACTATCACAGAGTTTATTACCATCTTCGCTTACTTTCCTATTATATACAGGGATAATACAAACGATCAGAGGCGTTATAGATGAACATTTAGCTGAAATCTACAGTAAATGTCTGGTCACAATAGGAGTAACTGTATTAGTACGGGTTGCCTCAGCCTCGAAAGTCAGAAGACCTACACAATCCAGAAATATCAGAAAGAAAGAAGTCCAGATATCAATTCCTTAGCAAAAGCAGAGAATGCTCTCTAAACCAATTAACAAAGACATCAGGTACCTATCAATTTTTACAAAAATATAGATTTACTTCGCTCAAAGTACGTATTTTGATTTATTTAGTCAGAATTATATCTATACATATAAAAACAGTACTGTAAGTGCCGCGGGCTGGCCACAGAAGACGACAGATTACGGCAGATGGAGCAAACGAGTTCTAAAGCGGGCATTGCGACTTGGTCCACCCGCCAGATGGACCGAGGACCTAAAAGAGGTCGCAGGCTGGATGCTGAAGGCGCAGGACGTAATTTAGGACAGTGGGCCCATAGAATTATAACGCGTGTGTTATAAGTCTATGAGTGGCCTAAAAAGGCCACATTGTACGTTTCTTTCATGGATCTTATAGTGTTTCTCTTCACTAAATTGTCATTCACTAAATTGTCTTGAAGAACCTCATAGTGAATCTCATTGTAAATCATCTGAATTGACAGTTTTGTATGGAAATTCGTAAAATGGCCACATCCATGAATAATTATTTATTAATAATGTCAAATTCTATGTTCAAATTGGTGAATTATTAGATTGGTAAGGGGGGGACTAAGATTTCACGTTTAAATTTAGCATTTTAATTGTCATTAGTGTGTTTGCAGACTTGGGACTCTATAGAAACTTTTTGAAGCGTACACGTCAAAATAAACTCGTATTTTCATTAATGAACAGTGTAACCTTTATACTTTTGATTGTTGGCACTTGATGGAACTTTTTATACATTATGAAAACTCACTCACTTGTACTATTCCACAACTTTTATTATAATTTTAATAATACCTAACCGGTTTCGCTATTATAGCATTCTCAAAGGTCTCAAAGGACCTTTGAGAATGCTATAATAGCGAAACCGGTTAGGTAGATATTATTAAAATTATAATAGGTAAAAGTTGTGGAATAGTACAAGTGAGTGAGTTTTCATAACAGTGTAACCGTAGGTAGCCCAACAAGCAAAATAGTCTCAGAACACATATGTTATAGGAATAAGACACTTATAAGATTCTTATATTGATTTTGGCGTTCGCAATTACTCTTATATGCGTCTCAGAAAAAGCTATTTGGTTTTTGATCACGACTATTCTGATAATTAGCCTTTTAAGGGCTTATAATACTATGTATACAGATCACTATAAGCCGCACCCTCTTGTAAAAGCTTTTAGTAAGAGCAATCAGACTTAAGAATGAAGGTTCTTATAACCAGCAATTGTAAGCGCTTTTAAGATTGCTTATTAGGCTACTATAGACCCGAATCTCCTATTAAAGCTGCCCATAAGTGTAAATACACTTGATTCCATTTACACTTGTTATAGTAAGTTCAACTCATCAGTGCGCGCGGCGCTATGTGTGCGTGCGCTAGTAATTATAGAACTTTCATTTGTGTGCCAGTGACGTAGCCGTCTTCACAGAGTACATTTGTTTATTATGAGATAGAGACGTTACTCGACTTATTGACGACACCAGCGGTGCCAAGCAGTCTTTGCAGGAAACTCTCTGCGTGGCCGCGAAATAAAAAACAAAAAGCATACAGCGTCATCTACCACGTTTTGAAGGCAACTCTTACGTTATAATGAAACAAAATTAAATATCATGACAATTCTCAATGTAACTGCAATGTTGACATCCTGTGTAAGTTGGTTACATTATAATCCATTACACAGTGTTCTAAGTGATAATACCATGGGTACAGTCGTTAACGAAAATGTCTAGTTCTTCACGGAGAAAATGTTTAAGAAGTCAGATAAATATTTTGATGTGTCAATTCGATGTAATTAATATTTTTTATCACTACATATATATTATTACTAGCTGACCCTCGCAACTTCGTTTACGTCACACAATGTGCACGAAAGGAGAGGTAATTTTTCATCTGACTCGTCAAGCAACGTGTGAAACGGCCCTGTTTGCTTAATCATAATAGAGCTTAAAAATTAAAGCTATTCTAAAACAATTCTGTCGACGCCTTCGGCGCGGACTGATTTATTTTACAACCGCCTTAATAATTAAGCTCTTTTATGATTAAGCCAACACGCCCGTTTAGATTTACCCTCTCATTCAAGTAAAACCCTTGAATTCTAGGTTTGGCGAAAGTTGAGATGCCTCTAATTTCTGAACTACAAACCCCTTAATCTTGAAACTTGGGTCGAAAAATCCTTAAAGTATTTCCTTTCCAATACTATAAAAATATTTGAAATCGCATCACGCGTTGAGAAATTACAACTGAAAAACCATTTTATCTTTCATCCCCTCTCCCGCAGGATCCGCGCAAAATATCGGGATCAAAAGTATTCTAGAACCTTCCTCGGACTATAAGCTCGGAATGTACCAAGTATCATTCAAATCGGTTCAGTAGTTTCGGCGTGATACTTATTCGGTATACAGACAGACAGACAGACAGACAGATTTTTAAATTATCACATGAAATTTTTAAATTACATTTTCGGCTTCAGTATCGCTTATAGAACGCCCTACAGTAAACATTTTCAATATATCTTCCATGTACAGACTCTCGACCCTCAACAGATTTATTATAAGTATAGATAAAACAAAGTTCCCGCCGCGTCTGTCTTCACGACAAACTTAAAAACTACTGCATTGATTTTCATGCTGAGATCACCAATGATTCTTGAGAATGGTTTGCGTATATAATTTGTTGAGTTTGTTTGACATTGACTAAAATATAACGATATTAGTTGGAGATGTCGGAAAAAAATCAGGTGTATGGGAGCTTTTAACGAAAACGTTGCCTAAACCCTTCGAGGCATAACAAAATAATGTATGGTAGAATTGTGTAACTAATAAAGGCCTACAGAATAGTCGAAAAATGATACAGCTCCAAATCCTAATGCAGAAAAAAATAGAAATGCAGAGATGATGGTCGACAGAAAAAAAACATTGCTTATACAGTAAATATGACAATAATTTTACTGTATGACTTGATTTAAAAAGTAAAAAGACCATACTCTATACATCTAAAAAAACTGTGGAGAGTCGAGAGTCTGTACAATTGGAAGATAATTTGAAAATTTGAATTGTAGGGCGTTCTCTAATCGATACATACTGAAGCCGAAAATGTAATTGAAAATTTTCATGTCCATCTGTCTGTTTATCTGTATCCCGAATAAGTATCACGCTGAAACTACTGAATTGATTTAAATGAAACTTGGTACAATCTGAGCTTATGATCCGAAGAAGGTTCTGGGATACTTTTGATCCCGATATTTTGCACGGTTCCTTTGGGAGAGGGCAGGGCAGTTTTACACGCTGCTTGATGAGTCTGATGAAGAAATACCTCTCCTTTCGTACACCTTATGTGACGCAAACGAAGTTGCAAGGGTCAGCTAGTTTGTAATAAGATTGATGACATTCTTCAGCCACATGGCTTAAAAGTTCTTCGGCTACCACTGCGGCACCGTATCATCCTGAACTAAACCCAATCGAAAATGTAGGGGAAATTAAAAAAATATATAATGCCTCGCATAGCATCGAACAAAATGTGATGGGAATAATGAAATTAATAAACGAACGTTAAGGTCAAATTGATGAAGAGATGTGGCGTAATACAAAAAAAGAAGAATACTATGGACATTTTGATATGGAATCTGAATATATAATTAACCTTGTAGAGAGCAGCGAATCCTAAATTTCCTCAATTTTATTCTTTTAGCAGCAAAACATATTAATATGTTTAACATACATTTCACCCCTTAAGTTTTTTATTTTAGTTAAACGAGTGTTTTTGTATTTTGTACTTCACTGTACCTCTTGTCACGCACACGAAGTCACTGTGTTTATACGAGGTTTACCCACACATAGGGCCGCGCGCACAGATGAGTTGAACTTACTATACTTAGTTTTATAAGCGCTAATAAGTACAATATTTGAATCCGTTACAAATAAAGTAGTTTTATAAAACCATTTGTAAGTCGTAATTGACTTTTACTAATAACATACTTGCCACATGCTATTATAAGTGTTATGATTTTATACGAGCTAAGTTCAATACTGTTATTGTCAAAGAAACACTTGTTGATTCGTTGGTAAAGTCATTATAAGATTATTTACCCTTGCAATAGGTGGTTTGGGACCTTGTGAAGTTCAAGTCACAAAACCTGGCAAGGGTTCCGTATATTGGACTATGACTCAAATACAGAAGAAGTAACACCAAACCACTTAGGTGGTGATTATGCTCATGAATAAATAATAATATGACAAACTTGTACTGTTAGTATTAGAGTAAAAGCGCATTAACTCAAAAAAATATTACTTACTTACACAAATCGTCAATAAATACATACCTGCTGATATTCATGAACACAAATACCACCTACAGGTGTTATTTCAATATTAGGTTGTATATTTAGCGTTTTTCTTATTTCACCACGGATCCCCAAAAGATAAAAACATGGCGAGTGAATGCAGCGACTATGAGATATTATAGAACCGAGTTTGTCTATAGAGGTATAGTAGAACACTTCCAAATGCTAAACTAAAAATGGCTACCGAAAATGACTAATGGGGAACATTTTGTTATTTTAAAATAATGAATACGAATGTATAATTACTTATTTTAAGAGGGGCTTTAAATTTTTCACCAGAAACTTGGTATGTTGCACGAGAAATACGAGTTCCCAGTACGTTTTTGATTAACATCATGAAATACGAGGACTCTGAAAAATTATCATATAACTTGCCTTATTAATGTCTAAAATATTATTAGTATTTTAATAAATATTATTCGTATTATGTACACGGAGTGTGTAAAACTCCCAATATTGATAACTGAATGATTGACTGAACGAAATGAACGAAATGAGAACTTGTAGAACAGTTGTAAAGTGCATAACAATCTAGTTTAGTTTTCTAAGAGACTACTAATAGATTTGGTAGGATTGTATGGTTTTACAAAATGCCGCTACACGGCTGTTACAGTCGTTAGTTGAATTTCATGAGGGTACTATTAGACTGTTAAAAAACTGAATACACTAATAAAGTGGGCCCTTTTCCGGGCTTGTAAGCTCTTATGAGCTCGTTATAAGTCTATTGAAAATTGGTCTTAGGTTGCTTGTTGGGAGGTAACCCAGGTAGTTGAAAACGTTTTCAACACAAGTGATACAGTCCCTCTGCCGACCCTGGAAAATGTCCAAAAGACATAACATAGAGTTAAGGAACTTTGAGAAGTCTGAACCTGCGTTTATTGGTTGTTTTCATTAATTACCTTAGCCTTTGATTAGAATCAAAAGGCTAAGGTGACATTAGGTACATAATTATATACCTAAACCTAATAAATACTCTAAGATACTTATAATGTCACCTTAGCCTTTTAACATGATATAGTGGTCATCAAGTTATAACAACCTTACCTTTGAGACCGTAATGCCGAAAGGCGAAACCAGTCAGTTGTAAAGTAAATAAATGTTGTAGAACAGTATAAGTGGTGTTATTCAATATGAGCAGCAGGTTCCACCAAGTGTTATCAATCAAAAGTATAAATAACCTTTTTGGGCCTTTATTTCCCGTGGTCCACCTCGTAGTCCACCCAGGTGAACCACGGGAATTTTTTTTTACCCGTGGTCCACCTGCATAGCCCATATGGCTATGCAGGTGGACCTCGGGTAACAGTAAATTAACAGTAAATTATATAATAAAATTATGGATATACTTATGATCAAAAAAGTAAAAAATTACCAGTAGTACTACTAAGTGGTCCCAGTAGTACCACTGGTACTTAAATTTTACCCATGGTACTACTGGATCAAAAATAAATGAAGATCGGTAAAAACAAATGAAGATCGAAAAAACAAATGAAGATCGAAAAAACAAATGAAGATCGGAAAAACAAATGAAGTTTGAAAAAACAAATGAAGATCAACAAAAACAAATGAAGATCAGCGAAACAAATGAAGATCGACAAAACAAATGAAGATCGTCAAAACATGCAGATCAATAAAACAAACGTCTATAAGCAAGTTCATAAGGTCAAAAACTATTCGCAGCTATATTTTGTAATCTAGATGCGATTGCCATTCCAAAAAATAGGGGCAAGTAGGTAATTCTCGACCTTAACGACACTTATTTAAAAATGTCGGTGATTCCCATTAGTTCTATAGAACTGTGACGTCATAAAACTATTGAAACGTTTTTGTCCCTGTTTTTCTATGATAGATCAGATGCAATTAAATTTGTCCCATTTGTTTCATAGAAAAAGTAATACTTTTGCTTAATTGGAAACCTCGATCTCAATGTTCTATTTTTTTTTTTAATCTTTATTTTTTTTAAGGACAGGAAATCAAATTACATGATTATGTTAGCCCTATCATAACCTAATAGGAAAATGAGATGTTTCAATGGTTTAGAGCCTCATAGACAAATTTATAAATCATTAAAGCATTTTTACTACATGGTACTGAAAGTATACTATTAAAAAAACCTATATTCAGTCTGTTAACTTTTAAAGCCCCCACTAAAACATCCCTTTCTCTCAAATACCGGGCACATTCCATCAATAAATGGTAAACATCTTCTGGAACACCACAATTCTCACAGTTTGGGCTGGAGACTCTTTTCATAAGGAATCCAAATTTATTAAGTGGAATGTGCCCTGTTCTTAATCTATGAGCTATAACTATAAATTTTCTACCAGTTTTGATATTTGCAAACCATGGAATACGAGGAGGTTCACACTGCATTGTTCTGTACCAAATGCCTTTTTCTTTTGATATTTTATCAAAGTATTCTTTCCAGATATTGTGGCAATTTGTTTTATATTTACCCAAAACTTCCGAGTAATGACTTTTGACATCAGTTTGAATCCCCACGAATACCGCATCTCTAGCCAATGTATCAACCTTCTCATTTCCAACAATACCAATGTGCGATGGAATCCACTGCAATACTATGCTAACATTTTTGCATCTAAGTTCTTCTAATTGACTTAGAATGGCATAAGCTGTCGATACTCCTCTGCTACCAGAGGAGCAACGAGCTATATGCTGGAGCGAACTTTTGCTATCTGTCAACACTACAACTTTTTTAATACGTTTTTCTTTTATATGGATGCTGATAAGCAATAATGTGTTAACCCTCATGAGCCTTGTTTTGAGAAAATGGCGTCTTAAGAAGTTAAACCAATTCTTAAATAGTTTGTTAAGAGAAATATGTATCTATGATTCTTTTCTTTGTTTATTTAAAAGAAAAATGGATTTGAAAAAGATTGCGATTATAAAAAGACAGCAGGCTAGTATATTCTTCCGAAAAAAGGGGATTACTGGGTATTGCAAAATATGGAACACGCTGTAGGTAATAATCGAAACATTAAATTAAGGAACATAACACTGTTTTGCTAAATGTCGGTACCAAGATCGAATGACAATAAATGTATGTTGAGGAACATAAAGGATTATTGATAAACACATGTTATCACTTAAATAGTTTATCAAATAGTTTTAAGTGAACTCGAATTTAAACTTTAATAATATGAAAAATATAAGAAACCTAAACTTTATTACTAATTCATGAATCTAGTGTAACAATAAACATAATTTAGTATTCATTTTTCTTCTTCTTACGAGAAATATATTTTTCTTGTCCTCAGAATCATATTACATACATATTTTTGCAAAATAATTATTATATTTCAAAATATTATGTATTTAGATCGTCGTTTAGAAACAGCAGTTTTCTTTCATCAATGTACGGAAATAAAAAGATTTTTTTTTAATATTTATACCATATTAAGGTGGCGTACAAGGTTACGCTCACACCTAATGGAAAGTGGTCATCAGAGGCGCGACACTCGCCCTGCCTACCCTGCAAGAACCTTCTAAGACCCCCTTTGAAGAACTCCATACTATAGGCGTTTCGGAAAACCGACTCAGGAGGATCATTCCACGTGCATAGAACAAAGTCCTAATCGGACCTTACCGTGATCGAACGCGCCGGACGCAGTGTGAGGATGAACACCCTGTCCGTGGTGAGCGGTGCGATGATGGAAGGTACATCATATCAAACAATTCCCCAGTGCACAAACCGTTGTACAGACTGGTTTACTAATGTTTGCCATAATTTAAAATGCCATAATTTCATATGCCATACTGGTATTTGCCATAATTTCATTAGACATAACGCTTCAGTTGCCGTAATCGTGAAATGACATAAAATGACTTTCACTAATTCCATTGGTCATAATCGATCAAGTGTACCTAATAATTTAAATCCATAAATGTATTTGCCATAATTTTCGTTTTCAATAATGCCATTTTCCATAATGTTTATTCACCATAATATAAATAAAGATAATTTATACGACACAGATAATTTATTCACAATTAAACCTAAAACTAAACCTCATATGGCGTCTACTAACTAAGCACTTCTGGGTGGTTTAAAAAAAAACCACGAAGACTTAAGGCGGGAGCTCCGCTTCGCTTCGCTCCCGCCTTAGTCTTCTAACCTAACCTATCCGAGTCGGATTGCACTGAGTCGGGGTGTTAACGATAATTAATTTCGACCTAACAATATTATGTATTATTTTCATAATTATATCAAATTTTAATTATGTCAAGAGTCGATTATGAGATGTGTTACTTATGGAAACTAATTATTATGATATATGTTGTTATAGAAAGTCATTTTATGGCAAATAAAAGTTATGACTGTTGAGTTTTTATGGCAAACGTTATTAGTATAAATGATAATAGTGCAAATAAATATTATGATCGGGGATGATTATGGCAAACAATATTAGTGCAAATGAATTTATGGGAAACGAGAGAAGACCGTACAGACTGTAGACAAGAAGGTATTGTCTCTCCTATAAGTATAGAATCGTCGACAACTACTATGTCTCGCCTTTGCACCGAGTCGAATGGACGAAGCTGATATTCAGGTGCCCCAGCCCAAAAACAGCATTTGTGCCACACTGAAATAGGTACCGCTGCGTCCCACTGACCACCCCAGGCTTCTTGAACGCCAGCTTGTGAATTGTCCTCCAAATGACTGCGGAACTGAATGGCACTGGAAATGTCAACACCAAGGATCTTTATACTATTGGAGGTGGAAAGAGATGTGCCAGGAAATTACAGCGCCACAGTAAATGGGGTTTTCTTATCGGTGAATACACAAACTTGAGTCTTGGTAGGTGTTTTTGTCTGAAATTGCGGGTATATTTCTATGAGAGTAACCGGAATTTTAAATACAAGTTGTTCACGACCACTGCGCAGCGAGGAATATCGGAACGACCCGTATAATAAGTATTAACCGTAGGTACTATCATTTGCATAGCAATAAATGCTGTCACAGGACCGAATATCATTGATATGCAGCAAAAACAGAGTGGCCGACAACACCGAGCCTTGTGCCATGCAGTCAGAACAGCTCCTGTTGACGACAGTCCTCATACTTCTATCGGCGAAGATACTGGACACCCATCCGCGAAACCCCTGGGGCAGTTCATTGGAGGACAATTTCGTAAGAAGGCCACTGTGCCAGACCCGGTTGAAGGCCTTAGAGATGTCGAGGCTCACAACTAAGACCTCACCCTTATTCTCGATGGCCGTCGCCAAGCTGTGTGTGAGGTAGGTACACATGAAAATCGCCAGTCGAGCGACCGTGACTTAAATCGTTAGCTGGTCGTGTTCTTCAAACTTACATCAGGATATGTGTATTAATTACATGCTCCATCACTTTTAATAAAAGTGGGAGCATGTAATAAGTACACATTTCACAGGAGGTGATGGCTATTAGGCCTGTAATTATCCGCATCGGTCCCGTCACCCTTCTTGGGCACAGGATGCACGTGCATGATCTTCCACGATGCCGGGACTACTTTCATGGAATATGAAAGCGTGAAAAGACGTGTAAGTACCGGACACGACTCCGGACCACACTGCTTGAGTACCATCGCGGGTATACCGTCTGGGCCACTCGACTTATGAACGTCAAGGGGTTGAAGCTCCCGTTAAAAATCCCGCTTAGTGAATTTAACTTCCTGAAAAAAAATCTACTTTATCTTGGCGGTGACATCTCTCCACAACAACATAGATATACATTTTTTAGTGGGGCTATATTATCAGATCTACGAATAAAAATGATTTTTCAATACAACATCAAGGTACTTAACACTTAGATCATCTAACCACAGGATGCACCTTACTTAAGCATTGTTTTCTGCCATTGCACATGACCATTTGGTCTTTTGACTTTATGAAAAGCCTGTACATCAGTACATCATTTTATATGATTAAACTAGTACATTACATTGTAGTTGACTGTACAATAACAATTAACACACAACAGCCATTACGCGTTTGTCGATTAATACATTTTTAAATGCAATGAAATTTTATCTGTCTTTGTTTTTCCCCCTTCACTTGTATGAAAACTGGCAGAATATTTTTGTATGCGGTGGTTCGCAAAGGCTAGTCCCGTGTTATATGGTCTAAGACTTAACATAAAACTATTTTTCATAAAAAGTTCGTCAATATTCGGTAATAATATGTCAATCACCATAAACTGTAGGGAAGTACGCACAAAATGACATGGTGTTTTGTTTTTTGATCATATTTATTTATTTAACGTTATTAGAATCAGTATAATTAGTTTTTACTCATTTTAGGTTCATTGACTATCAGTAACACGGTCTTTTAATCAAGTAGGAACTATAATAAAATATATATTCAGGAATATAATAACCAATTACAAAAACCATTTTGTCCGTATAGTACGGACAAAATGACATACAGAGTAAGGACATAATGACATAGAAATAATACACGTAATGACCTAAGAAATCTTCGCTGTAAATGTTTTCTTAGATCTGCCGAATCCTTTAAAATCAGCGCTCCACACGTTGTTGGAGTGCACAGCGTGAGCGCAACAGCGCCAGGTCCTCGTGGCAGGTCTGGACGTGGACACTCTCGCTCGAGAACATGGTGCGAGCCATGATCGCCAGCGGGAGTAAGTGTGACTTCGATGCCTCTTTCTAGGAGCAGGTCATGTTCGTGGAAGAGACGGCGGGGAGGGAGCAGGAGTGGACTCTACCACTCGCAGTCATACACACAGGACTATCGGCCTCCAAGACCGGACCTCAGGACGGTGAGGGTGCTGCTCTCCGTCCTTACAGAAGCAGGCCCTAGGCGGCAGCGTGACGTGAGGGATTCTCGAACTTCCCCATAAGAAGCGAGATGACACCCGTAAACCCCCTAAAGACGCCGGTTAGCACCCGAACCAGAAACTCTACGGACAAAATGACATACCATGTCGTTTTGTCCATTGTGTATGTATGTCATTTTGTCCAAATGTAAACAAAAACGAATAAAAAGTCATAATTCCATCAAAGAACTAACAATTGCAAAACAGTTTATTGAAATCACTGGGTACTGTCATAGTTCATAGATTTTAATAGAATTAATTATAAATAACAACAAATAACTCACCAGAAAACAGGAGAAAAGCACGTGCACAAAAAAAACTTTTTTGGGCACGTTACACGTTCGGTCTCGTTACCGCGGCACAAATGCACCAATGGCGCTCAACATCTGACAGGATTATAAACATGGCTGCCGTCGTGTAATGCATTTATAGAGAGGTCGCTAAAGCCCGCCAATTTTGAGAAAAGGTGACTATGTCATTATGTCCATACATGTCATTTTGTCCGTATTTCCCTACTTCATGCATTGTTAAGAGAGCTTTCATTGTTTAGCAACAACGTGTTATGCTGCATAGTACGGCATACGGTATTGCGTTGTGTTTAGCAATAATCAGTTAAGTGACAAAAGTTACAATAAGTCAATCAGATCGGACCAAATCATATCATTATAGCATGAGAAAGACCTTAAAAGTTGACATATGCCTACACAATTATTAAATTAATTCGTTATATAATTTAAACCGGCAATATTTTAACCTTTAAAATAATCACTCATGACAATCTTTAATAATAAAAATTACAGACATATCTGGATTGCTTACAATTCACTAATACATGGGTTTATTGTATTTTAGTACTTATAATGGGTGTATAAATTAAGAATTTAATTATTTATTATGAGCTCGTTGTTTGGCGCAGCGCAGAATCGCTGAATGACATTTTAGCAACACAGTGTCAAGTCTCATAACATATTTTTATTGACAATACATGTCACTACTTTGAATTTCGACGATGTTATGGAACTTAAAGCATTATTGAAGAATGTGGTATATGTGATTTCCAATTTGTTTTATGATCTAAATCCATTTTTTTCGTACTTGTATGTTTTATGGACCCTGAAACACTTTTGCAGATTGTAAAATACGTGATGCTTTATTAAAATATATCAAAACCTTTGAATTTGACTTTTTGTGGGTTGACACATTATTGCTTATCAGCATCCATATATGAGATTGCTTTTGATATTGCAGTGAGCTCCACCGTCATTATAGAAACATGAATATTAGAAATTTTAAACGAACCGCTGTTATTGCTGTAGGGATCATAAAATGCGGCACCTGAGCCATTAGAACTCTTTGACCCATCGGTAAATCTCCATGTTCTACAAGTTCCCTATTTACATGTTCCTAAATGCCTTTCACACATTTTTTATTCCAACTCCTATTTCCATAACCAGTTTTACTTAAATACATACTTACATTACATATTATACCTACAATACACACTGGACCTTAGTGTCCTATATCGGAACAACTTTATAAAAGGAATTATAGAATATTACAGTTGAATGTTGCAATAAAACAAGCTAAATCATTTAAAGCAATTAGTTTTATTAACCATAATTAAAATAAACGAAAACGAAACGTTCTATCGTAGTTCTATTGAACAAATGGGACAAATTTAGTTGCATCTGATCTATCATAGAAAAACAGGGACAAAAATGTTTCTACAGTTCTATGACGTCATATTTCTATAGAACTAATGGGAGACACCCAAAAATGTGCTTTTAGGCGTTTATAGACATCACTGATCACGAATATATAAAAAACTAGCTGATGCCCGCAGCTTCGCCCGCGATGGCGCTGTATGTGAAATTTTGCTGAATTTTCTTTGCTATAAACCTCACGGAGCCCGAGACCTTTCCAACGAATGCAAAACCGTGGAAATCGGTTCGTGCGTTCTAAAGTTATAGCGTCAGGAAGGAAAACCCGACTTATTTTTATATAGTAGATAAATAAATATTATGCATGCTCCTAAGGTCGAAATTCGCTTGGACCCATTTTTGTAATCTAGATGCGATAAACATTCAAAAAAATAGGTGCAAGCAATTCTCGACCTTATAAACATGCATAATATTTATTGATTTTTTACATGTTCTTGATCAGTGATGTCTATAAACGCCACAGAGCACATTTTTGAGATGTGTCATTAAGGTCGAGAGTTGCTTGCACCTATGTTTTTGAATGGCAATCGCATCTAGATTACAAAATATGGCTGCGAGTAGTTTTTGACCTTATAAACTTGCTTATAGTCTTTTGTTTTATTGATCTGCATATGTTTTATCGGTCTTCATTTGTTTTTCGATCTTCATTTGTTTTGCCGATCTTCATTTGTTTGTCGATCATAATTGGTTTCGCTGATCTTCATTTGTTTTGCCGATTTTCATTTGTTTCGTCGATCTTCTTTTGTTTTGTTGATCTTCATTTGTTTTGAAAATTATTTCATTACTTTATACATTTTACCTTTTAGATGTTCTTCGAATACCACAACCTATAATGGATCTTTTTCCACTGACATGTCCTAAAAGATCCATTTTTCATAAAAAATACTTTAAGGTATTAAAGTGGACATGATATGTCCACAAAGATCCATGATGAATCTTTTTAATGGATTTTAGGTTTAGGTTACCATAGCTGTAAGTGTTGATAGAAGAGCGCTAAGTGTCAGGTGGACCACGGGTAAAAAATATTTCCCGTGGTACACCTAGGTGAACTACGGGTAATAAAAAAATTCCCGTGGTACACCAGGTGGACTACGGGTAAAAAAAAAATCCCGTGGTTCACCTGGGTGGACTACGAGGTGGACCGCGGGAAATAAAGGTTTTTGGGCTACCTACATGTCACAATGTTTCGGGGAGTGCCACGGGTCCTTCTAAGTTCACATGGCATCCGCAGTGGTAGCTTATGGGATGTGCTATGGGTCCGGAATGCATTAATTGTTGGATTTATAAGCCCTTTTGGGCTAGCAAAGAAGACCTACATATCGAGACAGATATTTTATTTGCAATTATTACGGATTGACCAATCCTAAGGGAGCCACAAATCTTTCTCCAATATTTACATGGCACCCACAATGGTACCTCATGGGGTTGTGGCATGGGTTCGGAATCCTAGGGGTACCATGGACCCTCCTCCAAAGATTATATGACACCCCCAGGGATATCTTTCGGAGGGTACCATGAGTCCGGAATGTATTATTCCTGGATGTGGCACAATCCTTCTCATAAGTTAACATGGCACCCCCGGGGTATCCTATAGGTCCAGAATGCATTTCCAACAGTGTTAAAAGCACAAGCCATCCTGTCCAAGCCAAACTCACCTGTCAACTAGTACATCTGCTAATCTGCTGTCATTCCTGTAGACCTGAGGCTTCGATGCGAAAGGATTTTTTACATACATTGATGGTAAAGGTGAAATTAGAGATCTAAAAATGATATAGAAACTTTATACACTTAAGTATTGCTTAATTTATTTATTCATTCATAATAACAGTGCTCTAGCCATGGTAAAAAAATTGTACAATTCGCATACACAAAATCTTCAACATGCTATTGGTGTCGGTTAAATCTTTTTCTTTTGTATATGTCCTTCCAAACCGGGGCTTAACTTTAGATTGTCCTCCCACGAGTTTGGAGTTTATATTTTTTTTACACAAAGCTAATATTATTAGAAGCCTCCACACGAAGTTTTAACTTGCGGAGATTAATGGTTAACGAGAAAAAAAAAAATGAAAATCATAAAAATTTACCAAAAATTGTCACTTTTGACCACAGAATACCTACACTCTCAATGCTCTTGACATTCGGCTCGTCATTAAACGTTTCGTTTTACATATGGTTTACGCACTAAAATGTTTGTGTACGTTACCCCAGCAAAAAAGTAGCTCCCAAACTGATTTGAGTGGAACCTATATTTAGAGCGTATTATGCCATATATGTGCGCCGAAAAAAAAATTTGTGCGTATTGACGTTGTGGAAAAAAAAGGAAAAAACGATTTCTGCTGGAGTAACGCCGTTCCAGCAGGAAAATTCAAAACGAATAATCTTAGAGAGAAATATTTTGCATGCACCGAGGGCTAATACTTTTACAAATATGTGCCCTTAAAATAAAATTTGTGCGTCTTAAGAGCTTGCCTGACCCTAACCAAATCGCATGATTCACTGCCGCTACCCCCGCGCCCCTTTGCTACAGATCGCGCGCCATAATCACGCGGCGCCGCGTCAGTCGGTGACAGATTATGATAGTAACGCGAGTAGGGGCGGATCACAACGCACTAGCGAACAATGAATAGAATGGAGTAGAAATTTGTGTGAATAGTTTCACTCGGTTTTTGGTTTTTTTTTTTTTTTAAATTTACCGTATTATACTACTTATAAAAATAGGAGGAGAATTTTTATAGAACTTTAAAATGAACAATTTCGCAATTCACAATTTTTATGTAACTTTAATTATATTTACTTAGCGCACGCAACGTATACTCTCAAAAGGAATAAATTTTCCCGTTTTCGAAACTTTATTCATAGTTGCTCCTATTCGTTGAAGTGTAATGTTATAAACCTTCCTCAACAAACGGACTATCGAGCACCCAAACTTCGAAACATAATTTTGTGGATCACACGAATATTCGGCCCGACCCCAGAATAAAATCAGGGCCTCAGCACGGCCATCGGTTATACTACCGAATGCACCACCGCATCAAGGCGAGTTATGAAGAACGAATAATCCTTTTTTACTGTAAAAGAACAATGATGAAAAAGATACTATCTATCTATCTACCTTCACGCCAAATCCCTTGCGGGGTAGGCAGAAAGAACCAAGCGCCACACGGCACGGTCCATACACACCTCACTTGCTTCTTCAACTTTCATTTTTCTTTTCATGCATGCACGTCGGTTCCTTCGGCTCTTGACACGACCTTCAACTAATACACGATTAATTTAGTCGTGGTAGGTGTGTCGTGGCCTTCCCCGACTCCTACGTCCATCCACTTTCGCGTTGTATATCTGTTTTGTCATTCTTTCATCTCCCATTCGCTCCACATGCCCGAACCATCGTAGCATGTCCTTCCTTACTACTGTTTGTACATTCTTTTTATGTTATTTCTTTTTCATTGTTAATTTTTTATTGGTGTACAATAAAGTTTTACTTACTTACTTACTTACTTACTTTAACACCGACACTCTCTTCCAGACCAACTCTCTTTCTTACATCTTCATTCCGAACGCGATCTGCGAGCGTTACTCCGCAGATTTTGCGTAGCGCACGCATCTCGACCGCGTTTATTCTACTTTCATGCGTTTCCTGCCATACCTAACTCTCGCTTCCATACATTAGCGTAGGTATCAGCACCGCACTGTGTACTGCGAGCTGGGCCTTTTGACTTAGGGTTTTGGTACCCAAAAGTTTGCCTAACGCTCCATTCACTCTATTTCCCGCAGTTACCCTCCTTTCTACATCAGTGGTGTACCGTCCATCCCTGCTTAATGCACATTCAAGATATACAAACTTATCCACCTGTTCCAGCACTACATCATTTACAGTTATCCTGGCATTCGTTCTGTCCTCTTCTCTTTCGAATAGGTACCATCACTTTAGTTTTAGTCGCGTTCAAATGTAAGCCTCTCATTAGACTATCATCTTTCATCGCTGTGACTAGAGACTGTAGTTCTGATGGCGATTCGGCTATGAGCACGGCATCATCTGCATACAGCAAACAGTTCACATTCACAAGTAAGTCACCCATTCGCAATCCAACATTCATCGATCTTACTCTCTTAAGAAAATCGTCCAGGTACAGGACAAACAGCAGGGCTGACAGCACGCAACCCTCTCTGACGCCAATGTTGACGTCAGACCAGGGAGACAGGCTGCCGCCCACCCGCACACATGCCGTACATCCCACATAATTATGTAGACTACACGGCACGAAGCAGCGCCAGGGCCGTCTTAACCGGGGGTGCAGAGGCGCGGCCGCACCCGGGCGCAGAGCCCGAGGGGGCGCAGGCCGAGCCCTAAACATTTCGATATTTCCTTAATTAAACTTTCGCCATTTTCCCGCGTTTCGTACACTTACGTCCTACATACATTAAAATATAGGCATCAACCAATATTAAATAACCATTGTATCTATTTTTACTTGACACTGCAATCTCGAAATTAAATGAGAGATTCGAATTGCTAACGGATCACAATAATGTTTTTTCAATCTTGCATAACATTGAGAACTTTAGGAAAATGGAGCCGATTAAAAAAACACAAGTTTCACCTTACAAGAAAAATTAACATTTAAAAATACAGATATTGACGGGGAAGATTTGTTTAATGAATTAGAATTTGTTGCCGAATTTAACACTGCCTGTAACAGTAGCCTAAGAAAAACAGCCTTTTTCAAAATTGAAGTTACCTACTAAAAAATTATCTTCGGCCAACCAAGACCCAAAACAGACTGAAAAACTTGGCAATTATAAGTATAGAATCAAAAATTGGTAGCAAAATAAACAACATTATTAAAATATTTACCAACTCAAAAGTCCGAAAACTTGACTTTGATTTTAATAATTGAATAAAAATTATAGAAGAAATATGTATGTACCTACCTAATAAATACCTAATAATTTATTATGTAGTTGTTTTTACAGCGGCAACAAGCAGATAGACAGTTAAAATTAGAGATGCGCCGAATGTGGGTTGAACCGAATTTAAACTACAGCCGAATGTTCGGAATAAAATGTACCATCCCGAATATTCAGCCGAACTATTCGGTTCAAATCAACGCGGCAAACAGGTCAGTCGCCGTGACTGGCGAAATTCTTTCAGCACTGCTCGCGCAGCCCTCACCCCAGGGCGCCGATTTTCAATCGAACGACTTGCGTGAAGAAAGTTTAGTCGAAATGTCTTTTGTCCCACCTTGAGTCACAAATATTTCACCAGCAAATCTCCGTCTATGCAGGGAATCGCCACTTGGTTACTATTATAAAGTGTTACGCCTAGGTCTACAGATCATCCTTCAAGCTATAAAAAATCGAAGTTATCGCGAAGGCCTCTAAGTAGAGGATCGTTTATAATCCTCATAGCACACCTCTATAACAAGTCGAAAGGACAAAGCTTTCAGAGAATTTTTAGATTAAAATTCAGGAGCACCAGTTAAAAAAATATGACAGCACTCCATGTGTGGCCGCACACGCAGTTAGAGTAAAATTAGCAAAAGATGGTGAGAGGAACGAGCTCATTTTTAATGAAATCAGTTTTGTTTTCCGCCAACAAAGAGTTTAAAAAATAATTTGGATTGAAATGAGTGAGGTGAATTTTAAAATATGAAATGGAAAATGAGCAGTCCACACGGAGCTTTTTGGACCGGTTGTGTGCGGTCGTGTTTTGCAGTATTAGTGATACCTAATGTCGTGTGACACGTAATTAAGTGAAGAAAAAGTATTTGTATATTGTATCTTAAAGAAGACCAAATAAAAACGAACTCGCAATGACTCTGACCACTATTTAGGACTGAGCTAGCTCATTACAACAATTTCTGCCACTCAGTCCTTTTATCTCGACCATTTATTGGTAGGAAAACAAGTACTTTGCGAGTTTATTGCGAGTTAAGCGGATTCAATAATGGATGTTTCGGCTCGCGGTGGAAACCGGGTATTTTTTGGGAAGCAACAATAAGCACTCACGAGTTTTTTGGACTTCAGATTGGCCTTATCACCTAAATGACTATGTTCTTCTTGGGCTCCCATTTTCCGCACTTAGGTTCGCCAGTGGACCCATTGTGCGTGAGTGTTGGCTGTCACTCCAGCCAACCCAGCTCCGACCAGAAGCGCAGGATCCTCTTCGGGTCCTCACACGCCTCCCGGAGTGTTGTGGGGCTGCCAAGTATGTTGACTCTGTATGTAACCAGGCTCTCGCACTCTAAGATTGCGTGAGCTATGGTTTCTTCTTTTGACAGGCACGCTCTGCACAGCGTGCTGTCCGTGATACCTAAGACATTCAAGTGCTTATTTACTGTGCAATGACCTGTTATTGTGCCTACCATGGTTCGTAGATCACCTTTATTCAGATGTAGCAACGTTCTAGCTAGTTTTGGCCTGGGTCTCGGTAGAGCTTCCCTTGATTGCCTGCAACTTACTGTTTGTGCCCATCTCTTTTCATGCCGCTCTTTCGTGCGTTGTCTCAGCCATGCCCTTACCTGGTAGAATGGTATTGGTATAATCGGGCTTGGTCCCACCGGTGTGGTGCTGGAACCCAATCTGGCCAGTTCGTCAGCTGCATCATTGCCGCTCGATCCGCTGTGACCTTTTATCCACTGAAGGCTTACCTTGTGTGTTAGGGCCAGCTTTTGTAGCCCCTGGTGGCATTGAAGCACCAGCCCAGAGTCGATTGTGGAGCTCCTCAGAGCTTTTAGCACTGCTGCGCTATCGGAGAGGAGCCTGATGTGGTTGTGCTCAATTTTCCTGGAGTCGATTGCATTGGCTGCGTTAATTAAACCTATGCACTCACATTGGAAGATTGACGAATGAGACCCTAAAGGTATTGATGAGTGTATGTTGAGCTCCGGGGAGTAGGTGCCTGCTCCTGATCCGTGGTCTGTTTTGGATCCATCCGTGTACACTCTGAGTTCTCTTATACCGGAGTGGTCCTTGGCGGACTCTGCCAGCGATATATTGTACTTACGGTCAAACACGTATGTTTTCGGTATCCTGTCGTTAGGGGCTTCCACGAGAGGTTCAAACTCTATTGCGTCCTCTAGTATGCGCCTATGACCTACCCTTGAGCGCGTCCATTGTTTTGACGCCTGAAGTCGTGCCGCCGCGGCGGCCGCTTCCTGGTGAACGAACAGGTCCAGAGGGGGTAAGCAGAGCATTGCCTCCATCGCTGCTGTGGGTGTGTTGCGAAAGCATCCCGTGATGGCGCAACACGCCGCTCTCTGGAACTGCTGCATTTTATCTATGGCTGAAGCTCGCAAACTATTGCGCCATACGTTACCTGTGGTCTTATGACTGTGGTGTAGAGCCAATGTATGATTTTCGGTGAGAGTCCCCACTTCTTACCGATCATTCGTTTGCATTGCCAGAATGCAATGGTGGCCTTACTGATTTTTTGTGTGAGGTGCTTATTCCATAGCAGTTTGCTGTCCAGTGTGACCCCCAGGTACTTGACTTCATTTGCTAAGGAAAGTTTTGTGCCAAAGAGCTGTGGGAGTTTCAGATTATCTATTTGGCGTTTGTTGGTGAACAGAACCATTTCTGTTTTCGTCGGATTTACCGTGAGATCATGTCTGATGCACCGTTTTTCGACGATCCTCAAGGCGTTGTCCATCAGGTTTGTTATTGTACCTAGGAACTTGCCACTTACCAGTATGGTGAGGTCGTCAGCGTAACCTACAGTGAAGTATCTCTCTCTATTGAGTACATCTATGAGCTCGTTCACCACGAGGTTCCACAGGAGCGGAGATAGAACCCCCCCCTGCGGACATCCTTTGGCTGCGATCCCTCTAGATGTGGAGTTCACTGTAATTTGTATAGCCCTGTGTCGTAGCATATTCACTATCCAACTTACCACAGTGGGGTGTACTTTATGCTTTTGCAGGGCTCTTTCGATACTTACAAAGGTCGTCTTGTCGAAGGCACCTTCGATGTCTATAAAGACGCCCAGTGTTGATGATTTACTCTCTAGGGAGTCTTCTATGTACGATACTACCTCATGCAGTGCTGATTCGGTGGATTTTCCGGAGCAGTAAGCGTGCTGCTTTGTGTGCATTGGTATTTGTCGGAGTACTTTCTCCCTTATTTCTCTCTCGCATAGCCTCTCTAGAGTCTTTAATAGGAATGAAGTGAGGCTTATTGGTCTGAAGGACTTAGGATGAGTGTAGTCACTTTTACCTGGTTTAGGTATGAAGAGTACTTTGACTTCTCTCCATGACTTTGGCACGTACCTGAACGCGATGCATCCCGTGAAGATCTTTGTCAGGTGCGTAGTGATAGCCTCTATACACCATAACATAAGTCCGGGGAATATACCGTCTAGTCCCGGTGATTTATATGGTTGGAAGCTTTCGATTGCCCATCTTACCTTGTTATCGGATACTATGGCCCTAGCTGTGGGCCAGTCCGGCTCGGATTCGATGGCGCCTTCTGTGTCTTCCCAGTTGATATCTGGTTGGATTTGACAACCTGGGAAGTGTGTCTGTAGTAAGACCTCACACGTTTCGGAGTCAGATTTTGTGTAGGTGTTGTCTACCTTTTTTAGAGATCCAATAGACTTATCCGTGTCCTGAGATAGAAGTTTTTTGACTCTTAGTGCGTGACTATTGGATTCAATATTGGAGCAGAAGCGTTTCCACGCCTCTTTTTTTCTCTGACTGATACGCTTTTTGAACTTTGCTTGTGCTAGCTTATAGGCGTCCCAGTCAGACTCTGTTCTGGTGTTTTTGGCTCGGTTGAAGCGTTTTCTTACCTTGGTTCTCAACCGTTCGAGGTCCTTACTCCACCATTTTTCTCCCGATTTTGTTCGATTGTCAGGGACGGTTAGGGGGCACGTTTCCTCATAGCAAGTGGTGAGTGTGTCTGTCACCTTCCGGACATGTTGTTCTATGTCGGCGGTGCCTGAGTAACTTACCTCTGAGTGTGCATCTCCTATGTTTAGACCTACTAGAATTTTGTATTTTTGCCGGTCCGTTTTACGTGGGTTACGTCTTGGGGCCGTGGGAATTTTGCTCCAGTCCAAGTCGAACATGATTCTTCTGTGGTCGGAGCATGATGGTTCTTCTGATAGTCTCCAGTTTTTTATCAGATTTGATGCTAGGTTAGATGCTAAAGTAATATCTATGAGTGTGTGGGCCCTACGAGTATTGAAGGTCGGTTCGGAGCCCACATTTAATACGTTTAGCTGTGTGGATATTAGGAAGTTGAAAAATGACTCACCTCTACTATTTGTGTCTGCGCTTCCCCAGATGTGGTGATGCGCATTGGAGTCTGCGCACACGATGAGCTCCAGGCCCTCATCTTCGCAATATCTCGTCAACTTGACCAGTTCGTCGTTGGGCACTGCGTCTTCTCCGGGCTGGTAGGAGGACGCTAGTATGATGTCACCGGTCATGGATGTTGTGCTGTCAACAGCGGAGGTGTTCTTGAGTCTAACAGCAGTTAGGTCTCTAGAACAGAACTCATTTAGTAAAGTGGCAGGGATATTGTTAGGCATATAAACACAAGTACGAGGCCCGCTCACTGTAGTATCTAGGAGTAACTTACCCCCAATGTTGGAGAGACCACAGATCTTGTTTTTCGCTATCCACGGCTCCTGGATAGCGGCTATGGTCGACTTATTTACCTCCAGGTGTCTGCGCAGGGCAGCCGCTGCGAGCCGCTTGTGCTGGAGGTTTGCTTGCACTATCGGTATAGTGCAAGCCTGGGAATTATTGGGATGAGGTGGTGGCGGCTGGGAGGTCATCATTGTTGATGGTCTCCATCCCCTCTTCCTTCTTCTTCTCGTCGCTCGACGATGCGCCAGGGGTTTCCGGCCTTGCGGCGGCACCTCGTCCGGCGGGGGCGCTTTCGCTTCTCCCCTGAGTGGCGAGCGACTTGATGCCCGATGGTCCGGCCTTGTCCACGTTGGTATCTACTGGTGGTTGGGCGGCTTCGGTCGTCTTCTTCGTCTCTTCCTGCGCGACGGAGGATCCTATAAACTTGAGGTAAAGGCTGCCCAGCTCGTAGGCAATCCTTTGTCCTCTGGCCTTGATCTTCTCGACGTCGTACATAGGAATCCCGAGCATGAGGAAGACGCCCTCTTCCTGCTCCTGATCCGAGTAGATGTGCCACTCGTAAATGACTATGTTACTGTGCGTCACTAGAGATTTATGTACCATGGCGTTAATTATGGGAAAACGCCTCCGTATTCAATAGTAATTAATTTTGTTATTAATAATTTCCACATTCGGTAATTATTCGGCAAATAAACCGAATATTCGGCCGAAACCGAACTTTTCAAAACTTTCCAAATTTACCGAATTCGAATATTCGGCGCATCTCTAGTTGAAATAAAAAGAGATTAGATTTACCTATAACTTAAAATATGTTAGCGGTACGTACCGACCTTCGGAACCCTTCGTGCGCAAGTCCGATTCGTACTTAAAATAAAACATTGTTTATTTAATGTAGATTACAGATCTTATAGAAAAATAAATAGAATTAAAAATAAAAGTTTTTTTGGTTGACCGGTGAGGAGGGGGCGCAGTCTGAGCTTCGTACCCTGGCGCTATATAGCCTTAAGACGGCCCTGAGCAGCGCACCATCAATGCCAAATCCTGGCAAGATGATGAGATGAGACGTAATCCAAACACGCTTTCTTCTTTCTTGCTACGCAGGATTGAACGTCTGCATCCCACCAAGCATCACCTTTCGAATATTCATGTCTCTTTGCACTCCCACATGCTTCTTTTGCACTATCCACTGTACCTACTTTCTTTCATAATATTCCAGCATTCATCCACATTATATTATATTATATTTATATCTTCCAGTTTTTCACTCTTTATCCTTTCAAAGTCTCCGAGAGGGACACGCACTCGCCAGTGCCTCCACTTCTTGAAAAGACTGAATGCAGAAAAAGATACTAATAATACTATTTTTTTTAACGTGAGATAAAATCCATCATGAGTGCTATGCCGGACTCCTACCGACTAAAAAACCTCAAGTAACGCCCAACAGCCTATGGTTGGGAGCCCCGGGTAAGCCCTCGGAAGGATGTTCCAGGACTTCTAACAGACCTACGGCAACAATTGCGACCTCGCCCAGGGGGCGGTTCGGGTGCTATATATACCGCGTTTTTGGGGGGTTTCGGGTGTGATCCCGCTTCTAAGGGCGTGCGTGAACTTCTCACGTCACGCTGCCGTCATGGGCCTGCTTCTGTAAGGACAGTGAGTAGCCCTCTCGCCGTCCTCAGGCCCACAGTCATGGAGGCCGATAGTCTTCGGCGAAGACATATCGCCAATGGCTAGGCACCAACTGCGGAACTCGGGTGGGAAAGTTTTCTCCCGTACCCGCCCCACCGCCTCTTTCAAGAGCATAACCTGCTCGCGGAGCGAGGCGGCGCAGTCCCACTTACTCCCGCTGGAGAGCATGGCTCGCACCATGGTCTCGAGCGAGAGAGTGTCCACGTCCAGACCCACAACGAGGACCTGGCGCTGTTGCGCCCAACAGCATCATCATTCAGTAAAAACTCATTTTTCTTTCATTAGTACCTTCAATAAAATGATTATTCTTTTATGTGAATCAACAAGTTTAGTATTTTTAAACAATAAATTTGTTTTGAAAATATCACCGGCAATTTTCTACTATTAAATCGAAAGCCTAAAGACAGTGTTACATTTTAAAGATTTTTTAAAATACTAACACTGTCTTTAAATTTGTACTTGAATTAGCCGACTCCATTGTTTTATGTTCCGTGCAATTACTTCCGGCACCGCTCGCACTCCTAGTAGTGGCGGTTTCTGGGTTTTGTATGACATTTTTAGGGTTCCGTAGCCAAATGGCAAAAACGGAACCCTTATAGATTCGTCATGTCTGTCTGTCCGTCCGTGTGTCACAGCCACTTTTCTCCGAAACTATAAGGCCTATGCTGTTGAAACTTGGTAAGTAGATGTATTCTGTGAACCGCATCAAGAGTTTTGTATAAAACGAGAAAAAAGCAGTTAAATTTGGGGTCCCCATACTCAGAACTGAAACTCAAAATTTTTTTTTTCATCGAACCCATACGTGTGGGGGGTATCAATAGATAGGTCCCCAAAAATGCTATTGAGGTTATTATAGTAACATATTTTTTTTCTAAAGTGAATAGTTTGAGCAAGAGACACTTCCAAAGTGGAAAAATGTGTCCCCCCCCCCCCTCCTCTAACTTCTAAACTAAGAGAATGATAAATCTAAAAAATATATATCATGTACATTGTCATAAAATCTACCAAAGAAAATTGGTTTGAACGAAATCAAGATGGTAGTTCTTTTTCTTTAAACGTCATATACCGCAATTTTCGCCGAGAAAAATCACTACCACTGCGAACATCAATGAAAGTTACAAAGAACCACACGAACTTTTATATTATATTACTTCCTGCTACGGAACCCTTCATGAGCGAGTTCAACTCTCACTTGGCCGGTTTATTATTATTGTTCCTAGAAAGCGTCCAGTTCAATTAGGCAACCTATCGGACTTGGGGAGGTAAGACAGCAGTCGCTCTCAACTTTGCCAATAGGGATGAAAATTCAATTCATAGCTGCTGCTCCTGGCAGCCAATAAAAGCTGCGTCGGGTTTGAAATATGGTTGGGCTTGAAGGCAGCTGGGCAGATGCTAATATGCAGAAAAGGTCTGGGCCCCATGAAGATCTTCTAGACCCAAGCCGACGTCACTTGAAGCAGTGCAGGTGCTGACCAACGAACGAGGTCCTGGTACAGGTATTCCGTAACGCCATTGAGAACTCGGATGATTCTCGGTGGCAACAATATCGAGGAGATAATATGCCAAATCATACCGACCTAGGTTCAAAAGTAACACCCCAGTTTCTACAAGCCATCGTGAAGAAACTAAGTAAGATGAAGAAAATTTATATCGGATAGTAAACAATCAATACGGTTCTTAGCTTTTTATTTCTTTCATTCTACGAGCGAAAAACGCTTTTTATGTTCCTTTTTAGTCATTTTTTGGTCTTTATATGTATAACTTTTATAATTAGTGACATTTATTATTTACACAAATTAAGATTTTATGCACCTACAGCCCCCCCCCCCCCCCCCCCAACTTCAGGAATTCAAAAGCTTTATAATCGATCTATCGATGTCGTAATTGAGCATTGTGTGACGCAATCGGGCATAGGTCCGCTTCTTACAAGGCGCGCAGCCAGACTAAACCTAATCGGTAAAGGATAGCGCATACAGATTTTGCGAGGAAAGAAAGAGAGAGAAGGTTTGGAGCGCGTTTAGCGAAATGATATGAAAGCTAAAAAACAGATAATTACAGATAAAAAGAAAACTATTATAAATATTAAAAAAACCGACTAGTGTAAATGAAGTTTTTAGTATTGTCTTTCTTATACATTAAAAATAATATCCAAATAATAGATAATTATAGAGATCCAGCCTAAAGTTTAACTAAAACAAGGTGTTTTCAAAAATTAAAAGTATCGAGGTTTTTTTTAGTAATCGTGTTTTCAGGCTAGTAGATCTTTAGTTCATGAACTGAAGTAGCTTGTGTTGTAATGTTAGCTCATTAGACCTCAGGAGTCCTGAGATCTAGATCAAGATAATAGTCTATTTGGCGTCATACGTCCTCTTAAGGTTTTCGTTATATTGAGTTTTTGCTGGGGTAACGTTTTGTGAAATGCTGTATCTCGGAAACCACTACATGTGCGCCTCTAGAATAAACTTACACGAGTAGCTCTTAATTTGTGCGAATTTGTGTCATAATCAGATTCAGGAAAATGTGTATAGTTTTCAATTAATCACGCTTTGTTGAAAATCTGAAAAAAAGTTGCACCACCTAAACGAGAACACCTACGAACTCGCTAAAAACTGTATTCGATCCTGCTCGACACTTACAGTGATCGTAAAAAGTTTCATAAGTGCACATGCATGCGTTAACGAATAATATTACTAAAACTCAAAAAAACGGCGTCAAAACTTTGACATCAAAATACAAAGACTGGCTCAACGCAAGATAAGGAAGTATAAATAAAAAATTTGTGCGTATAATTAAATAATATATGGTGAAAATTCAGCGTGAAATATTTCGTATTTAAGAAGAAATAAACAAAAAACAAAACATACTAACAACGGATGGTTATCCGACTAAATTCGAATGACTACAAAAAAGCGACTGTTTAATACATATCGATGACCTTCTTAACTGAACGGATTATACATAAAGTGTTGACCGAACAGTCGCGTTCAAAAGTTTGTAACCTAATTTTAGAGTTTAATTATGACCATATCAAATGATAGACCTTGTTGATATGTAATTATTCTTTTATTATTGACTCTTAAACTAATTATTGCATCAAATCACAGATCAAATTTCCTACCTATAAATATCAAAACAAAAATAAAATTATATTTTTTATATACTATGTGTAGTCCTTATTAATTTAAATCACAGATCAGGTTTTCATTTAAGTATGAATTTCCAAATAGCGAAGTCGCATAATCACAGAAAATCACAGTTTGGTATTAAATCTATCTACAGGGTAATTTTACCTGACTGCGCCAGAAGTAGGGTAATCTTTGTCGAGTGTGTGTACATATGGTTGGCGTTTTCTACAGCTTACATGGCTTGACGGATTTTAATAATCGAGGTGTCGTTAGATTCGTCTCAATTGAGATAGGTACCTACTGCATTAAGATACATAATGTTAAAAAATTACCCCCGCAGTTGAGTTTTTGTTTCATTATAATTTACTGGTTAAATCGTCAACCACCTCTCGCTGGCAGGTTCTATACATAATTCCCATCAATATTGGCATCTAAAATTAAAATGATATAAATATGTACCATGTGTAGTCCTTATTAATTTAAATCACAGATCAGGTTTTCATTTCAGTTTTAAAATACAAATAGCGGAGTCGCATAATCACAGAAAATCACAATTTGGTAATTAAATCTATCTACAGGGCTATTTTACCCGACTGCGACAGAAGAAGGGTAAAGGTTCTGTTGACTTTAGGTACATTTACACCAAGCACAGCTCTCAAAACTGTACGTAACCTATATATGTTTACCATGGCTAGAACACTGTTATAATGAATGAATAAATAAATTAAGCAATACTTAAGTGTACAAAGTTTCTATATCATTTTTATATCTCTAATTTCATCTTTACCGTCAATGTATCTAAAAAATCCCTTCACATCGAAGCCTCAGGTCTACAGGAATGACAGCAGATTAGCAGATGTACTAGTTGACAGGTGAGTTTGGGTTGGACAGTTTGGCTTGGACAGGTTGGCTTGTGCTTTTAACACTGTTGGAAATGCATTCTGGACCCATAGGATAACCCGGGGGTGCCATGTTAACTTATGAGAAGGATTGTGCCACATCCAGGAATAATACATTCCGGACTCATGGTACCCTCCAAAAGATATCCCTGGGGGTGTCATATAATCTTTGGAGGAGGGTCCATGGTACCCCTAGGATTCCGAACCCATGCCACAACCCCATGAGGTACCATTGTGGGTGCCATGTAAATATTGGAGAAAGATTTGTGGCTCCCTTAGGATTGGTCAATCCGGAATAATGGCAAATAAGATATCTCTGTCTCGATATGTAGGTCTTCTTTGCTAGCCCAAAAGGGGCTTATAAATCCAACAATTAATGCATTCCGGACCCATAGCACATCCCATAAGCTACCACTGCGGATGCCATGTGAACTTAGAAGGACCCGTGGCACTCCCCGAAACATTGTGACACGTAGGTAGCCCAAAAAGGTTATTTATACTGTTGATTGATAACACTTGGTGGAACCTGCTGCTCATATTGAATAACACCACTCATACTGTTCTACAACATTTATTTACTTTACAACTGACTGGTTTCGCCTTTCAGCATTCTCAAAGGTAAGGTTGTTATAACTTGATGACCACTATATCATGTTAAAAGGCTAAGGTGACATTATAAGTATCTTAGAGTATTTATTAGGTTTAGGTATATAATTATATACCTAATTTCACCTTAGCCTTTTGATTTCACAACTTTTATCATAATTTTAATAATACCTAACCGGTTTCGCTATTATAGCATGCGCAAAGGTCTCAAAGGACCTTTGAGAATGCTATAATAGCGAAACCGGTTAGGTATTATTAAAATTATAATAAAAGTTGTGGAATAGTACAAGTGAGTGAGTTTTCATAATGTATAACAAGTTCCATCAAGTGCCAACAATCAAAATTATAAAGGTTACACTGATCATTAATGAAAATACGAGTTTATCTGGACGTGTACGCTTTAAAAAGTTTCTATAGAGTTCCAAGTCTGCAATTTTGTCCAAAAGAACTTAAAAACACACTAATGACAATAAAAATGCTAAATTTAAACGTGAAATCTTAGTCCCCCCCTTACCAATCTAATAATTCACCAATTTGAACATAGAATTTCACATTATTAATAAATAATTATTCATGGATGTGGCCATTTTACGAATTTCCATACAAAACTGTCAATTCAGATGATTTACAATGAGATTCATTATGAGATTCTTCAAGACAATTTAGTGAATGACAATTTAGTGAAGAGAAACATTATAAGATCCATAAAAGAAACGTACAATGTGGCCTTTTTAGGCCCACTGTTGTTATCGATAAACGCATCTACACATACAACGCGCATCTCTGTGTATGTGTGACGTCATCCATAAACAGTGCAAGTGTGACAGAGAGCATGATGTGCGCTTTTTCTTTTGCATGTTTTATTACCTCCGCCTGCCACGAGCTGTTCTTTTGACTTTTTTTATAATGATGAATATGAATATGATATATTGATAGTATCGAACCTAGTGTTAATTACCTTTTTATTTATTAACTTACTTTTATTTAGTGTCTGCCTCTGTGGCGCAGTCGGTAGTAATATCGCCTGCGGCGCTGGAGGTTGTGGGTTCAATTCCCATCGGAGACAAATATTTGTGTGGCCCATAAATGTTTGTCTCAAGAGTCTGGGTGTTTCTATGTATATAATATGTATGTATTTAAAAGTATAATTATACCTAAGTATTAATATCCGTGGTCTGATACCCATAACACAAGCAGGTTATTCCTATTACTTTAGGATCAGATAGCGTTGTGTAAAATGTCCGTGAATATTTAAAAAAAAACTGTGTCTGTGACACAAGTATGTCACGTTTTTGCTTTTTTTCTACCTACTCGTTTATAAGTAGTAGGTAGTATAAACTAATTTTAATGCAAATATAATATGGATGTACTTAATCATGTGCAATTTCGCGGAAACCGCTGGTAAGAATATAATCCAAGGGCAAATTTATTTAATTTAATAGTACTTTTCTACTTCACTGTACTCAGACACAATACGTTTCAAATTGTTCGAGAGTAAAATTAAGAAGGTCATCGATATGTATTAAACAGTCGCTTTTTTGTAGTCATTCGAATTTAGTCGGATAACCATCCGTTGTTAGTATGTTTAGTTTTTTGTTTATTTCTTCTTAAATACGAAATATTTTACGCTGAATTTTCACCATAATATTATTTAATTATACGCACAAAATTTTTATTTATACTCCCTTATCTTGCGTTGAGCCAGTCTTTGTATTTTGATGTCAAAGTTTTGACGCCGTTTTTTTGAGTTTTAGTAATATTATTCGATAACGCATGCATGTGCACTTATGAAACTTTTTACGATCACTGTAATAATAATAATAATAAATAATAAATAAAATCTTTATTGAAATTCAATATACATTGGTACATCTTTCTTAACAAATAATGTTTCTTAGCAAATATGACACAGATTCACACTAGGATACCCTGTGTCGTGAAGACTAGTCTCTTTCGCGTGACACTCACGAAGTTAACTGACCTTATTACTTTAACAATTACATTTATCTACACCTTATTTTAAAAACAAAATAATAAGTATATTTACTTAAGCCTATATTTAATTTTTGCGTGGCCAAACTAATGTTTGTATAAAAAGCTGAGTGTCGTGTATATGTAATTGTACTAAGGTACCTGCGAGTAACAAGGGCCGGCCGATATCAAGGGCCGCTACCTCAAAAACACACTTCTAATAATTACAACACTATACATTTACGCACACATAAAAAGAATCAATAGGAAAGCTAAGATCCGCGGTCGCGCCGCTGTGCGACCCGCCATGTTGTCAGTAGCCACGAGACCGTTCAAGCTTACACACTACGCGACTCCTTTATTATTTTTCTCTCACCAAAATTACCAAATTGTGGCTTAAATACAGCAGTTTCGACAAACCTTGCTATATTACAGTGAATATTATACACTAGTGTGGAATAATCAAGGTAAGTAATCTATTTTTACTGATAAGCACAATATTTTTTAATGTATTGATTCATCTTGGTGTTGGGAGCTAACAAGGGCCATACCTGAGGCGGGTAAATGGGCCGGCCCTTATTAAACCTATGGAATGTGAATTAATTTAAAAAAAATATTGTTATTAGACATTATTTTGCATCCTTTTTAGTATTGGCTTTGTACATAGCTATATTATCTTTTTTTTTTTCAGAATTATCATGGTTCCGCCTCTTAAAAAAAAACGTGGACTTTGGTCACTCGAACAGTTAGAAGCAGCAATAGTTGCTGTTAGAGGTGGAACATTATCGCAACGTGCAGCTGCCGCGAAGTATTCTATTCCCCGAAGGACTTTGGTAAACCACCTGACCACTGGAAAAATTGAAAAACAAATTGGACGTCGCACTGTTCTTACCAAAGAGCAAGAGGAAGATTTAGTGGTAAGAATCATGAGACTAGCTTCCGTAGGCTTTCCATTAACACCAAAAGTTGTACGTCGCCAAGCGTATGCATTTTGCGAACAAAACAATATTGAAAACAAGTTTAACAAAGTAACGAAGTCGGCTGGTAAAGACTGGCTTAAATTGTTTTTAAGAAGACATCCCGCTCTTTCACTGCGGAAAGTTCAAATTCTTAATCCAGGCAGGGCTCAAAAACTCAACAGGCCGATAGTAACACAGCATTTCGAAAGTTATAAAAAACTGTACGAAGACTTAAAAATTAGTGTAAATCCGTTTACGTTTATATAATATGGACGAGAAAGGTTGTAGGCTGACAATACATAATCAGCCAACTGTTTTGGCTCAAAAGGGGTCTAAGAGAGTACATATGGTTGCAGCTGAACACGCAGAAAATGTTACCGTGGCTATTTGTGTCAATGCCTTAGGCAATGCTATACCCCCGTTGGTTATATTTAAGGGTAAACGATTGAAACCTGAATTCGCTGACAATTTACCTGCTGGGTCGCTAGTGAAAATGGCTGCAAAAGGTAGTATGACTACCTCCTTATTTATTGATTTTATCCATCACCTAGGAAAGTACAAAATGCCAGGAAAATGTTTGTTAGTGTTTGATGGCGCTGCCTGTCATTTAGATTACAAAATTGTTGAAGCAGCTGACGAAGAAGATATTATTTTGTATTGCTTGCCATCTAATACCACGCATGAGCTGCAACCGTTGGACAAGAGCGTTAATAAATCATTTGAACACTACTGGAATGAAGAAGTATTGACATTTAGATACAGACATCCTGAAAAACTAATAACCAAGACACGTTTTAGTTACATATTTTCCAAAGTTTGGTCGAAATGCATGACTCATGACAATATTGTGAACGGCTTTAAAGCCACAGGTCTATACCCCTTTGATCCCGAAGCAATTGCAGTCGAAGCCTATGCGCCGTCCGAACTGACTGAAAGACCTGTAGAACAAGACCATTTTTCATGCATTACTCCGTCAGCGCCGGCATCTCCTGTTGCTGGGCCTTCCAATATTCAGACTGACCGACATTCAGACTCGCCTTCTTTACTAGACGAATATAACTCTTTACATAATATATTGCATACGGGAGTACGTAGATCTATTGTCGATTACAGCACTACAGACTCAGAATCTGAAAACCGGGCTTTATATAATGAACCCCATACCTCTGGCGTCGTAGCAATTAGAAGACCAGTAATTTATAGCTCCGATACTGATTCATCTAGTGATGAAAATGTATTGAATATCATTCCGTCTCAAAGACGTCAGTCTCGATTTTTAAACATTTATAGTTCTTCCGAAGATGAAAATATAGATCAGTCTATACAACGTACTCCTAATAAACCGATAGATACGCCGTCATATGGTAATATCGATCGAAGGCAACACACCTCTTCTACTAGTGAGGACAATGAAGATACCATTCCATTAGCTAGGTTACAAACTAAAACCGCTGAAAAAACTCCATTTCGACAATTGATACCAACACCAAACTGTGCAGTAAAAAACCAAAAGCCTCGACGTAAGGCCATCAATTTTAAAGGCACAATTGTCACTAAGGATTTATTTAAAGAAAAAGATAAAATAGAAACACAAAAGAAAAAGCAAACGGGTGAAATAAAAAGAAAGGAAAAGAAAAACAAAGACGTACAACCAAAATCTAGTAAACCCAAAAAAATTAAAGAAAATAAGAAGGAATCCCGTAAAAGTAGTGTCGTTGATGACGATGATAAATGGTATTGCCATGCATGCAATACAGAAAGTTATCAGGATATGCGACAGTGCCTCGTATGCAAAAGATGGTTTCATGAAGAATGTTTGGGGCTGACTAAAGCGGATGATTTTGAATGTCCAAGATGCATGTAAACGTAGTTTAGCTTTTGTTTAATGTAAAAGTTAAATTGTTACGAGCTTTATTTTTCTTTATTCCTAATTTGATTATATTTTTATGTTTAAATATTCTTTTATAAAGCTCAGCGATGTGAGGGTGGATTTTGAATATCCAAGAATTAAAGTATAATGTGTTTTTGATTTTTTTAAGTACCTAATGTAAAAGTTTTGTTACTAGAGCTTTATTTTCTTTGTTACCAATTTGATTAGGCATTTCATAATATCTTTATTTTTTTGTATCATTTTTTAAGACATTGTGAGGGATAATTTTGAATATTCATTTTCTTTGTATTCAAATCAGTAGATATGATTATAACTTTATTTGGTTCAATCTTTACTTTTTTGTATCTTTTTACAAAACACAGCAACAAATTAACGGGAAAACTTTTTGTTGATGTATTACTCATGTATGACGTAAGTAATACATCTATTTTGTTGGTGTATTATAATGTATAATTATCGTGCTAGTTAACTATGAACGTAACATAAAAGACATAATATTTTTTAAGTATTTATTGATCTCAATAACAATACTTATTTCTTTTTTTTAATCATAAGTGTAATAAGGGCCATGTACGTATTTTTAAAAAATAAAAGTTTTCGTTTTATTGTTATCATTGAGAATTCATAAAGAGTTACAAAGACTTTGTTTATATCTGTGATTTTACTGTCGATATTACTTAAATTAAAGGTTTTTGTGATATGTTTTTTCTACGTTAGTATATTAAGAGCCACTGCTGGTTCATTCTTCGTATAGGTAATCTACAAAGTGTTGATTAGTGCCAAATGATAATTTTGGTCAAGTAAAGTTAAATACGTTTATTGTTTTGTTGATTAGTCTTTTAATTTTCAAATTAAGATGTGGCACTTAATAAACAACCATGTTTTATCAAGGGCCAAAGGAAGGGTTTTTAAAAAACAGGATTACGGTACCTAATTGAGGTGTTAATTTATTTTATTTACTGTATTATGTTGATTATTAAATATTTATTATAATAATAACACGTGTTTCATTGTATTCCTTTATTTACAGAAAATATAGAGGTTTAAATTAAGGTGGCCCTTATTTACCTCAGGTACCTTACATCTAAAATAACGAAAGAAAATGATATAACTTAGGTATTTACATAGTATTATTTTAAGTAATGCTAATTTACACATTAATTTTGACCTTATTACAAATCTACGATCATACTAATTATATCCTAATACAAACTATTTATAAACAACTGTGCTGGGAAATGCTGACGGAACAGTAAATTGCGGTAATAATAAATTTCTTTTAAATTGCATATTAGTCAGAATGCTCTTTGAAACTGGGACATTTAGTTGGACATTGCGTATTGATATAATTTTACACAATGTTTACCTACGTCAGTTGTTACAAGATTATATGAATCATTAACGAATATTAAATGCTTGACACTTTACTAAACCAGCACTAAGATCTTGTTTTGACGTTCAAAGTCCACGCTATGTCCTACACTATTCTAAAACTACGATATATGCTACTTTTATTCATACGAAAAATCTTACGCGCCCTCATAGTCTATTGATCTTAATAGTCTTTCTTCAGCGCTTTTTCGGGCCGGGCACTGTGCGTCACCAGTAGCGTGATTGTAGGGCTTGTTAAAGCGCATGCAGGATGCACACTTCGCCGGCTGATCGCGAGCAGAGCACTCTTTGAGCGTGTGGCCAACGCATCCACAGTGCCCACATGTTGGGTCCTTGTCCCTGCAGTACTTGGCTGAGTGTCCATATTGTTGACGCTTGTAGCACCTAGTTACAAGTGTGAAGTCTCGGACTGGGCATGAAGTCCAGTCTATAAAGATGCGCTCCTGTGTCATGATCATATGTCTTATCTCGGCTGTTACCTCTACAATGTAGTTACAGTCAGTGGCGGATACAGAAAAATCTCAAGGGGGGGGCGCAAAAGATATTTTGAGTTTTAAGCTACCTTTAGATACTATTATCGCAATAAAAAGTAATCAAGTCAGATGTGAAGTTTATGAAAATTTTAAGGGTAAGCCCTCGGAAGGATGTCCCAGGACTCCCAACAGACCTACAGCCGCCTCCGCAGCCTCGCCCAGGGGGTGGTTCGGGTGTTAACCCGCGTCTTGGGGGGGGGGGTGTGATCCCGCTTCTAAGGGGGGGGGGGGGGGGCGTGCGTGAGTTCCTCACGTCACGCTGCCGTCATGGGCCTGCTTCTGTAAGGACGGTGAGCGACCCTATCACCGTCCTCATGGACGTGGTTTTCGTTAGGTTCAAGGGACCTAACGATAACCACGTCCATGCGGGCATTCCATAGATTCATTGTGCGGGCGCCGTGCCGGGTCCATAGCGTGGTACAGAGGGATATACTGTGAGGGTGTTTGGGACTTGCGACCCATTTCAGTAGGTTTAGGGTGGCCACCTTTAGATAGGTACGCATAAGCGTTCACAATGTTCCCTGCCTTACCAGATTTGATAAGATCCTAACAATGTCGCTTTGGATATTCGTTTTAATGAGGAGTTTACTGAAGCTCTTGACAAACTTAGGTGTTTATAGGTTATATAGTAATTTAGCTGGTATTCCCCTTGCTCCTACTTCTACGGCTTAGAGATTAATCACATAGCCATTCTTGATCAATTCAAAGTATTTGTTTTTACAGCGTGGTCCTTAGGTATGTTAGTCTCCCACGGCACCGTGAGCTCCACGAGCACGGCTTTCTCGATGGCGAGACACATACGCCGTCCGGTATTTTATAGTATTTTTATACGTATTTAGAGTATGAGTGATATTCAGGATAAATGCAAACGAAACGAGAGGTTGGAGGAATGTTAGGTTCCTAGACATTTAACACCATTCTATGTGCTAGGTGATTTTATAGTTGGGTGGGAGTGAAGCCCGATGGATACGAAAGTGTACTGGGAAAGTTTGGCGATGAACGAGTGAATTACAATGGACAAAGCTGCTAGAAGTATGTTTGGAGAGGAATCTTGTGGTAACTTTTTTTTTTTTTTTTTTTTTTAACGTGAGGGAAAATCCTCCTAGGATGCTATGCCGGACTCTTACCGACTAAAAAACCTCACGTAACGCCCAACAGCCTATGGTTGAGAGCCCCAGGTAAGCCCTCAGGAAGGATGTCCCGTGACTCCCAACAGACCTACGGCCGCCACTGCGGCCTCGCCCAGGGGGTGGTTCGGGTGCAATCCCGCGTCTATGGGGGGTTTCGGGTGTGACCCCGCTTCTAAGGGGGGGCGTGCGTGAGTTGCTCACGTCACGCTGCCGTCATGGGCCTGCTTCTGTAAGGACGGTGAGCGGCCCTCTCACCGTCCTCAGACCCCCGGTCATGGAGGCCGATAGTCCTCGGCGAAGACACGTCGGCGGCGCCCAGGGCGCCGACTGCGGAACTCGGGTGGGAGAGTTCTCTCCCGCACCCGGCCCGCCGCCTCCTTCGCGAGCATGACCTGCTCGCAGAAAGAGGCGGCGCAGTCCCACTTACTCCCGCTGGAGAGCATGGCTCGCACCATGGCCTCGAGCGAGAGAGTGTCCACGCCCAGACCCACTACGAGGACCTGGCGCTGTTGTGCCCACGCCGTGCATTCCACCAGAGTGTGGAGCGCCGTGTCGTCGCTGCGGTCCTCGCAGTGCTGACACTCGGCCGTGGTTTCCCGGTGTTTTCGCCACATCTTGTGGTAACTAATACCATATTTGACCACAAAGATATCGACTTGTAGGTATACGAGAGAACAAAAAGATCAGAGAAGCTTATCTAACTAAGTCCTTCTAGTATAATTCTTGTAAGTCAATTATGCTTCTCTGATCTTTTTGTTCTTGTATCTTTCTCAGTTTTGCGTCTACACGCAAGAATGAGAAAGAAAGTGCTAGACACCCGGGTATACCGCGGTGCCGGGTATTGTTTAGTTGACACAGATCACTTCTTGGTTATCAGCCGAGTAAGAGGTCTGTTTCAGCGGTGGCGGCATCGTGTGCGTGAACCTGTTAGTGTACTAGAGCGCATAAAAGTAGAAAATTTGCAAGAGATAAGCGTAAAAGAAGAATTTTTGAGTAAATTGAGCGGGAAGTTTGAATATTTAGATAAAGAATGTGAAATGGACGAATTATGGAAGTCGATTGAGGAAGGACTCGTTGAAGTGGCAGTTAAAGTATGCGAGGTATCCAAGAGGAGTCAAGGATAGCAGGTAAGAGGATGTGTGCAAAAGTTTTGAAGGTATTGTCTGATAAGAAGAAAGCATGGTTAAACTGGCTGGCTGCAAAAGCCAATCAGAGAATGCAATAGGCAACGGATGAGGATGTAAAAATGGCAAAGGATGATAAAAGGTAAAAGCATGTTGCAAAAGAGGTGATAAAAAGGAAGAGAGAGAATGATAGGAATGTATTTCATAACCGGTTATCTGATAAATTCCAAGCAAATATGAAATTCTTTTGGAAGTCTATAAGATCAATAGGGCTCAAAAGACTACATCACAACTCACATAAGAAATCGTGAGGAAAGTTTAGTGAAAGGAGAAGAATGTGTGCTAAGACGATGGAAGAAATATTTTGAAAGTTTGTTTGAAAAAGAGGATTTACAAGGAGAGACTCATGTCTTGCAATGAAATGAAGTTGACGATGAAAGCGATTTAAGTATGAAATAAATTGTGAAAGCGTTGAATGGTATGAAATTAGGAAAGGCTGCTGGAATTGATAGAATTTCTGTCGAAATGCTGAAAGCGGGACGTGGCGTGGTAGCTTGCCAGCTGTACCGCCGTTTTAACCTTTGCTGGCGAAGTGGCAGAGTACCAGAGGAATGGTATAAATCTGTCATAGTGCCGCTGTACAAAGGGAAAGGGTGGCCAGCTAGAATGCAAGAACTACCGCGGCATAAGCTTGCTCAGTCTAGTAGACAAACTATATGCAAAAGTGCTGATAAAAAGAGTGATAATTGAAACGGAAAATGTGGGATGTGCAAGCAGGATTTCGGAAAGAAAGGGGATGCACGGATCAGGTTTTTTCCTTACGTGCATAGCTGAAAAGGTTTTGGCAAAAAGTCAAAAAGTCCGTTTGGAAAAGGGCTATGATAGAGTGGTGATGAATGAAATGTGGACAACAGTGTCCAGGTATGGAGTAAACGGAACCTTGATACGAGCACTGAAATCTCTGTATGAAGTCTCCAGTGCTTGTGTCAGGATAAACGGAGCTTGCACAGACTTTGTTCACATTGAAAAAGGTGTGAGACAAGGTTGTGTAGCGTCACCGTGTCTGTTAAACCTGTACATTGACAGCTGCGTGAAAAAACTGCAAGAGTGTGCGTATGGTTTAAAAATGAATGAGTTGACCATCAAATGCCTCCTATACGCGGACGATCAGGTGATATTAGCTTCATCGGCGGAGGAGTTGCAGTTGATGGTTAACATAATAGAGGTATGAAAGAGAATGTATAAAAGACGAAAGTAATGCTTTTTGAAAGAGAAGAAAATATATGACGAATTGCCCAATTTACATCGCAGGGCAAAGAGTCAAACAGGTAAAAGAGTTTGTGTACTTGGGGTCTAAATTGCAAGAGATGCAAAATGTGACTATGATGTTTAAGTGCGCTTTTATTGTCATGCGTTTTTCGCCCACATGCTGGCCGGGCGGCCATGTTTTCATTATCATGCACGCCTCAGGCACGCGGAACGCGGGTGAGACAGTACGTTGATGCGGGCCCGGCCAGCATGCCTGCGAAAACACGCATGACAATAAAAGCGCCCCTACGAAGAGTTTTGACAGGTTTTGACGCCTTTATGAGCAGTCAGGATGTGTCTAAAAAGGCAAGGATGACTGTACATATAGCAGTACTTGTGCCTACACTTATGCATGGCAGTAAAGGTTGGGTGTTGCCGAAGAAGCATGAAAGTAAAATTAATGCAGTGAAAATGAGAAGTTTGCGAAGTATAGTGGAGTGACATTGATTAATAAAGAAATAAACTGTGTGATTAGGGAACATTGCGGCTTGACAGAAGAAGTAGTGACTAAGATAGAGAAAGGGATGCTCAGATGGTTCGGACATGTGGAGAGAATGGATGAAAACAGACTGACAAAAGAGATTTATAAGGCGAGAGTGAATGGACAATCTTTTGACAAGTAGGTGGCCTGGCGCGGCGCGGACGAACAACGCGCGCGGGCGCCACCCAAGGGGGGGGCGCGCGCCCCCCGCGCCCCTACCCTGTATCCGCCACTGGTTACAGTGAGGGGCCTCTTTTTTGCCAGATTTATGGCTTAATCTGATAGAGCTTTGGAATTTTTCACGCGTAAGGCTTGGATGCTTATCAGTAAGGTTTTGTTCAAAAATGCAGTCAAATAAGTGTTTTTCTGAAATATCTGAGGGCACACCCAGGAAAATCAATCTTGGCCTCTTTTTTGTAGTTTCCTCAATTTTAAGGCCAGATGATTGTAGCTGATGTGATGTTCTCAATTTTTCTAGGTCATCTTTTCCTGCTGTACTTATAATTACACCACCGTTCCTTATTTTCCTGAGTCCTCGAACCTGTAGTTTTAACTTCTCGGGCTTTATGATCTCCTGCACCATTTTTTTAGTCTCTTCACTAGATTTTTCTTTATCGGCTGGATATATTGTTAGGCTAGCAGTTTTAGTAAGGCAAACAAAATTATCCTTACCCTTTCTAATGGTATCGGCATAGGTATTGCAAGGAGCAGGAGATGTCATTTTGGTCGCATTTCGAAGACCTTCTTTCAGCTCTTCCAGTTATAATTATAATATATAATTATAGTTATAATCTTGCACTTTTACGTCGAAATCATTTCCTAAGGTCTCAATCTCGGCATGGGCTGTAATGAGCTTTTGCTTCACTGACTGGTACTGAACAGCCATCTGGGATACTCCATGCATCACACTGCGACAAATATTCGAGATTCTCAGTTTACTGTCGCTGTTCAACTTACCTCCGTCGGTCGAAATAGAGCATATTTCCTTCAGAAAGTTATCTATCTGACTCATCCAATTTAGTATCTCAGGAGTGGGAACCACGCAAACCTGAGGTGCAGCGGGGGTTGGAGGCACGTCTTCCTGTGAGCGCGAGGGGCCCGGGGGTGGGCTGCGCGCGGTCCGGGAACTCCGGTTAAATGGACTCGCCATTACGGAATTATTATTGTTCATTTCATAATGTCCAACACTTTAATTTGCACTAAATATTAAGTAGCACTGCAGCAATTTAGCAAATAAAAATATGCACGGTCAGAGTAACGATGACCTGGATACGTTACTACATGAGCACGTCCGTCGAGCAGGATCGAATACAGTTTTTAGCGAGTTCGTAGGTGTTCTCGTTTAGGTTTTTTCAGATTTTCAACAAAGCGTGATTAATTGAAAACTATACACATTTTCCTGAATCTGATTATGACACAAATTCGCACAAATTAAGAGCTACTCGTGTAAGTTTATTCTAGAGGCGCACATGTAGTGGTTTCCGAGATACAGCATTTCACAAAACGTTACCCCAGCAAAAAACTCAATATAACGAAAACCTTAAGACGCACAAATTTTATTTTAAGGGCACATATTTGTAAAAGTATGAGCCCTCGGTGCATGCAAAATATTTCTCTCTAAGATTATTCGTTTAGAATTTTCCTGCAGGAACGGCGTTACTCCAGCAGAAATCGTTTTTTCCTTTTTTTTCCACAACGTCAATACGCACAAATTTTTTTTTCGGCGCACATATATGGCATAATACGCTCTAAATATAGGTTCCACTCAAATCAGTTTAGGAGCTACTTTTTTGCTGGGGTAACGTACACAAAATGTTTAACTTCATTTAATAATGAAATAAATAGGTATATTCAGTGACTACGTAATATTTTATGCATATTTTATTATAGTACATATATTTCGTTGACATAAATGAATGCTATTACTTAAATGTATTCTCACAATAATTTACCGACTATTGCCGCTATGTAAAACTAAACGTAAAACGCCGTCGACGCGCTGTCACTGTTACTGTCTGACAGTTATATATTTTTTGTAATACTTATTTTATGGCCTTTAACTTCAGCCTTTCAGCCAAACTATTGTTGATTATCCAACTATTGTTGGTTAGGTTAGGTTGGAACTGTGACCATTGACGCGCGACGGCGACCGAGCGAAGCGAGCGTGCCGCAGCAGCGGCCGCCGAGCGCCAGAGGTGTCCTTTATAATATTATTATAACAATTTCAGACCAAGAAAATGCGAAAGTTAGGTTATAATATAAAAAAAATCGTAACTCGAAAAGGGGGGCGTCCGCAACTTTTCCTTCAAGGGGGGGGTTTTACACCCTCTCCCCCCCACCACCTCCCAGCCCTTAAATCGTGGGAGGACAATCCGAAGTCCTACCCAAGCCATGATGAAACTAGTCATGACTCCTCGAGAGCTCATCCAATAAATACTATTTGGAAAATTATCTTGCATCTGAAAATGAAACAGTTTTCAATCAGGTAAATGTGCATTTATGTTGCATAAAAGAACTTCTTGTATTATTTGAAGATTATTTATCAAGTTTTTATGTGATTCAGGCTCCTTCCTCTAGTTTAATGATTGCTATTTTGAAAACTGAACCCAATATCCTTTATTGATAATGATAACTTAGCAATTTGCACTAGGAGTTAGGAATTTGTTGCAAGATGCATTCGGTGGCATCGGTCATGAAGGCCCTGTCTTTTAGCCTGATGATCTGTAGAAGTGACCCGTTGCATAACAAATGCTTATGTAATACCAAGCCATTGTCAATGGTGTTAGATTACTGTCATGGAGCTCTCTCAACAATAGGAAATACCAAAGCATGTATGCAGGTATAACAGATAATGCAAAACTAAACCCGGCCCTGATTCCCTGGTAGTAGCCGATTGACTGCAGAATAAAGGACACATCACATGCTCAAGCAAAAGCTTTGGTAAGCACGACCTAATTATAAGATAATTTGCAATCTAGTAATTAAGAACTATGAAATAAATATGTAACTAATTATTGAATTATAATTTTGTTTACCTTTTATTGATTTTTATTTTGATACAATAAGTACATGTAATAAAGTTGAGCTTTGGGTCTTGCAAAGGACTTGAATGTGACGAATGTCCCTTGTTTATAAATCTTGATTGCCTCAGAGTGTAGGATAGCACGTTAGTAATCAATTATTTTAATTCAATCACAGAAAGAGAAAGACATCTTTTTTCATATATTGGTGCCGTCGTTATCGTTGATTGAAGTAGCTTTAATAGATTCTTTGATACAATTTCTTGTTTTCTTTTTGGTGTTGAATTCAAGCTTGAAACTGATGCCTAGGTCACAGAAACCAACAATAATATTATCTCTTTGAAACAATACATAATTTATGTAGACTAGAATGTTCTTTTTTTCTAGTTACAATTATTGATCAAATTGACAATGACATGAATGACACCTATGACAGATGCAATAATGTCTGGCGTAAATTACGAGCGACCACAATAAAAAATAAAGTGCATTAATTATGTAATTTAATGCTTCATTTTTACTTATTTTATATTCTATAGATGAAAATCACGATATATAGTTAAACTATATATAAAAACTATCGTTTTACGTAGTAATATTGGCAAAATACTTTTACAATTCGGCGGTTCCCTGTATTTTTTTAGAGCAGCAACATCGATTTCAAATATGTTGGGAGAATTGCAAAGATTCATTTTTTAATGTTATCTCTAAAGCATTTCTTGTGCAACTCTGCAAATGAATCTGTTATGAATGAAACGCGCTATGTTGCCTTTTTAGGCCCGCAGGCCTACGTCCAGGAGCGTACATGCTGATTTGATTGATATTAGGTATATAAAAATAAAAACTGACTTAGATTCCTGATCGAGATCTAGAACCTTGAAATTAGATTAATGGCATAGCTGCGCACAAAGAAACGATTTGTAGAGTTCGTGCCCTTAAACGGGACCCTATTTATGAGCCTTCGCTGTCTGTCTATCTGTCCGTCATGAGGCTGTATCTCTGGAACCGTGATAGCTAGAGAGCTGAAATTTTCAGATGATATATTTCTGTAGCCACTATGACAACAAATACTAGCGTCAGAAAAGGGGGGCGGGGATTAAGTGGGCTCCCATCCAACAAACGTGATGCTTTGCAGTTTTTTTGGTACGGAACCCTCTGTCTTTTCACTCCGACCAACTAAACCGGCCAACCGTTGCGTTGTTCGGAATGGAACTCATTATGGAACTTTATTCCTATCTATACTTTAGATTATTTATACTGTTGATTGACGGCACTTGGTGGAACTTGCTGCACATATTGAAAACGACACTTGTACTAATACCGTGTCCTTCCATCTAGACCTTTGAAAATGCTGTAAAGCGAAACCGGTCAGGTTTATAATAATAAATATTGTGGAATAGTATAAGTGTCGTTTTCAATATATCTATACTTACTTTATTCTTTATTTATTTCCTCTGTGCACGAGTCCGCTTCGCACTTGGCCAGTTTTTTATACTACTAAGATGGCAGACAAGCATACGGTCCACCTGATGGTTGGTTACTGTAGTGGACTAATTTGCATAGTGAACGTTTGCAACACCAGTGGCGCTGCTGCACGTCGACCCATATTTCCCTTGGCATCCAGTAGAGTCACGGAAAAGTAAAATATCCCGTAACCCTACTAATAGTGCTTGGGCGGTTTTAGGTTCGTTTGCAATAACCATTTTAATGAAAATCCAATTTGTGCCAAATGGGAATTCAACATTTTGAAAATTCAACCTAATGGTCCGAAAGGCAAAATAATACCCCCCGTTCCTAACCGACCACGTGAGTTATCCACCTGGTTGGTTCCTAACCACGGGAATACACGCGACAGAAAACCACGCGATAAGAATAGAAGCGACGGGGGACCTTTCTATTTCTCTCTCTCTCTCTCTTACACATACCAAAATATATATTTTTAAAATTTTTGTCCGTCTGTCTGTTTGTTCCGACTAATCTCTGGAACGGCTGGACCGACATGGACGGGACTTTCACTGGCAGATAGCTTATGTAATAAGGAGTAACTTAGGCTACGTTTACTTTAGAAAAATTCTTTTATTTTAGAAAAAAATGCCAATTTTTTATTACATTCCACGCGAACGACGTCGCGGGCACAGCTAGTGTAAAATAAAATTCATGTTTATCAGAAAAGAAACCGAGCATCCTTTCGGTTGCTTGCGGGCTTTTTACTGTTCCTGATGACTCTGTTAAAACCTGTGGGCCCTGTGACCTGTTTTATAAAGCTGACAATTCGCAACTCCGACATTATGTCAAAAAGTTACAATTCGACAATGTTTCTGTTACTCTGATAAAACCTACAGGCGACAAAATTGTCATGGAAAATTCGCAAATAATTGTCACGACAATCCGACATATTTCTGTTTAATAAAACTTTTTGAGCGACAGGTGACAGGCGACAATTTGTCGTGAGAAACTTGTCAATTCTGCTTTTAAACAAAAATATATCATGACATATTGACATATTTGTAGAATTGTCTAACAGACAGTGTAAGAAAGTGTTACTTTTATAGGTCTTTTACCGCTTTTTGGTAGGGAACCATCCGCGCGCAAGTCCAACTCGCACTTGGCCAACAGGCAACCTGTATCGTATCGATGTGAACTTTTGCAACATCAGGGGCTAAACTCACGCTGCCGATCTCGAAAAATCTCTGCATATGTATAAATTACACTCCCAGCGCATTTTATCGCGTTTTACCTTTTGGGTACGGAACCCTGACAATCCCTGCGCACTTCAGTATGACAGGTTAACTGGTTAGCTATTCCATTAGTACCTTTTAGGGTCCCGTGCCCAAAGGGTAAAAACGGAACGATATTACTGAGACTTCGCTGTCCGTCTGTCACCGGACTGTATTACATTGCTCTCGATAGATGGCGTTGTACTGAAATCTGAACCGCGGTATGGTTTCGTTACAGACTATCTTACGAATATTGTATGTACTCACATTAAATTATTCGCGACCTATAACTTATCTTTTAAATTAAATTTTTGAGGGTCACATCTTAGTGTGTTACCTAATTAGCGAAGCGGGGGGGCTTGTGCCTTTCTTTACTTTCTTACTCAACCTCGTATCTCATTACGTCATTTTTCAGGAGACCACATTCCTCAGTTATTTTACTTTGTATTTTTTGTAGTAATAATGAAAATGCATTTATTTAGATACTAATTAGTTTACAGCTATGTTTATTAAATGAAATAATCATATGTTTTTAGGGTTCCGTACCTCACAGAATAAAACTCGTATTGGATGGACGGATGAACAACAAAGTAAACGTTAAGTCCGTCTGTCTGTCTGTCCAAAGTCCAGACCCTTCATCTCGTGAACGCGTAAAGGTATCGAGTTGAAATTAAATATCATATTTCTGTATTTAAGGTTAAGGTCTAAGGTCCCTTGAAGCTGTAAAGGAAATTATTATTTCGTCAAAAACGTGTATTTCGACACTCTCAAAAGGGTACTTTCCGGTAGCCTAGAAGTCCTAGGAACCATGAAATTTGGGAAGTAATATACTCCTATACCGCAAATACAAGGAAAAATCTAAAAACTGTACCTACTTGTATGACGAATTTTAAAAAAGCGGTCTTTAAAGTACGTGCTTAATGAAAAACTACAAAATAGAGGTTTGCCTTTTTTACAGATTTAAGGGACCATACACCTTAATATACAGATGATTTTTTGAAAAGGGCTTGGATGGCCAAATCCGAAACTATAAGGAATAGCTAAAAATGCTCAAAGGAGTCACGAGCCTGATTTTAATAAAACTTAAAACCTCATCATTAGATTTTTGAAAATCCAATAATCCTAGCTGGATATCGAGCCCATTGATTTAGAATATTTTAGAAGAAAAAAACATCCTTTAATATTACACCATACGATAGTGTCGCGGATCAAATTCTGCGAAGTAATGATATATAGAATTTTAATTGAATTCTTATTTTATGTACCTAATCTTGTATCATAATTTGTTTCGTTCGAAATCCCAGAATAGATCGAACTATTCCGTGTTTTAAATCATGCTCAGAAAGGTTCTTTGGAGAATATTCTATACGGAATCAATAACATTGAATGCAGTAGGTACAATCCGTATGTCATAACTTCCCAGAATAAGATCCTGAATAGCAACACTATCGTACGGTGTATGTGTTATTTTTTTCAAAATCAATGGGTTCGATTCCCAGCTTGGATTATTGTTTTTTCAAAAATCTAATGATGAGGTTTTAAGTTTCATCAAAATCGGGCTCGTGACTCCTTTGAGCATTTTTCGCTATTCCTTATACTTAGTTTCGAATTTGGCCATAATTTCGTAATAATTTCGGTGAAAACCGTAATTACCTGAATAAGACATCAGCAAATGACCTCCCTTTGTCATTCACGAAATGTGTCCGATCCGAAGTTCGTGTACCGATCCGCAATTCACATAGAATAGGGTCAGTTACAAACTACGTTTTATTTTCGTTCGATAAAGAAGTTTCGTCACAGATTACTAAATAGTTACTACGTAAGTTTCGTTCTCGTAGAAAGAGAGTAGGCCTTCACGACAGTCACAGTCAGTCGCTGCGCAGCCGTCTTAGGGCTACGTTCCTCATTAATAACTTACATTAGAGTAATTTCGGGTAATATGGCCTGGTCGGTCAATATGGCCTACTGCGATTTCTCTGAACTGAATGAACACTTGCGACCGCTCCGCTTGACGAAACCAACGCACCCCTTCCCCTCACTTCCTCAGTCAACTCGCGCGAGGCGAAGTCACAGAGTACATTTGTATATTATGAGATAGAGGCGTCACTCGACTACGTGACGACACCAGCGGTGCCAAGCAGCTATTACAAGAAACTTTCTGACTGCGCGGCCATGAAAGAATAATCGAGTGTAACAATTAGTAACATATATATTTAAGTAAACTTGAATCTTTTAGAAAAAATAGTTTTAAGATCGTAAAAAGTAATAATAAACTACCTAGGGTAGAAAAGTAGTCTTACTTATATGACCCTATGTAACGAAACCATACCGCGATTTTAAAAAAGGCACAGCGCCATCTAGTTGTGAATTTTTAACTAAAATAATAGATTTTTTAATATTGCATACAGCGCCAACTACCACGTGTTTCTGGAAACTCTTACGTTATAATGAAACGAAATTAAAATATCATGACAAGTCTCAATGTAACTGCAACGTTGAGAACCTACGTAAGTTAGTTGCATTATAATTCAATGCTCAGTTCTAAGTGATAACACCATGGTGTTAGCAACAGAAAGAAGTTTAGCGTAATTCACAATGCTTTATTTTATAATTAAAAATTACAACTGTGTTACGACGTGTGGTAAGCAACCATTTTAGTATGTGAGTGTCCATAGACATTTTTCTTACTAACTAGAAGAATAAAATAAAACGTTTCGTTTTACACATAAAATTTTGTGTTTGGTATCAAACAGATTGGGGCCCTAGGTTAAATAAGAACCAAAAAATACCATACAAATACAGGGCTCACAAATATAGTTTGTAATAAAATTAAAAAATTCAAGAAGTATAAACTATGCTTTCTATTAGGGTTACAATATGAAAGTTTAATTTCTATTAACCTAGTAAGAAATACTACAATTTGTAAACTATATAATAATATAGAAAAATAGAGCATTTAAAAAGCTTACTTGGAGCTTATTTTTTCCGTAGGTAATTAAGTATACAAATTATAGAACTAAGTAACTATAAGGAGTTAAAGATTACAATAGGCTTATAACTAATCATAAAGTGGCAGAGGGCACACTTTCATGATGCTTGTTTGCATTATGTGACCTTTGGCCGTTTTTACAGTTAAGGCACGTACTTTGCCGTCTTTACCCGGCATTACATCTATAATGCGGCCCATAGGCCAATGCAATGGAGCGACATTTTCATTTTTTATAATTACAAGGGTGCCTATCTCTAGGTTTGGTTGGACACCTTTCCATTTTGGTCGATTTTGCAACATAACTAAATATTGTTTATGCCACTGTTTCCAAAAACTTTGTTGCATTTGCACACACTGTTTCCAAAAGGAAAGGGGTCCAATTTGTTCACCAACTAGGTTCAATTCAGGGTATGAAGTCAACGAAGCACCAGTCAAAAAATGAGCGGGCGACAGGTAAGACATGTCATCCTTATCTCTAGACATAGGAGTCAAAGGCCTGGAATTTTAAATTCCTTCTATTTGAACCAGGACAGTATATAGCTCTTCATAAGTAAAGACAGTATTACCCATTACACGCCTGACATGATATTTAATGCTTTTAATTCCAGATTCCCATAAAGAGCCAAAAATTGGTGAATATGATGGTATGAAATGAAATAATATTCTTTCTGAATTACAAAAATCATTGACTACATCCTGATGTTTTGAAGAATTCTGTAACTCATATAAATCATTTAGAACATTCCTTGCACTTCTATAATAGGAGCCATTATCACAATATATCTTAGTAGGTTTATTTCTGCGAGAAATAAATCTCTTTAAGCATGCTAAGAATGTATTAGTTGTCATATCAGAAGCTAACTCAATGTGAATTGCCTTCGTTACAAAGCAAATAAAGATTACAACATAAGCCTTTGTAATGACTGGTTTTCTGATACGTGATTGTTTTATCATGAAAGGTCCAGCATAATCAGTGCCGACTATCTGAAATGGTCGAGAAATATTCACACGGTCTGCCGGTAGGGAACCCATAAGTTGAGTTGCAGCCTTAGCCTTAAGTTTAAAACAAATTATACATTTATATATTACAGATTTTACTTCTCTGTTTGCATTAATCAGCCAGTATAGCTCGCCTAAACTACTTAGAATTAGCTTCTGCCCTGCATGTTTCAGACGTAAATGTTCTCTAAGAATTATTAGTTTAGTGATGTGCGACCCTCGTGGCAAAATAATAGGGTGCTGTTGAGCAAATGGTAAATTCGCATTTTGGAGCCGACCTCCAACACGAAGCAACCCGCTCGAGTCAATAAATGGATGTAAATCACATAGTTGCGTTTTCAAATTACACTTTTCTTTCAACTGTTTAATTTCAGAATGAAAATGTCTTCCTTGGTCAAGCTTAATAATATCATGCAAGGCAGAAGTCAACTCCGCAGGGCATAACTTCCCTTTATTATTACTATTTTGTATTTTACAATTATTAATAAATCTTTTTACATAAGCTATTATTCTTGTAAGTTTCTCAATATTTGAGTATTTGTCTAACACACTATTAAGCATCTTAGTATTACAACATGAATTACACACTGGTGCTATAGGAAAAAATTCAGGAATGTAAATTTGTGTATCATTTTTGTCCACAGTTCTGCAAGGAGTATAGTCAGGGTTCAATAAATATTCAGGACCATGAAACCATAACTGTCTCATGGTTGTCTCCAATAGTTTCGGAGAAATTCCGCGCGACAAGCAATCTGCGGGATTATCGTTTGATTTCACATAATACCACTGAAACTGTGCAGTTAATTCCTTAATTTTCTTCACTCTATTGGCCACATAAACACCTAACTTTACCGGTTCAGTATCAAGCCAAGACAATACTATTCGAGAATCTGAGTGTAAAAATGTTTTTACCTCATATTTTAGAGACAGAGTTTCATACACTTTTTTAGACAACGTAGCTAATAATAACGCACTATTTAGTTCCAGTCGCGGAATGGTTAACTTTTTATTTTTAGGGTTAATGCGAGATCTTGAACACAATAGATTGACCTTGACGGCCTTATCTGGACCGATTACTCTCAAATATAAACAACACCCATACCCAATATTTGAGGCATCTCCATAGCCAAGAAGCTCTAATTTGTTGGACGACTGTACATTGATATTTCGAGGTATAGAAATACAAGACATACGTACCAACTCGGTGGCAAAGTCAATCCATTGATTATTTAGGTCATCAGGTAAGTTATCATCCCAGCCTAAATTCGCATACCACACCTGCTGCATTAGGTACTTGGCCCTTACTAAAAGTGGCCCGATTATGCCTAATGGATCCCAAAATTTGGAAATAAAACTCAACACTTGGCGTTTAGTGTAAATTTTTGAAACATCTTTAACAGGACACTGCATATTCAACGTGTCACTAGCTATGTCATAAGACAGACCTAAAGTCTTCATATACATACAGTTCTTATCAAAGTCTATACTACCAAAATATTGTAATTCTAGTGGAATATCTTTTAGCAAATCTGTATTATTCGAACACCACTTATGCAGTGAGAAACTAGCCTCCTGCATTAGTGCAATTAATTCAGTCCTAGTAGCCTCAAGCACAGATAGATCATTACTACCACATTGAATGTCATCAACATATGTTGAATGGGTTAACACCTCTGACGCCAATGGGTATTTGTCTTTATAGCGTAAAGCCAATTCGGCTAGGCAGCGAGTAGCAAGATAGGCTGAACTTTTCACTCCGTAAGTGACAGTTTGCAACTGTATGCACTGCACGGGATCATGTGGCGAGTCACGCCACAATATATTTTGTAAACTACAAAATTTATTTTGTACTAACACCTGTCGGTACATTGCCTTAATATCACACAGTAATACATGTTTATAGGTTCTGAAAAGCGTTAAAATATCAAACAACTCGTTTTGGACGACAGGACCGTTCAGCAATACATCGTTTAAACACAGACCATTTTTTGATTTCATGCTCGCATCAAAAACCGCACGAACGGGCGTGGTTTTACTGTTAGGATTTAAAACAGGATGATGAGGCAAAAAATAAACTTTACCAGAGGTTAAGTCATAGTTTTGAATATCAAAAAGTTTTGCATGGCCCTGGTCAATGTATTGGTGTATAAATTCTTTATATTTAATAGCTAAGTTACTATCTTTAGCAAAACGCTTTTCTAAATTGTAAAATCTTTGCAATGCATAGGTAAAAGAATTGCCTAGTTGCAAATTGTTAAATTCTAACTTTAGAGGTAAACCAACAGTGAACCGCTTGTTATACAGTTGAACAGAATTTTTAAAATTTTCTTCAGTCAACTGGTGCTCACTACTACCTTCTATAAAAACGTTAGGTACTTTTTCATGTTCCCAAAATTTGGCAATATTATTGTTAATTTCTTCTAATAATTTGTTTCCATGTTTTACATTAGAATTAGTATTAATAAAAGAGTTACCTGTAATGCTTATATTACATAAATTTGAAGATATAATCTTGCCGGAAATAGGCAGGCTCCCAGCGACAATGTAGCCAAGTGTCGTGCTAATTAAATATGGACCGGACGGTGTGACAGGCAAAGATTCACGCTGCAACACCTGGAAGAAAATGTCACAACCCAATAGCAACGATATTTCACCGGTTTTATTGAAATTTGTGTCTGCTAGGTTAACATAAGAAGGAATTTTAAGATTTGAAATATTAAAAGATTGCTGAGGAAGTTGGCATGTTATATTTTTTACTACACAGCATGAAACCTCAACAGAATAGTCATTCACTCTAGAGTATATAGTTATACTGGCATGCTTTGCTACCCTATTGGTGCTATTCATGATGCCGCCTATTTGTTTATCAAAGCTATGAAGGCTGCAACCAATTTTATTAGCTAATTGTTCTGTGATAAAGGAAGGCTGTGAACCGCTGTCAAGCAAAGCTCTAGCCTGAATAAATGAGCCATCGCTCCTCCTCAACCGGACCATGGCAGGCAAAAGCACATCCTTATCCCGGAAGTTGTTAGCTGTAGCCACAATATTGTGGTCACCTCCATGCTCATTGGTAGCGGCTTTCGCATGCACCTTCTCACTCTGCTTGGCTAGCACCTTGTTGCATATAAGCGTGTTGTGCTTGCCTTGACAGACCGCACATTTAAGACGCAGCATGCACTTGCCACGATGATCATTAAGGCATATTTGACACAAATGTTTACCTTTCACAAAATTATACCTATCTGTTTCAGTGGCCATTTTAAACGTTGCACACTCATACAACTTTTGTGAATTCAGGCAATACTTACATGTTGTGGTCTTGGTAGTTACCCCACTAACCGCCTTGGACTTAAACGGCTTCGACACAGAAGAGGCATTGTTAGATAGTGGCTTCTCATTATCTGTGTTTTCTAACGCCAGCGCACGTTTCTCTATAAAAGTAAGAAATTCAGACAATGTTGGTACTTCTTTAGCGTTGCGTTCCAAGTGGAAACCTCTGTAGGTGTAACTATCAACCTTCTTAGCTAGTACATTAATAAGTATGCTATCCCAATATTGAATGGGCTGCTTAAGGTTTTTAAGTGCAGCTAAATGTAAATTTACTTGGCTAATAAGTGAGCGCAAGTTTTGTGCTGTACACTTTGTAAGAACAGGCATGTCAAGTATACTGTTTACATGGAAATTAACTATCTTGGGGATGTTATTAAACCTATTCTGCCCTGATAATTGCACTTGCAGTAATCGACATTTTTGAGATTTTCACTTTTTTGCAGAAATGGCATCCTAAGGACATAATCTATACGTAAAAAATATATCTATAACTTTTTTTCTATTACAAACGTGTTTTTTAGGTACTATGAAACGCAGTACTTGCACCTAAATGTAACTTGTGCTACAAAAATTTGAAGCATTAAGCATATGCTATAAGTTTATGCAGTACTTGCTACGATTACTGCGTAAGCTTGTAGCATAAATTTTTCTGAAACGAATGTTTACTTAGCCAATCGTAGTATTCTACAATCCAGCGTTTACGAGAAGCGAGAGTGTACCGTAACTCAAACCAACCATGTCATAGTCAAAACCGGAGTAGTTTTGACTATGACAACGATGCATGCTAACATGTGCTAATACGTTTGAACTCGTCAAACGTATAAGCACAAATTAGTTAAATAAATAGTGAAGATGCCACAAATAATTCACTTGAAAAAAGCGCCAAAGAACTAATACAGCACCTTAGTAGCAAAATGTGTTACACATAATCCTTACTGAAGATCTACAGACTCATTTCACTCCTGAGCTGAGCCATGTCTACAAGTTGTTCTGGAGAGTAGTCATAAACCGCCTCGCTGGGAAACTCGACAAGTTCCAGACAAAGAAGTAAGCCGGGTTTCGAAAAGGCTTTAGTACAGTGGACTACATCCATTCTGTTCGGCAAATTGTATGAAGTCCAACTAGCACAATCAGCCGTTGTGTATGGATTTCGTAGACTACGAGAAAGCCTTCGACTCTGTCGAAACCTGGGTAGTCCTAGAAGCTCTGCAGCGGTGTCATCTTGATTGGCGGTATATTGAGGTGTTGAGGGGCTTATATGATACCGTTACCATGACCGTCCAGTTGGAGGATAAGAAGACCAATCCGATAGCGCTGCACAGAGGTGTGAGACAGGGAGATGTCGTGTCACCTAAGCTCCTCACTAATGCGCTTGGGACGTCTTAAAATCGGTGGCCTGGGATGGAAGGGGCGTGAATATAAGCTAATGACATCGTCATAGTAGCAGAAAAGCTGAAACCTTTTAGCGGGGTGCTGCACAGTTTAAGTGAAGAGTCTCGACGTGTTAGCCTCGGTATAAACTTGAACAAAACCAAGGTCATGTTCAATGAGCATGTCATGCCGGGACCAATAGCTGTCCAAGACTACACGTACCTTGGGCAGGACATTTGAAACGAGTAACCTGGATAAGGAAATAGCGAGAAGGATTTGCTTGGGCTGGGCAGCATTCAGCGAACTGCATCGGGTTTTCTATTCGCCGATACCGCAATGCCTGAAGATGATAGTCTTCAGCCAGAGCATTCTACCAGTTATGACCTACGCCGCCGAGACGTGGACACTCACAATTGGGCTAGTCTTAGTAGGGGTGTCTCTGAGGGATAAGATCCGAAACGATGTTATCCGTCAGAAAACAAGAGTGGTCGACATAGCTTGCAGAGTATACGTTTCGAAGTGGCTGGCCATATTTGTAGAATAACTGATGCTCGATGGAGCAAGCGTGTTCTGGAGTGGAGACCGCGACTTGGTAAATGTCGGGTAGGACGACCCCCTGCCAGAAGGAGCGACGATCTAAAGAAGGTTGCAGGGATTGACTGGATGCGAAAAGCGCAGGACCGTGTGTTGTGGCGAAATTTGGGAGACGCCTTGCGCCTATGTTCAGCAGTGGACTGCTATAGGCTAGATTGATTGATTGACTTTTGAAGTGCCTTTGATTTCGGAAGATTAACTTTTTTTTAGTAATTATGAACATGAAAACGAAAGATGAAAACTTTAACATTATATTTAACCTTTTGTTTTACGGTACACCTGTAGTCAGACCAATTTCAGGTAACTTATAAATAACCGAGTTTTGTATAACTCCCCCAAAAGGACTTATCACAGCTAACTCTTATATCTTAACATACGGGGCATCGCGTATTAGGTAATGTATGGTAGGCTTGTCATGCCTATCTCTGTTATTGAGTTTATTATAGTAAATATAGCTACAATAAAAAAAAATGCTACTTCCCGATATCCGTCACATTAAATATGTTACATTTATTAAAAAATCTCATACTTGTTTGCATTAAATTTCTTTAAAAACGCAAATATCTGAAAAAATCTTTAGGATGCAATTTCTCAAAACTATGATTTTTAAGTTAACGTAGATAGGTCTGACACGGCAGTACAGTCTGTTTAACTAATACCAGAAGAGGTATGTAATATATTCAATGATTAATAATTACAAACGCAGTACTAAGCACGTGCTAGGTGAGTTTGCAGTAATAAGCACTATTACTGCATGTGATCTTAGTGATACTGTAATGCTCGCAAGCCCAGAAAGTTAATGAAAACGCAGTACTAAGCATTTTATCTAAATAAGATAATAAAATAAGGAAAAAAACATAGAATTATAACGCAATGAAACCCAATACGCGCGAGCGACGTGAAGCCATTTCAAGGCAGCTGATATCAGCTGCCTACATCAATCGGCGCTTTAGTACCGGGCATCTAGCGTCAGTGCAAAGAGCTCGCGTAATTTTCGTCTAAAAATGACGTATTCTGCAGTGAAAGGATGCCACAATTCATCTGAAAATTGTTCCAAACGCCTAAAGATCACATTGCATAGGTTAGTACTGCAAAATATGTTACATTTTTGTTAAAAACACCTCATTTAAAGAAACAAAAATCGTACATTTTAGTGACGTCATTTTCATAGACGATGTTGCAAGCAATGAGAATAAAATTTTCCCACATTTTCTCTTATTTGCTTCAATATCGGTTTTAGGAACTGTTATTGTTATAAAAATACTCTTATCACATACATACATATGCTTACGCCTTTACTCCCGAAGGGGTAGGCAGAGGCATTGTATACGCCCACATTTCACCTTTTTAGAATTTGTTCCACGTAATAGGGGCTGAGCCGTATGTTCAGATGACGCAGGTTGTGACTGCCTGCTGTTGAAATTTTTCAAGCCGCCTCAAAAGGCCTTCAACTTTGCTTCATGACTGCCATTTTACTGGAAACCGGAAACAACAGCTTAACGGCCTTCTGAAACGCTCAAATAAATGTCACAAAGTGGTCACATGGATGGTCACCCATCCAAGGACTGGCCATAGTGAAAATTGCTTACTGCAGTAATCGTTTACAGATCAGATCATTTATAGATCACTGAGTACGCGGGGCCACAAGCGCTTCATATCTACTTAAATAATTTTATTTGCAAAATTTTGTGGGTGGGTACCACATAATTTAGTAAAATATTGTAATTAAAACAAGTTTATTAATTTAATAAGTAAGGTAAGCCTTCGGAAGGATGTCCCAGGGCTCCCGGCAGACTCAGGCAACCACCTTGGCCTCGCTTAGAGGGTTCGGGTGCTATCCCGCCACTTGGGGAAGGGGGTAGAGTTAGTTACTATTCCACCACCATGAATGCTTCTGGAAAAACGTCGAGTAGCCAACTCGTCCTTCTCAGGCCCTCGGTCAGGGAGGCCGGTAGTAATAATATATTACTTACTACAACAGTTTGAAATACAAATTATTACTGATTTTAGAATTTGTTGGTATAGTGGCAGCAGAAATACATCATCTCGGAAAATTTCAGCTCTATGGCTATTACGGTTTCTGAGATGGAACCTCGAAAAAGACAGACAGACAGCGAGACGGACAGCTGAACCTCATAAATAGGGTTCCTTATTTACCTTTTGGCTACGGAACTCTAGAAGTATATATAGATATGCCTACTAGTAAAAACTTAAACAGTTTTTTATACTGGTTAGTAGGTAAGTCGTTTTACACTTACCCCCTTATTCATAATCGTTTATTAAACCTGTTTTAGTTAACACACTTTAGGTATATTGCTATCTCTAACCAATGACAGAGTATGGTTAGAGACAGCAATAGACTTAAAGTGTGTTTTAACTAAAATAGGTTTAATAAACGATTATGAATATGGGGGTTAGTGTTTAATTTAGCTTTTTTTTAAACTACATATTAATAAAATATGGGAGACCATTCTGCCTACCCCGCGAAGAGTATAGCATATAGATAAATAGAGTTAAATGTTAAATTAAATGTATACAAACAATTTTTTTTTTCCCATTTATAGGGTAAATTTTATTTCCTGGCAACATTTTCTGTAAGCTTGTGTGAGTGTCACCGAGTGTAAAGACGAGTAGTTTACACCTACAATATTATTGGTTCGGCTTCGCGGGCGCGTACGTATAATTGAGCGACTCTCAGTCTATGTGTTATATGTCTATGGAAAAAAATATATCAATAGAAAGATCGATTTTTTTACTATTTTTAAGTTACATTTTAAAAGTTATAGCACCGATATTTCTTCCTTAGATATGACGAAATATGTTTTTCGCGCTTATCTCGAAACCGCAATTTTGCAAGTACTGCGTTTGCAATAACGAGGGCAGTATTCTCTAGTAGTTCTAGTGCCACAGCATAATTTTCATCTGTGAGTAATAAATTTTTAATTAAATCTAGGGCTTCTCCGCTCAACAATGAGCGAAGATAGTAAAGCTTCTCACAAGCTGATAACTTTCTGTCAGTATGAATAACTGACCTATATAAATTAATAAATGGATAATAATCCACTACATTTTTACCATCAAAACATGGAATCGTTATTTTTGGTAACTTGTTAAACTCACCGTTACTCTGCTTGGGTCCCGCATCCAGTACAGATAGCGAATGCGTCTTTATTTGTGAATCTAATGTTGCTATACTAGCGTAGTACCTATCCTCATATTCCTCGTAATCTTCGGCATCGTCTGGACTTAGCAATAATACGGCCTTGTTATAATTCTCATAGCTCTCGAAAGCAGTCTGCAATCCTTTCCTCTTCGCTTGGAGCATTTCAACGGAACAGGTTTTTAGCTCAGGGCTTTCGCAAAATTGCCCGATTCTCGTGATCGCACCTTTCACGTAACCGCGATCAGAAATTAACTGCTTTAGCTTATTACCGTCTGACATCGCCATTGTAACAGCCGTAATTTGTGAAGAATATCACACAGACCGGTACCTTATAACGCACAAAACTGCAGCAGGTACCTACCTACTATAGCAAAAGTATTTCCGTTCAATTTAAACAAACGTGCAAATTTACACAACGTTTAACACGAAATATAATAAAATCTGTAAAGACGATACTCCTAGCAGAACTGAAGACAAAGTGGGTTCACAAAACTTAACATAAATTTTTACAATGAGTGAAAAAAGGGCGCGGTCGCCATTCTTTTTTTTTTTTTTTTTTCCTTTATGGCGATACTTTTTCCCGCCAATGACTCAGTGTGGATTTGGAAAGTGTTTATGCGGTCCACACCTATTGGGAGCGCGGTCGCCATACAAAATTTCGAAAATTTCAAGTCAACCTTCAAATAATTTAAAACAAATTTGACGTGACAAATCAAATTGTCAAAATCCTTTGCTGTGATTGGCCGCCTAGATTGCTTGACGTAAGTTTGACGTTTCAAATGTACTGCCGCACGTTCCGTTTCGCAGAAATCTTGCCAAGTGTGAACCTTTTCAATAGTAGTTACCCTCAGATTGGAGCCAAAAATAGAAAAATTTTCTACGTTACCAAATTATGTTCTTGAATTGATGTTTTTTGACGAATGCACCAATTACTCTTGGTTTTCGTGTTCGTGAATACCTGGGTAGTTACAATATTCCTCTTGATAAAGTCCTTTAGGAACACGGACAACCCGCCGCGCGCAGGAAACTCCTTCCAAGAGTGCACTTCCAAGTAAAATATCACGTCACCTGATGTAGTCCAATGATTTGAAAACTTCTTCGCGCTGGCTCGACGAATTATCACGCTGGCCGTGCAACGAAGTTAGGTACCCGGTGACGAAAATTATACAGCACTGCCGCACTGACTTCCGCCCGTGTAAAATTTCTCAAATCTTCTTAAATATACCTTTATTCTCGAAGGACCATTTTTCTGTTAGCAACAGAAAGAAGTTTAGCGTAATTCACAATGCTTTATTTTATAATTAAAAATTACAACTGTGTTACGACGTGTGGTAAGCAACCATTTTAGTATGTGAGTGTCTATCTATAGACATTTTTCTTATTAACTAGAAGAATAAAAAAAAAAACGTTTCGTTTTACACATAAAATTTTGTGTTTGGTATCAAACAGTTGGCGCGGGCAGTGGCTAACTTCAATTCGGGCGTAAGCGCCGTGTGATACGGACCTGTTTTGACACATGGGCTCTCAAAGACCCCACGCGAGGAGCATACAATTTCGTAAAATTACGATTTTTTTTTGTTTATTCTCTATTATATAAAAATAAGTCGGGTTTTCCTTCCTGACGCTATAACTTTAGAACGCACGAACCGATTTCCACGGTTTTGCATTCGTTGGAAAGGTCTCGGGCTCCGTGAGGTTTATAGCAAAGAAAATTCAGCAAAATTTCACATACAGCGCCATCGCGGGCGAAGCTGCGGGCATCAGCTAGTTCCTTATATATTATATGTTACAAAGTTAATTATTTCTATATGATGCCAAAAAAGCATAAAGTAAATAATTACGGATTAGATTTCTTTATTTTATTTATTTTTGGTAAAAGTGATCTCAGAGTGAGAAAAATAGGTTCCTACTTTTAGATTATAAGTTTAAGAGGTAATTAAATACATATTGCTTAATAATTTATCATTGTTTTATTGTAGTTTGACAAATAATGTAATGATAAATTATGTGAAATACTTATAATTTCCTATTTTACATTCTATTTTTCATTGGGGTTCTCCAGAACCCCACGCGACAATCCTCGTTAAGTAAAATGGCACGACTGACCGAAGGTTAAACGGGACCCTATTTATGAGCCTTCGCTGTCTGTCTATCTGTCCGTCATGAGGCTGTATCTCTGGAACCGTGATAGCTAGAGAGCTGAAATTTTCAGATGATATATTTCTGTAGCCACTATGACAACAAATACTAACGTCAGAAAAGGGGGGCGGGGATTAAGTGGGCTCCCATCCAACAAACGTGATGCTTTGCTGTTTTTTTGGTACGGAACCCTCTGTCTTTTCACTTCGACCAACTAAACCGGCCAACCGTTGCGTTGTTCGGAATGGAACTCATTATGGAACTTTATTCCTATCTATACTTTATTCTTTATTTATTTCCTCTGTGCACGAGTCCGCTTCGCACTTGGCCAGTTTTTTATACTACTAAGATGGCAGACAAGCATACGGTCCACCTGATGGTTGGTTACTGTAGTGGACTAATTTGCATAGTGAACGTTTGCAACACCAGTGGCGCTGCTGCATGTCGACCCATATTTCCCTTGGCATCCAGTAGAGTCACGGAAAAGTAAAATATCCCGTAACCCTACTAATAGTGCTTGGGCGGTTTTAGGTTCGTTTGCAATAGGTAACCATTTTAATGAAAATCCAATTTGTGCCAAATGGGAATTCAGCATTTTGAAAATTCAACCTAATGGCCTGAAAGGCAAAATAATACCCCCCGTTCCTAACCGACCACGTGAGTTATCCACCTGGTTGGTTCCTAACCACGGGAATACACGCGACAGAAAACCACGCGATAAGAATAGAAGCGACGGGGGACCTTTCTATTTCTCTCTCTCTTACGCAAACGAAGTTGCGCGGGTCAGCTAGTATTAAAATAAGCGCTTTCTACTATAAAGTCTTTTTCTGGACAGCTCAGCAATCATGTAAACATGTCATGTGTTGACAGAAGTTGTCTATGATCATAGTGTTGTAACTATACTGATTCTATGTATGTAAATAATCATTGAGTTATATCTAGTTCACCGTACATTCATTTACTTCGGTATATCAATCGCCAAATTCATCAAATCATGAAATTCGGTATATCAATATATATTATGTGCAATATTTTTTTTATATTAATTTAATTAAAGGATCTTTAAAAAAAAGAAACTTTTAGAAAATTTAATCAATATCAATACATATAATAAAATCGTAACAGGTCGCTGTCTGTACATGGAAGATAAATAAGAAAAAATATTATAGGGGGGCTTTATGAACGCAATAGAACCCAAAACAATGATTTTTATAATTTTTGTCTGTTTGTCTGTATATCTGTTTGTCTGTACGGTTGTGCACGCTAATCTCAGTAACCGCTCAACCGATTGCAATGCGGTTTTTTTTTATTGTGTTGAGGTTTGCTCCAGTTAACATTTAGCGTTGTTTTATGTAAATCGGTTTAGAAATAAAAGAGTTATAACACTTTTAAGAATCAGATATTTTGAAAATTTTAATTGTAGGGGTTTCTTTGAATGTGAGTGAACCTAAACTGGCGTGTTGGCTTAATCATAAAAGAGTCCGCGCCGAAGGCGTGGACTGAATTGTTTTAAAATAGACTTAATCATTAAGCTCTTTTATGATTAAGCACACAGGGCAGTTTCAGACGCTGCTTGATGACTCTGATGAAGAAATACCTTTCCTTTCATACACCCTATGTGACGTAAACGAAGTTGCGGGCTCAGCTATTAGTACATATAATCATTTATTTACAATAATATATTACTTTAGGACTGAATATTTTAACCATCCACCGTCAACCGTACCCAGTCTACCCTAAAGAATTTTTTTTTTCTTTATATTCATAACTAAATGTTTATGGCGTTCGAAACATTAGATTATCTTTTTGGCAGCTCGCTGATAAACGTTAGCCTCTTTAAATTTACTCCTCCACACGGTACTAAGCCTAACCGGATCCTTCTGACGATTTCTGGGTCGCACAAATACTTATTTAGTCCCAATTTTTTAAAAGTACTTCTGCGAAGAGTAGGCCTCGCGAGCGCCCAGGAAAAAACAACCTGTGAGGAATTATATCCCTTATGATCCCATCATATATAACGGGGACCTTTTTCTCCCTTATTTTCCGCCCTATTAAAAAAACTTTCGACAAAAGTTGTATTTTTATCTTTTCGTAGATCAATGATTTTAAATCAAAGAACATGTGTGCCAAGTTTGGAGAAAATTGGTTAACAAATGCGTCTTCTAGACCGAAACTGACATGTACACACACATACGGACGAAAGCAAAATCGTCTATACTGTCAGTGGAATCGAAGACCCAAACTCAAAGTGCCTTTTCACACGTACCGGTTGCCGGGTAGCCGGTGCCGGGTAACCGGCGCGGCGGCGGTGAATGCAAGCGGTTGGCGGGCAAATCACGCCGCTACGTGTGAAAGCTATAGTACACGGCCATACACCCACCCTACCCGGCACCCGGCAACCGGTACTTGTGAAAAGGGGCAAAGACTCGCATCTCCATATATTCAATATACTCTGTGGACTAGCACTCTTCGCTCTCTGGGTCAATAAGCTATATTATTAAAGTAAGTACATTTTTTCGAACTGACAGATTGATAAAACAATGACCTCCTTTTAAAATCAATTGGCCAGTACAACTTTTTTACAACACTATGGCAAAGACAAACAAGTCTGAGAAAAAATAATTTAATGACAAGCAAGAAAAAAGGGCGGGAAACCTTTGAATTAGAAAGGCGCGTTTTTTTGAAAAAATATATTTTAAATTAATAATTATTGTATATTTTGTGTATAAACTGTAAAATATTGCTAGAATTAAAGTGTAAATAGAGTTTAATTGAATTTTAAAATGGGTAAGCGGAAAAAACGAAAAGTGGATGGGGAAAAAGACACAGATACTGACTCATCAACGAACGATGCAGAAAGATATCATCCCTACAAGATTACGAACTATGCTAGACAGTACCCAGAGGATGGTGGTAATTTTGAGTACCTAGTCATTTTCGAAAGCGTAGACGAAGGTAAGCCGGTAGGGAATAGAGACCTGATGGCCCTTGGTGCTGTGCTACAACGCCATTTTAAAGGCATTAAACGTTTTAAACGAATAAATAAATACAAAATCGGTGCAATTTTTGAGCGACCAGGGCTTGCCAACAGTGCTCTAAGTAGCATTAAGGCACTAAGCGAACTTAATTTAAGAGCGACAATTCCAGCGACCCTTGCTGAAGTGACGGGAGTCATACGAAATGTACCTGTCTACATGTCGAATAAAAGCATATATAATGGTATATCTAGCTGCAAAAATGTCGTATGTGTAAGACGCTTGATGCGTAGGTCACGTGACGAGGATGGTAATCCTTGCCTCCTCCCAACACAAACAATAGCCATCACATTTGCCTGCACTTCTCTTCCAGAAAATGTCGATATTAACTCATGGTACTTCGTGGTAAGCCAATATATACCTCCTGTTAGCCAGTGCTTAAAATGTTTGAATTTCGGTCACATCGGAAAATATTGTAAAAATAAACAGAGATGCTCCATCTGTGGTGAGGGTCACCACTTTAAGGAATGTACAAAAGAGAGTAAAGATGCAATATGTGTACATTGCAAAGGTAATCACATTGCCATTTCCTCTGAATGCATAGTCAAGAAAAAGAAAATAGAAGATAATAATAAGAGATATCAGAAAGCAGAATACGCTAACATAGTTAATGACAAAACCTTTCCCAAACTAAACACCAAAACTAACTCCAATACAAACTACATTCAATCCCTTTTAAAATCAGAACAATTCTCAAAATTATTACTTACTTCTATAGTTAAAATCATTACTGACAATAAGTCAGACCAAGTCCCTATAACTACAGAGCATATTAGAGATGTTCTCCTCAATACTTTTAAAGATGATCAGTCTAAAGTTATTAATAAGGTATCTTAATGGATCAGTTAAATATTGTACAATGGAATGCTCAAAGCTTATCATCTAATAGACATGCTTTTTCACACTTTTTATACGAGAACCATATACACATTGCCCTTATTTCAGAGACCTGGTTAAAACCTGACAAACAATTTAAAATTAAAGGTTATAACATAGAAAGACTAGACATAGGTAGTAAACACAATGGTGTTGCAATTTTAATAAACACTTTATTACAGTACACTAGATTAAACATTTTACACAATGACTCTATCCAAACAATAGGCATAAAATTACATTTTAACAAGGAAATTATTTCAATTATTAGTTTCTATAGTCCCTCTTCAGTCCACCCTTCCAGTTTTACGTACAACTACCTTGATAATCTAGTAAAATCAATACCAAGTCCACTCATAATGGCAGGCGATTATAATGCCCATCACACCTCGTATGGCTGTCAGTCAACAGATGAACGTGGCAGAACATTGTTGAAAGTCATAGACGATAATAATTTATGTCTATTAAATGATGGACATACAACTACTATAGGCACTCATACATGGCGACCAAACGCTCTTGATCTGACTGTAGTCTCACCATCTCTGTCACTCCGGTGTAACTGGTCTGTGGGTAATGATCCCATGGGGAGCTACCATTTACCAGTTCTTACTACACTCTTCAGTCCAACTGCAAATATACAAAATCATAATATTAATAGTTCCACTTTCAAGCGTCCAAATTATAAAAACATTGATTGGAATAAATATGTAAATAATGTAAATATTAAGTTACAAAATTTTTGTTTTAATACTACAGAACCTCTACAAGCTTATACTGCACTTTGTGAGATCCTTTTACATAGTGTCCGTGAGGCTGATTCGAGTAAAATGACGAACTCAACCAATTCACATATAATACCCGGTAAAAGAAAGAGGAGTTTACCCTGGTGGAACAGTGCATGCACATTAGCAGTCGATCAATGTAAGTCAGCCTATTTACAATTCAAAGCAAACCCCACCATGCCTAATTACATAAACTTTAAAAGACTACAAGCTTCAAAAAAACTCATACTCAAGAAAGAATGTCACGCGTCATGGACCACTTATTGTGAATCATTGAACAGGAGGACTCCCCTTGCGATTATTTGGAATATGATGAGAAGATTTAATAAAACATTCAGTACATCATCACCCATAATTGATAGCTGGTTAGAGGATTTTTTAAATAAATATACTACAGCTTCTCCCCTTACTTTTAGTGTCAACATTCCAGACAATATCACCTCCTCTAACCATTATCTCATTTCACCTTTTACACTCAGTGAATTTCAAAGTGCAATTAACACAAGACGAGAGTCCGCTGTTGGATTAGACAATATCTCGTATAGGATGCTCAAAAACTTAGATATTTTAAGTCTATCTACTATCCTTATTATCTTAAATCTCTTATGGGATAATGCATTAATACCTACTGACTGGAAAATGGACTGCCTAGTGCCCATCTTGAAACCAGGCAAAGACCGCAATAATCATGACTCATATAGACCTATTGCTCTTACATCATGCATGGCTAAAATATTTGAACAGATGATAAAACAGAGGCTTGAGTACTACATTGAATCCAACAAATTGTTACCCTTCAGTCAATTTGGCTTTCGCCGTGGCTTTGCTGCTATTGAAAGTCTAAATCATTTACTTCTTGACATCCACAAGTCTTTTGGGAACAACAGATTTTTGGTTTGCGTTTTCTTTGATATTGTAGGTGCTTTCAACAATGTTAATCATCATGTCTTAATGTTAGAACTAAAGTCCCTCGGCTTACCTGGAAAATTGATACATTGGGTGTTTAGTTTTTTAAATGAAAGGAAAGTTTTTGTCAAACACAATAACTCGTTATATGGCCCTAAAATCTCACATCTAGGTGTGTGTCAAGGTGGGATTTTGAGTCCATTACTCTTCATTTTATACATTCACAAACTAAACAACATTTTGGGTACAGACGTAAGTAGCCTTCAATATGCTGATGATTTAGCAGTCTATTGTTCAGGCAAAGATATGAAAATAGTAGAATCTACTATCAATAACTCACTTAAAAGACTGAAAACATATTTTGAATATCTGCAGTTGGATATTAGTTATACTAAAACAAATGTTGTTGTGTTCAGCAGATCTCGAGTACTTCTAACTAATATTGTATATAATAATCATTTATTACCTGTTGTAGATAATGTAAAATTTCTAGGTGTTTTGTTCACCCGTAATCTATCATGGGAAAAGCATGCAAATTATATGATGGACAAGGCCTCCAGAGCATTTAATATCTTAAAGTCCCTAGCTCGAGTATCATGGGGAGCTGATCCAAAAGTTTTACTTATGTTGTACAAATCTCTTATTCGGTCCCATTTTGAATATAGTTACTTGTGTTTTGCTTCTAATGTAAATATAATTAAAAAACTTAATGTAATACAAAACAAAAACTTACGGCTGATCACTGGTGCTATGAGAACCACTCCTATTGTTTCTCTACAAGTTGAGTGCAATATACCTCCCCTGGCATTGAGGTTCAAATACTTGAAGAAGAGATTTCTCTTGAAACTGCATTCTGTCTCCTCCCACCCCCTCTTAATTAAAGTTTCAGATGCAATCAATATACCATCTTCACTTAGTTCTCTTAAATATCCTTACATCCTCCTAGACTTCCCTGAAATATCCACAAATATAGTACACCATGATGTATATAATACAGATGTTTTAGCATGCTATGTAGGTTGCTTTGAGAGCAAATTCTGTGACATGAATGTTACTATTGACAGGGATCTTGTAACTAAAGAAGATGTATACCTCAAACTCTCTGAATGGAGTGAATGTGACCATGTTTATACAGATGCATCTAAAAACGAAAATAATGTGGCTTTGGCTTTCTACCACAAAAATATCAAATATGGAAAAGGATACAGACTACCAAACATATTAAGTATATACAGTGCTGAGGCTCTCGCAATTCTTTTTGCACTTCAATATATTCGAGATGACATAATGGCAAAAGAACGTAAGAATTGGCTCATTATATGTGACAACATGTCAGTTGTACGCTCACTTCAAAATAACAGTTTTTGTAATAAGACAAACTACATTATTTATCAAATTAAAGATCTATGGACACACCTGACCACCCAGTTGCACCTAGTGATAACTTTTCTATGGACTCCTGCACATAAAGGTGTAGCAGGTAATGAATGCGCAGATTACCTTGCTAAATTAGCTACCTCATTGTTGAATCATCAAATTAAACACATCAATATACCATGGACAGATTTACTTTCATTATATAATAAAGAAATGATACGTGAATGGAACGAAGAAAGGGATATTACTATTGAAGATAAAGGTACATGGTATGCTGGAATTCAAAAAGAAATTGGTAAGGTTCCCTGGTTCGCTAAAAGCTCGTTTTTCTTGAAGAGAGATTTCTACACGCAAATTTGTCGTCTTCGTTTTGGACACTGCACATTCAATGCACACCTGCACCGTATGCAAATAATTATGTCTCCTATATGCACAGAATGCAATTTACAAGAAAATCAAACTCTCCAACACATTTTCTTCGCTTGTCCGGCTTTTAACCTTCAACGCATCGTACTCATTGATCAGCTGTTACGAATTTATGAAGATATCCCGCCTTCACTTCAGGAGCTTTTATCATGCTCTGATACTTTCAGACCTATTTATGACTATATCAATGCTTGCATTGGATTTCTGTAGAAGCTTATCTTTATTTATGTCCTGCAAATTTGCAGTGCACTATGGATAATGTTATTGGATTGGAATATATATAACTCTATGGGAATTACTGGATTGGACTTAATATTAGACTTGGTGTCAAGTGTCACTACACTTTGATACACAAATTTTAGTCTTGATGAAGACAACTGAAATCGCTGAAGAAATTGATTTGTTATAATTTATTGAAGATTTGGCTATTTGCCTCGAAATTAATCTGACTTTAGATACGTGATAGAAGATTTGGCTATTTGCCATCATGAAACTGATTTTATACTTTAATTATATTGATGGAAGATTTGGCTATTTGCCTTTGTGAAATTGACTTTATATTTGCTATTATTATGCATATAGAAGAATGGGCTATCTGCCCTAAATGTATTGAAAACAACTGAAATGCTAATATAAGACTAGGCTGTATGGCTCAAATTGCCTTTGCCTATCCGATAATGGATAAATAAACTACTACCTACTTAATATGACAAGCAAAAATGACAGTCTTAAATTTTTACCATCCGAGTATTTTTCATGAAATTATTCTATAATCTAAAGGTTTATTAGTGTCGAAATGTCCGCATAAATCTATCTAGAGTTCCTTGAAACGACTATGATCAGGATTGATAATTAAATGTAAGTAATTATGGAGTAGTCGAGATCCAATTTCTTTGTTTACTATATTTTTTAAGTCTGTTGAATTCCACTATACATGCATATGAATGTATATACGGTACACATACCAAAATATATATTTTTAAAATTTGTGTCCGTCTGTCTGTTTGTTCCGACTAATCTCTGGAACGGCTGGACCGACATGGACGGGACTTTCACTGGCAGATAGCTTATGTAATAAGGAGTAACTTAGGCTACGTTTACTTTAGAAAAATTCTTTTATTTTAGAAAAAAATGCCAATTTTTTATTACATTCCACGCGAACGACGTCGCGGGCACAGCTAGTGTAAAATAAAATTCATGTTTATCAGAAAAGAAACTGAGCATCCTTTCGGTTGCTTGCGGGCTTTTTACTGTTCCTGATGACTCTGTTAAAACCTGTGGGCCCTGTGACCTGTTTTATAAAGCTGACAATTCGCAACTCCGACATTATGTCAAAAAGTTACAATTCGACAATGTTTCTGTTACTCTGATAAAACTTACAGGCGACAAAATTGTCATGGAAAATTCGCAAATAATTGTCACGACAATCCGACATATTTCTGTTTAATAAAACTTTTTGAGCGACAGGTGACAGGCGACAATTTGTCGTGAGAAACTTGTCAATTCTGCTTTTAAACAAAAAACTTTGATCCTAATAGGTGTGGACCGCATAAACACTTTCCAAATCCACACTGAGTCATTGGCGGGAAAAAGTATCGCCATAAAGGAAGAAAAAAAAAAAAAATATATCATGACATATTGACATATTTGTAGAATTGTCTAACAGACAGTGTAAGAAAGTGTTACTTTTATAGGTCTTTTACCGCTTTTTGGTAGGGAACCATCCGCGCGCAAGTCCAACTCGCACTTGGCCAACAGGCAACGTGTATCGTATCGATGTGAACTTTTGCAACATCAGGGGCTAAACTCACGCTGCCGATCTCGAAAAATCTCTGCATATGTATAAATCACACTCCCAGCGCATTTTATCGCGTTTTACCTTTTGGGTACGGAACCCTGACAATCCCTGCGCACTTCAGTATGACAGGTTAACTGGTTAGCTATTCCATTAGTACCTTTTAGGGTCCCGTGCCCAAAGGATAAAAACTGGACGATATTACTGAGACTTCGCTGTCCGTCTGTCACCGGACTGTATTACATTGCTCTCGATAGATGGCGTTGTACTGAAATCTGAACCGCGGTATGGTTTCGTTACAGACTATCTTACGAATATTGTATGTACTCACATTAAATTATTCGCGACCTAATAATATTTTTTCACTTAAATTAAATTTTTGAGGGTCACATCTTAGTGTGTTACCTAATTAGCGAAGAGAGGGGGGGGGGAGGCTTGTCGATGCCTTTCTTTACTTTCTTACTCAACCTCGAATCTCATTACGTCATTTTTCAGGAGACCACATTCCTCAGTTATTTTACTTTGTATTTTTTGTAGTAATAATGTAAATGCAGTTATTTAGATACTAATTAGTTTACAGCTATGTTTATTAAATGAAATAATCATATGTTTTTAGGGTTCCGTACCTTACAGAATAAAACTCGTATTGGTAAACGGATGAACAACAAAGTAAACGTTAAGTCCGTCTGTCTGTCTGTCCAAAGTCCAGACCCTTCATCTCGTGAACGCGTAAAGGTATCGAGTTGAAATTAATATCATATTTCTGTATTTAAGGTTAAGGTCTAAGGTCCCTTGAAGCTGTAAAGGAAATTATTATTTCGTCAAAAACGTGTATTTCGACACTCTCAAAAGGGTACTTTCCGGTAGCCTAGAAGTCCTAGAACCATGAAATTTGGCAAGTAATATCCTCCTATACCGCTAATACAAGGAAAAATCTAAAAACTGTACCTACTTGTATGACGAATTAATTAAATAAAGTACGTGCTTAATGAAAAACTACGAAATAGAGGTTTGCCTTTTTTACAGATTTAAGGGATCATATACCTTAATATACAGATGATTTTTTGAAAAGGGCTTGGATGGCCAAATCCGAAACTATAAGGAATAGCTAAAAATGCTCAAAGGAGTCACGAGCCTGATTTTAATAAAACTTAAAACCTCATCATTAGATTTTTGAAAATCCAATAATCCTAGCTGGATATCGAGCCCATTGATTTAGAATATTTTAGAAGAAAAAAACATCCTTTAATATTACACCATACGATAGTGTCGCGGATCAAATTCTGCGAAGTAATGATATATAGAATTTTAATTGAATTCTTATTATATGTACCTAATTTTTGTATCATAATATGTTTCGTTCGAAATCCCAGAATAGATCGAACTATTCCGTGTTTTAAATCATGCTCAGAAAGATTCTTTGGAGAATATTCTATACGGAATCAATAACATTGAATGCAGTAGGTACAATCCGTATGTCATAACTTCCCAGAATAAGATCCTGAATAGCAACACTATCGTACGGTGTATGTGTTATTTTTTTCAAAATCAATGGGTTCGATTCCCAGCTAGGATTATTGGTTTTTCAAAAATCTAATGATGATGTTCGATAACTCAGTGTAGCTAATGGACTGTCTTTCTGGTAGTTCTTGCAGGCACATAAGACGACACAAGATGTTCGGAAATCGGACCGCCACCAAGAATGATTCGCCACTTACCTTGATTCCTTTCCCGCTCTTCCTTAGGAAGCTCCGAGGCCTTGAGATTCCTTTGAGGTTGTTTCCGAGTTGCCGTGTCGACCGAGGTACTGACACACACATGTATCGCGCACAATAGTTCCGAACCGCGTCCGAGATTTGACTGGTCGGTCGATGCGAAACCGCCGCCCGCCCGGCAGGAAGCGGGGGGGCGGGGAATAGCCGGCCAAGTGGCGAGTTCTCCCGATAGCCGACCGTGTCGCCGAAACATCCTGCCGCCTAACCAAGGTTCTGCCTTGGTTACCCACTAAACCACCGAAGGCAATCCACAAAGCTTAGAGACAGGTCGTAAGATGTTCCCTTGCTGAGTCCTGACCTCTACAACTCTGACAATTCCGTCCCTACCCGGAAGTAACCTAACGATCCGACCGCGTTTCCATTGGAGAGGGGGTAAATTATCCTCCTTTATCAATATCAGGTCATCGACCTTGGGAGCCTCGTTATGAGAAGTCCACTTATGCCTTTGTTGGAGTGTGTGAAGATATTCACATCTCCACCGAGACCAGAAATGCTGGGATATCTTTTGAATAAGTTGGTACCGAGACAACCGGTGCTCCGGAGTTTCCGTGTAGGGATACTCAGGAAGTGCAACGAGAGGTTGCCCTATTAGGAAATGACCGGGGGTCAATACATCAAGGTCTTCCGAGTCCGTACTAAGGGGGCAAAGCGGCCGAGAATTCATTACCGCTTCTACCTTGGTAAAAAAGGTGGTCAGCTCTTCGAAAGTGAGCTTGGCTTCTCCGAGAACCCGTTTCGCATGTGCATGACTCGAATATCCCACCGCTTGAAGGGTTTGAAGGGCAATTGAAGAGCCAAGTTATGTTTTGAGCCGTCAGCTTCCGATCAATTTCCTGGTGATGGTTCCGTAAGAATATGTATAACTCCTTTAAATATTTATCGGTTCCCGTGAAGTTTGTACCGCAGTCTGATCGGATCAAGGACGGTACGCCTCTCCTAGATACGAACCTAGTCAAGGCTGCCACGAAGGCTTCAACTGATAAGTTTGATACAATTTCTAGATGTACCGCCTTAACCGACAAGCAAATGAAAACGCATAAGTAACACTTTTGAACCCTTGCATTACGCAACGAGCTCGTTTTAACGTAAAAAGGTCCAGCGAAATCCGTGCCGACCCCGACGAAAGGTCTGACTCCGGTAACACGATCGGCAGGCAAATCTGCCATATATGGCTGTTTAGGCCGAGCCCGGTGTCGAAAACATTGAACGCATTTAAACGTTATGTGTCGCGTGACACGCCGCGCCGAGATAATCCAGTAGCGTCGTGAGAGAATCGCACTCAACGCGTTAGCTCCGACGTGACAGTAGACCTTATGATAATGATTGACTAGCAAGTCTGTGAAACTACCCCTCGCCGGTATTAATATAGGGTGCCGTGACTCATATGGAAGGGCAGAGGCGCCGATTCTGCCGCCGACACGAATAATATCATCCCTGTCCAAAAATAAATTCAACCGTCGCAATGAATTTTTAATTTCAGTACCCGTTCGAAGGTTTGTCAATTCATCGGAGAAATTTTTTGACTGCACAATACGAATTAAGCACAGATTGGCGATTCTACGTTCCGACACCGTTAAACTACCGTAAACCTTCTCAGAGTTAATTTTTGAATTGTTTTTAAAGCGTAGTAAGTATGTAGTAACGTTTAGCAACTTTTCATATGAACTAAAACGATCTAATAAATTAAAACCCGATATCAATTCGTTTACGTTAGCAACCCTAACGGCCGGCCTCAGGCCAGGTAACAAATCTGGCGGGAACTCTGGGCCCCCGGACGGCCACGTATGGGGCGGCCGCTCCAGCCAACTCGATCCCCACCACAAGGGATGGTTCAAGAGTTCTGCCGCCGAGCAACCGCGTGACGCAACGTCCGCACAATTCATCTCGCCGGGTACGTGACGCCAGTCGATGTTGGTCTTAGAGGTTATTATGTCCGAAACCCGGTTTCCTTCAAAGACTTGTAATTTATGAGGTGGTGTCCGTAACCACGCCAAAACGATAGTGCTGTCGCACCAGCCTACAATTTGGTCTAACCGAACCTTATCCTCCATTGACTCGACCGTGTGATTAACCAACGTTGACAGCAACTTAGCACCATTCAACTCCAGTTTCGGTATGGTTAACTTAACCCTTAATGGCGTTATACGTGACTTAGCAATAAGTAGGCGTACGTGAGTCCGTCCGTCTGCGCCCTCCGCGCGTAAGTAGACTGCTGCAGCGTAACCGACGCTGGAGCCATCACAAAACCCGTGAAGAGTATATTTAGTCGGTCCTTCCAACTTGACACACCGGGGAATGGAGATACGTTGCAGATGCGGCAAGTCAGAGATGATATCCCTCCATTGTCGCACTAAATCTATGGGGGCCGGGGCATCCCAAGCTACCCCCTTTGAGTTATCAGAAGTCGCCAATAGGGACTGTAATAAAAGTTTTATTTTAAAAACTACTGGACAGATCCACCCAAGTGAGTCGTAAAGTCTAGCCACTATTGACAGAGACGTGTGACGTCACTATCTGTGGGCAGATTTACATGGTAAGTGAAATTGTCACATTTGGGGTCCCACTGAATGCCTAAAATCTTGACAAAACCCGTTCCATCCGAATCGCGATCATCGAAACGCCGCGGTGACTCCAAGTGTTCCGTGGGTAAGTCATTCAGTAATGCTGGCATATTACTGGACCATTTCCGTAACTCATAGCCGGCCGAATTCATCAATGAGATTAACTCATCGCGAAGCTCACGCGCCTCAATCAGCGAGTCTGCGCCGCCATTCAAATCGTCAACGTATGTGTTGTCTATGAGTAACTTAGCGGCACGGGTTTTATCAACCTCATCCCGGGCGAGCTGGTGTAAGCAGCGTATGGCTATGAAAGAGCTCGACTTCAAACCGTATGTATTTGTGTTTAATTGATAGGTAAGTAGGGGCTCCGTGGGCGACGCTCGCCAGAGAATCAACTGATATCTCCGATCGTCCGGGTGAATCCACGTCTGCCTAAACATCATTTTAATATCCGTAGTAAATACAATTTGTGGAACCCTAAATTTCATTATAATATTAGTGATATCGTTTTGCAATCGTTCTCCCGAAAACAGACAGTCGTTTAATGACACTCCCGAACTTGTTTTCTGACTGCCATTGAATACAACGCGAATTTTATTCACATCGCCCGATTTTTTAAATACTCCGTGATGTGGGAGAAAGTAATGTTCTTGCCCCGAATTAATATCAAATTGCGATACACTCATGTGTCCCAGCCTAATATATTCATTAATAAATTCAATGTATTTCTCCCGAAATTCCGGATTCCGTTGCATCCGCCTCTCAAGCGACATAAATTGCTTATAAGCGGGCTGGCGTGAGTCTCCTAATAGACGTCTATCACCTGCCGAGATAAGAGGTAAGCGCGAGATATATTTACCGTCAGGGCCTCGCGATACCGTTGAAACAAATAATTGTTCGCATTCCAAGTCCTCGGGACTTTTAATTTTATTAAGAGGGGGTTCCTCAGATCGCCAAAACCTTTCCACCGTTTCCTTGAGTGTCAACTGGTTAACCGACGATTCGGCCAGCTCCCGCGTCTCCGGCGAAACTGGTCCGAATACCGCGAAATTAAATACCGTGCCCAACGCGTAGGGCCCACCCTGACACAAGGTAATCTTTTCCCCATTTAAGATTTGACCGAGTATATCACATCCAAAAATTACGTCTATCTCTGAAGAATTCAATGAGCCGTTATCTGCGAGTTTCAACTCTTTAAAAACCAAATTTGTTCTGTTAACCGAATAAGACGTAAGCCTTCTTAAAACTGCCGCCGTTACCGCTAGTACTGGGTGTTCTGAATGTTCTGGTTTGAAATATATAACAACAACGTGTTGATATGTATTGGCTTGAATGCCACCGATACCCGTGATTTGTACATTACCATAAGACCGTTTCAATCCGAGGGTAGATACCAAATCCCCCTTTATTACCGACATTTGAGCCCCTAAATCTAAGAGAGCCCGTGCTTTAACGAATTCACCATTTTTATTCTTAATTTCAATAATAGCCGTGGGTAGAACAACATTATACGGGTTTCGATGCAAAGACGTTGAAGATGAGTCATCATGTAACCTTAATTGCTATGCTGAATATTGCTTTTGAGAATTATTACGTGACTGACCGCGCGATTCGTGCGATTCCCGCCGTTCGCATGCCTGATAGCCGTTGCGCGAGCTGACCTGAACTACACGCTCAGCTGATGAGCGCGACGGTACCTCTCTTCTTTCGCGAGGAGAGGCCGTGCGCGTGCGACGACGCGGACGGTGGCTGCGGTAGCCAGGTCCCTCCGAAGGCGAGCTAGCGCGAGACGCAGTATAATTGTGCATGCATATTAAGTCGTTGTGACCCCGATGGCCACAGCGTTTACATGCTGTCTTTTTATCGCACGTAGATGCCGAATGCTTACCAAAACATTTAAAGCATACGTTTTCAGCTCGCACCCAGTCTTTACGCTGACCCGCGGTTAATTTTTTAAATTTAAAACACTCCGAAATCATGTGACCGCTTATTTCACAGTATAAACAGCGCCTAGCGATTATTCGTTCATTCCTGTAAGATTCACTTTCGTTTCCGATAATGTGTATGGTGCGGCGGGTACGATTGTCCTTCAAGGTCGCGCCGTCAGCTGTTGTCGAGTCTATAAGCCGACATTCATTTTGCAAAAACTCCACAAATTGATTGAATGTGGGTAGGGTGATTATATTTCCGCCGTACTTCTGTTCAAACCGAGTTTTAACGTCTAACGGAATTTTATTTAAGCTAATGAATAATAAAATATAAGACCATTGATCTATAGGAAGGCCTAAATTATTCAAGGCGCGCGTGGACTCCAACAGTGGGTTTAGAATTTTAGAACGCAGATCATAGGGTTTATTTAATGTAGGTAGCTGTAGGATTCTAGAAATGTGACTATCTGCTAGCATTCTGATATTTTCATATCTACCCTTAAGAATTTCTAAGCCTATGTCTAGGGATTCGTCTACCATAGGTAAATGCCGTATTAAGGTATGCGGTTCATTTAACACATGAGAAACTAAGTAATGAAATTTTTCCGTCTTTGATATATCTTTCCGTGTTAGTACTAACGAACTGAATAGGCTTATAAAACTTGTCCACTGAAAAACGTCACCATCAAATTTGCATAAATCGATTCTGGGAAGTCTTGCCGTATTTGAACTCTCGGACGGTCTGTGAACCCCGTCCAAACCCGGGTAAGCCGACGAGACCGCTTCCAGCTGATTATAAGCCAACTCCGCCTCATTATAATCAGCCGTATAGATTTTAATCATTTCCGAATCTACGGTATTATCCAGCAATAACTCGTACTGTTCCGACAAAAGTGCGTATCGTTCATCGAGTTTACGCAATCTCGCCGAAATAACTGCATTGGTTTGAGTTTTTCCCGCGATCATTTCTAACGTGCTTCTAAGCCATTCGACTTGAATTTTAAATTTAGTTGATGATACCTTAGCCATTTTAAATCGTTAAGACTCCAAATCGTGATGCACCCACCCCCGGGTAAGAGAAAAAAAATATATAACGGAACCCTACAATAAATCAAATAAATTGTTCTAATAACTGAGGATAATTTCACAAATATCGCATACCGCACAATATAATACAATAACCGAACCGCAAATGACAAACAAACTTAACGACTTTAATTTGAATTGTATCCGACCGAATCGAGACTTGTGTCAGAGCTGTAAGTGGCGGTTAGGAATTTCAATTTTTAAATCTACAACCGACTAATGATTTGAAAAAATACCAACAAATATACCGAAATCCGGCTGAAATCCGGCTCGAAGGACCATAAATATGTTCGATAACTCAGTGTAGCTAATGGACTGTCTTTCTGGTAGTTCTTGCAGGCACATAAGACGACACAAGATGTTCGGAAATCGGACCGCCACCAAGAATGATTCGCCACTTACCTTGATTCCTTTCCCGCTCTTCCTTAGGAAGCTCCGAGGCCTTGAGATTCCTTTGAGGTTGTTTCCGAGTTGCCGTGTCGACCGAGGTACTGACACACACATGTATCGCGCACAATAGTTCCGAACCGCGTCCGTGATTTGACTGGTCGGTCGATGCGAAACCGCCGCCCGCCCGGCAGGAAGCGGGGGGGGCGGGGAATAGCCGGCCAAGTGGCGAGTTCTCCCGATAGCCGACCGTGTCGCCGAAACAGATGAGGTTTTAAGTTTCATCAAAATCGGGCTCGTGACTCCTTTGCGCATTTTTCGCTATTCCTTATACTTAGTTTCGAATTTGGCCATAATTTCGTAATAATTTCGGTGAAAACCGTAATTACCTGAATAAGACATCAGCAAATGACCTCCATAATTGTCATTCACGAAATGTGTCCGATCCGAAGTTCGTGTACCGATCCGCAATTCACATAGAATAGGGTCAGTTACAAACTACGTTTTATTTTCGTTCGATAAAGAAGTTTCGTCACAGATTACTAAATAGTTACTACGTAAGTTTCGTTCTCGTAGAAAGAGAGTAGGCCTTCACGACAGTCACAGTCAGTCGCTGCGCAGCCGTCTTAGGGCTACGTTCCTCATTAATAACTTACATTAGAGTAATTTCGGGTAATATGGCCTGGTCGGTCAATATGGCCTACTGCGATTTCTCTGAACTGAATGACCACTTGCGACCGCTTGACCAAACCAACGCACCCCTTCCCCTCACTTCCTCAGTCAACTCGCGCGAGGCGAAGTGTGCATGTGTGTCCCGTGCGGGCTCTCGATCGAAAATTACGTAAAGTGATCTTATTTTTTGGTAAGTTTTACTCATTACATTTCTTGAAATTGTAGTTATTTTTACATTGGTACACTACACAGGTTTGTAGATTAGCTATTCTTATGTAGTATTGTGATAGATTTTAAACATATTTCTTGCTCATTTTTAGGCTAAACTTTTACCTATTAAAAATGTTCCCGCGGCCAATATGACTCCGCAAAGTAACACAAAATTTATTACAAACTAGCTGAGCCCGCAACTTCGTTTACGTCACATAAGGTGTATGAAAGGAAAGGTATTTCTTCATCAGAGTCATCAAGCAGCGTCTGAAACTGCCCTGTTTGCTTAATCATAAAAGAGCTTAATGATTAAGTCTATTTTAAAACAATTCAGTCCACTGACTGAATTGTTTAAAAATAGTCTTAATCATTAAGCTCTTTTATGATTAAGCCAACACGCCAGTTTAGGTTCACTCACATTCAAAGAAACCCCTACAATTAAAATTTTCAAAATATCTGATTCTTAAAAGTGTTATAACTCTTTTATTTCTAAACCGATTTACATAAAACAAACGCTAAATGTTAACTGGAGCAAACCTCAACACAATAAAAAAAACCGCATTGCAATCGGTTGAGCGGTTACTGAGATTAGCGTGCACAACCGTACAGACAAACAGATATACAGACATACAGACATACAGACAAACAGACAAAAATTCTAAAAATCATTGTTTTGGGTTCTATTGCGTTCATAAAGCCCCCCTATAATATTTTTTCTTATTTATCTTCCATGTACAGACAGCGACCTGTTACGATTTTATTATATGTATTGATGATGATTGATTTGCTCCGCAAAGTAACACAAAATTTATTAGTTACTGTTATATTTCTGGAGGGCAACTTAGCTCACCTGATTTGTGGCTAATATGGCCATATAGCCCTTCCATTGTTAAAATTTGACAATTGTTAAAGGTTCAGATTTTGTTTTTTTGTAAATTATTTCTTTATGTTGATTGTTTTGAAATTCTAATTATTTTTTCTTTATTAGGTGTAAGACTGAATTGTAAAATAAAAACAGATCGATCTCAAAAAAAAATTGATTTATTCCCAAAAAGGCTTATGGCGTGCCATATTACCCGAACTTACTCTACCTATGTAATTTGTCTGATGTGTAATTAATGTATTCCAGCAGTGCTGGACTGCCATAGACCGATTTGATTGATTGTAATTATGGTTATAATAAACTACCTGTGGCCTGTGGCGCGGTTTAGAAGCTAATATATAAGTACCACTACTCTGCTGAACTACACTCATTTGCAAAAAAAACGGGCACCTAAGCAATGAACCACTTCAAATGTTAATATTGCTTTGTTTGATAATTATAGGTAGTTTTATCCTCACAATTTGGTAAATTAATAAGAAAATAATCGTTTTCATCAGTATTTCATAAAATTTTGTTACAATTTATGGGAAATAATGCTAAACCTCCCTAGTAGTGTATGTTCGCTAGTAGTGCATATGCTCATGAAGTAAAAATAAAAAGTTTTTTTGTTTGTTTTTCTTTAATAAAGGAAAAGCAGATAAATGTTTAGTATCGAGTGTGACCCCCTCTAGCTAAAATCACAGCTTGAATTCGTCTGGGCATGCTAGCGAGTATATCCCGGATCAAGTATCCGGAATACGTTCCCACTCCGCAGTAATCACATTCTTCAGCTCTCTGATGGTCTGCGGAGCCGGGAGTATACTGATCTCACACGCCGTTTTAGAACGTCCCAGATATGGGATTGAGGTCGGGACTTCGAGCTGGCCAATCCAAACGACGAATGCCGACCTCTTGCACATACGCATTAACATCGCGGGATCGGTGGGCGCGAGCATTGTCGTCCATAAAAATCGAGTCTTGACACACTTGACACACACACTAACGCAACTACAGGGAAGGAGTTAGCCGCCTAGTTCAATAAGATTTATTTTAATGAAATAAGAGTATCTTAAAATACCTCTTTTAAGGTTCCGTAGCCAAATGGCAAAAAACGGAACCCTTGTAGATTCGGTTAGTGGTTACAACGTTGGGCCATCAAATTGACAGCCTATACGTATAATATCGAGTATGTGGCGTCAAAAGATAACGCGGCGGATGGGTTGTCGCGGTTGCCAGCAACTTCAATGGGGGGTGTAATTAAACATAAACACAGTAATCAAATACCAGAACAAACTTTCTTACATTTTGCTCAAAATGCCATGCTTATGGACTATGCCGAAATTAAAAGACAAACTAGTCGAGACATACTATTGGGGCGAGTTTTGTCTTTTATTCGTAATGAGTGGCCGTCAGATAATATAATAGTAACGCTCAAACCATATGATAATAGAAAAAAAGAATTGTATGAGGAACTGGGCTGTGTTATGTGGGGCCAAAGAGTAGTAGTGCCGGAGGCTTGTAGATCTAGGGTTTTAGCCGAGTTACATGAGGCTCATATGGGTATGGTCAAAACTAAGTCGTTCGCACGGAGCTACGTATGGTGGCCAGGGATGGATGAGGCGATCGAGGCTATGTGTCGGGCGTGTTCGACCTGCACCGCAGAAGCGGACTCGCCGCCTCGCCATACAACCTGCCCGTGGCCCTGGCCCAATAAGCCATGGGCAAGAGTTCACGTAGATTTCTTGGGACCCATACAAGGTAAATTATTTTTTGTATTGGTCGATGCAAGAACTAAGTGGATCGAGGTTAGTCAAGTGCCGAGTACCGCAGCCCATCACACCATCAGTAGACTAAGTGAGATTTTCGCCCGTTTCGGTTTACCGAAACAGCTCGTTTCTGATAACGGGCCCCCTTTCACAAGCAGCGAGTTTTCACATTATTTGCATTCGAACGGAGTACGTCACCTATTTTCGGCACCTTATCATCCAGCCTCAAATGGGGCGGCAGAAAATGCAGTGAGGACTGTAAAAAGAGTAATTAAAAAAGCTATTAGAGAAAATGTACATATATCGTTGTTTTTAAATAACTTTCTTTTGCAATATAGAAATACCGAACATTGTACGACAGGGGAAACACCGGCGTTGTTAATGTTTAATAGAAGGCTCCGAACTAAATTAGATTCTTTATTACCGGATAGGGACGCTAAAGTTAGAAACGCTCAGGATCAACAGGTCAAAAGTGCACCAAGCGGTTCGCGGGAGTTAAACGTGAACGACGAAGTCTGGCTACGCCAATTTAGAGGCGCAGATAAATGGGTACAGGGAAGGGTGACTGATAGGTTAGGGGTTACAGACTACAAGGTTGTCGATACTTTAGGCAGAGAATCCCATAAACATATTGACCAGTTAAAGCACAGGAAGCGGAGTTCACTCATGGGTCCTTCTATTTCAAGGGGTCATGAGGACCGCGGGAACGAATTGACATCCGGTGAAGAGGTGTCTAGTCCATCTAAACTACAGAAAAATGCTACTACGGTCGATATCACGGAAAGCGAGGATGCTTTGGAATGCTTTAAAGACTGTGAAGAACCCACAGAGTCCCCGTCTATTGAATCACCGGCTTTGCTTACCCGTGAGCCGCCCCCGAGCCGCTCCTTGCGTCAGTGTCGTATAAATAAGTTGCCTAACTATAAGATTTAGAGTAAGCCTTATTAATTGTAAGTATAATTCTTAAGATCTATTGTTATTAATGTATACTCTCATAAAGTAGGGGTTCTAAGTTAAGGGTGGAGGATTGTACTGTATCAGATATACCTAAGCATGTATGTAGCTATAGTAAGTTATTATACGGAGATGTAAGACGTGAGCTCAGTTCGCAATAAACAGCCGTTACGTACACCTGTGTGTTGATTTGTCCCGCGCCCCGCCGACATTATAGGTGGCATCGGTCATGAAGGCCCTGTCTTTGACCTGTAGAAGTGACCCGTTGCATAACAAATGCTTATGTAATACCAAGCCATTGTCAATGGTGTTAGATTACTGTCATGGAGCTCTCTCAACAATAGGAAATACCAAAGCATGTATGCAGGTATAACAGATAATGCAAAACTAAACCCGGCCCTGATTCCCTGGTAGTAGCCGATTGACTGCAGAATAAAGGACACATCACATGCTCAAGCAAAAGCTTTGGTAAGCACGACCTAATTATAAGATAATTGGTAATCTAGTAATTAAGAACTATGAAATAAATATGTAACTAATTATTGAATTATAATTTTGTTTACCTTTTATTGATTTTTATTTTGATACAATAAGTACATGTAATAAAGTTGAGCTTTGGGTCTTGCAAAGGACTTGAATGTGACGAATGTCCCTTGTTTATAAATCTTGATTGCCTCAGAGTGTAGGATAGCACGTTAGTAATCAATTATTTTAATTCAATCACAGAAAGAGAAAGACATCTTTTTTCATATATTGGTGCCGTCGTTATCGTTGAAGTAGCTTTACTATATTCTTTGATACAATTTCTTGTTTTCTTTTTGGTGTTGAATTCAAGCTTGAAACTGATGCCTAGGTCACAGAAACCAACAATAATATCTCTTTGAAACAATACAATATAATTTATGTAGTAGGAATGTTCTTTTTTTCTAGCTACAATTATTGATCAAATTGACAATGACATGACATCTATGACAGATGCAATAATGTCTGGCGTAAATTACGAGCGACCACAAAAATAAAGTGCATTAATTATGTAATTTAATGCTTCATTTTTACTTATTTTATATTCTATAGATGAAAATCACGATATATAGTTAAACTATATATAAAAACTATCGTTTTACGTAGTAATATTGGCAAAATACTTTTACAATTCGGCGGTTCCCTGTATTTTTTTAGGGCAGCAACATCGATTTCAAATATGTTGGGAGAATTGCAAAGATTCATTTTTTAATGTTATCTCTAAAGCATTTCTTGTGCAACTCTGCAAATGAATCTGTTATGAATGAAACGCGCTATGTTGCCTTTTTAGGCCCGCAGGCCTACGTCCAGGAGCGTACATGCTGACACTGTATACAACATATTTATACTGTGATGCTGATTTGATTGATATTAGGTATCTATATAAATAAAAACTGACTTAGATACCTGATCGAGATCTAGAACCTTGAAATTAGATTAATGGCATAGCTGCGCACAAAGAAACGATTTGTAGAGTTCGTGCCCTTAAACGGGACCCTATTTATGAGCCTTCGCTGTCTGTCTATCTGTCCGTCATGAGGCTGTATCTCTGGAACCGTGATAGCTAGAGAGCTGAAATTTTCAGATGATATATTTCTGTAGCCACTATGACAACAAATACTAACGTCAGAAAAGGGGGGCGGGGATTAAGGGGGCTCCCATCCAACAAACGTGATGCTTTGCTGTTTTTTTTGGTACGGAACCCTCTGTCTTTTCACTCCGACCAACTAAACCGGCCAACCGTTGCGTTGTTCGGAATGGAACTTATTATGGAACTTTATTCCTATCTATACTTTATTCTTTATTTATTTCCTCTGTGCACGAGTCCGCTTCGCACTTGGCCAGTTTTTTATACTACTAAGATGGCAGACAAGCATACGGTCCACCTGATGGTTGGTTACTGTAGTGGACTAATTTGCATAGTGAACGTTTGCAACACCAGTGGCGCTGCTGCATGTCGACCCATATTTCCCTTGGCATCCAGTAGAGTCACGGAAAAGTAAAATATCCCGTAACCCTACTAATAGTGCTTGGGCGGTTTTAGGTTCGTTTGCAATAACCATTTTAATGAAAATCCAATTTGTGCCAAATGGGAATTCAGCATTTTGAAAATTCAACCTAATGGTCCGAAAGGCAAAATAATACCCCCCGTTCCTAACCGACCACGTGAGTTATCCACCTGGTTGGTTCCTAACCACGGGAATACACGCGACAGAAAACCACGCGATAAGAATAGAAGCGACGGGGGACCTTTCTATTTCTCTCTCTCTTACGCAAACGAAGTTGCGCGGGTCAGCTAGTATTAAAATAAGCGCTTTCTACTACATGCATATGAATGTATATACGGTACACATACCAAAATATATATTTTTAAAATTTGTGTCCGTCTGTCTGTTTGTTCCGACTAATCTCTGGAACGGCTGGACCGACATGGACGGGACTTTCACTGGCAGATAGCTTATGTAATAAGGAGTAACTTAGGCTACGTTTATTTTAGAAAAATTCTTTTATTTTAGAAAAAAATGCCAATTTTTTATTACATTCCACGCGAACGACGTCGCGGGCACAGCTAGTGTAAAATAAAATTCATGTTTATCAGAAAAGAAACCGAGCATCCTTTCGGTTGCTTGCGGGCTTTTTCCTGTTCCTGATGACTCTGTTAAAACCTGTGGGCCCTGTGACCTGTTTTATAAAGCTGACAATTCGCAACTCCGACAATATGTCAAAAAGTTACAATTCGACAATGTTTCTGTTACTCTGATAAAACTTACAGGCGACAAAATTGTCATGGAAAATTCGCAAATAATTGTCACGACAATCCGACATATTTCTGTTTAATAAAACTTCTTGAGCGACAGGTGACAGGCGACAATTTGTCGTGAGAAACTTGTCAATTCTGCTTTTAAACAAAAATATATCATGACATATTGACATATTTGTAGAATTGTCTAACAGACAGTGTAAGAAAGTGTTACTTTTATAGGTCTTTTACCGCTTTTTGGTAGGGAACCATCCGCGCGCAAGTCCAACTCGCACTTGGCCCAGACAGGCAACCTGTATCGTATCGATGTGAACTTTTGCAACATCAGGGGCTAAACTCACGCTGCCGATCTCGAAAAATCTCTGCATATGTATAAATCACACTCCCAGCGCATTTTATCGCGTTTTACCTTTTGGGTACGGAACCCTGACAATCCCTGCGCACTTCAGTATGACAGGTTAACTGGTTATCTATTCCATTAGTACCTTTTAGGGTCCCGTGCCCAAAGGGTAAAAACGGAACGATATTACTGAGACTTCGCTGTCCGTCTGTCACCGGACTGTATTACATTGCTCTCGATAGATGGCGTTGTACTGAAATCTGAACCGCGGTATGGTTTCGTTACAGACTATCTTACGAATATTGTATGTACTCCCATTTCACACATAAAATTATATTTTATATCAATCAACAATCAATTTAATAATTTTTGAGGGTCACATCTTAGTGTGTTACCTAATTAGCGAACAGATGGGGGGCGGGGGGGGATTGGCTTATCGATGCTATTGCTTTACTTACTCAACTCAACCCCGTATCTCAAAATATGTCATTTTTCAGGAGACCACATTCCTCAGTTATTTTATACTTTGTATTTTTCGTAGTAATAATGAAAATGCAGTTATTTAGATACTAATTAGTTTACAGCTATGTTTATTGAATTAAATAATCATACGTTTTTAGGGTTCCGTACCTGACAGAATAAAACTCGTATTGGACGGATGAACAACAAAGTGATCGTTAAGTCCGTCTGTCTGTCTGTCCAGACCTTCATCTCGTGAACGCGTAAAGGTATCGAGTTGAAATTAATATCATATTTCTGTATTTAAGGTTAAGGTCTAAGGTCCCTTGAAGCTGTAAAGGAATAGTAGTTTTCGATACAAGTGTGGGATTTCTGTTATTACAACGAGTTACGACAAGTGTTGACCCGAGCCGAAGGCGAGGGTAAACAGTCGAAACGAGTTTTAATAACAGTCCCACACGTGTATTGAACAACTATTTTTAATACAGTTGCGAAAAAAATAGGCAATTATATAAAATAATAAAAACACAACAAACCTGAATATCCAAAATGGCGCCAACCGTAAAAGAATATATACCTTCCTAAGCAGAGACTATGGCAATGCACTTCATACAGCCAACTTTTTTTATTTTTATAAATTTAATTTGGCCGATACTTATATTAATTTATGCTTAAATTTTAATTAAAATTACTTTTAATCTGATATTGAAACAAGTTAGTATCTTTTTTTAGAAATATTTGCATGAATAGACATTATTTTGACAATTGGGAAAGAAAACGCACGAGTGCAGGAATGGGAAAGAAAAAAGCACGAGTGTGTAATAGCCCACATCCCGAACGCTAAACGTCCCTGTAATACGCCACTTTTTGAGCAACTGTATTAAAATAGTTATTTATGATATAAGTGTGGTATGTTGGTCATTACACTCGAGGTGATATTGCACAGCCCGAGCCGAAGGCGAGGGCTGCAAGAAAACCGAGAGTGTAATCATAATGACCAAACCTCACGTGTGTCATACGACGTTTTTCAACACACTTACGAGTAAAAAACTAATTTTATAATTATTCATACTCAAATAAACAATGCTCACAGCACACACACACGGAAAAAAGTTTGTCAATGTCAAAAAGGCGCGCCCCGCGCTGATTTTTTTTCTGGGCGCGGGATGTCAGCTGTTGGATCGTAGGCACGAACAATTACGCTAAACAGCCAAAACGCAAAATGTAAAAAATCCCATTTTTATGTATTTATAAATTTGTTTCACGTTGAAATATTAATTAAAGTAAATAAGTTGTTGAAAATTTATTATATTCAAGGTGGTACACTTCTTATTTTTTACAAAAATTGTGTTATTTTTATTAACGAAACGTATATAAGTCAATACTTTTTTCCGAGATATAAAAATAAAACTATAACCCAGTTAAGTTAAGAGCAACTAGAATGCATAAATAATATCTTTCAGCGAGGTACAAACTTAATTTGATGGAATATAAAATAAAACACTAGTGCGATAAAGAGAAATAAAGCACAAGTGTTTAATGCCATGGTTTATGAGTGTAAAAGCCATGTGATAAAAACCAATCTATGAGCAAGGGTGTTGAAATAGTAGTTTTGGATACAAGTGTGGGATTTCTGTTATTACGACGAGTTTCGACTACCTTCGACAGATGTTGACCCGAGCCGAAGGCGAGGGTGGACAGTCGGAACGAGTTGAATAACAATCCCACACGTTGTATTGAACAACTATTTTTAATACAGTTGCGAAAAAATTAAGCAATTTAATAAAATAATAAAAACACAATAAACCTGAATTGTCCAAAATGGCGGCAACCGTAAAAGAATATATACCTACCTAAGGAGAGACTATGGCAGTGCACTTCATACAGCCAACTTTTTTATACTTATATTAATTAATGCTTAAATTTTTATTAAAATTACTTTTAATCTAATAATGAAACAAGTTAGTATCTTTTTTTGAAATATTTGCATGAATCACAGACATTATTTTGACAGTTGGGAAAGGAAACGCGCACTAGTGCGGGAAAGGTAAAGAAAAAGCACGAGTGTGTAATAGCCCACATCCCGAACGCTAAACGTCCCTGTAATATGCCACTTTTTGAGCAACTGTATTAAAAATTATTATTTCATTTCTCATACTCGGAAAATAGTGTTTTCTTGATCTGACTATTGGGTGGAAAATGCTGTTTCCCTCCCTAGGGAGGGAAAAAGTCATACAAATTACTTCCCACCCAAGGGCCGGAATGAACTTTAAAAATAGAACTGCTGACAGGTCAGCTGTGATAGTGAAGAGATTTGTGTAAAAAAAAATTAAAAAATGCTGCGGCCATGCGACTTTCCAAACAGCCAGTGTGAACTTAGCGAAAATTTCTTCCGGCCCCATACACGTACAATAATATTGATCAATGTAGCATAAATTGAACATATTATTAAGGTTTGAACAGACTATATTCGGATGGAAATAAATATTGAGTCAATATTGTACGTGTATGGGGCCGGCCGGAGTTCCATATTTAAAATTTAAAAAGTCGACATAATGTAGTTGTTATTATTTTATCTGTATGCCGGGGCCACATTAAGGAAAACGTCAATGCCCATCATCGCGATAAATAGCGCGCTAATTATTGCGTTAAATTTTAACGCCATAATTTGAGTAGTGTGGCCGCTTTAACGTAATATTCTCGCGTGAATGCCCATTCTTGGCGTTAAAATTGACGTTAACAAGTGTGACCGAATTAAATTTTACAAAAATACCTTAGCTCCTTAAAAATATACTGAATGTATCTATATATAATACTGGCACAGAGAAAATATACCATAAAAATACCGATTATCAAAACGTGTTTATTCTTTAATTACTACCTTATTTTTATAAAAGAAGAACCTAGAATTTACATTTAACATTTTATTTGAAGGATTGAATTCAACGTCCTTCACCTGCAACACGCTTCGTAAAAAAAAATTACCGAATGTTATTGCAACAAACCCTACAAAGAAAAAAATCATTGCGATGAGGAATTGGGTTTTTATTTTTTTCAGGTCCTTAGCGAGCTCCGGGGGAACCTCCCATCTTGCTCCCCCGAGGAGAGCCGCCGAACGGTTCTCGACGGTAATAATCTTTGGAAATTCTTTGGCTTTCGGCCGAAATTTTCCCGGCTTTCCGGATTCCTGGCTATAGGGAGGAGGAATACCACCAGGTTTAATGGGTAGGACGGCCCCGTTCCGGGACCGGGAGCCCCACACCCAGCTGTTTTACATGATAATTTTGCAATCCAATATGGCCGCCGCGCCGAAATCATAAAATTTCATGATGGGTATCGTTTAAGGGGATTTTTGGTATGCTGAGTACGAATCTTAGGTCAATTTTGCAATCCAAGATGGCCGCCGTGCCACTGTTGTGAAATTTCATGTTGTATATCGTTTATGGGGTTTTTTGGTATGCCAAATACGAATTTCAGGTAAATTTTGCAATCCAATACGGCTGCCTCGCCACCGTTGTAAAATTTCATGTAGCATATCGTATAAATGCAATTTTGATATGCTGAGTACGAATTTAGGGTTAATTTTGCAAAATTGTCTTGAAATTCGTACTCAGCATACCAAAAAACCCCTTAAACGATACCCATCATGAAATTTTGTGATTTCGGCTCGGCGGCCATATTGGATTGCAAAAATTATCATAAAATTCGTACTCAGCATACCAAAAACCCCTTAAACGATACCCATCATGAAATTTTGTGATAACGGCGCGGCGGCCATATTCGAATCTCTGAATTAACCTGAAATTCGTACTCAGCATACCAAAAAACCCCTTAAACGATACCCATCATGAAAATTTGTCATATCGGCGCGGCGGCCATATTGGATCTCTAAATTAACCCGAAATTCGTACTCAGCATACCAAAAAACCCCTTGTACAGTATCCAACATGAAATTTTACAAAGGAGGCGCGGCGGCCATCTTGGATTGCCAAATTGACCTAAAATTCGTACTCAGCATACCAAAAAACCCCTTAACGGTACCCATCATGAAATTTTGTGATAATGGCGCGGCGGCCATATTGGATCCCTAAATTAACCCCAAATTCGTATTCAGCATACTAAAAAACCCCTTAAACGATACCCATCGTGAAATTTTGTGATAACGGTGCGGCGGCCATATTGGATCTCTAAATTAACCCCAAATTCGTATTCAGCATACTAAAAAACCCCTTAAACGATACCCATCGTGAAATTTTGTGATAACGGTGCGGCGGCCATATTGGATCTCTAAATTAACCCCAAATTCGTATTCAGCATACAAAAAAACCCCTTAAACGATACCCATCATGAAATTTTGTGTTCTCGGCGCGGCGGCCATATTGGATCTCTAATATAGGTACCCAAAAATACTGACTTTTACCAATATACTGATATCGAAAAAAGTCAATAAAATATACCGAAAAAGTATTAAAATACTGAAAACGGTCACACTCACGGTGCGCACTGACACACGTAGTGTGGCCGCTTCAACGTAATAATTCTCTTTGATGTGCCGCCACTTGAGCTATCGCCTAACGTCAAACGGCAATGTGAATGCCGTTGTCGAATTATCGCGATAATTCGGTGGCTACACTAACGTTTAACGTTCATCAACGCCATTATTAATGGCATTTCTCCTTAGTGTGGCCCGAACATAACAGAATTCAAAACAATTAGTAATAATCTTATAATGGTAAGGTTTGAATCTTATTATTAGTTTTATTTTCCTCGTATTTGAAATGAAAAGTAGAGTGTTTAACTCGGGTAAAAGAATCAATTCCGACTCGGAATATAGCCGCCCTCGCTGCGCTCGGGCGTCTAAATACCTCGGGAATTGATTCTTTCCACCCTCGGTTAACAATCTACTATTTCGTCAAAAACGTGTATTTCGACACTCTCAAAAGGGTACTTTCCGGTTTTTTTTTTTCTTTTTTTGACGCGGGGAACGCATTTACGCGCCTTCATCCCCAACTGCGGCGGCAGCTGGGATGGTGTGTGGGACTCCCGGCCCGGTCCGGAATGGACCGTCCTACCCACTAAACCCCGCGGTGTTCCGCCTCACCCTTTAGCCGGGCCGAGGGATATCAAAAGATTATTCACGTCGACCTGGCTAGGGGCGCCCCGTTTCTTCGGGGCTCTCCTCGGGGGAGCCAGATGGGCGGCTCCCCAAAACTCCCGGAGCTGAAGACCACGCCTGCACCGCTCTCGAGCGCCCCTCGGTAATAGAGGAGACAGAGAGCGGCTGGCGCAGGCGTGCGCTAATGGGCACCCCCGGAACACGGGGAAGGTGCCCACCGCCATGTGACCGTTGGTGGGCGGGGTCCCCCGACCTTACGCCCACGGTCAAGAAACAATCGGGGGCGCGCAGTGACTCCTCACCGCGGCGCCCCCGAACTGCACAGCAGAGCGGGAGCATTATCCGTTACTCCCGCTCCCCAGCACAGTGCACCTCCCGCTTTGCCGCCATCACCTCGCCAACTGGCGAGGTGACAGCGGCCCAGCACTGTTGCCGCCCCGGTCGCGCCGTTATTCACGGCCGGCAGCCCGAACTGCATGGCAGGGCGGGAGCATTTACCCAAACTCCCGCCCCCACGCAGTGCCTCTCCCACTTTGCCGCCATCGTCTCGCCAGCAAAGCGACGGCGACCCAGCATTGCTGCTGCCGGCCGTGAATAACGGCACAGCCGGCAGCAACACACACCACCGAGCAACCCACAGGTGGGTTACTTCCGCCTCGGCCGGAATTAGCCAGAGTAGCACAACTCCCCCACAGAGGAAGGGGAGTGGTCGCTACTCCGTTGCCCAGTATGCACCACGAGGAGGATCCGACCCATTGGGGTCCTTAAGATGATAGTAGGACCCCGCATCCCAGGGTACTTTCCGGTAGCCTAGAAGTCCTAGAACCATGAAATTTGGCAAGTAATATCCTCCTATACCACAAATATAAAAAAATAATATAGAAAAATCTAAAAACTGTACCTACTTGTATGACGAATTTTAAAAAAGCGGTCTTTAAAGTACGTGCTTAATGAAAAACTACGAAATAGCGGTTTGCCTTTTTTACAGATTTAAGGGATCATACACCTTAATATACAGCATACATTATACACTCATTGGCAAAAAAAACGGGCACCTAAGCAATTAACCATTTCAAATGTTAATATTGCTTTGTTTGATAATTATAGGTTTTTTTATCCTCACAATTGGGTATATTAATAAAAATTTAATCGTTTTCATCAGTATTTCATAAAATTTTGTTACAATTTATGGGAAATAATGCTAAACTTCGCTAGTAGTGTATGTTCGCTAGTAGTGCATATGCCCTTGAAGTAAAAATAAAAAAGTTTTTTTGTTTGTTTTTCTTTAATAAAGTAAAAGCAGATAAATGTTTAGTATCGAGTGTGACCCCCTCTAGCTAAAATCATAGCTTGAATTCGTCTGGGCATGCTAGCGAGTATATCCCGGATACTTGCTTGCGGAATACGTTCCCACTCCGCAGTAATCACATTCTTCAGCTCTCTGATGGTCTGCGGAGCCGGGTGTACTGATCTCACACGCCGTTTTAGAACGTCCCAGATATGTTCTATGGGATTGAGGTCGGGACTTCGAGCTGGCCAATCCAAACGACGAATGCCGACCTCTTGCACATACGCATTAACATCGCGGGATCGGTGGGCGCGAGCATTGTCGTCCATAAAAATCGAGTCTTGACCTAGAGCGGCCAATGCGGGTTGTGCATGAGGAATTAGAACTTCCGTTATGTATCGATGCCCAGTCAGTGAGCCGATTTCAATGAAGACTAACTCTGTACGTTCCATTGAATTTATTCCTGCCCAAAACATAACAGAGCCCCCACCATAAGGTGTGATTTCTTCGAAACATGCATCTGCAAAGCGCTCTCCTTGTCTTCTTAGCACACGCCGACGTTGATCTTCACCGAACAGAGATATCCTGGCTTCATCAGAGAACAAAACCCTATTCCAATCTTCTTGAGTCCATGATTCACAATTTCTAGCGAACCTAAGCCTGTGAACTCTGTGCTCACGGAGTAATTTGGGGCCGCGGGCCGGGCGGTGACTGCGTATATTGGCAGCGAGAAGCCTCCTCCTGACCGTCCATAGACTAATATGCACATTTCTTACTTCTTGGAGGTTGTTCTTAAGATCCACATACGAAGATTTGCGATTTCTCAATGCGCGACTCACAAGAAAATGATCATCCCGTGGTTGGGTACATGGTTTTCTTCCAGAACCAGGCTTTCTCTCGACGGAACCAGTCTCCTGATATCGCTGCCAGGTCCTTTGGACCGTCGAGCGACTAACATTTAGCCTCCTAGCCACGAAACATTGGCTGCAACCCTCTTCAAGCAGCGCGATAATTTTGGTAGCTTTTACCACTTTATCTACCATTTTTGATACAGCCAAACAGCAATAAATAAAGCTTTGACAGTCAAGGATATGAAATTAATCGATAAAAATTGAATAAAAGTTGTGAAAGTCGATGTTAACTTCTGGAACTTCGCGCCAAAAATGTAGGATAAAAAGGGGTTTTCTGTAAAAATGAGCATCAAATGAAAGTTTGAATTTAGAACGTACTTTTTTAAATACCACGGCATTTTTAAAACCGGCCAGTAACGTGTACAAACGATTGAAACCTTTTTGGTATTGTATCTTTTTAAAGATGAATGAAAATCAAAACCGCCCGTTTTTTTTGCAAATGAGTGTATTATATTGAAAAGGGCTTGGATGGCCAAATCCGAAACTATAAGGAATAGCTAAAAATGCTCAAAGGAGTCACGAGCCCGATTTTAATAAAACTTAAAACCTCATCATTAGATTTTTGAAAATCCAATAATCCTAGCTGAATATCGATCGAAAAAAACCACGAAGACTAAGGCGGGAGCTCCACTTCGCTTCGCATCCGCCTTAGTCTTCTAACCTAACCTATCGTCGGATTGCACTGAGTCGGGGTGTTAAGAATAATTAATTTCGACCTAACAATATTATGTATTATTTTCATAATCATATCAAATTTTGATTATGTCAAGAGTCGATTATGAGATGTGTTACTTATGGAAACTAATTATTATGATATATGTTGTTATAGAAAGTCATTTTATGGCAAATAAAAGTTATCACTGTTGAGTTGATAGGCAAACATTATTACACAATATTATGATCGGGGATGATTATGGCAAACAATATTAGTGCAAATGAATTTATGGAAAACGAGAGAAGACCGTCACAACGCCGTTAGAGTGGATTAATTCAAGAAGTTACGCGTTAACACAAGATGGAGGTTGAACCTAATCACACAAAGGGGGTTTAAGGGGACTAGTTTAGAAAAAAACGAAACCCCGCAAATGAAGGCGTTTTTTGTCTACCTATACAAACGGAAAATAATAGCCAGAAATAGATTTTTATTCTAAAAAATCGGTGTCAAAATATGCTTTGGTTGTAAATTTTATTTTATTTATACATAATGTGTAAAACAATCATAGAGTAAGCCCCATTTTTTAGATAAATGCCCGCGAAATGAGATGGCGTTAACTGGCGTTAATGTAGCCAACTCGCTTAGCGCGCAAAACTACCTGCTAAAACCCTTTGATGTGTCGAAAAAAAACCGACAGCCCGAGTTATCTCTTAACGTTTAATGCCATTAGCCCATTACTAATGCCGATTGTAATTTCGCCACATCTACGTTGAAGTGCTATTATGGTGTTAATTTACGCGTTAAGACGCAGGTGGAGCAGTAGCATAAACGTGAATGTCCTGACTGACTGATAATCAACGCACATCCCAAACCGCTGGGACTAGAAAGTCCAAATTTGGCAAATAGGTTCCTTGAATGGTCTAGGGATTCACTAAGAAAGGATTTTTGGAAATTCCACCATTAAGGTGGCAAAAATTACAATTTGCGTTTTAAACACCTAATAATAGAGGTCATTTTGCTTAAAGTGCGGGCGCCAGGCGCCTAGGTATGTCAAAGGGCGCATTAAAACGTCTTGGGAATGAAGATATTGCCGTGTACATATTAATATTAAAAAGAGGAAAGATATGACTGTCTGTTTGTTCGTTTGCATCGAATAGGTTCCGGAACTACTGGACCGATTTGAAAAATTCTTTCACTGTTGGGAAGCTACCCTCTTTGCGGTGAACATAGGCTATTTTTTTTAATTCCCTTATTCCCACGGAAACGGGAACTACGTGGGTGAAACCGCGTGACGTCCGCTAGTGTTAAATAAATTTAATTGTTATGTATATCGAAATAAGAGCTATCTTACCTTGAATATCGAAAATATATTTTTATGCACGTAGGTGTTTATTTGATGTTAGTTTACGAAACGGGGGAATGGCGTTAATATTGTACTTATGAGTTAAAGTTTAATTAGGTAAGGAAATATCGAAATGTTTAGAGCTCGGCCTGCGCCCCCTCGGGCTCGGCGCCCGGGTGCGGCCGCGCCTTTGAACCCCCGGTTAAGACGGCCCTGATTTTACCCTTGGTCCTACTGAATAAAAAATAAATGAAGATCGGTGAAAACAAATGAAAATCTGTTAAAACTAATTTATGATTTATTGTACATATTATTTATTTGATTCTTATTTATATTTCTATGACGCGATCAATTAAGATGGGAAGATCTGATCTGATTCTGATTCTGAAGATTATTAATGAAATATGACTGGATATTATGATAGGTTAGAACTATTAATGTGTATTTTAAATGTTATATCTGAATTTATTGTGCAGTTCTATGATATGGACATCTCTATGACATCTTCACCTGACATTGTTAAGTTGACATTAAACTCTAGGTAGTTATATGTAAAATTGACAAAATTGTTTAAATGGATATTTCACTTTAATAAAATGTATGAATTTGTAACATAATTAAATATGTAAATAAGTTCTGCTACCATTGTATTAGGCTAGCCTGTAAGAAAAGAATGGATGTAAGGGGATTTTAATAATAAATAAATAAATAAATAAAATAAATGAAGATAATTATGTAAAAACAAATAAGTTCTGCTACCATTGTATTAGGCTAGCCTGTAAGAAAAGAATGGATGTAAGGGGATTTTAATAATAAATAAATAAATAAATAAAATAAATGAAGATAATTATGTAAAAGTAAAAACAAAGATCGGTAAAAATAAATGAGAGCGGGCAAGAAAGGGTTCGTCCTTCTGTGCCTTTCTGCCAAGCCAATAGACCATTTGGTCTATTGGCTTTATAAAGCACTGTACATCAGTACCTACATCATTTTATATGATTAAACTAGTACATTTCATTGTAGTTGACTGTACAATAAAAATTAACACACAACAGCCATTAGGTACGCGTTTGTCGATTAATACATTTTTAATATATATAATGAAATATTATGTATTTTTGTTTCCCCCTTCACCCGCTATGACTAGCAATATTTTTGTATGCGGTGGTTCACAAAAGGCTAGTCCCGTGATATAATATATCACGGGACTAGGACTATTATGGTCTAAGTTCTGTGCTGTTTCAATATCATAGATAATTTAGAATACCAGTTTCTAAATATTTGGTATCCGGAACCAGTCTATTGTAAAAAAGTAGCATTAGGTACTATTGCGTTTAAAAAAAATTGCGTGTACTTAGTGTTCAGGCACAAAGCGCCTGATGGATTTTGAACAGCAAGTCTTATTCTCTCAACTAATTTTACTCAATAATAATTGTACCTAGAAGCTCGCAGCGCAACTTGCATTATATAAAGTACTCATTATTTTTGCAATTACCTACAATAACTAGATCAACTTACTCATACACTAAATTTTAACGGTTCTCTTCACTTCCAATATTCGTCGCGCCGCCGCCGCGAGCAGCTGTTTTTACCTTACTTCAATATATTCAAGATATCAACCTTTTCTGAGTTTCATTGGCTCCAAGTGTCAGCGTAGACACTTAGTGTACACACGTAAGAAGTGAAACTTCTTCATAAACTTAATTTTCACCTCACCTTAAATTAAGTCAAAAAGTACAAAAGTACAAAAGTCCAAAAGTCCAAAAGTTCAAAAGTCCAAAAGTCCAAAAGTCCCAAAGTACCAAGGTCCCATCCAAAAGTCCAAAAGCCCAAAAGTCCAAAAGTCCCAAAGTCCCAAAGTTCCAAAGTCCCAAAGACCCAAAGTACCAAAATCCCATCCAAAAGTCCAAAAGTCCCAAAGTCCCAAAGGCCAAAAGTCCAAAAGTCCAAAAGTCCCAAAGTCCCAAAGTCCCAAAGTCCCAAAGTCCCAAAGTCCCAAAGTCCAAAAGTACCAAAGTCCCAAAGTCCCAAAGTCCCAAAGTCCCAAAGTCCCAAAGTCCCAAAGTCCCAAAGTCCCAAAGTCCCAAAGTCCCAAAGTCCCAAAGTCCCAAAGTCCCAAAGTCCGAAAGTCCCAAAGTCCCAAAGTCCCAAAGTCCCAAATTCCCAAAGTCCCAAAGTCCCAAAGTCCCAAAGACCCAAAGTACCAAGGTCCCATCCAAAAGTCCAAAAGTCCAAAAGTCCCAAAGTCCCAAAGTCCCAAAGTCCCAAAGTCCCAAAGTCCCAAAGTCCCAAAGTCCCAAAGTCCCAAAGTCCCAAAGTCCCAAAGTCCCAAAGTCCCAAAGTCCCAAAGTCCCAAAGTCCCAAAGTCCCAAAGTCCCAAAGTCCCAAAGTCCCAAAGTCCCAAAGTCCCAAAGTCCCAAAGTCCCAAAGTCCCAAAGTCCCAAAGTCCCAAAGTCCCAAAGTCCCAAAGTCCGAAAGTCCGAAAGTCCGAAAGTCCCAAAGTCCCAAAGTCCCAAAGTCCCAAAGTCCCAAAGTCCCAAAGTCCAAAAGTCCAAAAGTCCAAAAGTCCAAAAGTCCCAAAGTACCAAAGACCCAAAGTACCAAGGTCCCATCCAAAAGTCCAAAAGTCCAAAAGTCCCAAAGTCCCAAAGTCCCAAAGTCCCAAAGTCCCAAAGTTCCAAAGTCCCAAAGACCCAAAGTACCAAGGTCAAATCCAAAAGTCCAAAAGTCCAAAAGTCCAAAAGTCCAAAAGTTCAAAAGTTCAAAAGTTCAAAAGTCCCAAAGTCTCAAAGTTCCAAAGTCCCAAAGACCCAAAGTACCAATGTCCCATCCAAAAGTCCAAAAGTCCAAAAGCCCAAAAGTCCAAAAGTCCAAAAACCCTTAAATGACATCCTATCCCTGGATAAAGTACTCTTAGTTCGAATCCACCGTGGTGGGGAACAGAACAAAGATGGCGCGTAACCAAAAATCGTGACGTGACGTGACGCAAATTTTTTTCCAACGCCGTTAAAGACTTCCACCGCCACTTCAAAAAATGGTACATAATATTTGGCTATGGTATGGTTGTGTCTACAGTTTGTCTATAAAGTCGTGACATGAATGTTTGAGGAACTAAAAATAGTTATGTGTGTGGCAACACTGGCAACACGAAACATTAGTACGTCAGTTGTCAATGCTATCGTCGAATTTCGTTTACTCTCTTACGTAACTTTAATGTTTGGATTAAACTGCAACAAATTTAGACCAAACTACGCATAAAGGTTTGAGAAATGAGTAAAGAAAATCGGAGTGGTGCGCAGGAAGTGATTTCAATAGTTTTCCAGTGATGTTTCGTGGAGTTCCAAGCTGGACAATTGTTGTGGGATTTTGTGGATGTTTATGAGCGAACAGCATCTTTGGTGGGTATGTAATCATGTTATTGTTTGTTTTGAATATTCTGAAGTTACAAATTTACTGAATTTACGATTTGGAGACAAAAAAAAGGCATTCTTTGCATATTTTTAGGTTAGAATCTTAAACTTACAATCTACCTATAATGTAAGTCAGTGGCTAGAACAACATGGTTATTTTATAGTACGACCTACATTTTTGATACTCAGTTCAATCTGGTTTTCTACCAATTTTTATTTTGAATTAATTGCTTCATGTCAATAGTTTGTTTCCAATATGTAATTAATTTTCTTTTTTTACTCTTTTCAGGAAAATCAGAGAGTACAGTTAGGCGAATAGTTAACGAAGGTTTTAATAATGAAGGAAAGTTTGAAACTCCTGGTAAACACAGAAAAGGTCGGCAAAGAAAGAAATAGACGATTTTAATATTTGAGCACTGCGCCAAAAAAATCCTTGTCAGATGGGGGAAAGTTACAGATAAAACATGTAATTACATGATTGTGGCAAAGCAATTGGGACTGCTAGGCACCTGCTGGTGGGTTGTAAGACGCTATTAGACCGGGGCTTCTGGATCTGGTTCAATAACTTTATTCTGGATCTGATTCAATAAAACAGAAACAAAATTAAAAATGTATAATGTGTTTTATTTATTAACTCACTAGCTGATGCCCGCAGCTTCGCCCGTGTCGAATTTGTTCTCGTTCCCGCTTCCCGTAGGAACTTATTCCCGGGATGAAAAGTAGCCTATGTGTTATTCCAGACTATAATGTATCCCTGTACCAAATTTCAGCCAGATCAGTTCAACTGTTCGAGCGTGAAAGAGTCTCACATCCACACTCATAAGCTTTCGCATTTATAATATTTGTATTGTTCCCGTTCCCGCTTCCCGTAAGAACTTATTCCCGGAATAAAAAGTAGCCATGGTTATTCCAGATTATAATGTATCCCTGTACCAAATTTCAGCCAGATCCCTATAACCGTTCGAGCGTGTAAGAGTAATAAACATCCACACTCACAAACTGTCGCATTTATAATATTAGTAAGATTTTACTCGGAACGAACTCCTCGTATCAAAATCATTTTGGTCGTACTATATAGGGTTGCATATGTTACAGAATTATTAGCATATGTAAGGTCCGGCTACTTTCTGCAGTGGCAACACTAAATAATGACCGGGTGGGGAATGTTACGCCATGTAGCATATTGGAATAAATATGGTATTGCACATGACTATGACGTAGGAGTAGGGATACGGCAAAGCTCGGCTAGCCGCTATTCTATCTCCGGATGTCGTGCGCGTGTGACTGTTAGCTAACAAGTGGTTTATTATTTAATACCTCAATACCGAACCCTACAAATGGCGACCCTGCCAGGATCTATAAAGTTCAAGGTACGTGAAAATAAACCTTAAAATTACAATCAGAGGTAAATCGATAAACAGGATTATGTTTTCATACGTCATCATTGGTTAACCTACATCTAATTTATTCTCGTTTAACCTACGAAGTAAACGAATTTCATATTGATGAAATAATTATTTGAATACAAAACTATTCCTGTACTATTGATTAGTGCCTAGAATCCTCAGTTGTTGTTAACATACCCTGAAATCTATATTAAGCGAGATATTCATAAATTTACTCGTGTTATAAATTGACAAACGACGATTTTCAATTTTAATGTGGGTGTGGAGGTACTTATCTGCAAGATGAAAGTCATAATAACCTCTCATAATACTTTTCTGAGCTCATGTGGTTTGGCAAATAAGAACTAGCGCATAGTAAACTAATACCTAATTAAAAGTACAGTTAAGACAAGTGTATATGTGTCCATAGTTAATGCATTGTGCACGATAACTGTGCTAACTTAGCATTAATGCTATTGTATTCGTATTGTAGTGTAGATAGGCTAAGGAGACTTTATATCGAACGAAGTACCGTCTGAATTGTTCCACGAATTATTAACTGCCTACCTACAAGTTTATAGGCTTAAGAAAAAAAATATAAATACGGTATTTGCTAAACCTAGTTTGGTAATTTATCCAGGTCCAAAATTAATGTAAGGAATACAGAAGTATTATACCATGTAATACCCCCGATTATAGTGGCACCAGGCGGATATACATAATTAACATTTTTATTTTGTTTGGTTTGAAGGACAGTTTCTGATATATTTACAGTTTGTAATGAAATGAAATGCTATTAATTTACAATCTTCGCTAGAGCGTGAACTCCGTCTGTTGTTTTGGAGTTTAAACAATAATATAATTAATGTAGATATAGGGACACAATACGTCCTTGTTGATTTTAGACCTGTTTACACAGAAAATGATTGTTTTACTGTGTGACATATTACCAAACCACGTGGCTTTTAGAAGCTATTATTATAATACTAGGCGATTCCCGCGGTTTCACTCGCCTGGTGAATTGTACCCGTAAGCGATAATCATGGTTATTACATAGATAGACGTACTACGATTTTATGCAGTTTCGCTTGATCGAAAATATCGTGCTTGCATATTAATAACGTAACTGTTGACAACAACTGAGTTTAATTGATTCAACATAATGAAAATACAAACGATGAGAGGAAATAAGATCCTAACTGGTATTCTATGTGAATCAAATAATTTAATTAATTTGAACCATTCTTTCAGCAATTATTTTAATTTTGACAACAACTGAGTTTAATTGGTTTACCATATTGAGAATACGTACATACGATGTAAAGAAATAAGATCCTAACTGGTATTCTATGTAAATCAAATAATTGAATTAATTTGAACCATCTTTCAGCAAATATTTTAATTTTTATTGAAAATTAGAACGGTGCCTAGAATATTTCAATTGGCAGTTCTAGGTAAATTAGAACGGTGCCTACAATATTTCAATTGGCAGTTCTAGGTAAATTATAACGGTGCCTACAATATTTCAATTGGCAGTTCTAGGTATGTTAGAACGGTGCCTACAATATTTCAATTGGCAGTTCTAGGTAAATTAGAACGGTGCCTACAATATTTCAATTGGCAGTTCTAGGTAAATTAGAACGGTGCCTACAATATTTCAATTGGCAGTTCTAGGTAAATTAGAACGGTGCCTACAATATTTCAACTGGCAGTTCTAGATAAATTAGAACAGTGCTTTCAATATTTTAATTGGCAGTTCTAGGTAAATTGGAACAGTACCTACAATATTTTAATTGGCAGTTCTAGGTAAATTAGAACGGTGCCTACAATATTTCAATTGGCAGTTCTAGGTAAATTAGAACGGTGCCTACAATATTTCAATTGGCAGTTCTAGGTAAATTAGAACGGTGCCTACAATATTTCAATTGGCAGTTCTAGGTAAATTAGAACGGTGCCTACAATATTTCAATTGGCAGTTCTAGGTAAATTAGAACGGTGCCTACAATATTTCAATTGGCAGTTCTAGGTAAGTTAGAACGGTGCCTACAATATTTCAATTGGCAGTTCTAGGTAAATTAGAACGGTGCCTACAATATTTTAATTTATAATTCTAGGTAAATTAGAACGATACCTACAATATTTTATTTGGTGGTTTTATACGAAATGGAACGGTACCTACAAAATCGTAAGAGCTAGTTCTGGGTGAATTAGAACAGTGCTAAAAGCTTCATTATTGGCGAATTGCTTGGACTAATAAGATATTATTGCGCAGGACCATTTAAGTAAGAAGTTTATGAAAATTCGTACCAAATGGTTTAATTTGAATTTTAATGATACTTACAAAATTCTAATATGTAGTTCTATGTAATTTAGAACGATACCTACACAATTCCAACTGGTAGTCCCATGTGAATGAGGACGGTACCTACGGTTATTTCTTTCAAGTTGTTCTATGTAATTAGAATGGTACTTGAATAAATTGCTGCTTACCGAATAGTTCCAAGACCATATCGAACATACCATCATTAGAAACCCTGTAAGAAAATTTCAAATAGCAAAGATAGGTAAGTAAAGAAAATTTTAAAATTAGTATCGATGGTCAAAGCTGTGTTTTACAGTGGCGAATGTTACAGCCTCAAAGGTAAAGACTCTGGCTTTTTGACAGATCGTATATGCCAATGATTTATTATTTTAACAATATTAGTAATGTCAAAGCTGTGTTTTACAGTGGCGAATGTTACAGCCTCAAAGGTAAAGACTCTGGCTTTTTGACAGATCCTATATGCCAATGATTTATTATTTTAACAATATTAGTAATAACAGATGGTGTGGGTAACGTGTTGAAACAATAACTAGGTACACAAAGGTATATTGCGTACGAACTGGCGCAATAATTTTACTAAGTAAGAGCAGACAATCATTTGAGAAGGGCTTTGACCCAAATGACATCATTAAGACACTAAGTGCAGTTCCTTAGATAGAACTCATAATTTTGATGATGCCAGTCCATTTGCATTGGGGGCCATTCAATTGCTTCTGATCATGTGATGCTTCTGGTCCACAAAAAATTGCAACAATAATCGGACAGACCGTGAAAGATGTCGCTGTCCAACTAAGACGAGAAGAAGAGAAGAGTTCTTGCGTGGGCTGAGCAGTAGAACACTTGATATATTAAAGTTTCTGACTGTTAGATATGCACGTGAGACACAAAAGTGAAACAACCGGTAGTTATTAACGCACTGCTTTATTGTATAGCACTGACGTACATCTAGTGGTGATCGCAGTTACACAACGCGTATACTCTTATAGCTACATACGTAACACTCCTTCCCCTTAAATTTCCCACCACCTAAATAACTTTATTAACTTAAAATCTAAGAATACAGTTTATAAATAAACGGCTAAAAATACAATTTATAATTAACCGGCTTGCGGGGCCTACGAGTGCGGTCCGAGGGGTCCGAGGCAGCTTGGTCTTTCTCCTCAACTCTCTCCCTCTCAAGTTCCGCACAGTTATTGTAGTCGCCACCCCTGTTAGTGTCACGTAATTCTTCGACTACTTGGGGGGAAATCTCCTTTAGATCTTGTGCCTGGTCAGGCGCAATGTTTCTGAGAGGACTTTTATTTCGGCTGTCGCGTTCTACAGACGACCCATCTTCGACGGAGTGATCTAATTCCTTTGCCGGTTCTGTGGCTACCATTTGTCCCTGTACTGACGAGAGTTTAATAGGAACAGTCAGGAATTCCGGTGCTCCGGTGCTGGAGGGCGGTTCCCGAGTCTGGCCTGCCAAGTATTGTCCCTTGATTTTTTTCATTTGATTTATGTGTTTTTTACTTGTAATTTTTGTTTCTAAGTCTTCTATTAAAAATAATAATTTTCCTATCTTCTGTATAATCTTTCCTTTTTTCCAATTCACTTTGTTTTGATTTATATATTTCTTATACAATACTTCCTCGTTAACCATAAATGCTTTTCTTTCAGTGCCGCCAAAATATTTACACTTTAAGGACTGTTTGCGTTGCACCCGTGAGAGAAGGTCATTGTCCGAAGGTGTAGGACGCGGTGGTGTTAAATAATCTAAACGAGAATGCAATTTTTTCCCAAACACTAAATAAGCGGGCGAAACGCCTGTGGTTGAGTGAATAGAATTACGATAATCAAATAAGTATTTCAATATTACAGTATTTAAATTTTTATTCGAATTATTTGTCGCAATTGTACGTAGAATACATTTCTTTATCATTTTTACGCAAATTTCTATTTGCCCATTACTAAATGGGCAATAAGCTGCTGAAGTAAGGTGCTGAATAGCATTAAGACGACAAAAATTATTGAATTCGGCTGATGTAAACGATGTGCCATTGTCTGTAACAATCAACCGAGGAACCCCAAAGCGTGAAAAAAATTCGCAAAGTTTAGCTATTATTTTAGATGTGGTCGTGTTATTATTAAAATCATAACATTCAACCCATTTGCTGTATGCATCTACGATTATTAAATACATGTGTGAGTTGATTGGACCTAAGAAGTCTAAATGTATTCTCTCAAAACTACGACTCGGGTACTTCCAAGGCGAGAGGGGGGCGCGCGGTGGGGACGGTCTTACCTGAACGCACACGTTGCATCTGCCTATCATGTCCTCAATGGCTGCATCTATGCCGGGGAACCAAAACCTTGACCTAGCCTCTGCCTTACATTTTACTACGCCTAAGTGCGAACTATGTAATTCATTTAAAATTTTATTGCGTAAGGATAACGGAATAACTACCTTATGCCCTCGCATTAAGCATTCATTTTCAATCGACAGCTGTAACCGGCATTGGAAAAAAGGTTTTATCGCAACATCAATTACTTTCCTAGGCCACCCGTTTTGAACATAATACATAACCTGCTTTAACACAAAATCGTCTAACGTGGCTTTTCGTAATTCATTTATGGTTATCGGTAAACAACCCTCCGTTACAAAATGAATGTACGATGTTTGGTCAATTACTTTTTCTGTAGACGACCCGTCCGTTATCTTTCTGTTATACCCATACCTATCTATAGCATCTATACTGCCAACATCGTTTAGCGCGGCACGAGACAGAAAGTCGGCTATATTATTCTCACTCCGTACGTATTCAATGTTATAGTTGTATGCGGATAAAAACATTGCATACCGCTGAAGGCGATTTGCTGTTATCTCTGGGATACCGCGTTGCGGGCCGAAAATAGATAACAGAGGCTTATGATCCGTTCTGAGAGTGAACGGTTCGGATCTTGCATACAGGTACTGGTGGAATTTACGTACCCCGAAAATAATTGCAGTCGCTTCTTTTTGAATTTGCGCGTACCGCTTTTCGGCGGCATTAAGTGTGCGCGAAGCAAATGCAATGGGGCGCTCGGTTCCATCTGTGTCTGTCTGTGATAGAATAGCTCCTAAACCGTAAGGCGAAGCGTCCACGGTTAACACTAATTTTGTATTTGGATTATAATGTGCTAACATATGATCTGAAGCTAAATGCTTCTTCACAGTCGTAAAAGCAGTATCATGTTCGGTAAGCCACCGCCATTTAGTGCATTTCTTTAGTAAATTATAAAGAGAGTTCAGTATGGAGGCGGCATTGGGGATGAATTTTCGGTAATAATTCACAAGGCCTAAAAAGGACTGCAACTCCGATACATTTTTTGGCGCCGGGCAGTCTAAAATAGCTTTTACTTTAGATTGTGATTTCCGAATGCCTTGTTTGTTAATTAAATGACCTAAATAGCAAATTTCATTTTGAAAAAACTCGCATTTTTCAACTTGCAACGTCAAACCCGAGTCTCTCAGCCTTTGTAACACGGTATTCAGTCTACTCAAGTGTTCTACTTTATTATTGCCTGTAATTAGAATGTCATCGAGAAAACATAGCACTCCATCTAAATCAGTGAAAAGGCTGCTTAAGGCACGCTGAAAAATTCCAGTTGAGCTGGATAATCCAAAAATTAATCTTTTATAGGTAAATAAACCTATACTAGTATTTATACATGTAATTTTGTTAGGATCTCGAATACAAAACTGATTATATGCCATTGACATGTCCAATTTCGTAAATTGCTCACCCCCGTGTAACTTCGCGAACAAATCTTCGACGGTGGGTAACGGATACCTATCTACTAATAATTGCTTATTAATAGTTCGAGAGTAATCGGCGCATATTCTTATAGAACCATTTTTTTTTAAAACGGGCACTATGGGCGATGCGTAGTCCGAGTGTTCTACTGGTTCGATTATTCCTAAACTAACCATGCGTCGTAACTCAGCTGCAACTCGGTCTTTTAACGCGAATGCCACCGGGCGCGCTTTCATAAAAACCGGTTTAGCGTTATCTCGTAAACGTAATTCCACTTTGTACTTGTTGAAGCAACCAAGTTTGTCTGTGAATACCTCCGGATAGCTTTGCATCAATTGTTTTAATTCACTATCAGCTGAAATTGAGGCTCGGTTATAATTAATTGGAACGAGTTCGAGACCGAATTTACAGATGAAGTCCCTACCAAGCAGCGGAGGACCACCGCTTCGTATAACGTATACATCTATCGGAATACATTTACCCTCATATGTAATCGAGACTATTAGCTTGCCTATGCAGTGTAACATACCACCATTATACCCAAAAAGCTTCTTTTTGTTCATTAACAATGGCAAATCGCTAAAATATTTATTGTAAATGTTTTCCGAAATTGCAGTTACCGCGGCTCCGCTATCAATCTCACACTTTAAAGGTAAATCACCAAAAAGTACTGTCTCAACCATGGGTTGCCCGCCTATGCAGCGAATATTGAAAAACTTACCATCGTCACTATCACCTTCGCTCATGACTTCATTCTCGACAAATTTTATAGTTTTACACATGTTAGCCAAGTGGCCCTTATTTTTACACTTCCTGCACTGATACTTAGAAAATCGGCACTTGACAGCGGTGTGGGTGGATCGTCCACAGACCGTGCAATTATAAAAATAAAAAAATAAAAATGTTTATTTGACACAAGTATTTTACAATGAATACAATATTTTACACTAAAGTTACACAGTGTTCACAAAAAGTGCTGATACTGTATTCCATACTAGGCAAGAGCCTGTATTATGGAGGACAGCGTTCAGTCGTGGAGATTATGATTAATTAAAATATGAGTCAAAAAGTGCCGTGATATCGCTCTGCACAGCAGAGTTCGACGTATAGAGGAATATAGGTACTATTTATATATTATTTTAATTTCATACATACTTTAACACTGGTTTATCATATATATATTGGCAACATAACTTACAAATTTAAAGAAAAGAACAAGTGCGTTGTGTGTGTGTGTGTGTGTGTGTGTGTGTGTGTGTGTGTGTGTGTGTGTGTGTGTGTGTGTGTGTGTGCGTGGCGTGTGTGTTGTATGTCTGTGTATGCTAAGAGCTCTAGTTTTATATTGAGGCAATCTTTTTGAAACTTATACCACATGCTTCAATAATTCTTCAGTCATTAAGTAGTCGAGTTGTGGTATCCAGTTCTTTACTTTATTAATTGCTTCGTGATGATTTAGGCCCGCGATATTTAGTTTTTTGTTAATTAAATTGTAAATTTTGCAGCTTAGACTATAAAACTGTCGTCTGCCAAAGGAGGTTTTGCAGCGTATACTAGGGATGATATTTTTCTTGCTCCGTCTATTTGGATCAGGGACTGGGAGAGTTCGGTGCTTTTTTGAGGCTAGTCGAAGAATATACAGTTGACGCACTGTCAAAACTTTCATGTCCGAGTAGAGCGTTACAGTAGGGTACCTGTAAGGTCTTTTTGATAGTACTTTTAATACAGCTCTCTGTGCTCGTTCCAAGATGATTAAAATAGTTTTGGCTGCCCCTCCCCATACACTAATACAGTATTGAATGATGGACTGTCCGAGCGCTAGATAAATTAATTTTAGCTTTTCCGGAGTGATAATATCACGCAACGATTTGAATAAATGAATTAGGCGTCTCACACGACTGGCCATCAATTCAACATGCTTGTCCCACCTTAATCCACTATCTATCAACACGCCTAGATATTTGATGGAATCTACCCTAGTAATTTCATTGCAGGTGCATACAGCTGGTGTTGTGCAGGTGTGTGCCTTTAGTGAAAAGTTTTGAGGTGGACTTCCAACTGCTGTAATAGAAAACGGTATATAATTTGTTTTTGCCAAGTTTAGTGTAAGTAAGTTTTTATTTAGCCAGTGTTTTATTATAGACAAGGAGTATTCTGCTCTCTCTTTTACTATTTGCCAGTTGGGTCCGTTTACTAAGATAGCTGTATCATCTGCGTAGGTAAAGATTTTAGTATTAGGTAGATTAAGAGTACAGAGATCATTAATGTAGAGCAGAAAGAGAGTCGGGCCTAAGATGCTCCCTTGTGGAACGCCGTAATTTACTGTGGTTTCTTCACTAATATGGCAGTCTATCTTTACTGATTGTTTTCGATTTGTCAGATAGTCTTTAAAGATTTGATGTGGTAGACCTCGAATACCTATCTTTTCTAACTTTTCTAAAAGGATCGGGACAGAGACTGTGTCAAAGGCTTTAGAGAGATCCAGAAATATGCACAGGGACTTGGTTCCACTGTCCAGGCTTTTGCTAATACTTGTTGTAAGGTCGAGTATGGCATCTTCGGTTGAGACACCTGAACGAAAACCATACTGGTTTTGTGCCAATAGATTGTATTTGTTGAGGAATCGTTGGAGTGAGTTATTAAGTACCTTTTCTAAAATCTTTGATAATGAACTTAGCACTGCAATGGGTCTAAAATTGCTAACACTATCTCTGTCCCCACTCTTATAGATCGGGTGGACTACTGCTTTTTTAAACACTGTGGGAAATACCCCAGTTTTTATGGCTAGATTGCATATATGGGTTATTGGAGGAATCAAGCTCCCTCTAGCCAACTTTAGAATCTGAGACGGGATACCATCCCACCCCACAGCACAATTGGTGCGAAGTTGTAGAATGATAGCTTCGACTTCAGATTCTGATACTTCTGTGATAGATATTGAGTTTGACGGGCTGTGTATGTTGTACGGTAGGGATGGAGTCAATGGTGATTGCTGACTATTGGCAGATAGTATTTTGTCGGCTAAGTTCTGTCCGAGTTCACTGAAATATTTCAACACATGGTTTAGAGAGGTTGAGGGGTTTGAATGTGTTTGCAGTAATTCTAAGGGGGCGGTATTTATTTTCTTAGTGTTTGTGATATTTTTGACGGTTTTCCATAGTTCTTTTGTATTATTTCCGGCCTTTTCTATTTGAGATCTTTCGTATTCCGTTTTTAGTCTGCGGAGTAGAGCATTACAGTAGTTTCTATATCGGGTGTATGTTGTTTTTAGAGTCATGTTCTCTGGCATTTTTTTGGATTTCATGTGAAGACTATCTCGATTTCTAGTGCATCGTATTAGTCCTGCAGTCATCCATGGCTTCAGAATCCTGTTTTTTCTTGTTATTGTGGTTACATTTTTATGTCTATTGATTGTGGTCATGAGTATATTCAGTAAGCTATCGGCTGCTAAGTTCGCATCTCTGCAGGACAAAATATGGGAAAAGTCTGATTTTTCAAGGTCTGCTTTTACTTTACTGTGATCGATGGTCGTCTTGGTGTATGTTTCTTTGTGTTTTTTTATATATTTGTCGATGACTAGTATTAATGGCAGGTGATCTGTAATGGATGACTTTAATAAAAGTGTAGTTGATGGAAGGATGGAATTCGTTAGGATGTGGTCCACACATTTTAAACTAGCTCGCGTGGGACTATTGTGTGTAGGGTAAAGACCGTGGGTAGCATTAAATGTGAGGTATTCTTCTGAGAAATTGTCAGTACTGTTCGTACTTATGTCAATATTCATATCACCGACCAAAAATAGATTTCTGGAGTTATTGTTAGTAAATACCCAGTTTAGACCATCGATAAAGTTCTCAAAGTTATTTATTGTTTTTAGTGATGGGGAGCGATAAATTGCGATAATAGTAATATCATCAATTTTACAGACTAAACATGTTCCATCTTTAAACGGCGGTTCGCTAATTGTGTACTTCATATTTGTGTTGATATAGATGACTACACCATCGTTTTGATTTATTGTTGATTTTGTGAAATGTACTGAAAATCCATCTAGGATGGGATAATTTACGACTTTACTGAGCCAACATTCCGTTAGGACTATGATGTCGTACTTAAGTTTGGTTTTTATAAGCAACATGCGGAGTTCATCGAAATTTTTGTTTATGCTACAGATATTCATATGAATTAATTTAATTTTTGACTGATTATTTTTTAAGTAATTAGTGCAGTGTTCAGGTTTGCAGGTATAGGAGTTTGAGTACGTTGTACATTCTGTTGCTTAGAACTGGAGTCGTTAGCTATTTTATAGACCCCTTGCTCCTGCGTCAATGCTTCTGTTGATGTAGAACTTGTAGACGCTGCACCAGCTCGAGAACAACGAATTCTATCAGCTAATTCCACTGCTTTAGATAATGTGAGATTATCTACATCGCGCGAAAATATTTTTTCTCTCTCGGGACCAGGCAGCAGACCCATTACGAATCTATCCAGAAGGTAGTCTTCCAAGTTCTTGAAGTTACAGTGAGCGGCAAGCCCCCTGAGTCTGGCTGCCCACTGCGCGTGGCCTTCACCGACTTGTTGAACTGCTGTGTAAAAGCGTGACCGCTCCGCAAAACTGCATCTTTTCGGCGTAAAATGTGCATCTAATAATTCAACCACTTCATCGAAGCTCTTTTCTTCGAGATTTTTCGGCAATGCTAGGTTTGTGGCCAGCCGATAGGTACTTTCCGAGAGTGCGCTAAGCAGGATTGCACGTCGCTTTATACCTGCTTTGTCCGTTGTTTCTAAGACGTCATTTGCAATAAACCATTGCTTTAATCTGTTTTTGTACGTCTCCCAGTCTTGAATTTCATGATTGAAATTCGAAATCAATCCAAAAGGTGATGAAAGGGTAGACATAATTTGTTTTCCCTCGTCGCCACTGTTAGATATGCACGTGAGACACAAGTGAAACAACCGGTAGTTATTAACGCACTGCTTTATTGTATAGCACTGACGTACATCTAGTGGTGATCGCAGTTACACAACGCGTATACTCTTATAGCTACATACGTAACACTGACGAATAGTTTCGAGCTAATTCTGTGACCAGGATCTCGGGAGGTCAGAAACATGTGCTTTTGGTGGGCTTTACGTTTGTAATTATATAAATTTAAAATTGAGTACTGTCCGATCGGAGTACTTACCAACATAATTCTCAAACACAAGACATGTTTCCATAATAACATAGGTACCTACTAAGTAATGAAAATGGGATTGTTTTCTCGATTGAGAACTTACATTTAAAATTGATAGGTATGCAGAGTGTAATTTATTTATTTTACACTTTAATGTACGCCAAGTAAATAAAATTATGGGACATAAATACCGTGCAAGGCAAGAAGATAATGGGCGGCCTTATCGCTGAGATGTAGTTTCTACCAGGCAACCTTTGGATGGAGAAAGTTGGTTGAAGGTAATGTTATGTAAAAAAAAAAACGAGTAACTTAGATTTCCACTTGGTTTAGTTACCAACCAGTTCAACTCTGGATTCATCTTTGATTGATCATTGATTCTCAAATCAGTGACTACTTTAGTCGTTTTATTATAGTTAAGACTTTGCATACACCCTAATAACACACTAATAGAAGCAATTTACTTCGTGCCATGGTTAGCGTCACAGCTGATAATGGGCGACAGCTTTCTAATATAACTTTTGTAGTATTTGCAAATTTGGTAAGTATAACTGCCTACATATATTACATAGACCTATGGCCCAACAAACGGTAAAGTTGAAAACAATTGGACATTGGAAATTTGCCAGTGTAAATTATTAAAAAAAAAAAAAAAAAAAAAAAAAATTGGTTTGACAATTTGCTTAACTATCGTGTCTAATTCAATTACAGGAAAATCTATTTCAGAACATATTTATGTGTCAATAGAGATAATTTACTTTCTTTGATTGAGCAATAAAACTGTGCTAGTGTGAAGCGCTCATAGCCTCCCTGACGTGTTCTACCAACGATTGCTGCGCTGAACATCTTGTGCTGTGGCGGGTGATGAGATGGGTGATCACCTTGTGACATTTAGAATTAGCGTTTCCATGCCTTGAGACTGGTTCCGGTTGAAAACGACAGGTCAGTTGTTAGACCGGGTAGATGTCTGGAGCGGCTTGACTACAGGGATGTATGTATATCGGCGCTTTTGGGGCTATATACGTGATGTAATATACGTACTCGTATAATTTATTTTTAACTAGCGAACGTCGCATGACCTTCGCCCGCGTGGCTCCCGTTCCCGTGGGAGTGCGGGAGTAAGGTGTAGCCTATGTTCACTGGGAGGAGCGTGGCTTCCCAACAGTGAGGGAGCCTATTGGATGCAAATAAACAAACAAACGGGCAATCGAGTCTTTCATCTTTATAATATTAGTATAGGTATAGCATTTTCAGAGGTATATTTTGAAACCAGGCACCGAAATGTAGAAATGAACACGCGGATAAAAGGAAACGTCCGTGGATTTACTGTGGATGTTGGATTTAAAATTGGAGGAAAGGTATATCCCAAGTACCTAATAAAGAAAAGGACGAAGAGTTGTTAACCAGTATTTATTATTGAAAGATAATGGAAGTATTAGAAAACGAATATATAATTGTTTTATTAACTTTTGTAAAAGGTAGATGTAGGATGTAGCAAATTAAATTATTGTGTAATTGCAAAGTATTTGAAAAGAGTGGCCGTGAGTTTTCTTGCCAGGTTCTTCCTCACAGGCTCTACCTATTGCGAACCTGGCAGTAAATGTAGAATCAGAAATCATAACGTTAATAGTTACAATCTTGGTAGAGAAGATCTCTAATAGTTTTTATTAACTTTTGTAAAAGGTAGATGTAGCATATTGGAATAAATATGGTATTGCACATGACTATGACGTAGGAGTAGGGATACGGCAAAGCTCGGCTAGCCGCTATTCTATCTCCGGATGTCGTGCGCGTGTGACTGTTAGCTAACAAGTGGTTTATTATTTAATACCTCAATACCGAACCCTACACGCCATATTGTGGGGCTCAGTCTTAAACTAGACGTCGCCGTCGGTAGATAAAGTATAATAATACGGGCAATGGGGAGCATTGTTAGCAGTGGAAGGTGAGCATTTATGCGCATAGTAAAAGCGGCCGCTTCAAACCTGCAGATTGGGTTGCAAGTCCCAGACGCTGTTACAATGTTCCTCCTTGTGCCACGCGGTATTAGGTTTCCTAGTTTTTAAATTGATTAATTGTATAGTTGAGAATAAACGAGTGTGCTGTCATCTCCGTGTTTTCTTCTGAGGTTTAACATCTCAGAAGTGGCATTATAACCCACGCCATGTAAGTACACGCATAATTTCGTATAAAATGGTTAATTTAGCTAGTAGGATAAAACTATGTAGGTATCTGCCTTGCCATAACCTGGATTTGGTAAAAAAAGATAGATATTGCTGGTTAAGATTTAATAATGAAGGATAGATAATGCTGGTTAACGATTAGTAAGGCGAAAGATATTGCTGGTTAATTCAATTAGTACTTTTCATCTAATTTATGCTGAGTTTTGCCAAGTGATGGGAAAATGGGCCGTTAGGTTTTACCTACATGGTAGCACAGATTTCACAGACATGATGTCAAAGAATTTGCAAAGTAATTTCGATACTGGTTTGTACGCCAGTGCGCGTAGCCGAGGGTAGGTTTGGAAAAGGTAAGAAACGGTACATACATGAGTTTGCGTTCTGTACCTTGTTGTTTTATGCTAGTAGTTTAAAAAAAAAGTGTCGCGATCCTGTTAATAAAAGAAAAAAAGGAACAGGTGTGTAAAAAAAAAGTGTAAGTTTAGTGATTAGGTTTATTGTGTAGATTCGGTACTAATGAAATTGAATACATTATCGAATCATGAAGTGAATATTCAGATCCTTAATTGGTTTGTGTTGGGTGTTTGGTGTAAAAGTTCGGTTCTACAATGGATTTCGCAGTTAACATGCGCTGGTCGCCTAGTACTCGGTCACACTTTCACGATTTTTTTTTTGTAATTTTAGTGTTGTTTAAGAGTGTATTGGGTGTATGAAGGTCAAGCGTTATAGTATCGGGAGGGAGTGTGAAAACAACTTGTGGTACCTACTGCGTTGAGAGGCTAACAAATACGTATCTTATTGATAATGTGACTGGTTAAAAGTAGGCATCCGCCCTATTAAGGTTGTGTGTATTGGAAACCAAGGTTCAGGGGGCCAGCCAGCCGTGTTATACGACGACATTGAGAGGCTCCTCTTGTACAGTATGATACAGGGTTCATAGGTAATCCTGGTTAGCTAGCGCCATGTCGTTGAATGGTCGTATAGTGAGTAATATAACGGCGTGCCAGGTTTTCCTACTTCGTTATATTGGGTTCTATTGTAGTTGTGCTTTTGGTGTGACTGTTAAGGCGTGAGCGTGACCGTGACCCACGTGTTTATATTTCTCACTGTGGTGTTTCATTGGGCTGTTGGTGTAGATGGTTAATAAGATTGTGGCTATGGCAAAATAAATAGCTCTGAACGCTAGTACCTTATACTGTTCGAAATCATAATGAGATTTTTCTAGTTTAGCTTTGTCAGACCTATTCGGATACTGATGGCAGTCGTTAGAAAGATTTGTAATATAAAAGAAAAGAGGGTTAACTTAGTTGGTATGAATGCTTATATGGGAAAGTGAAAGCTCAGTTACAGGTTATTTATATAGGTATATTAAATAAACGGATCCCGTGTAGTTTTTGAGGGTTTCCGATGCTGTTAGCCCCTGAAATGTTTCATAGTGAAAATTTTCAATATCTCAGTTACAGATGTTTAATGAAGAACTACGTTTTTGTATAGGCGTGATAACAATATTAAATCAAAACCAGTTAGAATTAGTATGATCTACAATGTAGATGAGTGTTCTAGAACGGGTGCATCCAAGTCCGGGTTTTAAGTATAGTTTGGCAACAGATTAAGAGATCCAGCCAGAGGTCTATGGTTCGGTTAAAGGTTTTGGTTAAAAGAATATATATCTACCTACGTATGTTGGTTGGGGATATGAAAAGGTCCGTTAGTTACCCTGTACTACACTGATATGAAAGTGGTTCTGGTTGTGTCAGCTTAAACGTTTTCAGGTTCAAACGATCAGGAGGTAATTCGATGCGATAACTAAACTCGGCTGTGATGAGTGTGTCTGTGTGTATGTGATCATATTTTGTGAGAATTGTTGAATTTCAGTTAAGTTGGAAGTAAAAGTGAATTTTTCAAATTTACCTACCGACGGAATCTTCGTTGATACCTACGTGATGTTATTTTTTTTGTTAACATTGGGTGGCCTTCGATGGTTTGAATCAGTCTCAGCCCGGCGGATGGTGCTGCAGTCGGTATTTAGGTTGTCTATTGATGTAGACGAGGTTGATCAGGTTAACTAGAGTTTTCTAATTGTGGTTACATTTTTATTGACCGAACGTGATTGGGATGGACTCCAGAAGGCAATCCTCGAATGACTGATGTTATCTAATCGTATTCCCTTTAGAAAATTATAATATAATTCATTAGGTTAGAAGATATCAGACTAAGTAGTGATTAGAGTTGTAACGTTGTTGGGTATAGATAGGAAATGTAGGTATGAGCCACCGTCGCTTATATCATGGACGGGATTAATCTGTTCAGGGAATGGTGTGGCCACTGCCATGCCATTCCTCATAACGTTTTTGTGGAAGACATGTACAGTAACTGGCTACCGGTGTACTTTAACTCTGAATTTTGTAAACTTTCATGTGACGAGTTCCGAAAAATGATCTGGAGAGTGCCGAGGCCTCGGTAACCTACACCGTGAGCGGTTGTGCTGTAGCCGCTGTGGGTACTCCATCGCCGGCGTAGCGGAGAAGCAGAGCGCGGGTCGACGGCGGCTTGCGCGGGCGCTGTGGACACACAGCGTGAGCACAAGCGGCGCCGGCGTGGTCACGCGTTGTGTCGGAGCTACGAGAGGAGTAGCGTCATTGAGCTGCTGAGTAGTTATGAAAATCGACGTGCTACGATGATGGACATTGGACATTACAGGTCACGTAGTCTTTTTCCATTAAGTAGGATACTCAAATGATGAAGTTCCTAGACCCTTTACCATCTCAGCTATTAAGTTTCAAAAGATTTGTATTTGGTAGTTTGGAACAAATTTGATTTCTACTAGACGGATTATTGTGTCCAAACGTTTAAGAATAGACTAATGCTATCACGGATTACTTTGTGGAGCTTTTCGGGTGAACAATTTCATCACACATGATTGTTGCGGGTAAAGCGTAGCTCGCTTTCTGTTACTGAGTTAGTCTGTTAGTAGTAACGGAGTGTTTGGAACAAGATTCCTAACACCATGGGCTAACCTCGTGGATAAACTTGTTCTCATGCTTGACAATTTGATAGGGAGACTGAAATTTCACACGGATGCGAGATTTGATTTGACTTTGCTGCAACTCAAGGATTCCATCGCGTCCAGTGGCGTGTTACCTTCTATGGATTAAAGAAACTTGCTGTAAATTGGTTACTTCGTGGAAAATGGTTTAAAATGGTACTACCTCCAATAAGCTGCATTACATTTTTTTCAAAAATACCTACTAATTTTTACTCTGATAGAATCGCGAGATAGTATGGATAACTCAGGTGGTCGGTTGGGAATGGGGGGTTTTAACCATAGATTTAGAATTTTTCGCTAGTTTGAACAGAAGTTTGACGGTTAGGTAAACTGGTTGGGTCTAAAGGTGTCATGTCGGTTAGTTATCGGATTTGTCTATTGTGTCGGATGTATTTTTGTCCGTGATATTAGTATTTATCACACCTCGTAAAGGTAAAGAAAAAAGAAAGAAAAAAAAAACAAATTTCGTTTTTGCTAGTAAATTATACCCTCGAAGTTAGCGTACACATAAAGCAACATTCTACGAGTTAATAATCGAGTTATTCGGTAAATTTTGGACGAGTACCTAGATCCTGGAGATTCCACAACTGGCAACATTAGCGAACTGTCAAAAATTTATAAGCTCCGTGAAATTTTATTTTAAATTAATCTTATTTATTGTAAAAACCCTAATTAAAATTAGTTAAATTCATTGAAATTAATATACTAGTGCATAATTAGTGTTCAAAGTGTTAAAATACGTAATTCCAAAGTTCTGTTCGTAATTTTATGAAATGAGTAACGAATGAGTCATCTTAACCGTTAAAAGAAAGTGATTTTGACGTAAATTTTCAGAATTTATTGACTGTTTCCTCGGTGCTGCATCATTATAATAGTAAAAGTGTTAAATCGACTTTGTATACCGATAATATACTTGCGTTATTACTTAAATAACAACGATCAGCTGTTAAATTGCCGGCAACATAACCTATAGTCTACTTGTAAGTAGGTTCGTAAAACTGCAAATATTGACGTGTATCACTTATTGGAAGTTATAAAACTAGTAAGTATATATTTAGTGTAGCTAGTAACAGACCATTTCACTTCGAATAATTTAATGAATAACACATAGATTCACAAAAGGAGTGTTAAAAGTTTTACAAGTTACCCAAGATTCACAAAAGGAGTGTTAAAAGTTTTACAAGTTACCCAGTGGATAGGTGCAATGATGTTATAGTAAAAAAGAGGTAGATATCGCATTAGCGCTCAAAAACTGTTGCGGACAAAGTCACACAATTGTTGTTTTTTCATTTAGTCTGCTAATAGCTGCGAGCGAAACAAGCCGTGTTGTGGTCTGCTGCTGTGTGCAAAACGACACAGATAGCTATCCCTCTCTGTTTTAAACGTTTTGTATTCTCTATCGCATTCATAGATGAAATCTATTAGGTACCGATAGGTAAACACGTGAAATTATAACTCAACAATAACTGGACGCTGTTTTGTATGAAGGTAGCATATCTTTACTTAAATATCATTGTGTGCCGGTGAGTTTGTTTACCTGTTGTTCACTTGTATATATGTCATAATATATTCAATGCTGAAATCTGATAGGTAATTCATTCGAATCCCACCTCTCGCTTTGAAATTAATAGGTACAGTAGGTGTGTCCACCTGTTGTTCACTAGTAATATATCTAATAGTATATTCTATGTTGAAAACTTACAGGTATCACACTCATACGAATAGGTACTTTTTTGCAATAAACAAATCTATCTATCCATAGCTTTAGAGGCTGCTCCTTGTTTTAAATATAAAGTAGCTATTCTTGTTTAATACTACAAAATGATGACTCGAAGAGGTCTGGCCCGTCAGGAACAGTCAAAACTTCAACTGGTCTTAGAAGAACTAAAATCTGCCAAGGAGCAGGTTGTCCAGCTTAGTAATGAACGTGAGGACAATGAGACAGAGCTTGTCTCTGTTGTAGAACACAACGGCAAACTAAAACAGCAGTTGTCCTTGCTAAGCGTGCGGTTAGATGAAGTGACTGGGGAACGGGATGAACTCCTAAAAATAGTAAATAATTTTGATAAGTGCAGTGCAGAGTATGAACGTGCTCTAAAACGGATAGCTGATCTAGAACATGAGCTTAGGGACTCCCACCAACAAATAACTCAGCTAGAAGAAGCGTCTCTGCAAGTTAGTATTCAACAAAACCAAACATTGTTCGACGAACTCATGGATAGGTCCCCAAGGTTAGTTACTGCTGCAAAACCTAAACAGACTGACATTATAGACCTTACAAATGATACTCCTAAACACCCTGCAGTGTCGGCCAAAGTAGGTTTAGGTCATTGTAGCAACAAAAAGTTAAAACGTTATATAAAAATAAATAAGTTGATAAGAAAAAATCAAAATTTGCTTAATAATAATAAAAATTTCACCAAAAATATTAAGAATTGCCGAAATAGATTGGATATTTTACATGAACTAAATTTATGCACTGAAAAGTTAGAAAGTAGTCAAAAACAGCATGCTGCAGATACACAGGAATTCAGTTATAAGTTACAACAGCTTCAAGATTCCCTGGAGTCTGTTAAGACAATGTATGATAAATCGCAGCTGATTATAAAAGAATATTCTTTGGCCATGGATAAACTCTTAAATTCAACATCTAATTATGCTGACCGTTTTAGACCGTTCTGTAGAGTGAAATATAAACGTGGAGGCTCTTTAATTATTATTAATAAGTCAATAAAGTGTAAAGAACGTAAAGACATAGTAGCCCTCTCTGTTGAACGAGTTATTGAGATAGCCAGTATAGAGTTTGAGCGGTTCATTGTACTAAGCATATACAGTCCCCCAGATGCTCCATATGTACAGTTCGAAGAAAAACTTGAAGAAGCATTGTTTAAATGCCAAAGTACTAAAAAAACGGTCCTATTTTGTGGGGATCTCAATGTAGATGTTTTAGAAACTGCACGGGAACCTTTACAGAGAGAGAAAATGTTAAATTTGTTCAAGTCATTTGGTTTGTATAATATATTTTTGGAACCTACTCGTATAACTGCCACTAGTGCTACTTGTATTGATAATATTTATACTAATATAAATCCCATTAAAAAATGTATAGTGGACCCTGTAAAATCAGATCATCGCGGTCAGTTTGTTTCTTATCTGAGAAATAGTAGGGAAAATAAGAAGATAATTAGTTTTGTCCCAGTTAACACACATCGCTTGGAAACATTCAGAAGAAACTTAATCAAGAAACGTGGGGGCTGTCCGGCCCGTCCTTCGCGCTTGGGTTGAGAGGACACACGGAACGCCGGCGTACCACCTCACGCAGCTCCTCACAGGACATGGCTGTTTTGCCAAGTACCTGTGGGAGGTGGTGGGCGTGGAGTCGGACCCTGTGTGCCGTCACTGCCCAAGCGGCGCAATAGACTCGGCGGAACACACTCTCGCGGAGTGTGCGGCATGGGATGGGCCGCGTATCGCCCTCTCGGGCAGTATCGGTAGCAACCTGTCGTTGCCGGCCGTGGTGCGAGCTATGGTTGGCAGCCAATCGTGCTGGGTCGCCGTCGCCTCGTTTGCTAGCGAGGTGATGGCGGCCAAACGAGAGGAGTTGCGGGTGCGGGAGCGTGCTGGTCAGACGCTCCCGCCCCGCCGTCCCGTTCGGGGGCGCCGCATGGCGGCGTGGATGCGCGCCCCCGACTAGTTCTTGAATCGTGGACGGTGGTCGGGGGACCCCGCTCACGATGATCACACAGCGGCAGGCACCTCCCCGTGTTCCGGGGGTGCCTCTTGTTCCGGGGGTGCTTTTAGCGCCCGCCCGCTTGGCCGCTCTCTACCCCCTCTGCTTACAGAGGGGCATCCGAGAGCGGACCGACGGAATCAGCATTTCCAACTCCATTAGGAATTGAGGGAGGGGGCAGCCCATCAAGCCCCCCCGTGGAGAGTCCCGATGTAACGGGGTGACCCTTTGCCGGGCCGCAGTGATTTATCCACCGGCCTATCCTGCGACCCGGTTAAGGCGAGGCGGAACACCGCGGGGTTTAGTGGGTAGGACGGTCCCATGTTGACCGTGAGTCCCACACAAAGCCGCCTTGCTCCCCCGAAACAAGGCGGTGAAGTGCCTAACCTGCAGTCCCCGCGTTAATAATCAAGAAAATAACAGAATTGCCCAATTACACTAGTGTAGAAGAATCCTACTCTGATTTATTCAATTTGATACATGATGTGTTTGGGAAAATCTTTACCCCGAAAACTTTATCAATCGGAGGCAGCTCTGCTTTCAGTGACTGGGCAACACCCGGAATTTATAAAAGTCGCCATAAACTATATGAACTGTATTCTGAAAAATCGCATAATTTCAACCCAGAGTTTCAGGAATATGTTAAAAAATATTCAAAGATATTTAAGCAAGCCTGTACCTTGGCCAAGTCTAATTTCATTAGAAATAAAATTTTACATTCTGCGAATGTCATTAAAACTACTTGGAACATTATAAATGCGGAATGTGGTAGGTGTACAGCGAATGAAAGAAAGTTTCATTTAAAGATAGACAATCGCCACGTTTCGGGGGATATGGAAGTGGCGACTGAGTTCGAAAAATTTTTCAGTAATGTACCTATAGAGATTACTAACACTCTCCGGTCGTCTTCCACATCCGCCGAGCTTTTATTAGCAGAATCTGTAGCTGCCTGTGAGGACGCGTTCGAATTTACAGTTGTCAACTGCAACGACATCTTAAAAGCATTTAAATCTATTAATGTTAAAAAAACCGCTGACCTTAGTGGGCTATCAGTAAAATCCGTATCAAGTATTATAGATGTCATTGCCCCCCACTTGGCAACTGTGTTTAACGATTGCGTCTCAAGTGGTGTATTTCCTGATTTGATGAAACACAGTAAAGTTATACCACTGTTCAAGGCTGGCAGTACTTCAGATCCGGGTAATTTCAGACCTATCTCGGTGTTGCCGACCTTGAGCAAGATATTTGAAAAACTAATACTAGAGCAGATGCTGATCTATTTTAATAGTCACAAATTGTTTCATGAGAAACAATTTGGCTTCACTAAAGGACGCTCGACTACCGATGCTGGTGTAGAGTTATTGAAATGTATTTACGAGGCCTGGGAGAATAAACAAGATGCCATTGGTGTGTTTTGCGATTTGTCCAAGGCATTTGATTGTGTCCAACATGAAACATTAATCAGGAAATTACACCATTATGGCATAAGAAGCAAGGCTCTCGATCTTCTGACTTCATATTTGAACAATAGAATTCAGAGGGTTGATGTTAATGGTACACGCTCGGAGGGCTCTGTAGTTACTATGGGCGTCCCACAGGGTTCAATACTCGGACCATTTTTATTCCTTATATATTTTAATGACCTACCCTTTTACGTGGGGGACAACAACAGGATTGTTTTGTTTGCAGATGATACTTCTTTGATTTTCAAAGTTAAAAGACAAATAGATAACTATGACGATGTCAACAACGCAATCTTGAAAGTGGTTCATTGGTTTAACACTAACAATCTTAGACTGAATGATAATAAAACTAAATGCATAAAATTTACCTTGCCTAATGTAACACAGTCAGAAACCAATGTTCAACTTAATGGTCGGGTGTTGGAACTTGTGGAATCAACGACGTTCCTAGGGTTAACGGTCGATGCTGGTTTACAATGGGGTCCACATATTGTTAAACTAGCAAATAGATTAAGTTCAGCAGCATTTGCTGTACAAAAGATAAGGCACTTGACGGATGTAGATACGGCTAGAATAGTCTATTTCAGTTACTTTCATAGCATAATGTCATACGGTATTCTACTGTGGGGCAATGCTGCAGATATAGATAAAATTTTTATTTTACAAAAGCGGGCCATAAGAGCTATATATAGATTAGGTCCAAGGGTCTCTCTGCGCGAGAAATTCAAAGAGGTTAAAATTCTTACAGTAGCATCACAATACATTTTTGAGAATCTTATGTACGTACAAAGAAATTTACATAGTTTCGCTAAGTTAAGTGATAGACACAATGTGAACACTAGAAATAAAAGTAACCTTGCTGTTTATCATAGCAGATTGCACAAAATCAGCAATTCTTTCATGGGTAACTGTATACGCTTTTACAACAGGCTACCAGACGAAATTAAAAGTATGTCCCTTAATAAATTTAAAAAGGTTGTAAAAAGTAAATTGTACTGCAGGGGCTACTATACAATTGGTGATTATTTGTTGGATGGAGAAGCCTGGAAATGACCTGCTCTACTGGATTCTCAAAAAATTGTCAAATGCATAGTTTTTAGATTCATTTTGTAAATAGAGCTCTAAAAAGAATAACCCGCTGAGTTTCTTGCCAGTTCTTCTCAGGTGGGTCGCGTTGTGAACTGGTGGTAGATTTTGATTTATATTCTGGACGTTTTACAAGAGCATCTGTAAATGCCTATGTGAAATAAATTTCTTTTTCTTTCTTTCTTTCTTTCATCCAAATTGATGAATGATAACAATGTTTTTTTATTGCACGAATTTACATGGTTTTCTCTTTTGGTTTATCTTTTGATTTCAGGTCAAGACATTACATGAAACGGTGTCACGCCTGACAAGACTTGGTTGACATTAAACCACCCTGAGAAACGGATTGGTTTTTTTGGACGGAAATGGAAACGGATTGGATGAGATCCCTGGATGATAGATACGAGTAATAGGCAGTTTTAGTTAAAGAGTCAGTTTAGTTAAGTTGCTTTAAAATTATGTTCCTCAACGTCGATAGATAGCGTTGTACGGCTTTGTGAATAGGTTACGTTACGATATGGTTTCGTTCACACATTTGCGTAACTGTTTGGCGAGTTACTAAATAGTTGCAGTTCTTCTATAGTACATACATTAGTTAGAGTTTAAATAAGCAGATATTCCATGGATATTGGTTAAGTTTGAGCAATCTGTCGACGGGTTTCTAGATGATAATCGTTTTGTGTATTAACTGGTTATTATGTCGATGTTTAGTGTGACAGTGTTAAAGTGTTATAATGTTGAGTGGTTCAGCAGTACTGTTGGTTGTTAAATACATAATGGTTACCGTTGTTAAGATTGATACCTGGTTACCACGCGTAGTCAAGCGAAAGTTTTAAGATTTCCCACTGGTCAGATACCTAAATAGTTTGGTATTGTTTAAGCGAATTGTTTAAAAGATTTGCCATTGTTTGGATATAATTTGTTTTGCCACTGTCCAGATAGATAGTTTGATCGAATAGTTACAGATTTAGGACGGCAAACATTTAAGATTGTAACACGTAGTTAACTCATCATTTTTAGTGATTTAAGTATAGTGATGTATTAGGTAGGATGTGAAAAATGATTGTAAATTATTGAGTACATAGGTACGTATGCGTGTGTATTAGTGATTGATGAGGGAATTAAATCATAAAATTGAATTGAGCCTGAATATTGTATCTATCTATTAGCTAATTTCGGCGAAGACACTGCTACTTGCTCTTCAACTGTAAACAGTGTCAATGAGTAATTGTAATTTAATGATATGAGATTGAATAGTTACAGATTTAGGACGACAAACATTAATGATTGTAAAACGGAGTGAATACATAATTTTAGTGATTTAAGTATAGTGATGTATGTAGGCAGGATGTGAAAAATGATTGTAAATTATCGAGTACATACGTATGCGTGTGTATAAGTGATTGATGAGGGATTTAAATCATAAAATTGAATTGAGCCTGAGTAATTTACTTATCATCTGATTTTGGCGAAGACACTGCTACTTGCTCTTCAACTGTAAACAGTGTCAATGAGTAATTGTAATTTGATAATATGAGATTGAATAGTTACAGATTTAGGACGACAAACATTAATGATTGTAAAACGGAGTGAACGCATAATTTTAGAGTGATTGAAATATAGTTATAGTGAGGGTGCTCTCGAGCCGGGCAAGATTGGCGTAAACGACCTCGCCGCACTGTGGAAAATAAAGGACCTTTTCGGACCATAAATCAATAACTTTGTTATTTGTGTGAGAAATCGATTGAAATTTTGCACACTTATAGAGTATTAAATAAGGCTTTAGGTGTTATGGTTTTTGTCCGGATTTAATTCAGTAGTTAGTAGTAAAAAAAGATAAGAAAACAAATTGTTGGAAAAATTACCTTTTTTTTTATGTTAGTGAAAATACTAGACATAATATCGTAAAAACATTTATTTTATATACTTGGCTATCATAAAAAACTAAATATAAAGTAATTTTCCTATTTCAGTAAGCAAAAAAAAAATACCTTGAATAAAAATATATTGTCATATAAGAATTTTTACGGTTATTATAAAAACAATTTGTAATGTTATTTAATAAAAATAATAGGAGAAAATGTTTAACCTATGTTAAATTACACTTGCTGAACTTCGGGATCTAAGATGAGCTCGTTTACTTTTAGAAGATCTAGAGTATCTTCATCAAGTTCCTTCACACTTTTGCTATATGTTTTTCTGAGACTGGAAATGTACGGGTCTGAAGTATAGAGAAGAGTATGAAATACATCTTTATTTGTAACTGATAGAGAGCACTTCCTGGCATGATGCAAACGAAATTTTTTATAATCCTTATTACGGGATTCTTGCGAATCCTCTGAAAGTTGACCAATTGGAAGCACAGCAAAATGTTTTATGATACTTTCACCATGAATTAATATTTTGTGAACTGAAGATGGCATGTAATACCAATCATAACTTCTCACATAAAGTCTGGCAGTTTCCGCGGCATACTGACCAAATTTTTCAGCGTTTACCATAATACCCGAAGAAAGAGCTTGTAGAATTATGTGAAATCGTTTAATCGAATTTAAATCCACGCCTGTGATTTCCGCAGTACCATCGGCATTGAAAAAGAATCTCCTGGCGGTATTACCATCATTGCTATTACCACTTACTTGTCGTGGTTTGTCGATGATTAATCCTAGCTCCTCGCGAAAACGTTTTTGTACTAGAGTTTTCTTTTCTTGCTTTAGTCGTTTCTTTTCCTCACTTGCAGCTGTCCATGTTTGAAAAGAAAGGTTGTAGGAAATATGTAATATCATTTCCATGCAACGAATCCATGCATGTAATGTTGAAAGTCCGTATTGATATGAATTTTCGTTTTCAGGCCTAGCTCTCACTTTCGTTAAATCGTTCATGTGCAATGCAGATAAAATGTCATTTTATCAATTTAAAATATATTTCATATAAAATCAAACCACAAACTAGTAAAAAAAATAGTCTGCTTCGGAAACCGCAACAGATTGTATTTTTCCGTTTTCTGACTTCCATCACTCTTTTTGTGAGAACTTTAAAAATAGCAGATGGTTGCAGCATATTTTTGTATCATAATATTTATGAATGTCTAGGCTATCAAACAACATCAAAAGTAAGCCTTTGCAAGTCTTCGGTAACTGTTAAAAGTCTCGATGAATTTAAAAATCTGTATTTTTTTCGTATTTTATTTATTTATTTTTTTACATAAAAATAGGAACGTAAATATTTCAATTTTATAATTGTTTATAAATCTACATAAAATAAGCTTTTCAGAAATGCGTAATAATAGATATCGCTTCCCACAAAATTTTACAGGAAATCAATTTGAATGTAGTAATTCCCTTTTACGTAAATTTATAATTCTTATGAAACATTATCTTTGTGGCATTAAAAAATATATATCCTACAAAAAAAATATAAAAAAGATTACACTATAGTAAACTTCAACTTATGAACTAATTAATTAACGTAATAAAGTCTACCGTTAACGACATAAGTAAAATTGATTTATGATATGCCAATGTTCTAGCATTTTCCACAGTGCGCCGCCCACGATTGGTAAGAGACGTCGCAGTTGTGTGTCGTTCTGGTGAAAGAAGTAACCTTTGCGGCATGCAGCTATACCATAGTAGTGACGGGTGTTCTCGAGCCGGGCAAGATTGGCGTAAACGACCTCGCCGCCCACGATTGGTAAGAGACATCGCAGTTGTGTGTCGTTCTGGTGAAAGAAGTAACCTTTGCGGCATGCAGCTATACCATAGTAGTGACGGGTGTTCTCGAGCCGGGCAAGATTGGCGTAAACGACCTCGCCGCCCACGATTGGCAAGAGACATCGCAGTTGTGTGTCGTTCTGGTGAAAGAAGTAACCTTTGCGGCATGCAGCTATACCATAGTAGTGACGGGTGTTCTTGAGCCGGGCAAGATTGGCGTAAACGACCTCGCCGCCCACGATTGGCAAGAGACATCGCAGTTGTGTGTCGTTCTGGTGAAAGAAGTAACCTTTGCGGCATGCAGCTATACCATAGTAGTGACGGGTGTTCTCGAGCCGGGCAAGATTGGCGTAAACGACCTCGCCGCCCACGATTGGTAAGAGACATCGCAGTTGTGTGTCGTTCTGGTGAAAGAAGTAACCTTTGCGGCATGCAGCTATACCATAGTAGTGACGGGTGTTCTCGAGCCGGGCAAGATTGGCGTAAACGACCTCGCCGCCCACGATTGGTAAGAGACATCGCAGTTGTGTGTCGTTCTGGTGAAAGAAGTAACCTTTGCGGCATGCAGCTATACCATAGTAGTGACGGGTGTTCTCGAGCCGGGCAAGATTGGCGTAAACGACCTCGCCGCCCACGATTGGTAAGAGACATCGCAGTTGTGTGTCGTTCTGGTGAAAGAAGTAACCTTTGCGGCATGCAGCTATACCATAGTAGTGACGGGTGTTCTCGAGCCGGGCAAGATTGGCGTAAACGACCTCGCCGCCCACGATTGGTAAGAGACATCGCAGTTGTGTGTCGTTCTGGTGAAAGAAGTAACCTTTGCGGCCGGCTATACCATAGTAGTGACGGGTGTTCTCGAGCCGGGCAAGATTGGCGTATACGACCTCGCCGCCCACGATTGGTAAGAGACATCGCAGTTGTGTGACTTACTGGTGAAAGAAGTAACCTTTAAGCCACGCAGCTATACCATAGTCGAAGAATCTGTAGTAGTTTAAGTGTATGTAATTATACACGTACAGTAAAAATCTTAATATAGATGATTATAAGAGTGATGCGAGTGATACGTTGAATTATTTAACAAAACAATGTTTAATAGAAATATAAATTATAGTTAATTAGAACGAAGGGACTCGTTCCCATAGGATGGCCGACTGTTACAGAATTATTAGCATATGTAAGGTCCGGCTACTTTCTGCAGTGGCAACACTAAATAATGACCGGGTGGGGAATGTTACGCCATATTGTGGGGCTCAGTCTTAAACTAGACGTCGCCGTCGGTAGATAAAGTATAATAATACGGGCAATGGGGAGCATTGTTAGCAGTGGAAGGTGAGCATTTATGCGCATAGTAAAAGCGGCCGCTTCAAACCTGCAGATTGGGTTGCAAGTCCCAGACGCTGTTACAATGTTCCTCCTTGTGCCACGCGGTATTAGGTTTCCTAGTTTTTAAATTGATTAATTGTATAGTTGAGAATAAACGAGTGTGCTGTCATCTCCGTGTTTTCTTCTGAGGTTTAACACATACATGCATTCAGCAGCGCCCTCATTTAATTTCACGACTTTATAGACAAACTGTACATTGTGTAACTTCTAACTGGAATGCTCACGTGCACATCAAAACCGTTCCGGAAAAGGAAAGCTATAAAAGGGGATGCTATCTCTTTCTACTAATGTGTCCATGCAGACGCTTCAGCTAGTGAGACAATATTTTCTTATTAAGTTGAAAGACATAGGTACACAATTATAAAATAAATGATATCTATGGAACTTACAGTTATGTATGTTTTAATTAGGTCTTGCAGAAGACAATTTAATAATTTGACGAATTGAATGACTTGTAATAATTGACGTGAAATTTTTAAAATTAATGAATGGATGGGATCGGTATTGTCCCCAACTCTCTTTCTTCTGCATATCAATGACATGCTGTCCCTTGGGTGCATTCATTGTTATGCGGATGACAGTACTCTGCATGGGAGCTATTCTGGCCGCCCAGCGGAGGGGCGTTGTGACGTGGACGAAAAGAGACGGCAACTCGTGGCGGATCTCGACCGGGACCTGGGTCGCATTGCCCAATGGGGTTCAGACAACCTGGTCGAGTTCAATGCCAGAAAAACGCAGGCGTGTGCGTTTACAGCTAAGAAGTCCCCATTCCTACCCCTACTCTCTCTTCAGAACATTATGGTTCCACTAAAGGACAACCTGGAGATTCTCGGTATAGACGTCCGGCGTGAGCTCAATCACAAAAACTACATAGAGAGTTGTATTGGGCTGGCCTCGCGAAAACTCGGAGTCCTAAATAAGGTGAGACGGTACTTCACGCCACATCAGAGATGTTTGCTGTACAAGACGCAGATTCGTCCCTGCGTCGAGTACTGTTCTCACCTCTGGGATGACTCCGCGAGGTACTTGTTGGACGCACTTGACGCTATACAGAGACGTGCTGTCCGAATAATTGGTTGTCCTGAGGTGACGGGAGGCCTCGAACCGTTGGCGCAGCGAAGAACCGTAGCGTCCTTGGCTGCCTTCTACCGAATGTATCACGGCGAATGTTCTGAAGAGCTCTTCAATCTGATCCCACCATCACCTTTCCGATCCCGAACAACGCGTGCCGGGCAGAGATGCCACTCATACACAGTGGAGAGAATCTTCGCCAGAACCGAGCGTTTCAAAAGATCGTTCCTCTGTCGAACTATAAAAACTTGGAACGACCTGCCTGCACACGTGTTTCCCTCATCTTACAACCCCGGGTTCTTTAAGAGGAGCGTGAAGAGGCACATCACAGGGCCGCCAACTTGAGGACCGCTGTAAGAAGTGGCCCCCAATCGCAAGATGCGCCACGGCTATCCATCGTGGCGACGTCAATTTGGCGAGCTGAATATAAAAAAAAAAAAAAAAAAAAAAAAAAAAAGAATAAGATACTAGATCAGTTATTACCTATGTGGAGCCATTCTTACACTCCCGGCTCGGTATGATGGCAGGTACAAAGAGAATTTGGCAGAGCTTGCTTGCTCTCTCTTTTTTTACAAGGCCTTTTAGTACCACCTAATATCTACTACTTTATCAACTCAACTACTAATGACTAGACCGTTTTCCTCGGTCAATATCGTAACTTAGTTGATATGTCACGCCGCACGTATAATTACGTATGACGGTTTAGGGGAGAGGGGCCGAACGTCTTATTTATCATTATCAAAAAGTCGGAAACCAAACTTATATTTTTGTTTAGATTCTTACGTATCAAATATTACGCAGCCAGGGTTGTAGGATGTCGGCCTATGCTTTTCATACACAAAGGAAAGAGGGGATGGAAACTACGTAAAACCAACTATCGTATCATACAATCAAATAGGTAGATATATGTATATACACTCATTTGCAAAAAAAACGGGCGGTTTTGATTTTCATTCATCTTTGAAAAGATACAATACCAACAAGGTTTCAATCGTTTGTACACGTTACTGGCCGGTTTTAAAAATGCCGTGGTATTTAAAAAAGTACGTTCTAAATTCAAACTTTCATTTGATGCTCATTTTTACAGAAAACCCCTTTTTATCCTACATTTTTGGCGCGAAGTTCCAGAAGTTAACATCGACTTTCACAACTTTTATTCAATTTTTATCGATTAATTTCATATCCTTGACTGTCAAAGCTTTATTTATTGCTGTTTGGCTGTATCAAAAATGGTAGATAAAGTGGTAAAAGCTACCAAAATTATCGCGCTGCTTGAAGAGGGTTGCAGCCAATGTTTCATGGCTAGGAGGCTAAATGTTAGTCGCTCGACGGTCCAAAGGACCTGGCAGCGATATCAGGAGACTGGTTCCGTCGAGAGAAAGCCTGGTTCTGGAAGAAAACCATGTACCCAACCACGGGATGATCGTTTTCTTGTGAGCCGCGCATTGAGAAATCGCAAATCTTCGTATGTGGATCTTAAGAACAACCTCCAAGAAGTAAGAAATGTGCATATTAGTCTATGGACGGTCAGAAGGAGGCTTCTCGCTGCCAATATACGCAGTCGCCGACCGGCCCGCGGCCCCAAATTACTCTGTGAGCACAGAGTTCACAGGCTTAGGTTCACTAGAAATTGTGAATCATGGACTCAAGAAGATTGGAATAGGGTTTTGTTCTCTGATGAAGCCAGGATATCTCTGTTCGGTGAAGATCGACGTCGGCGAGTGCTAAGAAGACAAGGAGAGCGCTTTGCAGATGCATGTTTCGAAGAAATCACACCTTATGGTGGGGGCTCTGTTATGTTTTGGGCAGGAATAAATTCAATGGAACGTACAGAGTTAGTCTTCATTGAAAACGGCTCACTGACTGGGCATGGATACATAACGGAAGTTCTAATTCCTCATGCACTACCCGCATTGGCCGCTCTAGGTAAAGACTCGATTTTTATGGACGACAATGCTCGCGCCCACCGATCCCGCGATGTTAATGCGTATGTGCAAGAGGTCGGCATTCGTCGTTTGGATTGGCCAGCTCGAAGTCCCGACCTCAATCCCATAGAACATATCTGGGACGTTCTAAAACGGCGTGTGAGATCAGTACACCCGGCTCCGCAGACCATCAGAGAGCTGAAGAATGTGATTACTGCGGAGTGGGAACGTATTCCGCAAGCAAGTATCCGGGATATACTCGCTAGCATGCCCAGACGAATTCAAGCTGTGATTTTAGCTAGAGGGGGTCACACTCGATACTAAACATTTATCTGCTTTTACTTTATTACAGAAAAACAAACAAAAAAACTTTTTTATTTTTACTTCATGAGCATTTGCACAACTAGCGAACATACACTACTAGCGAGGTTTAGCATTATTTCCCATAAATTGTAACAAATTTTTATGAAATACTGAGGAAAACGATTATTTTCTTATTAATTTACCCAATTGTGAGGATAAAACTACCTATAATTATCAAACAAAGCAATATTAACATTTGAAATGGTTCATTGCTTAGGTGCCCGTTTTTTTTGCAAATGAGTGTATTTTTACCGAAGTATCTAACCCTTTTTTGCTTTCGATAAGAATATTGGGAAAGAGAAATTTCATTATACCTACACAAAAATCTCACATCAATTCAATTTCCTAGTAATTTAATACTTGTTCATTTGCGCTGGAGGTCCTGGGTTCGATTCCTGGGTCGGTACAAATGTTTGTGTGATCCACAAATGTTTTTTTCGGAGTTAGGGTGTTTTCTATGTAAAATATGTATGTATTTAGAATTATATAAGTATGTATATCAGTCGTCTAGATTCCATAGCACAAGCTTTTTTTTAGCTTAATTTGGGCTACATCCACAAATATTTATTTTATATTTATTTTATTAAAAGTAAGTCCGATCTAGAACGTACAGTGTTGGCACCACAATGAATCTTCAGAGTTGCCATGCGTAATTTATGAGTTACTACCAATAGTTATTATTTTTCAAATATGAAAACTGTTACCTCTGATCTGGGGGCCGAGTCTGCTATTTTCCATCAAAAAGCCGGTCCAGTGCGATTCTATTACGATATTATAGCGATTGGTCCTAAATTTGCTAGTCGCGTAAATCTTGTCTATCGCCACTATAGAACATCGATAGAATATAAATAGAATCGCAAAAGCAGAGACAAGGGCTTTATTTTTGTTGTTTTGACTCTTGTCAGTCAGTACTAGTAGGTGTTTTTTAGGTTATCTACAAATTACATAAAAGAGACTTTTGTAGAGAATTACAATGTAAAATTGTGAACTTTACCTATAAACAAACGTGAACTTTATAAACGGCTTCAAAGCAAAGAGTGACAGTGTTATCCAGAAGAACTATCAATCAAATCAGCCTATCGCAGTCCACTGCTTGACGTAGGCCTTTGCCAATTTACGCCACAATTCACAGTCCTGCGCCTTCTGCATTCAGTCCCAGCCTACGACCTTTACCAGGGTCGTCGGTCCATCTAACGGGTGACCCCACGGTTGCCGAGACGCGGTTGGAAGAACTGTATAGAAATTTGAGACAAAACTCAAATGTAAAAAACTGGTCCAGCAATGAATTTCATTTTGAAGAAAGGGCTTTGGATGCTAAAATTCATAGATTAAACACAGGAGACTGTATATTTTCATATACATATATAACAGCAGATTCAAGTCTTCTACAAATACATCTTTACAGAAAAAATATTGAACAATAACCTCATGATATCTCAAGATTGTGAATAGTGAAAGTTTTTATCTACAAACAACTACTCTGTCATATGGAAGTTGGTTTTTAAATTGATTAACACTAGTGTAACTACTCAACGGACTTAAAAAGTTATTTCATCATTGTGAAATCACGGTATTCCACAGCAACTATGTGATATAGCCAAACAATCTATAGCAGTGATAATTTTAATAGATCTTGTATTTACTGGCATGTATGGTTCATAGTATGACACAGGTAAAGCCGTCAACTACAGCTAGTATGTTGGATTATGAAAGAGTAATGTGCATGTACAGAGATCTTGGCCATCCAAGCCTGCCATGATGAGAAGCCATGCCTTCGATTCCAATGACCAATGACCAATGCACTAGAGCTAGACTAATGTCAATTTGTTGTTTTGACTGGCCTCGTGGTTACTACTCTAACCACTAACATGTAACTCACATACTAACTGTAACTGTAATGTGTAGTCAGGTACTCCGTCTACGGATTCAGAGGTTGTGGGTTTGATTCCCACCCAGGTCAAATCTCTTTGTGTGATGATCATATTGCTTTGTTGTGTCTGGGTGTAATTTATCTATAATAAGTATGTATATAGAAATATAAGTATGTCTATCAGGCGTCTAGATCCCATAGCACAAGTTTATAGCTTAGTTTGGGCTAGACGGTGTTGTGTGAGAATGTCCAACAACAATATTTCTATTAATACCTCCTCAAAATGAAATTGGGTAAGGCCTAGGTCTGAGCATAGTGGTAGACTGTAATAGGGTTATTTGATAGCTTATTTTGGATTTGGGAACATTAAAAATGATGAAATATGGAAAAATATTTTTAATATTCATATTTTACAATTATTGTTTTTACATTATCTTTATCTTGCCAAAAATACTATTGTAATAGCCACGCTGCTTGAAGATCAGGGTTAACACTTCAATTTTCAACTCGAGTATCCTGAAATAGATTACAATACAATTAGTTTTATTTCAGCTATTGCAAGCTTGTGAATTATGATTGATGATTAAAAAGTGATTTCAAAATGTTGTTAAAAGGAAAGGAGATTTATCTGATAGAAATGTTAAATGACTGTGATTTTAAGTGTCAAACATTGATTTAAATAAACAATTTTACCAATTTTGTCAACTCTTATTTACCCACCTCATGTTTCCATGGCCATTGTGAGTTCTTCTTCTAAAGGAGAGATAGGAAGTACTACAGATGTTTTATAACACAGTTATGCCATGCACAACATGCATTAACAATCTTCCCTGCTATTTTGAGACCATAATGTAATGAATGTACTCGCAGCAAATATCTGCAATTAACATAAAATGGTAAGTGTACGGGACAACACTGCGGGTCACAGCGGCGACTGCACATAGAAAACTGTAAATAGAATATTATAGGTCTTATAGCATAGGATACGTTCAATTATTAGGTTTTTATTCCATTTTTGAATGTTTTTAATTGTATTTTCGATATTTCATTTATAGTAATAGCAATTTGTAAATAGTTTTGAATTTCCATAACATATTTGATTTGTATAGAACTAAATGTATGGAAATATTGTTAATAAAGATCATAGTTGCGTAACGGCTCACGTTACGGTAAAGTTCGCGACAGGTGCCTATAGAGTAAATGTATGGAAACATTGTCAATAAAGCTCATAGTTGCGTAACGGCTCACGTTACGGTAAAGTTTGCGGGAGGTGCCTTAAAGATTTTGCACTAAATTTGTATAATTTCGCGTTTTTTGATAGGTTATTATGTAGGAGCTGTGATTGGACATAATTAATAGCGAATCACAGCTTAGGCCAAAAATGTATAAATACAGACGTCACTTTTGTACCGACATTCAGTCGACGGTCCAGCACTACAGGAACAACAAGAAGAAAAGGAAACCAGGAAAACAGGAAGAAACCAAGAATACTAGGAAGAAAAGGATAACCAGGAAGAAAAGGATAGCCAGGAAGAATAGGATAGGAATAGGAACAGTATTGTTTTATAGTCAGTATAGTAAATAAACCTCCGACCTAGTGACCGGTAAGAACTTTCACAGTGACTTTTATTTGTGTTTGTGTTTGTGTTTTGTGCCGCTAACCCGGCATCCTGTGTAACCCGCACCTGGTGTGGTCCACCACCAACCCCAGTCAAGGAAAGTGTGGACCTGGGTAACACGCTTTCGACCACTACAGTGGGGCGTGCCTAGCTACCTAGTTGGTTAGGTGCCGTCGCCCAGCGGAATAAAGTCGCCCCGCTGTACATTTTGGTCCTTCGCGAGCCGGATACTGTGGGGACCACTACCAGGATGCCGGTCACCCGGTCAGAAGGAAGAGGCCGCAAGCGGGTGGAACAGACACCGCCATCTTCGAGGGACACTGCCGCTTCGTCGAGGACTGGCGCTACTGGTGCTACAGTGATAGGGGCCCCCGTGACATCGGAGCCCACCATGCATCCAGAATCCACGCCGCCGCCGTGTGTCGCCGCCGTCTTAGCCGATGCCGCCGCCACTGCCGCCTCCGCCGCCGCCGCCCGACAGACTTCGACTGCAATCATCGCCGCGCCGCTCGCCGCACGTGCCGGAAGAAAACCGACTGCGGAAAGGAGGGTGCCCACTATAGACGCACCTTCACTGCCGAAAGGTGTACCAAGTCAGCTATTGCCGAGCAGACAACAGGACCGCCCGGCCCCCGACCGAAGAGGGGGGAGGGAGGGGTCACTCTACAGCGCCGAACAGGACCGCCTTGCCCCCGACCGAAGAGGGGGGAGGGAGGGGTCACTCCACAGCAAACAGAGCCGCCCGGCCCCCGACCGAAGAGGGGGTAGGGAGGGGTCACTCCGCACAGGTCTGCTATTGCCGAGCAGACTACAGGATCGCCCGGCCCCCGACCGAAGAGGGGGTAGGGAGGGGTCACTCCACAGCGAACATGACCGCCTTGCCCCCGACCGAAGAGGGGGGAGGGAGGGGTCACTCCACAGCAAACAGAGCCGCCCGGCCCCCGACCGAAGAGGGGGTAGGGAGGGGTCACTTCGCACGGGTCTGCTATTGCCGAGCAGACTACAAGACCGCCCGGCCCCCGACCGAAGAGGGGGGCGAGAGGGGTCAACCTACAGCAGCAATGAAGACCGCGCCGCCTCAAGCCGAAGAGGGGATGGGTCAACTAACAGCAAACGCAGGACGTACAGACTGGCAAAAGCTAAGGAAGACCTCCTGCGCCTTCAAGTGGAGCTAGCTGCAGCACGACTAGAAACAATAGAAGCCGAGGAATCTTATGAAGAGGAAGACGAGACCTCTCTCAGCAGCGAGTCAGAAGCCAACGAACGGGTCGACCACTGGTTGAAGACCCACGAACAGCAGCCCGAACCTACGGTCAACAATGAACAGGACCAACCAGCCGAGCCCTCCGTATTGAAGAAGAACCCAGAGAAGCATAAAGAAGAACGCCACTCACAGCCACGGCACCCACCGTCAGCACCGGCGGGAGCCCAACCAGACTTCACTGAACTAGCCGCAGCAATCACCGGTGCTGTCAAAGCCGCACAGCGCCCGAAGTTTATAGAGCTGCCCTTCTTCAACGGGTCACATCAAGAGTGGTTACCCTTCCGCGCCGCCTACTACGAGACGGAGCACATGTTCTCTGCAGTAGAAAATACCAACAGACTACGGAGGAACCTCAAGGGGAAGGCTAAAGAAGCAGTTGAAGGCTTACTGATCACCAGCGCGCACCCATCCGACATAGTGAAGACCCTGGAGTCAAGATTCGGAAGACCAGAATCAATAGCCATGGTGGAGATGGAAGCAATCCGAGGCCTACCAAGACTAACAGAATCGCCTCGTGATATCTGCATCTTCGCGACGAAGATCTCCAACAGCGTAGCGACATTGAAGACTCTGGGTTGTATGAACTACATGTACAACCCAGAAATAGCGAAGACAGTCGTCGACAAGCTCACACCTACGCTGCGCTTCAGATTCTACGACTTCGCCAGTACAGCGCCGATGGGTGAACCTGAACTTATGAAAATAGAAAAATTCCTCAAAAAAGAAGCTGAGCTATGCGGACGGTACGCATTACCTGAACAGGCCGTACCGTACACTCCACTACAGAAGAGGTCACAGAAGATACACACTGTGACAGATAGTACACAACAGAATATTGAACAGAAACAGAGGAGTATGCCGAGATGTCCCATATGTAAAGAAACGGGGCACACTTCAACTGATTGCAAACAGTTCAAGTCCGCTGATGAAAATAGAAGATGGGATATAGCCAAAGCCAAGCGCCTTTGTTTCCGGTGTCTTCACTACAAGAATAGAACTCACAGCTGTCCAGCCAAGCGGTGCGGTGTCAACGAGTGCAAGTACTCACACCATAGGATGCTGCACTACAACAGAACCTCGAGTGGGCCGACAGCGAAGAGTGAAGATACTACAGAAGCCATCAACTCAGCCTGGACTCACAGTCGTCACAGAAAGAAGCAATCATTCTTGAAGATCATACCAATAGAAGTCAAAGGACCGAGAGCAACAGTGAAGACCTTCGCCTTGCTGGACGACGGGTCAACGGTCACTTTGATAGACAGCACTATAACAGATCGCATCGGAGCCAGAGGGCCTTCAGAAACCCTCAAAATAGCAGCCATAAACGAGTTGAAGACAACAGAAACAGCGTCAAGAAGGGTCAGCATACAGTTGAGAGGCATGAACGGGCACGAACAGAAAATTCAAGCACGTACCATCAAAAACCTCCAAGTCTCATCGCAGCGAGTCCCAGCGAGTCTGCTCGAAGGATGCCAGCATTTAGAGGACCTTCAAGAGCAGCTCACCTACGAAGAGGTGCGACCGAGAATACTGATCGGTCAAGACAACTGGCATCTCCTGCTGTCATCCGAAAACAGAAGAGGTCGACAAGACCAACCAGTGGCCTCACTTACTCCACTGGGTTGGGTCCTGCACGGCACTCACAGCAACGCCATCGGGAGAAGCATCGACATCGTGTCACACCTCACAGAAAAACCGCAAGATGAACCTGAAGACTTGGTTAAACAGCATTTCGAGATGGACGCGCTCTGCCTCAACCCCAAGAAGCCGAAGACAGATCCTAAAGTCAAGGCTCTTCGTATCCCGGAGAAGACCACAAAGAAGACAGCAACAGGTCATTATGAAACCGGTCTCCTCTGGCGAAAAGAAGATATTGAGTTCCCTGACAACTACGACAACTCGTTGAAGCGTCTCCTTAACACAGAGAAGAAAATAGACAGAGACCCAGAGCTGACCAAGAAATACACAGAACAGATGGAAGCTCTGATCTCCAAGGAGTACGCCGAACCAGCTCCGAAGAAAATAGCACCGGGCAAGATTTGGTACTTGCCTCACTTCGTCGTCGTGAACCCTATGAAGACAGACAAGCGCATCGCGACAGGCGTCAAAGAAGTTCACCTACAGGCCGGCTTCGAGCTCAAACAGTCGAAATCGAACTCAACAGCTCTACTCGAAGCACTCGGTAAACAACAGAAAATAGAAGATCTGGAACTCTACAGAATAGAAGAATCTACAGAAAGGGTGCTGGGCGTAGTTTGGAAGCTGCAAGACACGTACAAACTTAGTCTCGCCCGCGTCCCACCGAAGCCTCCAGATGATAGAACAGAAGCTCTCCAACAGCCTACCGGATGTCTCTCGATTCTCCAACTGGGACAGACTCCGGTACACCACAGCAAGAGTCCTGCAATTTATAGAACTGTGCAGACCCAACAAACAGGTGGTCTGCTACAAGAGAACACTGAAGAATACAGAAGAGGACTCTACATGGACAAAGTCTAAGAAGTCCACTACAAGACAGCCCAAGGTGAAGAAAATAGCGTCACCTTCAAATAGACAGTTTCTTCGAGTCTCTGCTGAAGATCTCAAACAAGCTGAAGATCTACTGATGCGTGCCTCTCAAGAAGACTCCTTCGCCGTCGACATAGAAAACTTGAAGAATAGCAAGCCGATGGACAGGAACAGCCGTCTTCAACAATTGAGCACAGTTTATGAAAATAAAACCATCCGACTGAGAAGCCGCATCCAAGCAGTTCAAGACGTTACAGAAGACTTGAAGAATCCCATGATCCTTGATGGCGGGCACCCAATAGTCAAACTCTGGGTCCAGGCAGTACATCGTCAGCTGCATCACGCCGGTGTCGAAGCTACAGTCAACGAGTGCAGACAGCAATACTGGGTGCTACGACTGAGGCCCATCACACGCACTCTACTCCGAAGCTGCCTGTTCTGCCGAATGAAGACTCAGACTCCGCCTCAACCAAGAACAGGAAACCTGCCAGCGTGTCGTCTAGCCCACCACAAGCGGCCCTTCACCTACACAGGGGTCGATTACTTCGGGCCTCTCACCGTGACCGTCGGAAGAAGTCGCCAGAAGAGATACGTAGCACTATTCACGTGTCTCACCACTCGGGCCGTGCATCTGGAAGTCGCCGCCTCACTCAACACAGACTCTGCGGTGATGGCGTTAAGAAGAATGATGGCTCGTCGTGGTCGTCCTACAGAAATCTGGTCAGACAACGGCACCAACCTCAAGGGTGCTGACAGAGAACTCCGACGCAGTATCGACGAAGCGACACAAGAAGAGGCAGCTAAGAAGACAGTCAACTGGCGGTACATTCCACCTGGGGCCCCATTCATGGGTGGGTCCTGGGAGAGATTAGTACGGTCAGTCAAACAGGCGCTGACAGCTACACTACATGAGCGCGCACCTACAGAAGAAGTACTCTCAACATTACTAACAGAAGCAGAGTACACAGTCAACAGTCGACCGCTGACGCATGTGTCAGTGAACCCAGAAGATCCAGAAGCCCTAACTCCCAATCACTTCTTACTGGGGGGTCAGGGGCGAGTGCCGCAGCCCGGGACATTCAGCGAGCAAGACACAGCATCAAGGTCAAGCTGGCGCGCTTCTCAACGGCTAGCAGACCTATTTTGGCTTCGCTGGATTCGAGAATACCTGCCTGAGCTTCAACACCGGCGGGAGCCCCACGGACGAGGTCAACCCATACAGATCAACGACCTCGTACAGATAGTCGACGCAAACCTTCCTCGCAACGTGTGGATCCGTGGCCGAGTCATCGCTACGTATCCGGGTCCAGACAACATAGTGCGAACAGTGGACATCGCAACCAAGGGAGGCGTTCTGCGGCGGCCGGTGAAGAAGCTGGTGGTGCTGCCAGTGTCTACAGACGTCGTGCCCGTACCGGAAGATTGATGCAACATAGTCTGCACGGCGGGAGAAATGTACGGGACAACACTGCGGGTCACAGCGGCGACTGCACATAGAAAACTGTAAATAGAATATTATAGGTCTTATAGCATAGGATACGTTCAATTATTAGGTTTTTATTCCATTTTTGAATGTTTTTAATTGTATTTTCGATATTTCATTTATAGTAATAGCAATTTGTAAATAGTTTTGAATTTCCATAACATATTTGATTTGTATAGAACTAAATGTATGGAAATATTGTTAATAAAGATCATAGTTGCGTAACGGCTCACGTTACGGTAAAGTTCGCGACAGGTGCCTATAGAGTAAATGTATGGAAACATTGTCAATAAAGCTCATAGTTGCGTAACGGCTCACGTTACGGTAAAGTTTGCGGGAGGTGCCTTAAAGATTTTGCACTAAATTTGTATAATTTCGCGTTTTTTGATAGGTTATTATGTAGGAGCTGTGATTGGACATAATTAATAGCGAATCACAGCTTAGGCCAAAAATGTATAAATACAGACGTCACTTTTGTACCGACATTCAGTCGACGGTCCAGGAACAACAAGAAGAAAAGGAAACCAGGAAAACAGGAAGAAACCAAGAATACTAGGAAGAAAAGGATAACCAGGAAGAAAAGGATAGCCAGGAAGAATAGGATAGGAATAGGAACAGTATTGTTTTATAGTCAGTATAGTAAATAAACCTCCGACCTAGTGACCGGTAAGAACTTTCACAGTGACTTTTATTTGTGTTTGTGTTTGTGTTTTGTGCCGCTAACCCGGCATCCTGTGTAACCCGCACCTGGTGTGGTCCACCACCAACCCCAGTCAAGGAAAGTGTGGATCTGGGTAACACGCTTTCACCAGTACAGTGGGGCGTGCCTAGCTACCTAGTTGGTTAGGTGCCGTCGCCCAGCGGAATAAAGTCGCCCCGCTGTACAGTAAGGACTTAACCATCTTCACCAAGCTTGATGATCTGGATCACATTTATTAGGGTATTAGGAGCACTGTGAGTTGACCAGTTTTGTATCAGCATTGTTAGATGTGAATGTGACTATCATCGAGCTGCTCTCCAACCAAACCAGTCCTTGTCCGTCGGTGTACTGGTGCACTAGGTACTTGCCAGTTACTTTAAATTTGGAACCGGAAGATAGTTTGTAAACTCAGAATTTAAATGATCTGTTAGAATATTGACCAATTAGTAATGAAGTCTCATACTCCCATCAACACTACTTACAGGTGGGGTTTGCTTGGAATGGTACCCTACAGTAGAGTTCAAAATGTGATTGATTTTTTATTTATACCCAAGTATACTCTAATATTCCCATTTAACACCTGACTTATTTCAGTTTCTTGAGAGTTTATAGGTATATAAGTCATTAGGGATGCCTATATAATTTAAAACCTGCAGTATCTATACCAATATTATTAGGTATGAGGAAGGATTAGGATGTTTGTTTGTTTGCATCGGAATAGGCTCCAAAACTTCTGGACCGATTAATAAATTCTTTCAGTGTTGGGAAGCTAGACTCTTCCCGGTGAACATAGGCTATATTTTAGTCCCATATTCCCTTGGGAACAGGAGCTATGTGGGTGAAACGGTGAAAATATGCTGTGCACCCGGGTAAACTGGGTATTTTAAATGTTCATAAAAACTGTAAAAAACAATTAAGTAAGTATATTGGGAATTGAGTGTACATAGGTAAGTACCTATGTACTAAAACAATACTAACTACCTACTGTAAGTATTAGAAATGTGACTTGTATTTTAGATATGAGTGATTGTAAAGAATATTGGACAGTACTTACAGAAAATAGATGCATGTCAATTGCATACATGTCTTATGTCTTCATACTATTTTGCTGATCTTGTTGAGTTGGCTACTTGGAATAGTTGCCATCTATGTATCTATAACTAATAAAGTTCATTGACCCTGCGACAATGGCTCACTCACAGCTCTAAATTCACTTTTTGGAGACTTATTATAGCACTACGACCATCCAATGTATGAGTGAAATAAATAGTCTGCTTCGGATAAAATGTTAGGCTATGTCTTACTATTAATCAATCTTCATCATTTTGATGTAAATTGTAAGTTGTAAACTTGCTTTTATTTAGTTTATCTGCAAATTGGTTAATTTAAACAATAATACCTATTGTATGTATAGTATACCGAACGAAAATAACCAGCGTCGCACTTTCTATTTCTAGCTGTCAAACATTAATTACGCGACTTCCAAAACAAATCCCATCAAATATTAGCAGACTACGCATAAATGTCAAATACACTGGCGATTCTATCGAGAGGCCATCGGTCGACCATAATCGCACTTCAATAGAAACAAGATAGAAGCTATCGAGTTAGCGAATACGAAAACTGTCAAATTGTACCGATGAGCTTCTATTTTGCTACGATATCTATTCTATTCTGATGCGATTGAAATAGCAGACTCGGCCCCCTGGTCTACTACTGGTCATAAAAACTACCGTCTGTTTCTTTTTATTACCACTTACAACACACTGCGTTGCAAGAAAGAGAAGAATCCCCTTTAGTCGTTGTCCTGCTCGGGAACGTTTTTTACGTCTGACATGAAGTAATGCAGTATAAACCGAATGAAGTTGAAAATAAAGTTCAATTTTAATTTGTTTTTGTGATTTCGTAAGCATTCCAGTTAGAAGTATAAGAGTCCTGGCACACGTACGGTTTCCTGGTCCGGTTTCCGAATAAGGAAACCGAATCAGGAAACCTGAATGCTTCTTTTTCATACAAAATGTTCTACAAGGCGCACACGTCAGGTGTTTTTCCGGACGGAAAAAAACCTGACGTTCGTTTCCGAATCGCTCCGTGCGTGAATGAGCGAATAACGTGACCGAACGCAGCACTCTCATACATTTTGTATCTAATGCCGCACACGAACGGAAATTTCCATTCGGAAAATGACTATACCGGCTGTAGATTTAGTAGTGTGCAATACTTGCACACGTGACTCTACTGCCTACACTCGTTAATATTTCGTGATAAAAAAAATGTTTTTTTTTTCATGTCAAATTTGATTTTATTTGCAAAGAACCTCTGCCTGTACCCACTGGCCAATAATACGTGAACTTAAATTTAAGTAAGTACTTAATAATTATTAATAAATCTAAAAAGCGAAAGATTGTAAATGATACTCGCATAATGCCTATTTATTACCCAGTGCTATGACCTCTAGCGTCCAGCTGATCGTTTGTAGGTATTAGGCATACTGGCTGCGTTCTGTTATGGGGTCCCTCTCAGATGGCGTTTTAAAAAAAGAATTTATTAATTAATTAAAATATACTTTATTTACGACCAATCTAAGAGGACCCTTAGGCAACCGTTCGAGACGAGAGTGGAGAATAGACTGGCTTTGTAAGCTAGTGCATCAGAGTACTGGGGCAAACTGCTGACATGGCATCGTGACGCGGCTGAGGCCCCGGCACACCCTGTCATCATTTTAGGGTTCAGTATTCGGTTATAACACCTCCCCCTTTAGAGTGAACTTCAGGGTAAAAACTGAAGTTAACCTTAAAAGGAAGTTCTCAAAGTTGGAGGGGGAGTGTCTTGAACATCCTCTAACTCCACGGAACCCGATTGGGACTTATTAGTTTCGCGTAATTTATTTATTTTTCGGTTGCAGCCAGGTTTACAAATTAAAGGCAATATAATTTTATAAAATAAGTACCTAACTTAAAACAATAAACATAGTTAAACTTATGGCTATAGAATAATGTGTCCCGTATTGAACTATATGAGGAATCTCTTGCATTTTGTTTGTTTCCGAAAGTAAGTGACTCGATAATTTACTAATTTCAGCTAATTTATTTAAATCTAAATCGTCTAAGTGAATACGAGACATATTATTGATTACATTGTGTTTCTTACAACATGTATTATTTATGAAACTAAAGTCGGGCAATTTAATAGGTGAGGTCAAATTTACCAGGTTATAATATTTTGGCAATAAGGTAATGCCTTTGCAGTAGCCTATGCAATTATCAGGTATAAGCAAAATACCAATACCTTTTAGGTGTAATTCTTTTATCTGATTGGAATTTTGGCAGTCCAAAGAGACTTGTACCGATTCTGATTGTATGTAAATGAATTTACTGTTGCCCAGGGGCTTAAATATATTTAATGGCCCATAAATAGAGTCGGTATTACATTGGTCAGGAATTTCCCTTAGAGTCTCGGAGAGTAGTTGACTCTCACAGGTAGGTTTAGAGTTCGTCCTATAAACTGCGGGAACTTCGCATAAGTATTCGGAGGGTTTGGGTTTTTGGCAACTTATTAGTGAGTTCAGGTTACAGTAACTTGACTTATCGTTTGTAATTGCGGTATATTCGCAACTAGGTACAATAAAACTGAATGTGTTCGAGTTGTTTACACTATGGGGTGTAGGCAATGCGATATTGTTGAACAGTGAATATTCCTGGTTTGTAGTAAGTGGAACACGTAGAACAAATACAAGCTTATCATTAAAGTAATAACATAATATATTAGACAATTTTACAATAGAATAGATTGAACTTATATCTAAAGTTAGCGGTAAGCCTAGGTTACCGGGTATGTGCCTTACGTTATCGGCTAATTCTTGGTACAAGGCCGTTGGTGACATCACCGACGGGTGCAGGATGTTTTGACTACAGAACATTATAGCATTTAGAATGTCTTCTAGTTGAAACGTAAGAGTGACAATAGTTGTTTCCAACATATTCAGGACAAGGTTCAGGTTTGATTCCATTTGCAAATTATTTGAGGTTTCAGAAATATTTTTAATATCTATTACTAAGGTGTTAATGGCGTCAATTAATTTCATTTCATTTTGCTTCAATTTCTGTAAGCTATCATTGTAAGTAGATATGAAAGAGTTCGTGATTAGAATGTTTTCTTTCACGAAGGAAACTAGTTTGTCCTGATTATGGTTTATGGATTCAATTGCTTGGTCATAATTGACAGCATCGTTTTCATCTAGAGTGGATAGCGATTTCCGAAGTCTTAAATGATTTTTTAAGTAGACATAATCTCCTATCTTGTATTTGACAAGCCGGGTGTGAGAGTCGTAATAATCTTTAGATGTTGTTTTAGATTTCTGGATATTTGTCAAAGCCTTATCGCGGGAATGTTTTAAGCGATTTTGTAGCATGCGCACATAGTCTGGGTATGTAGCGTCCAGAGGTTCGTCGCAAATGGAATTTGGAATAAAAGGTTTGTTGCCGAACATTAGTTCAAAAGGACTAAAGTTCGTCGTAGAGTGGATCGTACTGTTGTAGGTCAACATGGCTGTGTATACATAACGGGGCCAGTTTGTCTGGTCCTCATTAACGAATGATTTTAAATACTCCTTAAGTGTGGAATGGCTCCGCTCTAGTGCACCTTGTGTCTGGGGATGGTACGGAGAAGACCACAGCTGTTTGATTTTAAGAAATTCACAGGTTCTTTTAAATAACTCTGACGTGAAGTTCGTCCCTTGATCAGTCAGTATCATCTTAGGAATGCCGAATATAGAGATAAAGTGCAACAAACACTCGCTCGTTTCTTCAGCGGTTGTACTGCGAATTGGGTAAGCTGTGGAGAATTTTGAAAAGTCGTCTTGTAATGTTAGAATGAATTTTAATTTCGCAGGACCGGATTCAGGAAGTGGTCCCACCACGTCCAATGAGATTCGTTCACAAGGTTTCGTAGATGTGCTAGTGATCTGCATGGGTGCTCGGTTAATTCTTCTTAAGGCCTTGTTTTCCTGACATAATTTACATTTCTTAACATATGATTCTACATCACTACGCATACTTTTCCAGTAGTATAAATCTTTCAGCCTATTGTACATGCGACTTACGCCTAAGTGACCTGCCACGGGTATGTCGTGATTGTCAGAAAGAATTTTCTTTACCTCAGATAGTGAAGGGTAAGTCACGATATTGTGATAAATGTTAACTTGTATACTTGTGTTGTGGAAAAGGTAATTTAATATATTATAAATTTTTATTGAGTTATGTCTCTCGAATGGATCTCGAAAATCGGAAGTCGCGATTTGTTCTATTTGACCGGTGGAGGTCAGTTCATTGCGTACAGTCTTTAGAGTTTCATATATTTCCCGATAAGAGGTTTTGTCAAAATGGTGTACTTTTGTGTATAGAAAGTAATAGTTCTTATTACGTAGGTTTATGTTAGTAAATGTGTAGAGGTGCTTCTCTTGTTCCAGAATTTGGGTTCTATTTTCTAGGTTACCCAGAATCTCTTGAGTGTAAGGGTTCGACTCGTCCAAATCAATTGAGGTAGGGACTAAAACTGTTTTGCAAGGAGACCTTAGGAGACTTTGGTTATGTTCAATTATTTCAGTTGAAAAGACTTTATTATTGTCAGCAATGTGTTTCAGAAAGGTTGAGTAATCGTCATTCATTAGGTCGGGGTTTACATGCGTTTCAGTCCTAGGCGTATTTCTTACAGGTGGAGAGAGAGATTCGTCGGGAAAGGTAAGGTCAGGTGGATCTACATTAAGTAGATCTAGAGATGGGTCTCGCGAAGTTACAGGTTCTGGTGTAGGGCAGTCCCTTGATGTAGAAGCACAACCTTCTTCAAGTTTGGGTATTCGGTCACGATTATTTTTTCAGGTGGTCGGGACTTACTTGGATGGTGTTGTGTGTCAGGTAAGTCAGTGATAGGGGAACCTATGTCAAGCATGTCCGGGGTCGGACATTCCAGAAGGTAATCGGGATCCATTTCATTGGATGGGAGTGGCCTAGGTGACATTAACAGGTCAAATAGGTCTCTGTCTAGGTCATTTGTCTGTAGAAGAGATTCTTCCAACTGTTCAGCTGTTCTACTAGGGTTAGGTTCCTGTGAAGGCGAGACAGAGGATTGATTATCTGTGGGTTGTACGGGGTTTACTGGAAATCTAGATAAGGCATCGGCGTTTGCATTTATTTTCCCCTTTTTATAGTGAATGTCATACTCAAATTCTTCAAGCTTCAGTCTCCATCGGACGAGACGTGAGCCGGGGTCTTTGCAATTGAAAAGCCACTGCAGAGGTTTATGGTCAGTTATAATGGTGAATCGACGGCCATACAGGTAAGGCCTGAATGTTTTTGTACCAAATATTATGGCAAGGCACTCCTTCTCCGTCACGCTGTAGTTACATTCTGCTTTGTTGAGAGTGCGTGACGCATAAGCGATAGGTCTATCATGACCAACAGGACCTTGTGACAGTATGGCGGAAATAGCGTAATTTGAAGCGTCGCAGGTTAGTAGAAAAGGCTGGGTAAAATCCGGGTAGGCCAGAATGGGTGCTTCAGTCAGTTTGGATTTTAGAGTTTCAAAACTCAGTTGTTGCTCGTTAGTCCAATTGAAAGAAGTGTCTTTTTTAAGTAGAGAAGTTAGCGATTTAGCTAATTTTGAGAAATTCGGTATAAACCGTCTGTAATATGAGACTAGACCTAGGAAAGATTTGATATCTCTTGGGGACTTTGGCTTTGGATATTGGGACACGGCTTTAACCTTGTCCGGGTTAGGTTTAACTCCATCCTGGGTTATTATGTGGCCTAAGTAGGTTACCTCCTTTCGGAGGAACTCGCACTTCTCTGGTTGAAGCTTCAGGTTATACTTACGTAGTCTGTCGAAGACGCACTGAAGGTTTTGGATGGCTGTTTTGAGGTCATAGGCGTATAAAACTATGTCATCTAGGTATACATAACACCGTGAACCTTGGAGACCTGCGAGGCAGTTATTCATGAGCTTTTGAAATGAACTAGGCGCGTTTTTGATCCCGAATGGCATACGATTAAAATGATAGTGACCTTGAGGCACAGAGAAAGCTGTCTTAGATGCATCTCTTGGGTGTATTAGTACTTGGTGGAATCCAGATGAGAGGTCTAGGGTTGAAAAATACTGACTCTTACCGAGTTGGTCAAGTATTTCGGTGATTTGAGGTATAGGGTAGACTTCACCAATAGTGACGTCATTCAATTTTCTATAGTCAATGACTACTCGCCATTTCTTCTGCCCAGATGAGTCAGATTTCTTGGGTACTACCCATATTGGGGAGGACCAAGGAGAAGATGATGGGCTAATAATGTTTTGTTCCAGCATCTTGTTTATTTGAGTCTCTACTTCCCCTTTGTGACACTCAGGAAATCGGTAGGATTTTGTGTGGACGGGAGTATCTGTGGTGGTTTTGATTTCATGCTGCATGGCAGGTGAGAAACTTAGGGGTTCATCAGGTAGGTGAAATATGTCACAGTAGTCTGAACATATGTCTAAAAGTGCGTTTCGTTCTTCTTCGTTTAAATGAGACGTTCTCAACAGGTTGAGCACTTGACCCGTGCGACCAGTGGCAGACTTGTTGCTCGGCAATGAATGAAAAGAGCAAACTTCCATGGGGGTTAGAGTAAACTTGTGAGTTCGGTTAATTTTAACCGGTTGGTTGGAGGTGTTGAGGACGGATATGTTTATTGTTTTGTTCTTCTTTACTCTTACCATGCAATTTGCTACAAGTAAAACCTTTGAAAGGTGTTGATCCAAGACGACACCTTCTTTTAGTTCCGGATTGGATACAATGCACTCTATTACTGTCTCTGCTCGTGGTGGTATGATGTAGCAGGGGTCGTTAAAGTGAATTCTGATTTCTTCGTTACCTATCTTTAGAATGTCGCGGGTATAGTCGATGTTGCAGTTGTTGTCCGTCAAGAAGTCATTACCTATAATGCCGTCATAGGGTAGGTGGATATCCTTTACCACATGGAATTTGTGGTTAACAGATTTATTGTCTACTATCTTAAATTTAAAATTGAAATACCCTGTTGTCTGGGTTGTCTCGCTACCGGCGTCTATACCCTTGAGGGTGACTGGTTTGTAAACGAGTTTTGGTTCAAAGGCAAGACAGCATTCTTTTAAAAGGCAAATGACTGAACCGGAGTCGACCAAAAGGTTCAAGGGGCCATTAGAGACCCGTGATTGCACTACGATATGGGGCAATAACCTTTTCGAGGTGTCGAGGTTTATTTCATAAATCGGTTCAGCATTTTCGATCCGGTTATCCTGTATATCCTTGGATGTGAACTTACAATTGAGGTTTCCGTTTTGGGACTGGTTACCCTGATGGACCTCTGGTTTACAGATGAGGTTGCCATTTTGGGACTGGTTACCCGGATGTATAACCTCTGGTTTACGGATGAGGTTGCCGTTTTGGGACTGGTTACCCTGATGTATAACCTTTGGTTTACGGATGAGGTTGCCGTTTTGGGACTGGTTACCCTGATGTATAACCTCTGGTTTACGGATGTGGTTGCCGTTTTGGGACTGGTTACCCTGATGTATAACCTCTGGTTTACGGATGAGGTTGCCGTTTTGGGACTGGTTACCCTGATGTATAACCTCTGGTTTACGGATGAGGTTGCCGTTTTGGGGCTGGTTACCCTGATGTATAACCTCTGGTTTACGGATGAGGTTGCCGTTTTGGGACTGGTTACCCTGATGTATAACCTTTGATTTATGGAATATATTGCCCTTTGTGGGTCTTAGATTTGTACCGACTTTGAGATTACGTCCCGTGCGGTACGGTTGCAGGACGTTTATTGGTTTAAATTTAAATCTCCGTCGTCCACATTTTCGCATTCAGATGCGGGTTCGGAGTCGTCAGACTCGTAATGGTCATCGACATAATTTACATGTTGGGTTTTGAACCCCGATCGGGACCCACTAGCCCCGTTATTGTCCCTTTGGGGCTGGAACCCAAAGTGACGTTTCTGCCTCTTTTGGCAGTTATATAGGTCGTGACCAGATTCTTTGCAATATTTGCAAGTTATTGTGGAATCGGATTTTGGCTTCGGCCCATTGCTCGAAGTTGAGAGCAAAACCTTTGGAGAGGTTTTAGTTTTAAGAGATGGGTTTTGATTTTGAGCGAAAGGTTTTTGTTTAAACCGATTTAGGTCCTGCCGGGGTTGTTGTGGGTTTTGATGAGAGCGCTTATATAAAGTTTCTTGAATGCGCTCTTCCGAGATTGCGAGATTTACGGCTTCATTGAACGATTTTGGTGCCCTACACCTAACTATGTTCGAAATTCGGGGGTTCAACCCCATAAGAAAATGATGGAGGGATAAGTCCTCCATAGCGGCGGTACGACCCGGCACTTCTTTGGCCTTAAACCCGGAAAGCGATATTTCAGTTAATAACTGAGAGAGGCAAGTCTCCACTCGGAGAGCGAATTGACCAACGGTTTCGGAAGAACCCTGTCTACTCTCCTGGAGGTCATTTAATAAATGAGTATAGTGTTTCCGCTCTGAGAATTGAGTTTTGAGAAACTCTTTAAGTTGATCCCATGACGTAAATTCCTTTATTGAACAAGCTGTTTCTGCCTTGCCAGTAAGCTGGCATAAAATATATTTGAATAGAGTAGGTTTTTGTGCCTCCGATGCGAGTTCGTAAGCGTTGTTGCAGTTTGTAATGAATGAGTTCAGTTTCTCCCTACTGCCATCGTATTGTTTTACAAATTTCAACAGTATATTTAGCTCCATTTCTGTGTTTGATTTCCTAGTTAGCCTAGGGGATAGAAGTGGAGAAGGGGGGAGTTCTGGAAGCTCGAATTGAATATCTAACTGGGGCTTACTATCTTCGGTTTTCGGCACTTTAGGCATAATATGCTATAAAAATATGGTATACATGTGCACAAACAATTTAAACAGAAACAACAAGTTATAAAACAAAGTAAAATTACAATTACTATCAGACACAAAATACAGTTATAAATGTTCAAGAACTTACAGGAACACGCAGACGATAAGAAACACTAACACTCGGATTTCTTGCATAGCCACTCACTGAACTGATAAGGCGATTTCGCAGAACACCGCGCAAGTACGAGACGCGCGACAAGAGTGTAGGCAGACTACTGGAATGCCTTTGTGATACGTCGAAGACGCACAAGTAAATACTCGCGCTCGGCGGCACTCACGGATTACACTCAGGATTCACACAGGATGCTCTCGGGATACCCCCGAGGTAAGTACTCGCAGGATGTTCTCAGGATGCTTTGCGGGCAATTGGTCGTATGGCGTTTACTAGAGACTCGCAGGACACTCGCAGGACACACAGTACGTTTATAGATAATTAAGGACACTCGCGGACCACTAGGCAGGCACTCAAACCCTTATAAGTAGAACTCGTGCAACTTTATTTCACTGGCACTTTTAACTTGTTTTAATTTAATTAAGGTAGCGGGATACAGCGAGTCTATTCCGATTAAATCACGAACTCGTAAATTACGCGAAACGGCACTGGAGAATTCCGTATCCCACCGCTGCCACCAAATGTTATGGGGTCCCTCTCAGATGGCGTTTTAAAAAAAGAATTTATTAATTAATTAAAATATACTTTATTTACGACCAATCTAAGAGGACCCTTAGGCAACCGTTCGAGACGAGAGTGGAGAATAGACTGGCTTTGTAAGCTAGTGCATCAGAGTACTGGGGCAAACTGCTGACATGGCATCGTGACGCGGCTGAGGCCCCGGCACACCCTGTCATCATTTTAGGGTTCAGTATTCGGTTATAACAGTTCGAGCGTTCACTGCTCACTTTTTGCCGTTTTTTGGTACGAAACTCGCCCTTGACCGGTTTTTCTGTTTCATAGGTTCACGTATTATTCGTCAGTGGAGGTTAGGCAGAGGTCCCGTTGGAATTAAAAAACGAATTCAATATGAAAAAAGACTAAAAAAAAATGTTTTTTTTTTATCACGAAGTATTAACGAGTGTAGGCAGTAGAGTCACGTGTGCAAGTATTGCACACTACTAAATCTACAGCTTGTATAGTCTCTGGCAGCCCCGGATCTAGGGGGGGGGCAAGCCGGGGCCCTTGCCCCGGGCGGCAAAATCAGGGGGGCGGCAAATCAGAGGACGAAGAATTCAAAATTTGCAGACAAATGCACAAATCATCAGTTGCTAAGCTTGACGATAGTAAATATAATAATAAATTAAAGGTACCACAGGGATCTGTGTTTTCCAACACTATTTCTTCGGCATATTATCCCCTGGGTGCACTCATTGTTATGCAGACAACAGTACTCTATGTCCAACGGAGGGGCGGCCCGACCTGGAGGAAAAGAGGCGGCACCTCGTAGCGTATCTCGACGGGTCTGATCTCATTTACCAATGTTATTGTTCTTTTGCCCCAAAATTAACCTACTATCTTAGATCTTGTCCGCTTTGGAAACACCACAAACTTTTAGAAAATGTAGATGAAATTATCAGGGATACAATTATAGATATTTTAAATGTGAACTTGGACGAGCGAGCTTGGACACAAGCGTCATTACCTATCCGACTAGGTGGTCTCGGCGTCCGCAAAATTACGAGTATTTGTTTACCGGCATTCTTGTCATCGGTGTACGGTACAGATAAGTTAACTAGGAAAATTTTAACTTCGTCACTGGTTAACTTTGAAGTACCGTATTTATCTGATGCCCTGAATGCCTGGAAAATGACCTGCCCAAGCACAGAGCTTCCCATCAACTACTCTTCCCAGAGACAGTGGGATGTGCCGCTTTGCAAGTTAGTACAACAAAACCTAATTGACACTTCGTCCACTGCAGCAGAGCGAGCGCGCCTACTGGCTGTGGGAGAGTGGGAATCGGGTCTCTGGCTTCATGCGCTGCCCTCAGCCCATATTGGAACTTTGTTAGATAATGGCACTTTCCGCATCGCTGTTTGCTTACGCCTCGGCACATCTTGCATCGTTCCACATCGTTGTCACTGCGGCGTAACTGTTGACCACCTGGGTCACCACGGTCTATCCTGCTATAAAAGTGCAGGACGCTTTCCTCGACATGCTAGTATAAATGACATCATCCGTCGCGCTCTTTCCGCCGCCGGCGTGCCAGCAGTCCTTGAACCAAAGGGCTTGGCTCGAGACGACGGAAAGAGGCCCGACGGGATGTCATTGGTGCCATGGAAGATGGGAAGACCGCTTGTGTGGGATGCCACATGCGTGGACACCCTTGCGCCTTCTCATGTTCCTGGCACCGCTAGCTGCGCGGGAGCTGCTGCCGCATCTGCTGAGGCCCTCAAACGGCGCAAATATATAAATCTTGCTGGGGCTTATTTATTTGAGCCGTTTGGGGTTGAAACTCTTGGACCGTGGGGTCCTAGTGCAAAGCTTGTATACAGAACTATATGCAAGCTTTTGGTCGACAGTTCCCGTGACCAGAAGGCTGGCGTGTACTTGGGCCAGCGACTCAGTATTGCCATTCAACGTGGCAATGCCGCCAGCGTTTTGGGCACGGTTGTGGTTGACAGCGATGTGGAAGAATTTTTCGATGCCTAAATCGGATATTTTTCTTTTTTTTTTTTTTTTTCTTGGGGGTTTTTTTTTTCTTTTGTTTGAAATTTAGGTACCTACCTATTTTTAGTTTCTTTTCTCGTGTAAAAAGTGTATAGTAGATATAAATTGTATATTATGTATAAATTAAACATATATTTACCAATGGGATTTAGTTTCTGGTAGACTTAAATGCCAGGAGACAAAGGCGTGTGCGTTTACAACTGAAAGATCTCCTTTCCGTCCTCTACCCTCTCTTCACAATGCGATAATACTACTGAAGGACTATACAGACGTTCTCTGACCGTTCAGAGGGGGGTGGTCCGACGTAGAAGAAAAGAGGCGGCATCTTGTCGCGGATCTCCCTCGACCTCCCTCGACGACGGAGTATTCCCGTTCGTCCCCTTGACTTCGTCCCCCTAGGGGGACGAACGGGAATTTTCGACCGGGCCTGACCGCATTTCCCAATTTAATTTAGAAAACCTGGTAGATTTAAATGCCAGGAAACACAGGAATGTGCATTAACAGCCGAAAGATCCCCTTTTCTTCTCTAACCTCTCTTCAAAAGGAGAGGAGCAACAGCAACAACCTCTTTTACCGGTTGTCGCAGATGATGATTGGGCACGAGAGCTTCTGTGTGGCGAATACACCGGGAAACCACAGCTGAGTGACAGCACTGCGAGAAGCGCAGCCAGGACACAGCGGTGCACACATTGGAGGAGTGCACAGCGTGAGCGCAACAGCGCTAGGTCCTATTAGCAGATCTGGTCGTGAGACATTCTCTCGCTGGAGATCTAGGTGGCCATGATCTCTAGTGGGAGTAAGTGGGATGTCGCCTCGACTTTCTGCGGGCAGTTCATCCTCGTGATGGCGTAACGTGGAGTATCGAGGAAGAGGGAAACTGGAGATAACTGCGGCTCCTCTGCACAGACTCGTCTTTGTCCAAGACTCTTGATCTCCATGTCCGGGGCCTGAGGACAGCGGGGGCCTGCTCACCTTGTTAACAGAAGCAGACCCAAGAAGACAGCGTGACGTGAACGTTTCACGCACGCCACACGCCCCAAGAAGCAGGAACACCTGAACAACCACCAAAGATGCTGGCGAGGACCCGAACCCCCTAGTTAGGTCGCAATGGTAACCAAAGTCTGTTGGGAATCCTGGGTCATCCTTCGGAGGGCTTACCCGGGGCTCCAGACCGTAGGCAGTGGTAGGATTTGTGTGCTTTCAGTCGGTAAGAGTTCGGCATAGCATCCATGATGACGGAATTCCATACGTATCTAAAAATCCCTCTCTTCAGAATGCGATAATACTACTGACTGAAGGACTATTTAGACATTCACGGCCTAGACGTCCACCGCGAGCTCCGAATTCATTTCTCGCGAAAATAGTAGCTCCAAATAGGGTGAGGTGGTTCATTACGCGGATTACGCCACCACAGTCTGCTGTACTAGATGCAGATTTGTACCTTTGCTAATACTACTCTCAACTTTGAACTAAGGAACCTAAAAAATACGGGGGGGGGGGGCTTAATGGGGGGCGGCATTTTCACATTTTGCCCCGCCTAAAAAAAACTCTAGATCCGGGGCTGGTCTCTGGTTAGAATTATCAAATTGTTTTGTTGCCCTCCGAATGGACGATTTCGATAAACAAAATGTGGCAGACATTTGTTATCGTCGTCGTCGTCGCCCATAATACGTGTTTTACTTAAAGCGTCACAATTCGAACTGACCCCGTATATTATTTAATCTGTGGAACTTTACCTTATAAATTCCGAATACAAAAAACCTGACGTGTGCGGCGCACGCGGAAAAACGAATTGGAATTCCTGATTCGGAAACCGAACCAGGAAACCGTGCGTGTGCGGCCGACCTAAGTTCCTTGGTCTCATCTCACTGATCTGTATTCTGATCACTGACCTGTAATATTATCTGGACTGGTGATCGGTTTCATAAAAGTGTGCCTAATTGAAAATCGCCATTTGGCGCTGACGGCAGCTAGCGAATGCACTTGGAACTAATACTTTTTTTTAATAAATATTCATGGACATTTCACACAACGCTATCTGATCCCAAAGTAAGCTAGGAATAACCTGCTTGTGTTATGGGTATCAGACCACGGATATTAATACTTATATATACTTTTAAATACATACATATTATACATAGAAACACCCAGACTCTTGAGACAAACATTTATGGGTCACACAAATATTTGTCTCCGGTGGGAATCGAACCCACGACCTCCAGCGCCGCAGGCGGTATCACTACCGACCGCGCCACAGAGGCAGTCAAATACTAGTGATGTACAACACCTGTCTTGGTGTCGATAAAAACTTTACCAGATATCGACTACAATGTTAATTTTATTTTTGTACCAATGATGTTTACATAATATGAATGACTACTTTAAAGTACCTAAGTAGGCTAACCATCAGGCTCGCGAATTCAGTTTGGCGAGCTTAATATAAAAAAAAGTGTTTGCTTAAACAGTGGTCGCAGGTATGTTGCCAAAGTAGTGTTACTATTGTAAATCGGCTGAAAAATGACACCAGACACAGCCCACACAGTCATTGGTTGTCTTTAATCATAATTGGGTCATGTTATAACTTAAAGCTAGGCGTCCAATAGGCCAGGGGTCGGCAACCTTTTGAGTCAGAAGAGCCAAAAATGACGATTTTAAATGACCACATTTTTAAAGAGCCACAAAATAAAGGGTGTTTTTTTTTCGAGGTATAGAACTTTGAAATGGAATAAAACGAAGGTGATTGTTTTTATTGATATGGAAATGACTTTATTCGAAAGGAAATCTTCTGGCATTATAATTTAAATATGATTTCTGGCATATAACCGCCAGGGCTGGCTCGGACGTAGTCTAATCTAGAGGTCCAATTTTCGATGACTTTCCCAACATTTGTGGCCGTATAGCGACAATATCGCTCCGAATGTTATCCTCCAAGTGGTCAATCGTTTCGGGCTTATCGGCGTAGACGAGCGACTTCACATATCTCCACAGAAAATAGTCAAGTGGCGTAAAATCGCACGACTCTGGAGGCCAATCCACGTGTCCAAAACGTGAAACTATGCGGTTACCAAACGTTTCCTTCAATAAATCAATTGTGGCACGAGCAATGTGACATGTTGCGCCGTCTTGTTGAAACCACTACTCCTGCACAACATGGTTGTTCAATTGATGAACGAAAAAGTCAGTAATCTTCGCTCTATAGCAGTCACGATTGACTGTAACATTCTGGTCAGCATCGTTTCTAAAGAAGTACGGACCAATTATTCCACCAGCCTATAAAGCACACCACACAGCCAGTTTTACTGGATGTAACGGTCCCCAACATACACTTGAGGATCATCATCACCCCAAATATGGCAGTTTTGTTTATTGATGTATCCATTCAACCAAAAGTGAGCTGCACCGCTAAAGAAAATTCGCTTATGAAAATCACGATACGCATTTCGGAAAGAACCATGATTTTCAAAATAAATTTGCACAATTTGGAAGCATCGTTCAGGCTTCAGTCTATTTATGTTAAAATGCCAAACCATACTAAACATAAATCACTTTACAGCTGACAAAAATACCGCCGGTTAAAACAGCTAGGCCAACTTAAAGTTCTATACCTCTAAAAAAAACACCCGTTATTTCTTGATCCCACGACCCCCCCCCCCCCCCCGTAAGAAGTAGGATAGACTAGACTGCGGGGAAAGTCTGCTATAGAGACAAACCAAGTCTGTCGGAAGCTCTGAGAAAATTCTTCGAAGGGCATCTCCAGGACTTACGGCCATAGGCAGATGGTAAGTCACAGGGTGGTTTTGGAGAATTTCCACAATTAAAAAATATGAGTGATTATGTGGGATTCTCCCACTAAAACCCTGTGATTTTCCTTCTTGTCACTATTGTTGGGTCATAGGGAAGGCAAGCGTACAACAGCTACCTGCAACAGTCTCGACTCTGGGGATCTAAATATTACCCACCGAAACTTCACTGCCGCGACGCCTGAACACGAGGGGTGCGTCTTAGTCAGTCTCACGGCTGTCATAAAGCTTCCATCGTCGGCCACGCGTGCGAGGTTGGCATACTGGAAGTGTTAGGCCACCGCGCTCTGGCGCCCGCAGCGCTTTTCTCATTGCCGTTGACGTCAAAACAACAGCCGAACCAATTTTCTTCGCTGTCTAACATAGCGTAAACTATAATAGACAGCGACGCGACCGGGCTAATTTAGGACTTTTAGAGGGGTATGCTCGCCATTCCACTCCGTACAAAAAGCGAGGGTGTGCAGCGTTAATCCACGGCGCCGTCCTCGCAATGGGTACGTTGCCTCAGGCTCAATGCCTACCTCATCATGCAGGTATTTACTAAAATATCCGTGCCCGGAGCTGTGTGAGGTGGTAGGTATGTCAGTGCCGCTTTTCTACCCAGGACCTCAGTATAAATAAGATGGCAGAGACGAACTCAATGCTTACCGCCGAGCTCTAGCCTGGTGCGCCATATGAATGAGATCATTGCGCGCTCTAACACGCCAGCTTTCAATCACTTCCGAAGATGGTTGTTTGCCATTTTGACGCACCAAAGCATTGTGCCGGTAGATTTCTGCCAGAACTGCGGCCTCTAGGTTCTGCGACGGACTGTCAGAATTAGACATGCCGTCTCTTATGATATTATATTCTCTGGGCTATGGCCCGCTGCGGACATCGCAGCAGAATCCTATTAGAAAGAAAATGGTGCTCCATATAACGCTTTCAAGCGCAGGACACCACCATTAAGCGAGTTTGCTTGTTTAACTACTAGTGAGACTTTTGTGGTATTTTTAAAAATGAAAGGGTGATAATGTTCTTGAAAATGAATAATATGATATTATTATGTATGCAACTAAAGAGCCGCAGGTCTACACCCAAAGAGCCGCATGCGGCTCGCGAGCCGCGCCTTGCCGACCCCTGCAATAGGCGGATGGGCCGGGCCGGGCCGCAACGCAAAAATCCGCATGCCATACTTTTAACTGGACTTGCATATGTACTACAGGTGAATTAGATTTAGGTAAGTTGATTGGACTATCACGGGAGCATGGGTCATCATATGTAGATGAATCAGTTTCTGCAGTGACCAACGATGAATCAGTTTCTGAAAAATATTGAGTGTTGGTTATTTATATTCAATTATATTTCTTAAATACCAAAGAAGTATTCACTAACTAATTTACACCTACCAAGAAATATTGTAGGTATACTGCACTTTTTTAAAGCAGTCCGTGACCCATGTTTTAATAAACAGTCATCAGTAAAATGTTTTGAACAAAGATAATCTGATGTTTTCGGAGTCCAATTGACAAGCTTCATTTTTTTTAGCCACAGTTTTAAACTGTAATCGGAGGGAAACCTGTAATAAAAGGAACATTTAAATATTATGAACAAGAGTAAATAATTAATTATTAACAAAAAATAGTCTCACTAAGTGTTATAATTCAATGTTAGTGCTAGAAAGTTATATTTCATACGCTAGTTAGTTACTGTTTCGATTATCTACTACAATTTTAAGTGTTTATTAATAATTTTAATATGTTCATTAAATTATTAAAGAACTTTTACCATGCCTCTTGTTTTTTAAACTACGAATTTTGGCATTGGACAGAAAATTATCGATATACATTTTGACATCCCTATTAATCATTATAGGTTATAAAAATATTCGTAAAATCCCCGAAACTCGAAGGGTATTCGCTTATGATAGTAAAAAAAACCTAAATTATGGTTTTATAATAATTGTTTAAGAATTAGATTCTTAGATTTACTTACTTGTGAAAAGAGACGCCACAGCCCTTCTCGTATCTTGTTTTACAATATACACACGATCTCATGCTAAATATCTACTTAATTACACTATGAACTAAATTTATACATCAAAACACTTCAAATTTATACCAATCACAGTAATAACTTTAAAATATTCGAAATTTCACACATAAACTCCTTCTGAATTATACAAACAACGGCCATTTGCAAACTAATTTAGTTCTCAGTGCACTCGACAGAGGCGCTTTGAATCGGCACAAAAAAGTAGCTGTCATTTTGTATGGAATAGCCAGTCCAGCGATTATTATTACAGGTCAGTGATTCTGATATACCACAATAATAATACAGATCAGTGTTGTGTTGTGTGTTGTGTCATGTAATGGGCGCTTGCACATTGCACGATATCGTGGCACGATATCGTTCCACGATATTGTACGACATCGTTTCACGATATCGTACGATATCGTGGAACGATATAACCGAACGAAATTGACACAGTATAACCCACAGCTTGTTATTCGGTTAGTAGCTTTGCGCCAGGAAAGGTAACCGCGCGATTCTTAAAGCTAATTAAAATATTAGAAGCAATAATGGCAGCAGTAAACAAGTTACGTTTACTTTATCTTTTATATTTACGGAGAAAAAAACGATACTGTAGAAGAACATTTTGGGTTGATCCTCTTCTACAAGTGCGATATTTAGAGGGAACTTATTACCTTCTCTTCTATACACTGTGAGCGCGAAGTGAAATGTTTAATAATTTTTTTCGAATGACCCAGCACACTTTCGAGTTCATACTGTGTCATTTGTTGGAGGTTTTAAAAAACAAGACACTGACTTCCGGATGGCAATACCACCGCGGGAATGTTAGCTGTATCTATAAGTTACGAATCACGTGATAATTTTGCAATCCAAAAGGTCCGCCGCACCGTAATCACAAAATTTCGTGATGGATATCATTTAAGGGGTTTTTTCGAATGCTGAGTACGAATTACGTGATAATTTTGCAATCCAATATTCCCGCCTAAGCTATTTACAGTAGTAAACTAAAAAGATTTGCTTGTTAAGTTTAGGCATTCTGAACTAGCAATGCGAAATTACTATGACAAAAGATTTGTATTGTAAAATTAAGGCCAATTACATTAAATTGGTACCTAGCATACGAAAAAACCCTTAAACGATACCCATTATGGAATTTTGTGATTACGGCGCGGCTGCCATATTGAATTGCAAAATCATCACGTGATTCGTACTCAGCATACCAAAAAACCCCTTTAACGATACCCATCATAAAATTTCGTGATTACGGCGCGGCGACCATATTGGATTGCAAAATCATCACGTGATTCGTACTCAGCATACCAAAAAACCCCTTTAACGATACCCATCATAAAATTTCGTGATACGGCGCGGCGACCATATTGGATTGTAAAATTATCACGTGATTCGTACTCAGCATACCAAAAAAACCCTTAAACGATACCCATCATGAAATTTTGTGATAACGGCGCGGCGGCCATATTGGATTGCAAAATTATCACGTGATTCGTACTCAGCATACCAAAAAACCCCTTAAACGATACCTGGAGCATGACTTGTAGCCTTAGATCATCTAACCACAGGATGCGCCTTACTTAAGCATTGTTTTCTGCCATTGCACATGACCATTTGGTCTTTTGGCTTTATGAAAAGCCTGTACATCAGTACATCATTTTATATGATTAAACTAGTACATTACATTGTAGTTGACTGTACAATAACAATTAACACACAACAGCCATTACGCGTTTGTCGATAAATACATTTTTAAATGCAATGAAATTTTATATGTCTTTGTGTTTCCCCCTTCATTTGTATGAAAACTGGCAGAATATTTTTGTATGCGGTGGTTCGCAAAGGCTAGTCCCGTGTTATATGGTCTAAGCTTGTAGCTCACTAGAAGTCATGCTCCAGGAATGTCACGGGTCAGTAGATGCGCACGTCTGTGTGAGTGAGCCGTTTCGCACGTTTCTTTGAAGTTACTCTACTGATGTAAGTATCTGTATATTGTCACGACAGTAAATATCGTCCACGATATCGTGCGATATCGTGACGATATCGTGGCAGTGTGAAAGCGTGTAGTAGTAATTGTATCAAAACACCGCTCCTACGATATCGTACGATATCGTGTCGTTACGGTTATCGTGGCAGTGTGCAAGCGCCCAATGTTGTGTCTGCACCAAAACTAATGGGCTCCCAACACGGGTCAATATATTGAGTCAAGTCTAATATTTATGAATGGAAGTTGTTTCAGTGTGCGTGTTTTATTTGCGTGTGTGTGTGCATCTACGTATATGTACACATGATATTGACGAGGCATGACAATTACCAATTGATCGTGTAGGGACCCCATAAAAAGTGACCAAACAAAAGGCAAATTCAGGCAAATGCAGGCAAATGGTGCTGTCATTAGTGTCATTGTAATCGTGAAAATTAGATTTATTTTCATAAAAAATAATTCTACAAAGTGCCACGGGTATTCTTAGTATTATAGGTACCCTTTAGTTGAGTCTTTGATTACAGAATTAACAACAGTTACTAAAATCAGTCAAGATTGCGTCCAAAATGCAAGGCGTAAGCGCTCCACGGGAGCCTGGACAGCCCGTGATAAGTACAAGTTCAACCATCCTGAATATGAGAGAAAAGGAGAAATACATTGAAGATTTCGATTTCCCCTTCTGCGACGAGTCTTCGAAATATGAAAAGGTCGCTAAAATTGGTCAAGGAACCTTCGGTGAAGTCTTTAAAGCTCGCCAGAGGAACAGTAACAAAAAGTTTGTAGCAATGAAGAAAGTACTAATGGACAACGAAAAAGAGGGGTTTCCTATTACTGCTTTGCGAGAAATAAAGATACTACAGTTGCTAAAACATGAAAACGTTGTAAATTTAATCGAGATTTGTCGCACAAAGGCTACCCTTCATAACAAATATAGGTCAACATTCTATTTAGTTTTCGACTTCTGCGAACACGATTTGGCAGGTTTATTATCAAATGTGAATGTCAAATTCAGCTTAGGCGAGATTAAAAAGGTCATGCAACAGTTGCTGAACGGCTTGTACTACATACACAGCAATAAAATCCTGCACAGGGACATGAAGGCTGCTAATGTACTAATAACGAAGAATGGAATCTTGAAACTCGCTGACTTCGGCTTGGCTCGGGCATTTAGCGTGGCTAAGTCTGGCCAAGTGAACAAATATACCAACAGGGTTGTAACACTGTGGTATCGGCCACCTGAACTATTATTGGGTGAGTAATATTTCTTACTTTCCTTGTTTATCAAATGAGCCTATGGCGGTTCTCTGTTGGATGTAGGTCTCTCCCTAGGTTCTAGGTTTACACGGGCTGGTTTCTGCAACTCGACGTCAATTCTGCGCCTATTTTGCGTGAGGGGTTGAGGTATGGCTAATGCCATCCCAGTTCCTCCAGGAAGTCTAGCAGACTTCACGTTGCCGACGACTTCCTGGAGCGACCTCGGTGTACCGAAGTGTTTAGCCCTGTATCTGTCCAGTTCCGGGCATTCCATAAGAATGTGACTGGCAGTTTCGTCCGTCTCCATACAGGCTCTGCAAAGGGGACTGTCTGTGACACCTAAATTAAAGAGATGTTTGTTTAGTGAACTCTGACCCGTAACTATACCTGTTATCATACTTATCTTGGTCCTGTAGTTGCAGAATGTTGCGAGAGAATCTGGTGTTGATTGTCGGCAGTGCCTCTCTCGCTTGTCTGCATGTGTCTAAGCCGGTCTAGTGATCCTGGTGATGGCTCCTTGTTTGCTGTTTTAGCAGGTTACATACCCATCCCGATGGTAAAGGCAGAATAGGTTCAGGGCCCATTGCTGTCAGCGAAGAGCCTAGACCAGTGGTGGGCAAACATTTTTAATGGGGGGCCAGAAAAATTAAGAAATATTAGGTGAGGGCCAGAATTATAGAAAACCGGCCAAGTGCGAGTCAGACTCATGCTCAGAGAATGCCATAAAAAATAAAACGAAAAAAAAAAACACTTTTTTTGTATGGGAGCCCCCCTTAATTTCCTCTTTTCTCTGATTTTGGTATTTCGTCGTTGTCAAACCAAAATCTGCTATGTGCATTTTTTATGATTTTAACATTTTGACAATTACGACTGGTAAATGAACCAATCTATCGTATGAAAGAACTGCTATGTGCTTATAAGTACTATACGACGCACTATGACAATTTAATAAAATATGCTATGTGGAGCCAGCTAGAAGATTTTTTTTTTTTTTTTTTTTTTTTTATTTATTTATTTACATAATAAAAAATATAATTAATAGGTATATATGCAAACCATAAGCCACCAGGGCTTGTGCGGTATGCCATACTATGCTAAAGCAATTTCATTACATATTCATTAATTCATTAAATTACATTACAATAAACATTCAATTAAACAAAAATAACAATACATTTAAATTATTGATAAAGTTATAATAAATAAGGTATTCAAACATTTTAGATAATAATGAATAACGTTGCGAGCGAACATTTCTATGCGCATGAACAATGACCCAAAACAGGTTTTGGACGACAGCGCAATCCATCTACTTACAGGCTGTTCAAAATGTGCGATTTCAATTTATGTTTTAAATTTCTTTCTGTAATATTCTGTCTCAAGGATGGGTTTAAATTATTTATCAAGCGGGGAACTAAAAATTTTATGGTTCTTTCCCCATAAAAATTCACAGCACGGACTGTTTCCAGTTTTTTGTTTGTTTTCTGACGAGTTTGAATATTATGGGACTTTTCCTTTAGTATAGAACTGTTAAAAAAGTTTTCTTTGAGGAGACCAAAAACCACCTTTTGATGAACCGGAAATGTCCTACACAGTTTATACAATTTCATTTCATTGTCCTTAAATTGAATTTTTGTACTATGCGAAACAATGGTTTTCAAAATTCTAGTTTGCAACTCATGAATACGGTTAAGGTAATTGTTAAAAGTTCTGCCATAACTTGTGACTCCATATCCTACAATGGAGTCAACCAATGCGTTATACAGCAAGAGCTTGACCTTGACAGGTATTCTATTTTTTATTATTTTTAGATTGGCTAGAAAAGCTTTTAATTTTTCACATACTCGGTTGACTTGAGGTAACCAGTTAAATTTGCTATCGATGATCAGACCGAGATATGTGTGTCTTTCAACTGATTCAATAGTAGGACACTGGCAACTACTGCTATTATTGTGTAGGCATAAATGTTCGTGAGCCACTAACTTAACGCTTATAGGAGACTGAAGTTTATTATAAGGAGATCTTATATGGATTAGTTTGGTTTTCTCAGCATTAAGAACCAGCCCATTGTCATGGCACCATTTAGCAATATTATTTAGATCTGCTTGGATCTTTGCAAACGCTATGGAAACGTCTTTATCCGAAATAAGTAAACATGTGTCGTCCGCGTACTGATATGAAGAACAATGGCTGATAACATTATTCATATCGTTGACATATGCTATAATTAGATTATCAAAATCAAATAGATTGTCAAATAAAATCTGCTAAGTGACCTGATTGCACATAGCATTTATTTTTACCACGGGCAATTGACAAACTAGTAACTTGTATGCACATAGCATAATTTTATTCTAAACACACCGCCTATCTTACATTGTAAAAGTAAATAAACCATAAAGATGTCATATGAATGTCGTTGTATTTTGCTATTTATTTATGTTAACCCTCAAATTTCATTAGATGTCTTGATACGTTATTTTAATTTAGTGTGACTTCTTTGGAAATAAACTTTTAGTTATTCATAAGCAATCAGTTCATAAACTGTGTAAGGTGTGATTTATCGAGTTATAAAGTATAGTGCTTAGTACTGTAGTATTGTGTATTTTACAAAATAAACAGGGGATAGAAATTAGTCATTTAGTTTTAAGAGCGATCGATGATAAATATTTCTTCATAAACTTCAAACCAACCAAAGAATCAGTGTCTCTAAATCCAGATTCGTTGAATTCAATTGATTTCAATCAGCCCTCTTCATCTTCTACCGTATAGGCAAACAACGAATCAATACATTCATCCCCTGAAAGAAGCAATAGCTCATCGTTTACTTCAACGACCAAGCGAAAGTGTTACGTTTTTTATAGCAGTGGTAATGATGACAGAGCATCTAATGAAATCCCTGTACAGGAATTGAGAGTGACTAGGAATATGCCAAGCAGCTCTCAAGAAGATGTAGTAGAGGGCTGATTGAGATCAATTGAATTAAACCGATCTGAATTTCGAGACACAGATTCTTCGGGAGATGTTTAAAGATTATGAAGATTCATTTATCATCGATCGCACTTAAAACTAAACTGGCTAATTTCTTTCTCCTGTTCATGTCTCACACCTCTACCCAGTTCAATAGAGTTGGTTTTATAGTTTTCCAGCTGGATGGTCATGGTAGCGATGTCATACAAACATCTCAACACCTCGATATATCGCCAGTCGACACAACATCGCTGCAGAGCGTCCAGGACTGCCCTGGTTTCGACAGAGTTGAAGGCCTTCTCGTAATCCACAAAAGCCATCTCGTAATCCACAAAAGCCATCTCGTAATCCACAGCGGCTGATTGTACTCATTGGTCTTCTGTACAGTCTGCGGAACAGATTGGATGTGGTCAACGGTACTGAAGCCTTTTCGAAACCCAGCTTGCTCCTTTGGCTGAAATGTGTGATGCTGTCGATCTTTCCGGCGAGGTGGTTTGTGACTAGTCTCGAGAACAACTTGTAAACATGGCTCAGGAGTGAGATGGGTCTGTAGTTCGTCAGTAAGGTCTTATCACCTTTCTTGAAAAACAGAGCGACCGCACTCCCGCTCCATGCTTTAGGTGTTTGTCCCTGTTGGAAGACAGAATTAAAGATACTCGCTAGTTCTTTTAGGACCGGAGTACCCCCTGCCTTAAGGAGTTCAGTCGTAATTCCGTTCTCCCCAGGGGACCTGTTGTTCTTAAGTTGCCCGAGAGCTGCCCTGATCTTGTCCTGGTCGATGTCCGGAATGTCCTCTCCTCGGTATAGTGGCGCGTTAATGGGGCTCAGTGGTCACAATTAGTACTACCTGTCGGTCTTTTTGTCCGTGATGCATACAGATCTTTGTAAAAGCTCTCAATTTTCTCCGAACCTTGATGTCACGGTATTGCCACCCGCTGACAAAGACCTTGCCACCCCTGTTCATCTCAATCGTAGCCTCGACGACGCTGGTGTTATGTCGTCGGAGGTCACGTCATATCAGCTTGTGAATTCTTTTCTTGTGGTTTAAATCTCTCTTATCTGACGAAAATGTGTGCGAAGATGGCCTTTTCGGCGTGGATGTCTAAATTTAAAAATGCTCGGACAAGTCGGTGATCACTGCCAATATTAAACCTGTGATCACAGAGAGATACACTTCCTGTCCGTCATGATGAAGTCCATCTCGTTCCTTGTGACCTTGTCGGGGCTTCGCCAAGTCCACTTTCTATGGGGCTCCTTCTTAAAGAATGAGTTTATCAAGAAGAGACTCTGAGACTCAAGAAAGTTGACAAGCATATTATTAAGATCTTTTTATTTAAAACCTGTTATGCGAATGTTAATTGACAATTTAAAATCTGCTATGTGCAAAAATTACTTAAAAATAAACATATAAAATAAGTTGTTACAATTTATTATCATATAATCTTATGACATCAAGTGTATCATTGGTACCTTGAAACCTGAATAGTTTTAAAAATTTCCTTTCATATTAAATTTTACAGGATAACTTCTTTTTGCAATTTCTCAAATTCATATTTTTGCACATAGCAGAAATTAGTTTGACAACGACGATTTGTTGTTATAGGGGTTCAACAGTAAGTCGGTTTGCGATTAAGTTGTTCAGCAATTTCATGTTCGAAAAAGTCTGTTCACTTCACCGTCTTCATATATGTGTTTATTGCTCTACAAAGTAGAATCTACATAATACTTCTGGACCATCCAAATATAACTATCGCGGGCCATATACCAGGAACTGAAGGACCGGCGGGCCGGATTAAATGCTTCCGCGGGCCGGAGCTGGCCCGCGGGCCGTACTTTGCCCATCACTGGCCTAGACTACTTTCCTACAACAAGAGCAAGAGTAACTCTTTCTTTTCAAGTTTAAGCAACAATATACTAAATAATTTCTACTAAATAACTTATTATGATGCAATTCTATACAGAGATAGAAAAGAACATGTCTGCTTTTATCTCAGTGACAAGTTTTTTTAGGAAACAGATATTGGAAAACATAGTGGATAGAACTGTGGGTAGTTGCTAATGTCAAATATATGACTTTTGTAGTACAAAATTAAGTATGATATCTAAATAAAAAAACTAAAAATTTCAACCTTGAGACCTAATATTATGACTGTCTGAAGAAAGAATTTTCAAAATAGATAGTAAATGTCGACCGCGTCGCACTTATGTCGACCAATTGGACACCTTTTGTAAAATAGCCAGGTTAAGAGTACCCTTAATCGGAGAGCGTTTATGAAAACACTTTATGAAAGTAGAAGAAGCGAAAGTGATATGTCAGGATCGTAGCAAGTGGAAACCATAGTCTCTGCCTACCCCGTTGGGAAACAGGCGTGATGTTATGTATGTATGTATGTGTCACACAATACAGACTTCTATCATTACTATTTTTAAACCACTAAGGTGGCAGACAAGTGTATGGCCCACGAGAAGGACTGGTGGTCACCGCAGCCTATGAATGTTTGCAACACCAGAGGCGCCACACTCGCGCTGCCGACTCTGTAAAAACCTTAGACCCCTTTTTAAGAACCCCATACTGTAGGCGTTTGAGAATACTGAGGCAGGGAGATCATTCTTTCTTTAATGGCGACAGCCATACCACAACCCCTCACGCAAAATAGGCGCATTAATTTTTTTTTTTTTTTATACTACCTACTTAGGTGGCAGACAAGCTTACGGCCCACCGGAAGGTTGGTAACCGTAGCCTATAGACGTTTGCAACACCAGAGGCGCTACACACGCGCTGCCGACCCGGGTGCAGGCTGTGACGACCCACAGTTGAAATTTTTTCAAGCCGCCCGTAAGGCCTTCAACTTGGCTTAACGACTGTCATTTTACTGACAACCGGGACCAACGGCTTATCGTGCCTTCCGAAGCACGGAAACGCTCGTAAATAAATGTCACAAAGTGGTCCACGTGGTGGTCACCCATCCATTTCCGGCCATAGTAAATGTTGCTTACTGCAGTGATCGTTTACAGAACACTGAGTCCGCGGGGCCACGAGCGCTTCGAATGACGTTGAGTAGCGTAAACCAGCCCATGTAAACCTAGGCTCCTAGATCATTCCACAACTTAAGCATGCACGGAAGAAAGCCCCTATCAGATCTGTAAGCATGCACGGAAGAAAGCCCCTATCAGATCTGTAAGCATGCACGGAAGAAAGCCCCTATCAGATCTGTAAGCATGCACGGAAGAAAGCCTCTATCAGATCTGTAAGCATGCACGGAAGAAAGCCTCTATCAGATCTGTAAGCATGCACGGAAGAAAGCCCCTATCAGATCTGTAAGCATGCACGGAAGAAAGCCCCTATCAGATCTGTGCCCGAACACTCCAGACATAGTGTTTGATTTGATTGCAGGAGGTCTCAACTGATTGCTTAAGAACTGCTGCGGTAAGTCATACTGACAATATGTATTGATTGTGTGCAGGTGACCGTAACTATGGGCCACCTGTTGACATGTGGGGAGCGGGTTGCATTATGGCAGAAATGTGGACCAGATCTCCAATAATGCAGGTATGCTGTATGACCTTCTCGTTACCCACATTTCACCATTTTTTTATCCCAAGTGTGTGTGACAAAGTACCCGCCAAAGAAGCCGTGAGACGGTCTTACCCGACTGCCCCTCTAACGTTTATTGTGAAAGTGAAAGTTCTATCCGATTGACGTTGTCATTTTTGTTTATGCTAAACTTTGAACAGATGATCTACGTGACCTAGTGACGTAATTTAATGCAACAGAGTCACAGACTACAGACACAAGTCTCGCCATATCCTACCCTTTTACGTGGGGGACAACAACAGGATTGTTTTGTTTGCAGATGATACTTCTTTGATTTTCAAAGTTAAAAGACAAATAGATAACTATGACGATGTCAACAACGCAATCTTGAAAGTGGTTCATTGGTTTAACACTAACAATCTTAGACTGAATGATAATAAAACTAAATGCATAAAATTTACCTTGCCTAATGTAACACAGTCCGAAACCAATGTTCAACTTAATGGTCGGGTGTTGGAACTTGTGGAATCAACGACGTTCCTAGGGTTAACGGTCGATGCTGGTTTACAATGGGGTCCACATATTGTTAAACTAGCAAATAGATTAAGTTCAGCAGCATTTGCTGTACAAAAGATAAGGCACTTGACGGATGTAGATACGGCTAGAATAGTCTATTTCAGTTACTTTCATAGCATAATGTCTTACGGTATTCTACTGTGGGGCAATGCTGCAGATATAGATAAAATTTTTATTTTACAAAAGCGGGCCATAAGAGCTATATATAAATTAGGTCCAAGGGTCTCTCTGCGCGAGAAATTCAAAGAGGTTAAAATTATTACAGTAGCATCACAATACATTTTTGAGAATCTTATGTACGTACAAAGAAATTTACATAGTTTCGCTAAGTTAAGTGATAGACACAATGTCAACACTAGAAATAAAAGTAACCTTGCTGTTTATCATAGCAGATTGCACAAAATCAGCAATTCTTTCATGGGTAACTGTATACGCTTTTACAACAGGCTACCAGACGAAATTAAAAGTATGTCCCTTAATAAATTTAAAAAGGTTGTTAAAAGTAAATTGTACTGCAGGGGCTACTATACAATTGGTGATTATTTGTTGGATGGAGAAGCCTGGAAATGACCTGCTCTACTGGATTCTCAAAAAATTGTTAAATGCATAGTTTTTAGATTCATTTTGTAAATAGAGCTCTAAAAAGAATAACCCGCTGAGTTTCTTGCCAGTTCTTCTCAGGTGGGTCGCGTTGTGAACTGGTGGTAGATTTTGATTTATATTCTGGACGTTTTACAAGAGCATCTGTAAATGCCTATGTGAAATAAATTTCTTTTTCTTTCTTCTTTCTTCTTCTTCTTCCTCTGCAATCTATTTTATAGGGAGGGGCTAAAAGGTTCAAAATGCAATGTACTTTTTTCTTTCAACTTTCAAACCTACTCTCGGCTACGCACACTCGCGCACAAACCAGTATCGACATTACTATGAAAATTCTTTGATCTCGCGTCCGTGAAATCTGGTGGGCGGTGTCTTTGTGTGGTGGCCCGAGTGCAATTTGTATGTAGATATCTTCTGTACATTATTATAACATACATACATACATACATATACTCACGCCTTTATCCCCGAAGGGGTAGGCAGAGGCCTATACCGGCCCACATTTCACCGTGTACAATTCGGTCCCACGTAACAGGTGGTGAGCCCATCGCCGTGTTGAAATGGACCGCCGACGTCAGAGCCTCGTCCGTTGTTCAGCAGGTGCACGAGCTTGCACGTGAGGTTGACTTGGGCCCGGAGGTGTTGGTAGGGCCCCACTACACCCCATACACCCCATATTATTATAACATAAAACATAAAATTCTTTATTGTACACCAGAATACATTTGAATTGGCTTAATATTAAACTTATTGGTAGGTACGACAATTGGCGGCCTTATCGCACAAGGCAATCTCTAACAGGCAACCTAGGATGGATCTGTAATGGGAATATTGTAACCGCTGTTAAAATTTTACAAGCTCTCATATACAAGCTGTTGATTTGGTCGTGCACAGGCCTCCTTCAGTGCGTAGTGTACTATAGGTATTATCGATTGCAAGCAACACAAACATACGTAGATAACAAAACCACAAAAATCCTGGTTTTAGCGAAATATGATTTACGAAGAAAAAATCTTCACCCGTGTATTTAATGTTTACGTCGCCGAGCCAACGCTAAAGCGCAAGTCACACTGCCAGCGGGCGGGTGAGCGACTTAGGTGACAGCTCATCCGCAAAATATTTCATCCTCGGATGAATTGACATCCTTTTCCAATTGTTAGGCGTCAATTCATCCGCAAGTAGTGTCGCTATCGGATGAGTAGTTACATACAAAATATCGATGTGGTCATTTCAGCCAAATTGACAATCAAAGGCAAAATTTATACAATTTTGCGGCTGAATAATTATTTATTCTTAGTAATTATAATATCAAACAAACTAAAGCACATACTTTAGAAAACAAAAAAAAACTAAGTTTTGAATTAACGGTGTTATTTATTTTTATAAAACTTAATAAGAACAATAATCGAAATAGTTGTAAGGTGAACATTTTATCCATGAATTTTGTAAGTAATTGTTGAACTGAGAAGTTTTATAATTTTTTTATACCATATGTATTTTGAAATTATATATTATGATACGTACCCAATAGAAAACTTTATAAAATTATGTTATTGCATGTAGCACACAACAAGATTAACGCAGACTTTGTTCACTGGCCAACTAAACAAATACACGGCAAAGCAAGTTGTCTCAATCGTTTTGTAAGTACCCTCAAAATTAATCAACATTTTTTTATAAAATGTGTTAAAAAAAATTATAAAACTTCTCAGTTCAACAATTACTTACAAAATACATAGACAAAATGTTCACCTTAAAACTATTTCGATTTCTGTTAATTATTAAGTTTTATAAAAATAATATCACCGTTAATTCAAAACTTAGTTTTTTTTGGTTGTATTCTAAAGTATGTGCTTTAGTTTGTTTGATATTATAATTACTAAGAATAACTTATTATTCAGCCGCGAAATTGTATAAATTTTGCCTTTGATTGTCAATTAGGCTAAAATGACCACATCGATATTTTGTATGTAACTACTCATCCGATAGCGACACTACTTGCGGATGAATTGACGCCTAACAATTTGAAAAGGATGTCAATTCATCCGAGGATAAAATATTTTGCGGATGAGCTGTCACCTAAGTCGGGTGAGCGAGCTAGGCACACTGCGAGCTGCCGAATAACCTACGTGGCTGATGCGAGCGAAGCTACTCGTTTTCGTCGTTAGGCGCGCCCGCTTCGCTAGCTTAACTACCGTCCTCCCCGTTTCGGGTACTCAGACTAGTCGTCGCTTGTCATTCGAATAGCAGTGTCCACGTGTCTAGTCTCATCCGCACTACCCGGTTCGCCCTTCCGTATGTAGTTTTTGGTGTAAACCCCATAGTTTAGCTCGGCAATGTCGCGTAGTTTGCATAACTTCAATATCTCACTTCACCCGCCCGCCTAGCTCGCTCGCCCGCCCGCTGGCGGTGTGGCCGGGCTTAAAGCTAGACAATAGTAGGTACCTAGATAATGCGGCTACGTATCGCATCTCATGGCTCCTCTACACTGCCCGCGAAGTTGAACGAAGTTAAATGAATACGATAGTGTAAAGAGGCACTTCGGCTTACCTCGTGAAAAACTATACCTCCCCTCAGGCGACTTTATTTGCTGTCGATTTTTGCGCCTCAGTCAATGGGCCCAAAGATGCGGGAAGTGCGTTCACGAAGTACCTCTCTACACTACTTGGCCGACATCGTGTGTGCCGGTGCTTTGCCGGCGCGTGATTTAAGCTATAATTAGTGCTTTGGTGTATGTGATCCAATTATCAGCGTCAAACAGTGGTCAGGAGCAAATTATGTTGTTCCTGGAAACTCTGCCACACAAAGGTGATGACCCCATATTATTATAACATAAAATTCTTTATTGTACACCAGAATACATTTGAATTGACTTAATATTAAACTTATTGGTAGGTACGACAATTGGCGGCCTTATCGCACAAGGCAATCTCTAACAGGCAACCTAGGATGGATCTGTAATGGGAATATTGTAACCGCTGTTAAAATTTTACAAGCTCTCATATATAAGGCCTTCAACTTGGCCATAGATTACCATGTTAGTGACAACGGGGACCAATTTGTTTACAGAAGACTACTCAGTCTTGCTGACTCCAGCAGGAGCATGGGTGAAGCCCTGGTAGTTATGCTGACTAATAATTTGAGTATAATTTCAAATTTCTCTTGAATCGTGAGTGGTTTACTTGGTGAAGAATAGGGAATTTGACTGTAAATAATGTTTATTGATACTGTTGATTGATGGTACTTGATGGAACTTGCTACACATATTGAAAAACTTCACTTGTACTGTTCCACAACATTTATTATTGTAATACCTAACCGGTTTCACCTTTCGGCATTCTCAAAGGCTATTTACTTATCTAGATCATAATTACACTTTCAATATGTGTAAATACTACAATTTCAATATGTGTAAATAATGGGAATTTGACTGGAGACTTGTCAGAAAGTAACAAAAATAATAGGGAATTAAGAAAATAGCAAAAAACTTATCAAACCTGCTAAACTTCGTTTGTAACAATTATTATACAAATACATTAAAAAAAAGATATTAAATTAAAATCAAACATATCCTGTGCCCTAAAGTTCTAAGGTAGAAAAAATCCTGCAAAATTGAAAAGCAAATATTAAAATTGATGGAGACAGAGCCAGAATCAGCCCATCATGTACAGCAAACAAACGAATCTGAGTGACAGGGTACCTGCACATCCAAAGAAAATGTGTGCGTAATGTTGATAAGCAAGTATAGACATTATAGAATGAGACTGTGTTAAACATTGACAAACGGTATTATTTTTTAACTGGCTTACGTCACGCGGTTTCACCCGCGTAGTTCCCATTCCCGTGGGAATACGGGAATAAAATATAGCCTACTAGCTGATACCCGCAGCTTCGCCCGCGAACCCGTTCCCGCTTCCCGTGGAAACTTGTTCCCGGGATAAAAAGTAGCCTATGTGTTATTCCAGTATACAATGTATCTGTGTACCAAATTTCAGCCCGATCCGTTCATCCGTTTGAGCGTGAAAGAGTAACAAACATCGACACTCACAAACTTTCACATTTATAATATTGGTAAGATTGGTAAGATGTTCACCGCAAAGAGTGTAGCTTCCCAACAGTGAAAGAATTTTTGAAATCGGTCCAGTAGTTCCGGAGCCTATTCGTTACAAACAAACAAAGAAAATCTTTCCTCTTATTAGTACCTATAGATGAGGGTAGATAATGTAAATTCAAACCTAATGCAGGCAACTTGTATAGTAGCTTGTTTGAATTTGTACTATCTACCCTACAACGCACTTGTTTGAACTTAAATAATTTACAAACACCGACAGACAGACAGCGAAGTCTCATGAATAGGGTCCCGTTTTTAACGTTTGGGTACGGAACCCTAAAAAGAAAGAAAATGTTATTTATTTCGCAAATTGGGCAATACACTGATGTACAAAAACGTACCAACTTAAAAATAAAAACAACAAAAAAATTATTAGGTATTTTTATTTTTTTGGCATAAGATTAATCATAAGTTCGATTTCGGAAGGGCCCCACGGAACAGCAGCAACTTATCCTAATCTCCCAGCTCTGCGGGTCTTGCACCCCGGACGTGTGGCCCGGGGTGGAGAGCCTTGACCTGTACAACAAGATGGAGCTGCCCAAAGGTCAGAAGAGGAAGGTCAAGGAGCGGCTCAAGCCGTACGTGAAGGACCCGTATGGCTGCGATCTGTTAGACAAGTTATTGCAATTGGATCCAGCAAAGAGGTTGGTAGTTTTCTTTATAATATTGTCCCCGCGATGTTCTGCAATTCACTTTATCAGTCTTTTAGGTTCTTGGACAACCTTTATTTAAATTTTCAGAATATAGGCCCTATGATGTTGGTTTGAGATGGTGATGCAATAGCACTATCATTTTGTAATATTGATTTTCATTACTGGCCTGGACTTGACCAGTAAGATATAGTCTCCAGTTTTCCGCATTCTACTTAATCTATCAAAAGCTCTTCAATCTAATTCCACCCTCTCCTGTTCGATTCCGTGCAATGCGTGCCGGGCTGAGATGCCACAGTGGAAAGAATTTTCGCCAGTACTGAGCGATTCAAAAGATCGTTTCCCTATCGAACCATAAAAACATGGACGACCTGTCGCCTGCCAGCGCATTATGTTTCCCTCCTCTTACAACTCTTTCTTTAAGCGGAGTGCGAAAAGACACATCGTAGGACCGCCCCCTTGAGGGCGACTATACTCGTATAGAGAGTGGCCTCCAATCGCTGGATGTCGTCAACATCGCAATGCCTCATATGTTTGTCAGTAGGTGCACCAATTTCTTGGCAGGGACCTTGAAGATTCCGATAAGACCCAATTTCATCAAACTCATATTTGCGATACTTTCACATTTCCATCCAGGTACGACGCAGACACAGCCTTAAACCACGACTTCTTCTGGACGGACCCGATGCCGTGCGACCTTGCCAACATGCTGGCGCAGCACACCCAGAGTATGTTCGAGTACCTCGCGCCGCCGCGCCGCCCCGGCCACCTGCGCCACCACCACCACGTGGCCGGCGCCCCCGCCAAGCCCAGCCAAGTGCAGGACTCCGGCTACCAGGATAGAGTGTTCTAGAGCTCACCAGTGATGAGTGATCAGTGATAAGTGACAGTGTAGTGTGAATACTGGCTGGGTTAAGCCGGGGCCCAGCCAGTTACAGGACTCCGGTTACCAGGATAGAGTGTTCTAGAGCTCATAAGTGACAGTGAAAGACTGGCTGGAGCTCAGGCCAAGCCCAGTAAGTCATTGTGAAAGTGTTGTAAACATACTGGCTGGGTTTGGGATGGCCCTAGCTGAAGCCCAGCCTGTTATAGGATTCTGGTTTCCAGGATACTGTTCTAGAGCTCAGAAGTGACAGTGAAAGTGTTGTAAACGTAGTGACTGCGTTTGGGATGAACTCCGGTCAAACCCAGCCAGTTACAGGACTCCGATTACCAGGATAGTGTTTTAAGATCTCATAAGTGAAAGTGCTGTAAACATAATTATTGTTGTTACGTCATGTGGTGAGATAAATCAAATAAAAAAATACCTTCATTTTACACAACATCAAGAAAACAAAACAAATGTGGTACCACCAGTTAAGTGTTCTTAAGAGCTCTTCAACTTAATCATTTCCTTTTCGATCGACAACGCGACAGACAGAGGTGCCACTCTCATTCAGTGGATAGAATTTTTGACAAAACTGAGCGAATCTTAAGATAATTTCTCTCTCGAACCATAGAAGTCGAGAACGCTCGGCTGCTTCCTCCAATTCGAATATCAGATTCTTCAAGCGGAGCGTGAAGAGGCACAACAGAGGGCCGCCAACTTGAGGACCACTGTAAATAGTGCTGTGACTGTCCACTGTCAGAAGTTTTATGCACTGTGAGAGTGGCCCCCATCGCTAGATGTCGCTATACCTTTCAGTCAAGCGGGTGGCATCATTTTTGGTTCTATAATAATATTGAAGTAAGCTCAATGTGTGAAGTATTTTGTATTTATTAATGTCCAGGTCAATAGAGACTAAATGAAACTGCTTCAATAATGACAAATAAATTGTCAAAATCATGGACATTATGAAAATTACACTTTAACTCAATTGCACAAAGCATTTTTTACAATGAAAAACTGTCATTCTAATACTAACTCTATTCCATTGAAATAAGGTCTAATTTTCTTAGTTTGCCCAATTGTTATAATCAATATTCTCAACAGCAATTTTATGTTTGTCTCATGGCGTAACGTGTCGCTGATGTCTTCATTAAGATCGTATTTAAACATGTATATAAATTAAGTTAAAAAATGTCTGTAATACTTGATTTCTGGTAACCTTCTCAAATTATTTAGTATAGATCTGCAAGCCTCCCAACTTTAAGTCCGGTAGTGTAGTGGTCAAGGCGTCAGACTTGTATACAGAGGTGTAGGTTTGATACTTGTAAAACAAGCAATATAGCTTGATAATCGAATCGTGGAGTGAAGAGAATTTACTACAATACTGAACAGAGAAATTCCTAGCTAGCCATCTTTCTCATAAGCGATCAAACTGACATTTCACTTGCACAATAGTACTTATACATCCTCTAAACTACTCGCGAAGTTGAACGGAGTTCCTCGGCAAAGTAAAATTTTGACGAAGTAAGCCGAAGTGCCTCTCTACACTATCGTATTCGTCCAATTTCGTTCAACTTCGCGAGTAATGTAGAGGAAGCATTATAATACGAGTGTGACAGAGGCGGAAGTTATTAGACACTATTCTTTTTCTCCACGATTCGACGATGGTTCTGTCGTGGTGATTGGAGATGGCAGTATGTCGGGTAGCTTATTGTTTATTATTATTGTTTAGATTGTATGTTCAAAATCATTTTCTTGCTTGACAAAGAGAAGTAGGACCGAATGTTTCTTTTAGATTGGTAAAAACTGTCGTGAAGTGAAGAAGGGTTCCAAATGACTCTGAAAAAACTAAATATGCAGTTGTTTATTTTCAAAATCTATAAAGGAGCAATTCGTGTCACTGCCCTTCAACCTTGTATACTTTGGATTTTTGATGTCTTTTAAATTATTGTCATTTAGAAACTAAACTGCCTTTTCTGAGTTACTACTAGCACAGTATAACAATCTATGTTATTCTGTGCTACTAGAGTACATCGATTGCCAGGGCAGAGTGAAATGGTTAGGAATTCTAGTAATTTCGGTTATTAGTGTTCTCCTTTCAATTTGGCTGTGAATTTGCGATTGTTTGCGACCATATTTTGCTATAAGTTGATAATTGATACTCACACTTCGTTAAAATCGTGTACGCTATACGAAGCCATAGTAAAAAAAGAGCAGTAAGTTAACTTAGGAAAAACGCACCTAGCGCTGTTTGCATGTGAGCGAGCGTAGTGCACACGGGTTGGGTACGCAAACTTTGATTAAATTACTGTCAGGAATTTCTGTTTCTTTCTTCAATTTTATTTTTAAATAATGATCACTAGTAATTTAAAAACGTGTTTTGAGTCTGAAAGGCTGAGGCCAAAGGCCATAAAAATAATATTAGGTATATAAAAAATATTAAATAAAAAATAGAACCGACTTCATATAAATCCTTAAAAATAAAATTTACCTAGCACATAGTAATACGTATTTTGATTTATCACATTTTATTCAATATCATATTGAAGTCGGCGCCAAGTAAACCCATAGGTTTAGGTAGGTATTATTAATGGCACCAACTTCAATATTATATTGAATAAAATCCGACAAATCCAAATACATATTACTATGTGCTAGGGAAATTTTATTTTTAAGGATTTATATGAAGTCGGTTCTATTTTTTATTTAAAATTTTTATTTTTTTATTTTATGTGACGGGTGGACCGAAAAGTATTTCTATCTAGGTGTAAAGTTCTCATCAACACAAATCAATCAAGCCGAAACACAAGGTAACTGCTGTAAATCGTTAAGGAATTCCCTCGACTGTCTTTCAGTTCCATCATCAGATTGACTCCAGACCTTCATTGAATTTTAGTACATTAAAGCACTTAATCAAAAAGTTAACAAACGCACTAGTTGTCCCTACAATTTTCGGTGGTGGCCCTCAATTTCTCCTGGATTCCAGCATCAGATCCTGATACCCTGGATATGGGACCACCTCAGAAGTAGCCTCTTTCAAACAAAAAAAGAATTTTCAAAATCCATCCATAATTGGCGCCGCTATCGCGTAACACACATACAAAAAAAAAAAAAAACTCCTTCTTTTTTTGAAGTCGGTTAAAAAATAATTAAAAAAAGGAAGTTTGTATCTAGGTATTTTAAAATGTAATTTTACGTTTGGTTTTCGTCTTTCAATTTTAAGTTCCTAAAAAAAGTAATAATCTTTAATGGTGCAATGTAAAATGTCTAGATAATCTAGATATTGATAAATCTTAACACTTGCTGAAAATTTCTCATAAGTAAATATTTATTCATGGACATCTTGGGAGAGGAGTCTAAAAATGAAACTAATATTTTGCATGTTAGCGGCATCATCAAAATGCTGTACATATTTTTAATGCATTAGATAATATATTCCCTATTGTTATGTATGATAATTGTTATTTTTGAGTGATTAAATAGGAGGTACACGCTGACTGAATATAATGTATAATATTCATAATATACTTAAATAGAAAATGATCAAGCTGTTTGTAATATAAAATACATTGTAAATGTAAATAAAAATAATTTTATACAGCTTTTATACGTTTTATTATTATTTCAAATATCCATGTGATCACTTTGTGACATTTATTTGAGCGTTTCCGTGCTTCGGAAGGCACGTTAAGCCGTTAGTCCCGGTTGCCAGTAAAATGGCAATCGTTAAGCTAAGTTGAAGGCTTTATTTCTACAGCAGGCAGTCACAACCTGCGCCTGTCCATTTAAACACGGCAATACGGCTCACCACCTATTACATGGGACAAATTATACAAAGGTGAAATGTGGGCATATAATATTCCTCTGCCTACCCCTTCGGGGATAAAGGTGTGACCATATGTATGTATGTATTATTAATTCAAAACCTTTTTGTCGGTTATATTACCGAATTTATCACGGCAAGTGTTCTGAAGAGCTCTTTAACTTAATCCCACCCTCTCCTTTTCGGTCCCGAACAACGCGTGCCGGGCAGAGGTGCCACTCTCACACAGTGGAGAGAATCTTCGCCAGAACTGAACTATTCAAAAGATCGTTTGTCAGTCGAACCATAGACATTTTGAACGCTCTGTAATTGTACGTGTTTCCCTCCCCATACTATCCTGCCTAACAGCCTACGGTTGGGAGCCCCGGGTAAGCCCTCGGAAGGATACCCCAGGACATGTCAAATACGCTAACTTATTTTTTTGCAACACGTTGACTTTGAAATGGTACAAATTTGCTAGTCATAGAAGAAAGTAAAATGTGCGAATGTAAAAACGATTTAGCTCACAAACAAGAGCTATATTTGCAATTCAGTATTACGCAGACCGGTGTGCGTTTCTTGCCGGTATACTTAATTGTTTTGTTAACTGTACCTGGTGTAGAAGTGAAATATTGAATTGTCAAGGGTGGGCAATGATTTAAGAAAACTATAGATACGTTATCAACACTGAAAAATGGCAACAAAAAATTCAGGCAATTGCCTTAATTTTCATACATGCTATCATAGATAATTTCATAGAAATTCTTTTTTTGAATGTATAAAATATTTGCCGTTTTTGAAAGCCGTGATGTTCGTACATGACGTGTCTATATTTTATTACGTCTTTGAGGGTGGGGCGCGTCTTTGTGGATGGCACTATGTAGGTATACCACTTACTTATTATTTGGGTTTACTACAAAATCGCCGTCGCTAACATTGCTGTATTTTAGAACAATAGCTGTAAAGGCGTTGCTTGAAGCATGCTTTGAACACCACACTTTGCACTGCACACTGCTAGCCCGTAAGATGACACTCCTTCAATTATCCAAGTAGGACGAAGCACGCAGCAGTGTCACACGTAAGAAGCTGGACAAGTGCGAGTCGGACTCGCCTGTCCGTCGGTCCCTCCGTCTGTCTGTTAAGACCCTATACCTCGCTACCTAGTTAACGCAGAAAAAAACGGCCGCTTGTGCCGCAAAAAACGTATATTTCGACACTCAAGAGAATCAAAATTAAAAAGGTAAGTACCTAGGTACTTCCCGTTGACCTAGAACTATTCCGCTATCGGGCGTACATATTTTTAAGTTGGATTTTTGTGCTGTGAGGGTGCTAATTCAACCTTGACAGCCTATAAGAAGGGTTCCGATTTATTTTTCCTTTTGAGGTAGGTAGGTACGGAGCTTTAAAATTTTGAAAAGGAAAAAATACAAAAGACACGCTCTACTGCACAGTTCTATGCTAATTTAGATATTTATAGTTATAATAGCTAGGTATTACCGATGTGCCACGTAGACCGGTCTTAAAGGAAACATTTACTCATGAATTGCTTGCGTGCTAATATAATAGTTTTTGATATAATTTGACAGGTATTGTAAAATAATCCTAATGAGAACACTTGAAATAAATTATAGGTACCTAGGTACTTAATTTAGGGACCTGCTAGCATCATACCTGTTTTGATTTTTATCGCGTTGAATGTGCATTTACGTGTTATTTGATGCATGTCTATTGTTTCAGACCAAAAATGCCCCCTACAAAAAGAAACCGTAGGAAACCCGGGGCAAAGCCGTACAAAAATTATAGTGACGAAATGATAGCCCTGGCTATTGAAATGGTTAAAACTTAAAACAAAAAAATAACTTCAAATGAGGCCGAAAGGGCCGAAAGAAATTTTGGAATGCCACGTATAGGACTATTGACAAAATTTAATTTATAATTTAATTAAAGATTTGTATACATACCTAAGTAGGTCTGTTTAGTGCTAAGGAAAAGTTTCTGAATAAAAAATTCAACAACAGAATTTTAATTTTTTGACAACCCTACGCAATAAAACTTTTTGTATGTAAATTACAAAGATCCTAGTGGCAACTATACCTATACGGTAATTTTTGGGTCTCTTTGATTGAATTATTCACATATTCTTTTTTGATAGTAAAGCTAATCTTTTAAACAAACATCTTTACGTAAATAAGTTTTAAAATATTTTCTAACAAATAACAAATAATTTACAACAAATAAAAGTTTGTAAACTTGCCACTTTCGTGTCAATTTTACATGTGTTGGTTTTTCTTCTCTAAATCTTTAATTATTAAATTTTAGATAGCGATTTATATAGAAAATGGTACCCAAAAGTTTATTATGTATATGCTTAATGAGTTTTCAATCATACAACATCTAGTTAAAAAATAAAACAATAATTTGTGAAAAAATACGGTCAAGTTGGCATGTTTTACGGTATATATAATTATGGAATCTAGATTGGCAAATGGTCTGGTCTAAGTAACCGAAGCCAGTATAAAATAATTGAAAAAAAAAAAACGCCTAACGTCATTTTTGTGTTGTCGAAATGTCGATTGTTGATTGTCGATTTCTTCCTTCCTGTCATTCAATTTAAGTGTGAATTTTGTTATTTTTGTGCATAAATTGCAGGAAGAATACAGTAATTTACCATAAAACCATATCAAAAAGGTAAATACAAGTCTTAAGTGTCTATTTATGCAATATTATGATATCCAATCAAAACTAGAAAGTGATTTTGCCGTAATATTTATGTAGCACAAAGATCGGTATCGATCCATTTTAGATTAGGTCATGTTTATTGTGTAATTTTTCCCGGTCTCATGATAATGTGCAAGTTCAAATACATCTAGGAAGCCTTATTAGTACCAGTGACGCAAGTGAGTTGTAAGCACAGAAATGTAGCACAAAGTATGAGGTGACGCCCCCATTTTTAATATCTCTAGTAAAATCTTAATAATATTATGAATGCTAATATCTGTGAGTGGGAGGTGTCTACTACGCCCCTATATGAAGCAGAAAAGTTAAGGAGACTTCCACCCCCCTTTTCGAGTTTTTAATCAGACCACGGATATTAGTACTTATATACTTTTAAATACATACATATTATACATAGAAACACCCAGACTCTTGAGACAAACATTTATGGGTCACACAAATATTTCTCTCCGGTAGGAATCAAACCCACGACCTCCAGAGCCGCAAGCGGTATCACTACCGATCGCGCCACAGAGGCAGTCAAAAATAATAGAAAGTTCATAAAAAACATACTATGACAGCAATGATGATTTTAATGTCATTACAGTAAAATGGCAAGTGAGAGCAGCTCAGCGGTATTAGAGCTAAATGATGCAGACAACGAAGACACGGAGGCGGCCACAGTGACTGACGACGCTCATGATGGGGTACCGCTTATTATGGAACTTGGATATGACATCGCTGTTAAGGTAATTTTCAGAAGTTATAATTTGATGCTGGAAGCATTTTTGTATTGGGGAAAAAACACTTAAGCTCGTGACACTGATATGGGCTCCCGACACGATCAAACTGCACTTATCAAGTATTTATGAATGGAAGTTGCTTCAGTGTGTGTGATTTCTATGCATGTGTGTACATCAACGTGTATGTGCACATAATATTGATGAGGCATGACAATTGACCGTAACGGCTAACCGTTACCGATAACTGCTGAATATTAGTATGTATTGGCCCCTTACATAAGAGATATTAAAGATCAAGGTCTGCTGAAGACAGGTTAAGCTTAAACAGAGGTTCGGAAGACTGGTGCTCTGGAAAAATAAATAGACAAGTCATTACTTATGCCAATAAAAGTAGACCCCAGCAAGAAACATTGAATTTAGTATTGACATTGAACTGTAATAATATCCACTTTGACATTTTATTTAATATTTTGACATTGAAATGTAAAAATATCCACACTTAGTTGATTCAATTTAATACTTTGTATGTTCACCGTCAGCATTGAATTTAATATTTTGACCTTGAATTGTAGCAATATCCACAAATTTTAGTACCTACTGTCAAATTATTGTGTAGTCATAGAATTGTTGTTTTTTATAATCCTTTGCATGGCTGTAAAGCCTGGTACTACCCGTTCGCTCTAACTTTGCCGCTGGCGTAGAGGCGTATACCCGAATTGTTAATTAGACGAAGTAAATTGACAGTAGCTAATGTCACTTCGTCATAGAAAATACGCAACATTGTATGAAGAAGTGACATTAGTTGCTGTCAATTTACTTCGTCTGATTAAAAATTCGACTTTAGTATGGAGCCGAGCGGCAAAGTTAGAGCGAACGAGCAGTATGGTGAAACTTAACATCTACTAACTGTAACATCCTTTGTACCCATATTCAGCAAAATGAAATAAATAGAAATTGAAAGAAAGAAAGAAACAAATTTTATTCAGGCACAACATATAACAACAATTCAACTAGTGCAACACTAAACAATATTTCCTAATGGTCTATGTACCCGAAATGGCAACCATCTCAGCTCTAAGCTACATGCCATTCATGGGAATGGCATGCAGCGCTGATTTTCAGATGGCTCCTTTCGATGGTTAGTAACATCAGGCTCACTATTACATGTACCTACGTTTATAAATTATTATAACTAAAATTATTATTAAAATTATATAATTAATTATTAAAATTATTATTATTATTTTTTACATAGCTAGTACCTCGTAGTAAGCAACAGACTGACAATACCATATTAAATACAATTCAATAGGTACATAAGTTATTAAAAAGAAAATTAACCTACATCCTACTAATATTATAAATGTGAAAGTTTGTGAAGATGTTTGGATGTTTAGATGTTTGGATGTTTGTTACTCAATCACGCTCTAACGGCTGAACGGATCGGGCTGAAATTTGGTACAGGGATAGTTTATAGTCCGGAATAACACATAGACTACTTTTTATTCCGGGAAAATGTTCCCGCGGGAAGCGGGAACGGGAACCAAATTTCACGCGGGCGAAGCCGCGCGCATCAGCTAGCAAATTAACCTACATAATATAATAATATCAATACCCAACTATTTTACACGCAAATACTACACTAATATAATAAAATAAGCAACTGACAATATGCCATGATGAATTTTTCCCTGAAAGTGCAATAACATACTGTACTCCCACATCTTGGAGTATTCCCATTCGTCCCCTTGACTTCGTCCCCCTAGGGGGACGAACGGGAATTTAATATTTTATTTTCCCGATGGTCCCCTTTAGTGCTTAGTGCTTAGTGCAGGCCTTCTCAACCTTTTTCAGGCCACGGCGCCCTTATAAGGTTTGAAAATTTTCACGGCGCCCTCACATGCCACGTGAAAACTCACCCCCCCCCCCCCCATCGTTCCTCCGCAGGCAATCGCCTCATTGACGCAGCTATTCAATGGTATCCTCCGCACACGTCACTTTCCTGTGACATGTCTCGCCAAACTCATCATGCGGCCCAAACCGGAAATCCCTCATGGATGCTATGCCGAACTCTTATCGACTAAAACCACACGGTGCCCTACCAAGGTAGCCACTTTGGAGGTTCGGGTTCGTGCGGCGTCTTTGGGGTTGTTCGAGTGTTACTTTGCTTCTTGGGTCGTGTGGCGTGCGAGAAATTTTCCCGTCAAGCGTCGTCTTGGCCCTGCTTCTCTAAGGACGGTGAGCAGCCCCCGCCCCGTCTTTGGGCCGCCCGCGGCATGGAAGCCGATAATCTTGGGCGCAGGAAACTCGGGTTGGAGAGTAATCTCCCGCTCCCTCCCCGCCGTCTCTTTCACGACCATGAGCATGAGTGCTCGCAGGAAAACGCGGCGACGCGGCGTCTCACTACCTCTCACTGGTGATCATGGCTCGCACCGTGGTCTCCAGCGAGATAATATCCATATCTAGACCTGCTACAGGACCTAGCGGTGCTGCGCCCATGCTGCGGACTCCACCAATGTATGTCCACGCTGCGTTGCTCGCAGTACTGGCACTCGGCCGTATTCTCACGGTGTATTCGCCACAGATACTTACCCGTGCCCGGTAGTTATCTGTATCAAGCAATAGGGGAGACGGTTCCTCTACAGCCACTCTTTTATGATCGGTCTGATGGCCCCGATTGTGGCGTTATCCCACCGTGGTGGCTCAAGTCGCACTTTTCAAGGCTTTATGATATTCTGACGGAGCTAGGACCGTTGAGCAGCTCGGACCACTGAGCCAGAAAAGCTGTCTATGACCATGTGGCCTCCTATATTACCAACTCTCTCAACTGAGACCCTTTTTTACAAACGAGTTTTAATGGGAGTTACTCTCACTGTTATAGTGAGTGCTGGTTGTCTTCATTCCGTCTTACATCAGGATCTATTCCCTGTTTTCAAAAGCGGAGCCATGAATAAGCTCCGCTTTTATTCATGGCTCCGCTCCTATAAGTATCGTGAATTAATGGACTATTAAACTAAGAATTTTTAAAATTCCAACAGTTCTTTCTGAGATCCTCGCGTACATATAAAGTATGCAAACTCTTCCTGTCTAAGATCATGTGTTATGTGTGACTCTAGGTGGACGCTCCCATGAAGCAGCTATCGACTCTGGAGACGTACGTGACGTACCGCGTGCGCTGCGTGTGCGCGCGCTGGCAGACGCCCTCGCATGTACGGAGGCGGTATAACCATTTCAAGGTACATATTGTTCTACTCATGTTATGAGTGTTGGGTTATCATATATGTTTTTAGTGTTCTGTATCTAAAGGGTAAATATTTTTTGTGGACATTCACACACAACATCATCTAGCCCAAATTAAGCTAATATAAGCTTGTGCTATGATATCTAGACGACTGATATACATACTATATTTGTAAATACGTACATATTATACATAGAAAACACCCAAAAAAGTCATTACGTTATGTCAAAATTAGTGTAAGAACCTTTGATAATGCTATAAAAGCGAAACCGGTCAGGTATTTTTAAATTAAAATAAAAGTGGAATAGTACAAGAGTGAATTTTCATAATGTAAAACACCCAAACTCCGAAACAAACATTTGTGGTTAATATATTTGTGCCAACCCAGGCTCTGCATGATTATTGCAGGGATTGTTGGGTCCCCTCCCCATACATCTGGCAACAACGGCGAGATAGCCCCTATTGCTCCCCTTAGTTTTGAGACCAAAATTCAGAAAGGTATCACCAAGGTATCAGGAAGTTCCATCGGCTATCAAGTTTGATTCCCAGATACTTCGATGCCGAAGCTAACGCCCCCTACTTGTATACTGCATTCACTATGCGGCCCCTTCCGTGATAGCATAGAGCCTCAGATTCGTGAAGGGCGACCTCCACACCCAGCCATTACAGAAAACGTACAAGATAAAGACATTCTGCAAATAACCCCCCTGAAATATTCGTTTGATGCTGCGTTCCGATTCACGCCAATATCAACCGTTCTCTAAAAAGCGAAAAAATAAAATGATTTACAAAAAATTGCAACTTCATGTGGGCCACGATAAAAGGCCACATGTGGCCCGCGGGCCGCAGTTTGAGTATAGCAGATCTGTACTAATATTATAATTATAAAGAGGAAATATTTTGGATGTTTGTTTGTTTGCATCAAATAGACTTCAAAACTATTGGACTGATTTGAAACATTCTTTCACTGTTGGGAAGCTGCCTCTACCCAGTAAACATCCTACTAATATTAACTTTAATGTGAAAGTTTGTGAAGATGTTTGGATGTTTGTTACTCAATCACGCTATAACGGGTGAATGGATCTGGCTGAAATTTGGTAGGGTATAGGGAGTATAGTCTGGAATAACACATAGGCTACTTTTTATCCCGAAAAAATGTTCCCACGGGAAACAGGAACGGGAGCCAAATTTCAAGTGGGCGAAGAAGCGCGCATCAGCTAGTAGGCTATATTTTATTCCCATATTCCCGCGGGAACGGTAACTACGCGGGTGAAACCGCGTGACGTACGCTAATTACGTCTATATTCGTTAATCAGTCTCTCCGCTTGTCCGCAGAGCCTCCACAAGCGCCTCTGCACGTCCCAGCCGCTGCTGGCGCCCCCCCCACTGCCCCCCCTACACTCGGCCAGACAACAACTGGACAGGTACTCGCCAGCCTTCGTGGCGGTCAGGACGTGTGCGCTCAATGCTTTCCTTGGTACGTATACTGTGTATTATAAAGTTTGTCTGCTTGCTTGTTTGTATGTTTTTTGTTTGAACGCAAGGATCTCAGGAGCTATAGGTTGGATTTTAATAATTCTTTTACAGTTTGATAGTCTGTTTATTGGGGAAGGTTATAGGATATATAACAACACGCTACGACGAGTAGGAACGGATTAGTTGTGATAAATGTTTTAGCTCATAAGTTAGAACAAGGCTCCACTCAATAAATTTGGATCCCTAATGAAAAAAATCTGCTTTATAAAAGCTAAGTTTGTGGGAATGTTTAGATATTGGTTACTCAATCACACTGTCTTTTTTCTTTCTTTTTAACGTGAGAAAAATCCTACAGGAATGCTGTGCCGGACTCCTACCGACTAAAAACTACAAATGTCTATACATAATATAATAAAACTGTTGAGGCTCGAGAGTCTGTACATGGAAGATATTTAAAAAAAATTAATTGCAGGGTGTTCTCTAATCGATACTGAAGCCGAAAATGTAATTTAAACTTTTCATGTCTTTCTGTCTGTCTGTCTGTCTGTCTGTATCCCGAATAATTATCACGCCGAAACTACTGAATCGATTTGAGTGAAACTTGGAACAATCTGAGCTTAGGTTCGGAGGAAGGTTCTAGGATACTTTTGATCCCGATATTTTCCGCAGTTCCTTCAGAAGAGGGGATTAAAGATGAAATGGTTTTTCAGCTGTAATTGCTCAACGCGTAGTCCGATTTTAAAATGTTTTTTTACCGTCGGAAAGGGAGTACTTTAAACATTATTTCACACAAGTTTCAAGGTTGAGGGTTTTGTGGTTCAGAAATTACAGGCATATTAGTAATGTTAGGAAGAATTACCTCTCCTTTCGTACACCTTATGTGATGTAAACGAAGTTGCGAGGGTCGGCTAGTTCTACCTAACAGCCTATGGTTGGGAGCCCCGGGTGCGCCCTCGGAAGCATGTCTCCAGGACTCTCTTAATCGCATACATATAGTCACGCCTTTATCCCCCAAGGGGTAGGCAAAGGCACAGTATACGCCAAAGTTTTATGTCCCACGTAATAGGTGGTGAGCCTATTGCCGTGTTAAAATAGACAGGCGCAGGTCGCCGACTATTTTAAAGCCGCACATAAGGCCTTCAACATGGCTTGTTGTCATTTTACTGACAACCAGGTTTCATTTCGAGTTCGCAATGGATCTTTTTGCAAAAGTATTTCATTAGTCGACACGACACCCCCGGTATGTATTGGAGAAACAGAAACCTCCGCCGCGAAACCAGAACAGCGGAACCGCTGAATGAATTCCGCTGTGATCAAGTGTGGATTGAACAGCGGAACTGGGCAACGGAACCTGACACGAGTTAGTCGATGTGACGCTATCGCAATTTTATCATAATATTTTTATTAACTGGATGACTTAATAAATATATAAAGGGTCTATTTCTGATGGCTTGAAGTAGTTTTTCCGTGAACTTCAAGTCCATTTACTGAAAAAATATTAGTTTCGTCATTCCGCTCTGTATTTCTGTCAATTTTGACAAACCGGCGCGTAGACAACGCGGCACTGCAATAACAAGGCGGCCGAAGCGCGGAGGTTTGAATGGCGTAGGAGCAGATTGGCGAAACCGTGCGGTGAAAGAGATAGAAGATAGTTAAATCTATGCATTAGAACAGGCGGTTTCGCTAGTGTTCCGCTCCTCCTACATGTGACAGAACTTGGCGGAATTACTGCGGTTCCGCTATCATGGTTTCGCGGCGGAGGTGTGCTAAGGGCGTTAGTTATAGGCTTTTTATTTTTGGAATAAGCATGTTAATCAATGTCACACTTTCCTTTCAATAATTTATGTAATTCCTTCCCTGTTTCATTTCAGAACGCGTCGCAAAACACCCCATTCTGACTCACAGCGAGGACTTAAGATTATTTTTGACGACACCCGACGAAGAATTAGATAAGGTATGTTACAACACACACGTGATCATACAGACATACATACTTATAGTCACGCCTTTATCCCCGAAAGGGTAGACAGAGGCATAGTATACGTCCACATTGTCCACATTTCACCTTATAGTTTTATGTCCCACGTGTGGTGGTGGTGAACCTATTGTAGTGTTGAAATGGACAGGCGCAGGTCGGAGAACCCGCAGTTGAAATTTTTACTGAAAACCAGGTTTCATTTCGAGTTTTCCTTTTCTATACAATGGATCGTTTTGCGAAAGTGTTACCTTAGTCGCCTCTTACGACACCCTCGGAATGAATTGGGATGGCGACATTTTGTACTCTTAAGATTATTTTTGAAAAGCAATTAGTATGCTAACTGATCATAAATTTTAAATATGGAAAAGAAGCGCTCGTGGCCCCGCGGACTCAGTGTTCTGTAAACGATCACTGCAGTAAGCAACATTCACTATGGGCATGTCACGCTGAGGGTGGGTCAGCCACCTCATCAAGTGCAAATATAGGTATATTTACCAAGGAGATAAATATGAACGATGTGGTAATAGTAGAACTGCAGTTATCTGCGTTTATTCTTCAGAGAATCGATATATTACAATAATAACAGTGGACTTTCGTCCCTTTAATCAATTAACGAGAGAGGTTTCTTAGTACTAGACCACCAGTCCCAGTGATGCGCACAGATGGAGCGTGTCAACATCACCTCAAGAGCCGCAGGCCGGAATCAGAGACCCGTCGCAGTCGCGCAGCTGTTTATATAGGCCCGGTAGTGGAGGCTGCGGCGGGGATGAGAGTGCGGGGACGCGCGCCTGGCACGATGCTCGTGCGTGGTGGTGGCGTGATATGACGTCACACACGTCACACACCCCCCTTTTAGGGCGAGAATTTTTCTTAAAAAAATTCCGCTTCTCTTGTCTTCAAGGTCCGCTCTCCTGACGACTCCAGGGACTTGGCTTCAACCCTGGAACAATTCAAAAATAGGGGGGTACATAAGGGGTACAAGGGTGCTTATATATAGTATCTAGGGTTAGACAGTTTCGAGAAAAGGACAAGATATTGGACGTGGCTTTACTACGTAGCAAATTATTGACGTTTGATATTCTAAGTGCCTAATATAGGAGGAGAAAAATATAAATTGTAAGTGACATAGATGACTAATGCGGTTATCCGTTAGCTATAGCCTTGTGTGTGTGTATTTGATACGCATCTATGAGTGCGCGACCAAATATTTTAATCTAATATATGATTATGTAACTACAACAATTAAACCCTGACCACCCTACGACGTAGTTAATAACTAGTCTTGGGATCGGGTAACTAGCCCATGGTCAGGTGGAATGCAGTATTATACCGTAGCATACTTATAGATACAAGTACATACATAACATTTTAGTTAACAGTGAATACTAAGTAAGTATGTATAATGATTGCGCCGCTCGCACAATGCACTGTAGTAACCCTGATGATAGGCGTCACAGTCATGTCGGTCTGTTTGTCACGGTTCAACGCTATAACTAGAGAATGGCTGAACCGATTTTGACAAGTTTTAGTTTAAAAATAGATAATTATTTTAAGACATTAGTAATTTTTTTAGAAATATGTTATAGTTACCACAGAATAATATTTTTAGTTTAAGATTGTAGGAACAACTATTGCAATGATGTGGCGCTATTAGGGCTGATTTTACCCTCTAGTGTAGAAGGTAAATAGCTTAGCGATTTGTCGTAGCTGTACGTGCTCATCACCGCTCATCAACCATATGAGAGTAGGATATATGGTGTGAACTGTACCTTTTAGTTTTATGAATAGAAACAACGATGAATGAATCAATTGACTGATTTGCGATCTAGTCTCCGCTTGTTAGAAGATGTTTCATTAAATTAGGAAAAATGTAAGCGTCGCACTCAGATCGACTGTTAGAAACACAAAAGAATTTTTTTTTTTTTTTTTTTTTTTCAATGTTGACGAGCCTAAAAACAAAACAAGATAAGACCTTCCTAACCCTATTGCTTATAGTTGGTGCGTTTCAAGTCTTTGATGTGCCATTCACCCAATGGCTTATTGGCCATATCTGCAAGTTTATAAACAAGTGGTGACTTTTTTGAAATAATTTTACACTTTACAAATTTGGGAGCTAATTTTTTACTGAAATATTTATCTTTGTCGCTTAGATAGAAAGTACGTTTCCATACGATATCTCCAACATTGAAGTCTGCCGTTTTTCGGCGAAGATTGTAGGTGTGCGTGTTCCTATGATGCGCCTTTATAAGGGCTGCTTGTACCCTCTCGAATATAGAGGATAAATAGCCTAAGGATTCGGCGTAACTGTCATGAGGCTCGTGGACCATATTAGGGTCGGAATCAATATGACGTGAACCGCACATGACCGTTTCGCGGCCGAAAACGAGAAATGACGGCGTGAAACCCGTAGTTTCATTTACCGCTGAATTAATAGCAAATTGGACTTTTGGAATAATAGTGTCCCAAATCCGCTGATCGTCACCTATGAAGGAACTCAAAATAGTTGTAATAGATTTATTATATCGTTCGACGGAATTTACATGAGGTGTATAAAATGGGGTATAATGTAAATATGGAATTTTATACTTGTTTGTTAAATTTTTAAAGGTTGCACTAACAAATTGTTTCCCGTTATCTAGTATAATGGTCGCAGGAATGCCGTGTACCAGAAATACCTTTTCCTCTAAAATATTTGATACAATTTCGGCTGTAGCCCTTTTTATGGGGAAAAGCAAACAATACTTAGAGAAACAGCAAGATACAACGAATATAAAAGTATTTTGTTTTCTGGTAGGAGGCAGTGGCCCAATTAAATCGATACTTATCATCTGAAAGGGTTTGACACAATGCTTACGTTCACCCATGTGACCTAGTGGCGAGTGATTTTGATGCTTATGTGCGTTACATGTGTCACAAGATCCGACCGCCTTAGCCACGTCGGCGTACATACCTGGCCAATAGAAACTTAGAGCCAAACGTTTATACGTTTTAAATATTCCTAGGTGACCCGCAGTGGGTACCGAATGGTTTTGAAATATGATTTCAGATCTTTTTTCTGATGGAACGACCTCCTTCCACTGATATTCTCTCGTGAGAGGATTTAAAGTTTTTTTGAAACGATATAACTTGTTGTTGATGACTTGATAGTCGACAAAAGATGTGGGGGCTTGGGTACAGCCCTTAAAAATATTTAGGTACCAATTATCATTGGTATGAATGGGCTCGTTGGTAGTGTTTGTATCACTTCCGATGGCCATCACGTTTGGAGAACGTGAAAGAAAATCTGGCACAACGTTGTCGGACCCCCGACGGTGCCTTATTTCGAAATTATAAGAAGAAAGACGTACTCCCCATCTGGCCAATCTTCCAGTGGGATTGTTGAGGTTTAGAAACCATTTCAGAGCAGCGTGATCAGTGTAGACTATGAATTTTTGACCGTTGTCTATGTAACAACGCCAGTATTCTATGGCGGAAAGAACTGCGAGCGCTTCCCGCTCGGTAGCACTGTAATTTCGTTCCTGATTGGATAGGGATTTGCTATAGAAAGCTATGACTCTTTCCTCTCCATTCAAAATCTGACAGAGTGTGGCACCAATGCCATAGTCACTGGCATCAGCATGTATCTCGAACGGTTTAGTGTAGTCGGGACAAGATAGTACGGAAGTCGAGGCGAGACATTGTTTCAACTTAGAAAATGCCAAATCCGCCTCCTGTGACCATTTGAAAGGTGGCGACTTTTTGCCATTTGAAGTGAGTTTATTCAATGGCGCTGCCAGCGTGCTGAAATCAGGTATGAACCTTCTATACCACGACGCCGCGCCTAGAAAACGTCGAACCTCTTTTCTGCTTGAAGGAGTGGGATAGTTGGTGATAGCTTCCACCTTTTCTGGGTCGGCATGAAGACCATTAGAATCGACCACGTACCCTAGATATTTTAGTCTATCTCTAAAAAAATTTGCATTTATCGAAATTAATGGTGAGATTTGCGTATTTTAATTTATTTAATATTTTTGTTAGCAAAGAAATGTGTTGGTTGTAGTTTTCAGATACACAAATTATGTCGTCCACGAAACAGAACACTCTGTTTTCAAATTCTGGGCCGTAAAATAGGGAGTCCATTAATTTTTGTTGTGACGCTGAACTCGACACTAAACCCATTGCTAAAACTTTAAAGTGGTAGGTTCCTCGAGTGGGTATATAGAAAGCGGTTTTGCAACGATCTTCATCTTTAATAGGAATCTGCCAAAAACTTTTAGAAATATCAAGACTAGAAAGGTATTTAGCATCACGTAAATTATCTAATATTTCAGATGTATACGGTAAGTTGTATGCATCTTTTTTAGTTACTGAATTCAATTTTCGACTGTCCAAACAGAACCGTAGTTCGCCATTTTTTTTAGGAGTTAACAGAACGGGGTTTTGCCATGAGCTTTGTGAAATTTCTATTACGTCGTCTTGGAGCATGTCGTCGACATGTTTTATTAGAATTTTCTGCTTTTCAGGAGAAATGCGATAATACCGCTGACGAATGGGTGGACTGTCACCTGTGTCGATCGAGTGAGTGATTAGCGTAGTGCGACCGAGACCCCGCTTCTGATAAGAAATATCATAAAATTTTGAGATTATATTGTTAGCGGTAGCTCTCTGGTCGTCTTTTAGAAGATCAAAAGAAATAAGATGATTATCAACGTCGGACTGTAGTTGTGCAACGCCGGACTCATGGTTACTGGGAACTAGAATAGTTTCTAGTTGTTTGGGGAAAAGTCCGAAAGCCCTCCAAAAATCCATACCTAGAATAACTAAATTTTTTATTCCTGGGACTATGTGTGCTTCCAGGTCTATAGATGTGTTTCGAAACTCGAAAGGAATGGTCACTGAGCCAAGTGATGAATATTTGTCGCCACCGGCGGTGACAAAACGTAAAGGTTTCGAGAAATTAACTTTCATGTTATTCAAGAAGAACGTGTGTGAATCATTACCCAGAATGGTGAAATTAGAGCCAGAATCAAGTAGACCTACCGTATTCATTTTATTAACTGTTACAGGTATATATGGCGAGTGGTTATTATTCATGTTACCGATTGTGGAAAGATTATGTGAATTTAAAAATTTTGAAATATAATTAAGCCAATTGTGCCAGTTGGCTTTGTCAAATTTAGAGTTGCTATTATTGTCACAATCGGAACCTACTCGTTTTTTTGAGTTATATCAGACTTGTTATTGCACGAGGGACACTCTGCGACGCGATAACCTTTCAAACCGCATTTGAAACAAATCAGATAACGCGGCTGGCGACAGCTACGCAGAGAATGTGAGTCTGTTCGACATCTCGGGCAATATTTAGCATTATTAGAAGTAATAATAGCGTTAGCAGCTGGACTGGAGTTGAATGTGTTAGGAGAAGGTTTGTTGTAACTGTAATTTTTAGAATTAGAGTTGAAATAATTGAAATTTCTCGAAAAATTGTAGTTGGGAGTATTTTTATGCAAATTTGAAGTACTGGAATAATTGTATGCTAATTCTGGAGCCAGCGTGTTTGCCGTAATCTTGGGCGGTTCGACAAATTCCTTGCTTCGACTATGATATTGCTCAAAGTTCCGGCACACGCTCAATAGCGACGGAATATCAACAACTTTGGATGTCATTAGAGAATTTGTATAACAGGGCCTGATGTTATTAAGGAGGATTTCGAGCTTATCAGATTCACTGATTGGGGCATCGAGACGAGAAAATAAACCTTGCATTTTAGAAATGTATATAGTTATGTTTTCTTTCTCACCTTGAGAACGGCACCTGATTTCGGACATTAGTTTGTAATCGTAATTATGAGGGCTAAAATCGCGTTTTAATAGACTACATAACTCATCCCACGACTTAACATTGTCTTTAATGGCACGGTACCAGTGAAGAGCGTCATGCGAAAAGATTTCGTAAGCGAAGGATAGTACCTTTTCCGACGGGACACTTCTACAGGCAATGAATTCATTAAGATTTTGTATGAAAGCACGCACACAAGTCTTTCCGTTATATTTAAATTTAGCCAACTCGGAAAAAAGTTTACGTTCGTAATAAAGATCTGAGGGAATCGGAACGCCTGAGCTGAGGGGGAGTTGGGCCACGTCCGTAACCTTTGAGTCCTTCGCGGTTAAACGGGTCAGTCTAGCATAGTAATCATGGAACTCATCCCATAGGGGCTTTGTTACTTCGATATCAGACAATAAGGATACGTCAATTCGAGATAATCTAAAGTACACGTGGTGTAAAACCGATTCGGTCCTAAAAAAATTGTTACTATCAAATTTACATTCTAGCGAGTTGATGTTATTGGCTACTTTAAACAAAGAGACTTTACAGGCAGATATATCGTCATCCGCTTTATAAGGAGATGTAGCAATGTCCTCCGAGGACACGGTTAGGGAAAGTTTAGTAATTTGCTTCCGGAGCTCATCGACCGTATTCGACTTAGTTCCCCCGCGAATTAAAACTTCGTATTCTAATTCATTTTTACCTAAATGTGTATACTTAATGGGGTAAGACATTTTTACGGTGGATGGTATCCGTAGCGAAAATAGACACAAAAATAATGAGTTAGGTTCAAGAAATTAATTTCAGTGCAGAATAAATAGGAGCGCGTTAGGCCGGCCGACGCAGCGACTCGCTCAAGGTCATGCGGCGAGCCAATTTGAAGGACACGCACGACTCGAGTGCGCGCTGTATTTAGTACGGTTTGGAAGATTAACCTCGCTTATGTTATTACTTGAATAAATAAAGCGAAGTTAAGATCGAATTTACCTTCTGCACTGAAAAAAAATATGTATTAGTAACAAAAAAAATACACGTCCTGGTATTGGTGGTCTAGGGGTTTTCTATTCACGTTGGGCGCCATTGTCACGCTGAGGGTGGGTCAGCCACCTCATCAAGTGCAAATATAGGTATATTTACCAAGGAGATAAATATGAACGATGTGGTAATAGTAGAACTGCAGTTATCTGCGTTTATTCTTCAGAGAATCGATATATTACAATAATAACAGTGGACTTTCGTCCCTTTAATCAATTAACGAGAGAGGTTTCTTAGTACTAGACCACCAGTCCCAGTGATGCGCACAGATGGAGCGTGTCAACATCACCTCAAGAGCCGCAGGCCGGAATCAGAGACCCGTCGCAGTCGCGCAGCTGTTTATATAGGCCCGGTAGTGGAGGCTGCGGCGGGGATGAGAGTGCGGGGACGCGCGCCTGGCACGATGCTCGTGCGTGGTGGTGGCGTGATATGACGTCACACACGTCACAGGCAGTCCTTGCATGGGTGACCGTCCATGTGATCACTTTGTGACATTTATTTGAGCGTTCGGAAGGCACGTTAAGCCGTTGGTCCCGGTTGCCAGTAAAATGGCAGTCGTTAAGCTAAGTTGAAGGCTTTATTTTCAACACAACCTGCGCCTGTCCATTTAAACACGGCAATACGGCTCACCACCTATTACTTGGGACAAATTATACAAAGGTGAAATGTGGGCATGTAATATGCCTCTGTCTACCCCTTCGGTGATAAAGGCGTGACCATATGTATGTATGTAAGTGGAAAAGAAATTGGAAAAATTATTTTTCCATACTTATTTAAAATTTTGTACTCTTTCCCGTCGCCATAAATGTATCATCTCTTTTTGCCAGGTATTCAAAAGCGAGAACAGCGCGCTAAACCTGTGGGGGCTAAGCAGTGCTCTGTACAGCGCGGGAGAGTCTAAGGCGCCTAATGGGCCCAGGTAATTTTGCTCCTATCTAAGGCGCCTAATGGGCCCAGGTAATTTTGCTCCTATCTAAGGCGCCTAATGGGCCCAGGTAATTTTGCTCCTATCTAAGGCGCCTAATGGGCCCAGGTAATTTTGCTCCTATCTAAGGCGCCTAATGGGCCCAGGTAATTTTGCTCCTATCTAAGGCGCCTAATGGGCCCAGGTAATTTTGCTCCTATCTAAGGCGCCTAATAGGCCCAGATAATATTGCTCCTATCTAAGGCGCCTAATGGGCCCAGGTAATTTTGCTCCTATCTAAGGCGCCTAATGGGCCCAGGTAATTTTGCTCCTATCTAAGGCGCCTAATGGGCCCAGGTAATTTTGCTCCTATCTAAGGCGCCTAATGGGCCCAGGTAATTTTGCTCCTATCTAAGGCGCCTAATGGGCCCAGGTAATTTTGCTCCTATCTAAGGCGCCTAATAGGCCCAGATAATATTGCTCCTATCTAAGGCGCCTAATGGGCCCAGGTAATTTTGCTCCTATCTAAGGCGCCTAATGGGCCCAGGTAATTTTGCTCCTATCTAAGGCGCCTAATGGGCCCAGGTAATTTTGCTCCTATCTAAGGCGCCTAATGGGCCCAGGTAATTTTGCTCCTATCTAAGGCGCCTAATGGGCCCAGGTAATTTTGCTCCTATCTAAGGCGCCTAATAGGCCCAGATAATATTGCTCCTTAGGGGATAAACTGTGCTGCTTTACATTTACCGTATTTACTTGAACATGAGACAAAATGAAACAACATTTTACTACTTCCTTTTTACATTTTTATTAAATTTCACACTAAACTATATACTGGGTGTTTCTTTTAGGGTGTCAAGCCGCCACTAGCTGGTAGCAGGGTTCCATACCTATCGATTTAACCCCCCATGTATGTTCTACGATTTTTTGTAGTTTTCGAGATATAATTTTTTTTCGTTATTTTTCCACGTGGCTTTAAATAATTTTAATCGATAATAAAAAAATAGGGAATTATGCAGAACATTATATCTCGAAAACTACAAAAAATCGTAGAACATACATGGGGGTTAAATCGATAGGTATGGAACCCTGCTACCAGCTAGTGGCGGCTTGACACCCTAAAAGAAACACCGTGTATTATAAATAGGATAGTAAGCAAAATATCCACGTAGGATTCAAGCCTTTTCTAACCAATTTTTCTCCCCATTTCCAGGGTAAAAGACCCCGAGTTCACCTCAGCAGCGGACTACCTCCAATCTCTACAACAGAAGCTGACCACCCTATGCGGCCTCACCACCAAACTGCACAGCCATAGCACCTCGCTTGGCAATGAACTCTTGGGGTAAGCAGATATCTATAAATACTGGGTGTAACAAAATTACCTCTCCAAATTTCATGTGATGACTTGGCATCGGAAATCAAATACAAATATTTAATAAAAAAGGGGGGTAAATTTTTTCATTTTTTGAAGTGAAACTTCTTTATCGGCGTTGGAAAAAAATTTGCGTCACGTCACGTCACGATTTTTGGTTACGCGCCATCTTTGTTCTGTTCCCCACCACGGTGGATTCGAATTAAGAGTACTTTATCCAGGGATAGCATGTCATTTAAGGGTTTTTGGACTTTTAGACTTTGGGGCTTTGGGACTTTGGGACTTTGGGACTTTGGGACTTTGGGACTTTGGGACTTTGGGACTTTGGGACTTTGGGACTTTGGAACTTTGGGACTTTGGAACTTTGTGACTTTGGGACTTTGGGACTTTGGGACTTTGGGACTTTGGGACTTTGGGACTTTGGGACTTTGGGACTTTGGTACTTTGGGACTTTGCGCCTTTGCGACTTTGCGACTTTGCGACTTTGCGAATTTGCGACTTTGCGACTTTGCTACTTTGCGACTTTGGGACTTTGGGACTTTGGGACTTTGGGACTTTGGGACTTTGGGACTTTGGGACTTTGGGACTTTGGGACCTTGGGACTTTGGGACTTTGGGAATTTTGGACTTTTGGCCTTTTGGACTTTTGGACTTTTGGACTTTGGACTTTGGACTTTGGACTTTTGGACTTTTGGACTTTTGGACTTTTGGACTTTTGGACTTTTGAACTTTTGGACTTTTGGACTTTTGGACTTTTGGACTTTTGGACTTTTGGACTTTTGGACTTTTGGACTTTTGTACTTTTTGACTTAATTTAAGGTGAGGTGAAAATTAAGTTTATGAAGAAGTTTCACTTCTTACGTGTGTACACTAAGTACACGCAATTTTTTTTTTTTTTTTTTTTGTCGCACATTAAGAATTCATTTTTTACCGCGGCAATTCGAGGTAACATGGTCGCCGTGGCAAAACAAACACGGAGCACCCGTCTGGCTGTCGTCGTCGCTTTCTACTGCCGCTCAGTAGCGATAGAACCCTAAAAAATTTTAACCCTAAAAGGGAATTTATAGGACCTTTAAAACGGATTTACGGTTAAAGTATTCATGTGATTTTTTTTTCTTAATTTTTGTAATGTTTCTTGACTGATGCCACGTCACGTGACGAAATTTGGAGAGGTAATTTTGTTACACCCAGTATAATAAAACTGTGGAGGGTCGAGAGTTTGTACATGGAAGATATTTTGAAATTTTTAATTGTAGGGCATTCTCTAATCGATACTGAAGCCGAAAATGTAATTAAATTTTTTCATGTCTGTCTGTCTGTCTGAATCCTGAATAAGTATCACACCGAAACTACTGAATCGATTTGAATGAAACTTGGTACAATTAAAGCTTATAATCCGAGGAAGGTTCTAGGATACTTTTGATCCCGATATTTTGCGCTGTTCCTTTGGGAGAGGGGATGAAAGACAAAACGGTTTTTTAATTGTAACTTCTCAATGCATTGAAAAAATTTTAAAAAAATTTTTTTTCAAAAATTTTTTCAATGAAGGGAATACTTTAAGAATTGTTCCACATAACTTTCAATGTTGAGGGTTTTGTAGTTCAGGATTTAGAGACATCTCAACTTTTGCAAAACCTAGAATTCCGCGCCGCGCGGACTCAGTGTTCTGTAAACGATCACTGCAGTAAGCAACTTTCACTATGGCCGGTCCATGGATGGGTGACCGTACTGACCATCCATGTGATCACTTTGTGACATTTATTTGAGCGTTTCCGTGCTTCGGAAGGCACGTTAAGCCGTTGGTCCCGGTTGCCAGTAAAATGGCAGTCGTTAAGCTAAGTTGAAGGCTTTATTTCAACAGCAGGCAGTCACAACCTGCGCCTGTCCATTTAAACACGGCAATACGGCTCACCACCTATTACGTGGGACAAATTACACAAAGGTGAAATGTGGGCATATAATATGCCTCTGCCTACCCCTTCGGGGATAAAGGCGTGAACATATGTTAGATATGTAAGGTTAAATCTAAACTGGCGTGTTGGCTTTATCATAAAAGAGCTTAATGATTAAGGCTGTTGTAAAATAATTCTAATCTTAAGCTCTTTTATGATAAACCAAACAGGGCAGTTTCATACGCTTCCATGAGTCTATTGAAAAAATACCCGTCCTTTCATACTCCTTATGTGGCGTAGACGAAGTTGCGAGGGTCAGCTAGTATCTTAATATACAATATATAAACTAGCTTTTGCACGCGACTTCGTTCGCCAGATAATTTTATGTAATAATCAATCGACTTTGACCTGTCCAGTGTATAGGGCTTTTAATAAAACATAAATCAAGTTGCATTATCATTTTCACTGAACCGATTTTGATGAAACATACTTAAGTTATAGTAGTTATTCCCGTATTCCCACGGTAATGGGAGCTACGCGGGTGACACCGCGTAACGTCCTCTAGTTAAAATAATAATAAGCCTTTTTATTTTGAACTATAGAAATTGGTAAAATTAATGAATATGTTCTAGATCAGGGCTTCCTAAACTTTTAAGGCAACGGAACACCAAACAAATATGTTTTATTCTACGGAACCCCATAAAACATTATAACAAACTAGCTAGATAATGCCCGCGGTTCCGCCTGCGTGAAATCCTGTTGCCGTTCCTGCTTCCCATTGGAGCGTTTTCCCGGGATACAAAAAGCTTTCTTTTTATTACACTAACCAAATTGACGTCGCCCGCCTAACGGAAAGCCATAGCGGCATTTAGCGATTGGGGGCCACTCTCACAGTGTAAGACTTCTGACAGTGGTCCTCAAGATGGCGGTCTGTTATTTGCCTCTTCACGCTTCGCTTGAAAACCAGGGGTCATAAGAGGTAAGAAGTACCTACGTGTGAGAGCAGGTAGTTCGACAGAGGAACGATCTTTTGAATCGCTCAGTTCTGGCGAAGTACTCTCCAATGTAGAAGCGGTACTTCTGGCCGGCACGCTTTATTTGGGATCGAAAACGAGAGGGAAGGATTAGGTTGAAGAGCTCTACTAAGAGCTAGGCTAAACAGACCAAGATCTATCCCTGTACCCCAAGGGATCAACTTAACTTAACAACAAGGCGTTACTTCTTCATGGACATAACGCAGCACCCTTTGGGCACTGTCAATTTGGCTTTTTCAATTAGCTCCTTAAGATCAAATATATTTGGAACTAGCTGAGCCCGCAACTTCGTTTACGTCACATAAGGTGTATGAAAGGAAAGGTATTTCTTCATCAGAGTCATCGAGCAGCGTCTGAAACTGCCCTGTTTGCTTAATCATAAAAGAGCTTAATGATTAAGTCTATTTTAAAACAATTCAGTCCACGCCTTCGGCGCGGACTGAATTGTTTAAAAATAGTCTTAATCATTAAGCTCTTTTATGATTAAGCCAACACGCCAGTTTAGGTTCACTCACATTCAAAGAAACCCCTACAATTAAAATTTTGAAAATATCTGATTCTTAAAAGTGTTATAACTCTTTTATTTCTAAACCGATTTACATAAAACAAACGCTAAATGTTAACTGGAGCAAACCTCAACACCATACAAAAAACCGCATTGCAATCGATTGAGCGGTTACTGAGATTAGCGTGCACAACCGTACAGACAAACAGATATACAGACATACAGACATACAGAAATACAGACAAACAGACAAAAATTCTAAAAATCATTGTTTTGGGTTCTATTGCGTTCATAAAGCCCCCCTATTATATTTTTTCTTATTTATCTTCCATGTACAGACAGCGACCTGTTACGATTTTATTATATGTATTGATTAACGAAAAAGCCCAAATTAAGAGCGAGGGCATAACAGTACTCCATTAAAAATATAAATTTAAAAATGGCCACTAGCCGCCCGCAGGCTGTACGTCAGCCAAACCTGGGGATTAATTAATCTCCGCCCCAGGAGGCTAAACCAGCAGCCTGTGTAAAGTCCTTGGTGCTGTGGTTGTGCCGGAGAAGGATACTGGAGTAGACGCGGCCACTGCAATAAGGGGGACCGGGGGCCCTTCCGTACACAGTAACAATCTACCGCATTACCCGTGCTGGCTTTTGGACTACTGGAACCTCGCTTTGTCTCTTGCGCCACCGATAAACAGGTACCACTTAACCTTCTTAAATTCCCCTTTTCGAAACACCATGGCAAGGAAAAAGAAAAACCGGCCAAGTGCGAGTTGAACTCCCCCATGAAGGGTTTCGTAGCAGCCAGTAACATAATATAAAAATTCTTATAGTTCGTTGTAACTTTGATTGATGTTTTAACACGTTCGCAGTGGTAGTGATTTTTCTAACCGAAAATTGCGGTTTATGACGTATTAAAAAAAACTACCAGCTCTATCTCGTTCAAACCAATTTTCGTTGGTAGTTTTTATGGCAATGTACATCATATATTCTTTTTAGATTTATCATTTTCTTAGTTTAGAAGTTAGAGGGGGGGGGGGGGGGGCATTTTTCCACTTTGGAAGTGTTTCTTGCGCAAACTATTCACTATAGAAAAAAATGATGTTAGGAACCTCAATAGCATTTTTGAAGACCTATCTATAGATACCCCACCCACACGTATGGGTTTGATGACAAAAAAAATTTCGAGTTTCAGTTCTAAGTATGGGGACCTCCAAAATTTACTGCTTTTTTTCTAGTTTTATATAAGAATCTTAATGAGGTTTACAGAATACATCTAGTTACCAAGTTTCAATAGCATAGGCCTTATAGTTTTAGAGAAAAGTGGCTGTGACACACGGACGGACAGACAGACAGACATGACGAATCTATAAGGGTTCCGTTTTTGCCATTTGGCTACGAAACCCTAAAAATAAGGAACGTTTTACAGTGGCATCGTCGTCCACACTTCAGATGGATTTTCTTAACATCAGAGAACGTCTCACCATCTGGAAAATGTGCAGCTGACCCTATTTTTCTTGATGGAGACGCAAATCTCCTGTCAGGACGATACATCTTACTTAATGTTTCCTGGCTACAAGCTGGAGCACGTCCGGGATGATATCTGTTATCGCTGTCTCAGGAGCCTTGAACAAAGAGAATTGTCTACTTTGTGGGCACGCGTGGATCGAGGAGCCACATTGGGATCTACCGTGTTTGTACAGGTCTCACAGTGGTGACACAGACTGACAGGCAACCGTACAGGGTGCCGTGAATTCTGGTCGCTTGCCAACGTTGCCGAGGGAAACTTTTGTCGGTCGGGTTTGCCACCCCTACTTAAACCGGATGGTAGCCTGGCTCAGAGTGCCAAGGAGAAAGCCGACTTTCTGGGTTCTCTCTTTGCCTCCAACTCGACTATGAACGTCAATGTTACGAGCGATGGAAGAAGCTGTAAACGATGGAGGTTCTTCGCCGCCTGGCACCCCCTGGTGTGCACCCGAGCAGCTTCCGGCAGGGCGACGTTAGGCGGGAGCTGTAATCCCGTCGAGTGGGCCAGACGGCACTCCCGCGGTGGTACAAAATTTGTGTGCTCTTGGGTTGTGTCCGGTACTTACACGTCTTCCCGGCTTAGTGGAAGACTGTGCACGTGCATCCTGTACCCAAATTGTTCGACTGGCGGTCTTCTTGTGTGCCCCACACACCGCTGGGCGACGGCTATCGAAAGTTAAGGCAAGGTTCTAGCAGTGAGCCTCGATATTTCTAAGGCCTTTGACCGAGTCTGGCACCGTGGTCTTCTTACCAAATTGTCTTCCTATGGACTCCCCGAGGGGGTTTGTGGATGGGTGTCTAGCTTTCTGGTCGGTAGAAGCATCAGCAAGCAGTAGCTGTTCTGACTTCATGGCCCTAAATGCTGAAGTCCCACGAGGCTCGGTGTTGTCGCCCACTCTATTTTTGCTGCATATTAACGTGTTGCTGTCTATTGGCGGTATTCATTGTTATACGGACGATAATAGGTACGGGCGACACTTTTTACACAGGCCGACCCAATTTCCCTCGGTATGCTGGAGTCCCACGAGGCTCGGTGTTGTGCGCCTTTGACTATGTGCGCTTATGACAATTTGCGATCGTTTGTCATTTGTCGCTTTTGACCTTATGCTCCTAAAGCAGTACGGGCGACACTTTTTACAAAGGCCGACCTAAGATCCCCTGGTGCGTCGTGGAAGAAAGTCGTGAACAAATTTGTGTCTGAAATCGAGACTACTCTCACACAAGTGTCCAATTGGGGTGACGTAACCTTGCCGTACACCCAGCTACAACTACAACACACTGTTGTCACGAGTCATGCATGGGCCTACATGCTGTCATGACTCATGACAATACTGATTACTGTTATCTTCATTGTCAGCTACAGCTTTAATTTTGAAAAATTGTGTGATATTCTAAAGGTATTATCCAACAGCAGTGGGTCGTAATTTTGGCGGAACCCTTATGACTGGTCCGCGGAACCCCTAGGTTCCGCGGAACCCACTTTGTGAACCGAGGTTCTAGATAATTGCTATAGTATGTCTCATAGTTCAGTGTGCCTCTTAGCATAGGCCTCATCTAACATTTTCCACTGTTCAAAAGAGACTCATCTTAGGGTGATCTTTATACTAGGAAATATTCTTCGATTTGATCTGATAAAACTATATTATTGTAATTTATTACTGCTCGTTCGCTCTAACTTTGCCGTTTGGCTTCATACTAAAGTCGAATTTTTAATTAGACGAATCAAATTGACAGCAACTAATGTCACTTCTTCATACAATGTTGCTTAATTTCTATGACGAAGTGACATTAGCTACTGTCAATTTACTTTGTGTAATTAAAAATTCGGGTATACGCCTCTACGCCAGCGGCAAAGTTAGAGCGAACGGGTAGTAGATACTCTTGCTTTTTTAACGTATCAAAACACGATTAGGAATACTGTGTTCGATCGATATCGCTCTCGAAAAATGAGAAATATTGCAAAAATCTTAACAAGTAATGTACTTTTTTTTATCTATATAAATGAGTTTAATTCTCATAAAAACTTGTCATAAAATAGATATAGGTTTTTAGAACAATATTTTACGTATAGATTTTTTCTTAGAACCCCTCATATTTTATAACAGTAATATAATGTATTGAATCGAATGAAATCCGGCAAAAGCGTACGCTGCAATCGTTCGAATTGCCTTAGGATTTGTCAAGGTCGAACATTGCAACCTTAAGTCGTCTTCCCATCTAGTTTGTGGACGTCCTCTGTTTCTCTCTCCATCCTTGGAGTACCAATCGGTGGCACTTTGGCACCATTCGTATTGAGGGTCTCTGATCATGTGACCGTCCTCGTTAGTAATATATTTATTGCCTTGCAGCATGAAGCGCGCCTGCGACGCGTGGAACAGTGGGTCCCGTGGTCGCCTCTCGCACGCTACAGCCGCCCTCGCCGCGGGGGCCGTGGCCGCACACCGCGCGCGTGTTTCACAGCGTCCCCCCTTAGTCGCCCGCGCCGTGTTGCCGCTACTAGCGCAGTACGCCGCCGCGCACGGGGACAAGATACGGCAGAGAGACGCGGTGCATGGTGAGTTTGATAAGTGCTACGGCTCGAAGGACCAATTTAGGGTCCTTCGAGCAGGATGTGTTATTTTTTTTATAGTTAGCTCGCTGGAATGATGGTAAGACGTGGCGATATCTAGCGAATTGAGGGTTACTCCTCTATTCCTTAAGACTCATGGCTACGCTCAAAACACCGTCTTAAGGTCTGTGTGAGGTCGCCCTTAGTCGCCCGCGCGATGCTGCCGCTACTGGCGCAGTATGCGGCCGCTCACGGAGAGAAAATACGGCAGAGAGACGCGGTGCATGGTGAGTTTGATATGTGCTACGACTCGAAGGACCATTGTTGGGTCCTTTGAGCCGGATGTGTTTGTTTTCAATATTGACAGTTTGCTGGATGTCATTTAGCTCGCAGAAATGACAAACTGAAAGTCACTTTCTTCACTCATGAAGACTTTGACAGTGGTTCTCAAGCTGGCGGCCCAACGATTTTAGTACCTCCCTGCTCCGCTTGGAAGAACCTGGGTAAGTAATAAAAGTAGGGAAACACGTGCAATAGCGGAGCGTCCCAGGTGTCTTTGGTTTGATAAAGGAATCTCCCCTCGGTCCCCCTTAGTGGTTTGCTGCCACTACTGGCGCAGTACGTGGCTGCGTATGGCTTCAAGATACAGCAGAGAGACGCTGTGCATGGTGAGTTTGAAGAGTGCTATGGTGACGGTAAAAACACATCCGGCTCGAAGGACCCCACATTGGTCCTTTGAGCCGGATTGTTACCGATATTTAGCTCGCCGCTATGACATCTAGCAAACTAAGAGCCACTCTCACTCACGAAGACTTTTGACAAAGGTCCAATAAGCTGGCGGCCCAATGATGTTGAAGAATCAGAGTTGGGAAAAGGAGGGTAAAGGTGGGAACAAATTATCGGACGCGTCCGTAAGCCGCGGCTGACGGACGCGGCTGAATAATGTGTACGATTGTTCATACGGGCGTCCGCGGAGGCAAAAATATCCAGCCAGCCAGATTCTATACGGACGTCCGTGCGCTCGAGGACGGCCCAAGGTCACGTCTGCTACTTATGACCGATAGTTTGCACAGTTTCGTTTATTTGTACTATTCAGACACAAGCAGGCTTGCTTGTATCAGCCGCGGCTTACGGACGCGTCCGATAATTTGTTCCCACCTTAACACTGCTGGTAGAGTTCATCAAGTATTTTGCTATAGTTTGCAATCTCACCCCGCGCCGTGCTGCCGCTACTGGCGCAGTACGTGGCCGCGCATGGAGACAAGATGCGGCAGAGGGGTGCTGTGCATGGTGAGTTTGATATAATAAGTATGTTACTATAGGTGTCGACTGTGATTGGTCCTTCGAGCCGGATGTGTTTTTCCATATTTAGCTCGCAGAAATGATTGTAAGCTGTGGCGATGTCTAGCATAGTCTTCGGAGAGTAATGATGGTGGTTCTCAAATTGGTGGGCTCTTCACGCACCGTTTAAAGAACCCGGGTATGGGAGAGTAAGGAAACACTTGCGCTGACAGAGAGTGCCAAGTTTCTATGGTTTGATAAATTAATCTCCCCTTGGCTAAGGCTAAGGGGGCTTAGTGGCCCGGGCGATGTTGCCGCTACTGGCGCAGTATGCGGCCGCTCACGGAGAGAAGATTAGGCAGAGAGACGCGGTGCATGGTGAGTTTGATAAGTGCTACGGCTCGAAGGACCATTGTTGGGTCCTTCGAGCCGGACGTGATTAGCTCGGCGAAATTACATCGCCAGCCGGCGACATCTGGCATATTGAAACCTCACTCGCATACTCGCAAGACTATTGACAGTGACCCTCAAGTGAGCGGCCCGATGACGTTGAACAATTGGGCTTTGTTTTGTTATAGAAGAGAAACACGTGTGTTGACAGAGATTAACCAAGTTTCTATGGTTTGATAGAGGAATCTCCCCTTGCCCCCCCCCCTTTTTTTTTGTTTAACGTTAGGGAAAATCCTCATGGATGTTATGCCGGACTCCTACCGACTAAAAAACCTCACGTAACGCCCAACAGCCTATGGTTGGGAGCCCCGGGTGCACCCTCGGAAGGATGTCCCAGGACTCACAACAGACCCTTGGCCCCCCTTAGTGGCCCGTGCTGTGTTACCACTACTGGCGCAAGACGTCATCTTGTTTGGATTTGGATTTTGAATTTTTACAAAAATCAATCGATTCGACACATTTCAAATGCGCCAGGCCAATAAACATTCTTCTTTTCACTTCATAGATGTGTCACGTTTCTATTGAACATCTATTCAGTTTCTTTATTTGCTACTAGCGGACGTCACGCGGTTTCACCCGCGTAGTTCCCGTTCCCGTGGGAATACGGGAATAAAATATAGCCTATGTTCATCGCAAAGAGAGTAGCTTCCCAACAGTGAAAGAATTTTTCAAATCGGTCCAGTAGTTCCGGAGCCTATTCGTTACAAACAAACAAACAAAAACACAAATCTTTCCTCTTTATAATATTAGTATTTGCTATTCTGAGGGTTAACTCCTTAAGACTACGAATTTCATATATTTTTGTATATTATAGTAACTGTTTAAATATTTCTCTTTACAGCTGCATACGTGTCTGGCACTAACACTACTGATGATGTACACAATAAGTAAGTGTACTATAAAATCGTTTTAATATTTTTAAACAGCGCCGTCTATGAGATCTAGACAACTGCATAACATGTTTGTGAATACATACATAACACTGTCAATTTCAACACGTGTCAAGCGCTCGTGGCTCTCCGGACTCAGTGTTCTGTAAACACAGTAATCACTGCAGTAAGCAACTTTCACTGTGGCCAGTCCTTTTTAGGGTTCCGTAGCCAAATGGCAAAAACGGAACCCTTATAGATTCGTCATGTCTGTCTGTCTGTCTGTCCGTCCGTGTGTCACAGCCACTTTTCTCTAAAACTATAAGGCCTATGCTATTGAAACTTGATAAGTAGATGTATTCTGTGAACCGCATTAAGATTTTTATATAAAACTAGAAAAAAGCAGTAAATTTTGGGGGTGCTCATACTCGGAACTGAAACACAAAAAATTTTTTTTTTCATTAAACCCATACGTGTTTGGTATTTATAGATAGGTCTTCAAAAATGCTATTGAAGTTCCTAACATCAGGTAGTTTTTTTTTAATACATCGTAAACCGCAATTTTCGGTTGGGGTGGCGACATTTAGTACTCTTACCCGTCGCCACACGGCGCACATATTATAATAACAAAAAAATATATACATAATAATACCAAAAAATACCTCTTTCAGATTAGAACAAGCATCCGAGGCTCTCCGTTCCGAACTTTCAGATTGGCTACCAAAAACTCACTCCGAAATCAAAGCCCTTTTACTAGACATTGCTGAAAAGCAAGTCAACATTCACAGACAGACGGTACAAGGGTGGGAGCAGTCTCTCAAAATGGCCACCGAGTCTAACATCGATCAAATTTTCAAAACGGTCTCCAAAAATGCCGTTCAAAACCTATCACCGTCAAGATGCAGGTCTGAAATGTCACCTCAAACAACGGAAAGAGACTTAGATGATTACAGTGATAGCGATATTTGTGATAACCTTGATAATTATCAAGTTAAAAGTGATAAAACGGTGTCTAACGTTGATAAATGTGATGTCAGTGATAAAAAAATTGAATGTGATGATAAATTTGAAACTATAAGTGATGCGAGTGATAAATTTGTGGATTCTAAATTTAAATTAGATAATGGTACTAATAGTTTGGAGTCTAATAAAAATAATAATTCGCAAGAAATTATAAATGATATTTTAGAAGAGCCGGTTTCTTCCAAAAGTGATAATAGCAAAGTGAATGATAAAATTACAGATCCATTATCGGAATTCGCGGAAGTTGATCTTTCATGATTTTGCGACACATTGCTCTTGAATATATTAAAAGAGTGATTTAAATAAATGTACCAAAACTAGTACTATATATTTTTAAAAAATAGAATATTGTGTGAAAAAATTGAAAAAAGTAATATTATAAAGTAGCTGATGCCCGCGGCTTTAACCGCGTGGAAATCTGTTCCCGTCCCCGCATCCACTGGGAATATATTCCCGGGATCAAAAGTAGCCTATGTGTAACTCCAGACTATAATAAAATTATAATCTATTCCCGTATCTCCCTGCTTCGGTTTTCCCAAACGCCTACAGTATGGGGTTCTTCAAAAGGGTATTAGAAGGTTTATACAGAGTCGGCAGCGCGAGTGTGGCGCCTCTGGTGTTGCAAACGTTCATAGGCTGCGGTGACCACCGGTACATCTGGAGGGCCGTGTGCTTGTCTGCCAACTTAGTGATATAATTTTTTTTTGTTATTTAGTCACACTGTAACGGCTGAACCGATCTGGCTGAAATTTGGTACAGGGATAGATTATAGTCTGAAATAACACATAGACATTTATATCCCAATATTAAATTCCCATGGGATTCGGGAAGGAACAGAATTCCTCGATCTAGTTAATTGTAAATTCGTTGCTGCGTGGCATCTTGTTGTCTCCCTTACTCGCGTAAATTTCTCTATAGATAGAAAGAGACAGCATAAGAAAGTACACTTCTGTACTATCAGAGAATGTAGTGCATTTATACGTATTAATTTTATTGGGACCATCTCCTAGGTCTAAATTAATATATTCTCAATAATAATTCGTCCACATATCAAAAAAAAAGCACTCGTGGCCCCGCGGACTCAGTGTTCTGTAAACAATCACTGCAGTAAGCAACTTTCACTGTGGCCGGTCCATGGATGGGTGACCATCCATGTGATCACTTTGTGACATTTATTTGAGCGTTTCCGTGCTTCGGAAGGCACGTTAAGCCGTTGGTCCCGGTTGCCAGTAAAATGGCAGTCGTTAAGCTAAGTTGAAGGCTTTATTTCAACAGCAGGTAGTCACAACCTGCGCCTGTCCATTTAAACACGGCAATACGGCTCACCACCTATTACGTGGGACAAATTATACAAAAAAGGTGAAATGTGGGCATATAACATGCCTCTGCCTACCCCTTCGGGGATAAAGGCGTGACCATATGTATGTATGTACATATCAAAAAATCCTTTCTTGCCCGTGGTACTACTGGTAGTACCCCAATTAAAAAATTACCCGTGCTACTACCAAATGGTCCCAGTAGTACCACGGGTAATTCAATTTTACCCGTGGTACTACTGGATCAAAAATAAATGAAGATCGGTTAAAACAATTGAAGATCGGTGAAAACAAATGAAGATCGGTAAAACAAATGAAGGTTAGTAACCAAAAGTGAAGATCGGTGAAAACAAATGAAGGTGGGTGAAAACAAATAAAGATCGGTGAAAACAAATGAAGGTGGGTGAAAACACATGAAAGTGGGTGAAAACAAATGAAGGTGGGTGAAAACAAATGAAGATCGGTGAAAATAAATAAAGATCAATAAAAACAAATGATGATCGGTAAAAACAAATGAACGTTAGTAAAAACAAGTGAACAAGTGCGCGTGACCTACTGAGATTTCGGAATTTAATAACTGCATCTGTATGTATTGAACAATATGATGTCGTGATTAAATTGCCGAGCTACAAGCTTAACGAGACTGTCATCAGTGATAGCATTTAGTAGACGCAACAACGATTTATTGTTTTTATTGACAATTTCATTTCGTTTGACATGATATCCTTTAAGAACGTTATTTGTTGTGTCTCATGCCAAAAACACTTAGCAAATCTAAATATTTATTTTTACCCATGTAGTTGTATTTATTTTGTAAATTTTTCAACTGAAAGGTGTTCACTTTATGCAAGAATGTATGCCCGCCCAACCTTCTATCTTTTCTCACGATGCGATTTTTCGCTTTGCATCTTGATTTGCACAACAAACGTTCCGCTTTTCTCCATAGGCGACGATGCCAGTGATAGGACTCGTAGCAACCTACGATCTTAACATCATTTTTTTTTTATTAGAGCGTTAATATTCGCGATTTCAAAGTCGCAGTGAAAAATGTCCTGAATTGGGGTAGGGGAGGTAGGGGAGAGATGGGCACTTTTTCACTATTTATTGCATAAAAAATCAGGTTTTATAGATAATCAACTTTTATTGCCAATTCTTATTGCACCACACATTTGGCTAGATATAATTCAAGAGCTTTCTTAAAAATTACAATCAATCTCAACATTACGAGATATTTTATAAACTAAGTCAAAAGTGCCCAATGCTCCCTATGGTAGGGAGGCTTGGACATACCCTGTGGGAGGCTTGGGCATGGCCTATAAATCACTTTATGTTCATAATGGAATTCAAAAATTATTAACAAATTGACTATTAAAAACTCAATAATAGAAAAAAAAACTTGATCTGGGGATTTCATATTTATCAGCTGTTGTTTTTATTTTTGATCCTTTTGATACCTCTTCTATGGCTCGTAATATTAAATCTTTAGGAATTTCCCGTCGCAAACCTTTCTTTTTGTAATTAAATGGCATCTTTCTGTAAATAAAATTAAACTAATAGTAAAAAATCGTTCTATACTGTACATAATAGGAGGCAGCAGGAGCATTGGGCATGCCCAAACCACCCGCACGTCCAAATGCCCATTACTCCCTCTGTATACATTTTCAACATAGATTACCGGTATTTTTTTGAATCTACGTATTTAGGCTTGAATTTCAGTTTAATTAATAGATTAGTAAATATACAATAGATAAATAATAAAAAATACACATACCTTCCATTAGTTTTCTCTTTATTACGATCCGAAACAACAACCAAATATTTACTTTTACTAGCGCATAACCTTCAAACGTGTTTTTGTTTGATATCTGACAGAAATTATGTATACACTATGGATGAACAGCGTTGCCAGTCGGTAAAGTAAACTACCAAATCAAGAAAAAAATAAAATCTATGATCAAATCGGAATAAAAGGGGGGTGCCCATGTCTCCCAACTGCCCATCCCTCCCCTACCTCCCCTAACTGTAACTTTATAATGGCGTACATAGTGGCATAGGTCGACTGTGACTTATTGCTCAATAAAGCAAATATAACGTGGATTACCATCTGATTAGTGATTATTTTTGAAGCGCTCGTGGCCCCGCGGACTCAGTGTTCTGTAAACGATCACTGCAGTAAGCAACATTTACTGTGGCCGGATATGGATGGGTGACCACCACGTGGACCACTTTGTGACATTTATTTACGAGCGTTTCCGTGCTTCGGAAGGCACGATAAGCCGTTGGTCCCGGTTGTCAGTAAAATGACAGTCGTTAAGCCAAGTTGAAGGCCTTATGGGCGGCTTGAAAATTTTCAACTGTGGGTCGTCACAACCTGCGCCCGGGTCGGCAGCGCGTGTGTAGCGCCTCTGGTGTTGCAAACATCTATAGGCTGCGGTTACCAGCCTTCCGGTGGGCCGTAAGCTTGTCTGCCACCTATAAAAAAAAAATATTCATCTGTTTTTTCCGATCTTCATTTGTAATCACCGATCTTGCATTGTTCTCACCAATCTTCATTTGTTTTACTGACCTGCATTTGTTTTCACCGATCTTCACTTGTTTTTACTGATCTTCATTTGACAAATGTGCATTTGTTTTTATCAATCTTTACTTGTTCTCACCAATCTTCATTTGTTTTATCGATCTTCGCTTGTTTTACTGACGTTCGTTTGTTTTACGGATCTTAATTTGTTTTTACCGATCTTCATTTGTTTTTATCGATCTTCACTTGTTTTCACCAATCTTCATTTGTTTTACCGATCTTCATTTGTTTTCACCTATCTTCATTTGATTTCACTGATCTTCATTTGTTTTTATAGATGTGTATTTTTTTTTGTCGATCTCCGCTTGTTTTACTGAGGTGCATTTGTTTTACCGATCTTCGTTTGTTTTCACCGATCTTCATTTGTTTTCACCGATCTTCATTTGTTTTAACCGATCTTCATTTATTTTTATCCAGTAAAGTTGACCAAGTGGTCCCAGTAGTACCACTGGTAATTCAATTTTACCCGGTAATTTTTTTACTCGTGGTACTTACTACCAGTAGTATCCCTGGTAGTACCACGCGCAAGAAAGACAAAAAATGAGTTTTGTAGTAATTTAGATGGGTATGATTATTTAAAATAAAAAATTGAATTTAGATGATAGTAAATTTCATTTATCAAAATTTTAAAAATCGTCTTATTGTGCTTGCTGGTTCAATTAGTTTCGACGATTTTTGGAATCTGAAATATATGCTCAATAGAATTCCGTTGAAAATTTTTAAAAACTGTTAGTTAAACAGGCCAGTTTAAAATTTTGTTAGTAAACTTACTAATAATGTACATAATATGTATTGTCAAATCTATACATACATACAAATAAATAAAATTGGAGTGTCTGTTTGTAATATTAAAATAACCGCTTACTACTACATGCATATGAATGTATATACGGTACACATACCAAAATATACATTTTTAAAATTTTTGTCTGTCTGTCTGTCTGTCTGTTTGTTCCGGCTAATCCCTGGAACGGCTGAACCGATTTGGACGGGACTTTCACTGGCAGACAACTTATGCAATAAGGAAAACCCAGGCCACTTTTATCCCGGGAATAAGTTCCCACGGGAAGCGGGAACGGGAACAAATTTCACGCGGGCGAAGCTGCGGGCATCAGTTAATTAATAAGATTTACCTTTTCAATTTCTCATAGTTTCAGAATTTACCCCACTCCATAGTTAAAAGTGAAAGCGCTCGTGGCCCCGCGGACTCAGTGTTCTGTAAACGATCACTGCAGTAAGCAACTTTCACTGTGGCCGGTCCATGGATGGGTGACCATCCATGAGATCACTTTGTGACATTTATTTGAGCGTTTCCGTGCTTCGGAAGGCACGTTAAGCCGTTGGTCCCGGTTGCCAGTAAAATGGCAGTCGTTAAGCCAAGTTGAAGGCTTTATTTCAACAGCAGACAGTCACAACCTGCGCCTGTCCATTTCAACACGGCTATAGGCTCACCACCTATTACGTGGGACAAATTATACAAAGGTGAAATGTGGGCGTGGCCGGCTGTTGAAATAAAGCCTTCAACTTAGCTTAACGACTGCCATTTTACTGCCAACCGGGACCAACGGCTTAACGTGCCTTCCGAAGCACGGAAACGTTCAAATAAATATCACAAAGTGATCACACGGATGGTCACCCATCCATGGACCGGCCACAGTGAAAGTTGCTTACTGCAGTGATCGTTTACAGAACATTGAGTCCGCGGGGCCACGAGCGCTACATACATATAATCACGCCTTTATCCCCGGAGGGGTAGGCAGAGGCATAGTATACGCCCACATTTCACCTCATAGTTTTATGTCCCACGTAATAGGTGGTGAGCCTATAGCCGTGTTGAAATGGACAGGCGCAGGTCGCCGCGACCCGCAGTTGATATTTTTCAAGCCGCCCGTAAGGCCTTCAACCGTTTTCCTCCTCTATTCTTATACCGGTCTTTCATAGTTTCCGAATTTATCCCCATTGTATACCTAAAGATACCCCCATTGTCACAATTACGTAATTTCACATTTTAATCCTCTCTTTACTAATATTATAAAGAGGAAAGATTTGTTTCTTTGTTTTTTTGTTTGTTTGTTTGTAACGAATAGGCTCCGGAACTACTGGACCGATTCGAAAAATTCTTTCACTGTTGGAAAGCTACACTCTTTGCGGTGAACATTTCACCTAAGCTGTTGATATTTTGGACGGAAGTCGTAGAAAGCGTTTTGTTATTTATTTAGAACTAGCGAACGTCACGCGGTTTCACCCGCGTAGTTCCCGTTCCCGTGGGAATACAGGAATAAAATATAGCCTATGTTCACCGCAAAGAAAGTAGCTTCCCAACAGTGAAGGAATTTTTCAAATCGGTCCAGTAGTTCCGGAGCCTATTCGTTACAAACAAACAAACAAAAAAACAAATCTTTCCTCTTTATAATATTAGTAGAGTAGTGAAAGCAAAACGTGACTTGAGACGGAATAGTCTACAAATGTCAGATTCTAGAAATGTCAGATGAGTTTAAAACGCCAGATTCTATGAATGCCAGATTCTACAAATGCCCGATTCTTGTAATGCCACATTCTATAAACGCCAGATTCTTAGAATGTCACATTCTATAAATGCCAGATTCTGATAATGTCACATTTTTGTTATAATTGCAATTTACCTAATTTCTCCCTTCATAGCCAATAAAGGATGATTAGATTAGGCTAGGTTGCAACAGTAACCACTTGTGTTAGTTTCTTCTATCCTAAGTCTAACCGCAGGCCTTTGGCTAAAAATTTAGAAATGTAGAACAAAGTGTAAGGCAAACGACAAAACAAAAAAAAATAACCACGAAGGCTAAGACGGGAGCTCCGCTACGCTTCGCTCCCGCCTTAGCTTTCTAACCTAACCTATCCGAGTCGAGGTGTTAACCACAATAAGTGAATGGTTAACACCCCGACTCGAGTATGTTAGGTTAGAAGGCTAAGGCGGGAGCGAAGCGGAGCGGAGCTTCGGCCTTAGCCTTAGTGGTTATTTTTTTTGCGGTTAGACTTAAGTCTAGCCGGCTTAAGATAGAAGAAACTAACATAAGTGGTCACTGTTGCAACCTAACCTAATCTAATCATCCTTTATTGGCTATAAAGGGAGAAATTAGGTAAATTGCAATTATAACAAAAATGTGACATTATCAGAATCTGGCATTTATAGAATGTGACATTCTAAGAATCTGGCGTTTATAGAATGTGGCATTATAAGAATCTGGCATTTGTAGAATCTGGCATTCATAGAATCTGACGTTTTAAACTCATCTGACATTTCTAGAATCTGACATTTGTAGACTATTCCGTTGCAACCTAACCTAATCTAATCATCCTTTATTGGCTATAAAGGGAGAAATTAGGTAAATTGCAATTATAACAAAAATGTGACATTATCAGAATCTGGCATTTATAGAATGTGACATTCTAAGAATCTGGCGTTTATAGAATGTGGCATTATAAGAATCTGGCATTTGTAGAATCTGGCATTCATAGAATCTGACGTTTTAAACTCATCTGACATTTCTAGAATCTGACATTTGTAGACTATTCCCTTGAGACTGGCGTATCGCCATTTTTTACTGATTTTATTTTTCTTCTGGAGATTGACAAAATCGTTGATAAACGGAGGGCCATTCAATTAAAAGAAGAAGAAAGCAAAACGTATAATTACTCTAAAGGCGCGTATCGACTGCGCGCGGCATACCAACGAACATTGGCTCGCGCGGCGGCCGCGCGTTATGGGTACTGAGCTGCAGCGCGCGGCAACTCGAACATTGGCGCGCTCGAACATGCCGCGCGACGAACCATTTTGTGTCGGTTTTTGACGGCGCGGCAAAGGAGTGACAGTGCTTTGTGCGCGCGTAATTGGGACGTACCTGAGTACCTGACGACTACTCACGCATTTTAGTGGATACGCGCAGCTAAAACATAGATAACGAGAAGTGTCGTACTTTAATTAGATTATAGACATGGCACTAAACAATTTAAAATTTAAAGGCAGCAGCGGCACTGGGCCGGCTGCTTGATACGTCCATGGTTGTCGCGCATAAAACGTACGCTCGTTCATGGATCGGCTGCCGCGCGCGGCTGCCTCGCTATAATGAAATTGTACGCTAAAAATGGCTCGCGAACCAAAACACAGATTTGCCGCGGTCGAACAAGACTCGCGCGGCGGCCGCGCGAAATCGATACGCACCTTAATCTGTCATTATTACAATAAATATGTAATCGTAATTGCAAAAAGTTAAGCAAATGTGCAGTTCTAACAACGAAACAATATTATTATTTTATGCCCACCGTTACAAGGTTCCGTTGTTGAATTTTGATAGACTCAAATGTTACCTATAAAACTATTATGACCATGGATTTAGAATGTACAAGATAAACAGTGTCAGATAGAAAACGAAACCAAAAAAGAAATATCTATGTGTGAAAATGAATATATGAATATCTATATATGTTATTTAATATCAAATTCACACACTGAACTCGACACCATCGTAGAAAATATTAAATTTTCCATTTTATTCGTAAGATCACTAATGAGAGTCAAAGTCGCGGGTGTACCATTCCGAATCATATTGTACCACTTACCAAAAAAATGTACCTAAAATATACTAAATTGTACCTAGGTCTAAAAAATGTGTACCCGATTCAGACCGAAATTATTTCGGAACTAAAATACACCCGCCATATTGACATCAATATGGCGGGTGTACTATAATATTTCATTACTTAAATGAGAGTCAAAGTCGCGGGTGTACCATTCCGAATCATATTGTACCACTTACCAAAAAAATGTACCTAAAATGTACTAAATTGTATCTAGGTCTAAAAAATGTGTACCCGATTCAGACCGAAATTATTATACAATATGGCGGGTGTACTATAATATTTCATTACTTAACCATTATTCATAAAATATAATTACACCAAAAAATTGTACCTAAAATAATAATATATTTTTTGAGTGAAACGGATCCAGGTACCAGTGGATACAACTCCACGTGATCCGTGGACAATTCAATCTGATACCGGGCTCGGTGAAGACAAAGCCGTTTTATTTCTCAGAAACTACCCAACGGATCAAGAGTGTGTTTTTTTTACTTAAGGTACTTTTTAGGTACAATTTTTTGGTGTAATTATATCTTATGAATAATGGTTAAGTAATAAAATATTATAGTACACCCGCCGTATTGATATCAATATGGCGGGTGTATTTTAGTTCCGAAATAATTTCGTTCTGAATCGGGTACACATTTTTTGGACCTAGGTACAATTTAGTACATTTTAGGTACATTTTTTTGGTAAGTGGTACAACATGATTCGCAATGGTACACCCGCGACTTTGACTCTCATGATCACTACAGAATATTGTAAAATATGAATGACATATTATCACCACGGGTGCTAGGGTGATAAATTAAGAGTACACAAGTTGCTATCTCTTTTCCTCTCGAGCTATGTGTACTGGTAAATGAGGTCTCGCTCGCACGCTATGTGTATCTATTGAGAGTAGCGAAAAATTCTAAATCTATGATTATGACTACATTAATATTCAAATTTGACCCCAGTTGTACTCTCATATAAAATGTTATTACTGTACGTACCTACCTAATATAACAAGTACCTAAACTAAAAGGCCCATTATTAAGTTTGGTAATCAAAGCGATTGTTTAAAATCCACTTTTACCCCATTTTCTGAAGTTACCCCAGTAACTGTGTAGAAACTATATATTCTATAGTAAATAAGTTATATTAAAAATCTGGCAATACTACCTTATTTATTCTACTGTAACGTTGTAAAATAAACTTTTGTACTAAGTATATGGTTTTCATTTTCACCCGCGTATTACCCGTTCCCGTGGGAATACGGGAATAAAATATAGCCTATGTTACACAGAGAAAGTGTAGCTTCCCAACAGTGAAAGAATTTTTCAAATCGGTTCAGTAGTTTCGGATCTTATTCAATGCAAACAAACAATCAAAACACATGTAGTACTGTTGTCACCTCTGGGCGGGGGCACCTGAATATCAGCTTCGTCCATTTGACTCGGTGCAAAGACGAGCTGTAAGAGTTGTCAACGATCCTATACTGACAGGTGGTGTTGAACCTCTTCGCGACAGGAGAGGCTTTGCCTCCTTATGCGTGTTCTACCGCCTGTACAATGGTGTGTGCTCTGAGGAATTGTTTAATATGATGCCCACGGCTACGTTCTATCATCGCACCGCTCGCCACATACAGGGTGTTCATCCTCACACTCTGCGTCCGGTGCGTTCCAGCACGGTGAGATGCGATAGGGGTTTTCTTCCGCGCACGCTTAGGTTGAGGAATGATCTCCTTGCCTCGGTTTTCATATCATATCATATCATATCATATCATTTATTTGCTTTAAATGGGGTACATAAAAGATGGTATACAGTTTTTTACATATCACAGGCCCAATTAGCTACATACTATAGCATGCAAAGTTACAATTTAGAGTTACAATTAACAATTACCTATTACAAGCTACATTAAATATCAGTATCTTTTTATGTTCATGCAAATTTAATGTCATCCAAAAATTCATTATTATATAGGTACATCAGTCCATTTATTAATACAGTTCATTCATTTTAATTTAATTAATCTAGTCAAATTTGGTTATAATTTATGGTCTCAAAATTAAACCAATACCAATTAAAGTCATAATATCAAAACTACCTAAGATCTATAGTTTTCCTAGTGCAATTTAGAGTCCAAATATTCATCCACTGAGTAAAAACATTTATCAACAAGCCATTTATATATTTTGTTTTTAAATTTATTCAAAGGTAAGTCACGAGCATCTTTGGGCAAATGATTGTAGATGCGTGCTGCCATCGCATAGCTATTTCTACTACATATATTAGTCTTTATTAGAGGGAGAACAATATTATTAGGATATCTGGTATTGAAGTTACATACATCTTTCTTAAAGATAAACAATTCATTATTACTTTTAACAAAAACACATATATGGTAATGTCAATAGTGAGAGCTTGCAGAACAAAGGCTTACAACTCACCCAGGGAGCTACATTGCAAATAGCTCTAATACATTGCTTCTGAGCTATGAATGCTTTACTCATATTCACAGAGTTCCCCCAAAGTACAATGCCATACCTCAGAGTCGATACCACAAATGCATGATATGCCTTAAGTGCCGTTCGTAGGCTGGATATTTTTGTCAAGGGCCTGATCCACTGGCGAGCAAGACCGTTGGCTCGCTAGCGAGCCAGCGAGCCAACAGTCTTGCTCGCCAGTGGAGCACCACAAGTCCGCGGACTTTTTGTCCGTTGTGCGTCGAAGTATGCGGACAAAAAGACCGCTAGTGGATCAGTCGAACCGGCGAGCCGACAGTCTTTTTTCGAATTTTATAGCGAGCGCACGCGCTTTGATTGTATATATAATGGATCTACGCTCGTTAAATAATTATAAATAACAATTATAATTAATAATAATTATTATTAATAATAATAATTATCCTCAAATAATTTCTATAGTCATTTGGTTCATTATTAAGCGCTGGCAGTAAATTTAAATGTGACAATCTTTGTCTTTCTCGCAACCAACTTTTTACCCAGACTTTATGGCGTCTTTTATTTTTCTTTTTTTCTTTCTCCTGTTGTAACAATATTCCTAAATAACAAAGTAACTCTGTTTGGGAGCACGCCATGTCTCCGTCAACGTTAGGAGCAGACTGTTTAGTCCGCTAGTGGATCATAAACGCGAGCCGACGAACCAACGAACCAACGGACTATAAGTCTCTTGGTTCGTTGGTTCGTCGGCTCGCTCAGTGGATCAGGCGCTTCAGCCTCCACAGAGCATACACGAATCTATTTGTTTTCTTTTTTTTTCTTAAACACGTAAGCTGTGCTGTGCATTGTCACGAGATGGGTGGTTCAGCCACCTTATCAAGTGCAAATATAGGTATATTTACCAAGGAGATAAATATGAACGATGTGGTAGTAGTAGAACTGCAGTTATCTGCGTTTATTCTTCAGAGATTCGATACATCACAATAATAACAGTGGACTTTCGTCCCTTTAATCAATTAGCGAGAGAGGTTTCTTAGTACTAGACCACCAGTCCCAGTGATGTGCACAGATGGAATGTGGCACATCACCTGAAGAGCCGCAGGCCGGAATGAGAGACCCGTCGCCGTCGCGCAGCTGTTTTTATAGGCACCGGTAGAGGAGTCTGCGCGGGCGCGGGTGCGGGGACGCGCGCTTTGCACGATGCTCGCGCGTGGTGGTGGCGTGACATGACGTCACACACGTCACACACCCCCCTTTTAGGGCGAGAATTTTTCTTAAAAAAATTCCGCTTCTCTTGTCTTCAAGGTCCGCTCTCCTGACGACTCCAGGGACTTGGCTTCCACCCTGGAACAATTCAAAAATAGTGGGGTACATAAGGGGTACAAGGGTGCTTAGGGTAGTAGGGGTAGAAGGTCAATAGCTAGGTAAGCTCAGATATAGGACGTGGCTAGACCGCGTAGCATAATTTTAGTAAGATTACAAGAAAAATTATAAGTACAATTTCAGATAACATAGATAGGTAGTAGACGGCATTCGGCGCGTTGTTAGCTAGCTATAGGCTTGTGTGAGCGCAGCTGATAACCAGTACCTACACACGTAAGCTGTGAGCGAAAAAAGCCATGATCTCCAGCGGGAGTAAGTGGGACTCCGCTGCCTCTTTCAGTAAGCATATCATGCACCTGAAAGAGACTGTGAGGAGGGAGCGGGAGAGAACTCTCCCACCCGAGTTCCGCAGTCTGCGGCGGGGGCGCCGCAGATGTGTTTCGCTCAAGACTATCGGCCTCCATCTCCATGGAACTGAGGATGGTGGGGGTCTGGTCACCGTCCTTTCAGAAGCAGGCCCAAGACTGCAGTCTTGGGCCTGCTTCTGAAAACTGAACTATCACGTTACGCTGTAGCGTAACGTGATAGTTTTACAACCTCCCAAAAACGTGGGATAAATAAATAATAAATAAATAAATATTCACGGGCATTTCACACAACGCTATCTAATTCCAAAGTAAGTTAGGAATAACCTGCTTGTGTTATGGGTATCAGACCACGGATATTAATACTTATATACTTTTTAAATACATACATATTTTACATAGATACACCCAGACTCTTGAGACAAACATTTATTGGTCACACAAATATCTGTCTCTGGTGGGAATCGAACCCACGACCTCCAGTGCCACAGGCGGTATCACTAACGATCGCGCCACAGAGGAAGTCAAAAGGGACAGCACCCGAACCCCCTAGGCGAGGCAGCAGTGGTAGCCAAGGTCTGTTGGGAATCCTGGGGTCATTCTTCCGAGGGCTTACCCGGAGCTCCCAACCAGTAGGCAGTAAATAAGGAGCGGTGGTTGTTTTTCGGTAAGAGTCTCCGGCATGGCATCCATTACGGATATTTCGGACGGACCAATTTTTTACGCGGTTTTCTTCCCCCCTGGGCGAGGCCGCAATGGCGGCCTAAGGTCTGTTGGGAGTCCTGGGACATCCGGGGTCGAGAGAGCACCTTCTAGCTCCATGCTTCACTGAGATTTTACGAACAAGAGAGATCGCGATGCCGCATGGCGTTTACCTACCTAGGTATTTACATTGATATTTTATTTTATACATAAAATCATTATTTTTATTGTGTATTCATCTTTTTTAGGCATCACCACTGTTACCCCATAGAATTACTGTTTTACCCACGCGGGGGTAATTACCCCTAGGTTCGGAACCCATGATTTAAACCATTTATGGGCCAAAAGCAGTGAAAGTGCAATACTAATACATTGGGTAGTGACACTGCCGGCCGCTCTGAGGTCCAGGGTTCGATTCCCGAGTCGGTCCATATATTTGTGTGATCAAGTGTTTGTTTCGGAGATTGGATGTTATTTTGTATAAAAAATTTTGTATACCTACTATGTATGTATTTAGAAATATATAAGTAGGTACATATGTCTATCAGTTGTCTAGATTCTATAGCACAAGCTTAAATTAAACTGGCCTAATTTGAACTAGAAGCGCTCGTGGCCCAGCGGACTCAGTGTTCTGTAAACGATCACTGCAGTAAGCAACATTTACTATGGCCGGATATGGATGGGTGACCACCTCGTCGACCACTTTGTGACATTTATTTACGAGCGTTTCCGTGCTTCGGAAGGCACGATAAGCCGTTGGTCCCGGTTGTCAGTAAAATGACAGTCGTTAAGCCAAGTTGAAGGCCTTACGGGCGGCTTGAAAAATTTCAACTGTGGGTCGTCACAACCTGCGCCCGGGTCGGCAGCGCGTGTGTAGCGCCTCTGGTGTTGCAAACGTCTATAGGCTACGGTTACCAACCTTCCGGTGGGCCGTAAGCTTGTCTGCCACCTAAGTAGTATAAAAAAAAAAAATAGATGATGTTGTATGAGAATGTCCAATTGTTTAAAGTTAAGTGACAGCCCTGCTAGTATAGGTAAGTATCGTGCGGTCGGGGTCGGAGATACCCTGCTATCCGCTCCATCCCGCTCGGTGGCGTTTCACGCCGGCGTATTGTCCCAGCCGCCGTGCCCACGCCTTTGGCGGGAACGGCGGCTGCACGCTGTGCGTCACACAATATATCCTTATTTCTTTTACAGGATTCGAACTACAGAAATACTTACTGTTTCATCATGCTGAATAACTGACGAAAATAACTACACTAAATCCGAGAACACCCCATGTGTATTGGATTTATGATATTTGGCTGAAAATTGGGATGGGGAAAATGAAGGAATACTCTCAGATTTTACCATGTAATTTAAAATAAAAAGCAGTTTTCTGACTTACAATATTTTATTTACAAAATATACACATCAACAATTCACTTTCCCAAAAAAATAATAATCTGTAGATACAAAATCTCTGAATCTCAGAAAATAAAATAAAATTAGGTAACACACTAAGATGTGCCCCCCTCAAAAATTGTTTAATTTTACAAGAGATACATAATGTTATGGTCCAATGTTTTTTTTTTTTTTTTTTGAGCCCTAAGGCACCACCTGGGAGCGAGGGGTGGAGGTAGAGAACGCTACATGCGTACCACACGGCCGGCCGTGTGATTATGTCAGACTCTTACTGACTAAACTCTACCTTGAGCCTCTAGCCCTTGGGCCTTGGAGACTCGTCGGTCAAGTAAGTATTTTTGTTCTTACATTTTTGCAAATATTTAGATTTTGTATAAAGTTAGAGTATTGAGAGTTTTCTTTCGTTTTAATTGAAGTTTGTAGAATATTGTAGTATTATTAGTTTTTAATTAAATGTGTAATAATTCAAACTGTGAAACTTTTTATACCAATCGGGGGGTTGGGGACAGTTGAAACATTATTTGTGGGTACGTTTGAAACATTTAATTTATTCAATTTTCTTGTTTCTCAGATGCCAAGGGTACGCCAAAGAAAGACTACGAAATGTCGGGCCGACTTATCAACATGCAAACAAGCATATGAAGATGTTAAAGCGGGATTTTCTTTTGTTTAGTTCGATTTTTGTTTTGTTGATAGTTAAAAAAATTTACCTATATCGCAAATTACCAATATTGCAAATATTACTGTCAAGAAAATCTTACTATAATTTCATTTAAGTTGTACTTGATGTAAAACTTCAAAGGCTGATAAAAATACTGTTAGGTTATAAGTATCAACAAAGACTATACTATATTACTAAAAAAATATTTGTAATTTTCATCTGTGCCATTAAAATATTATTAGATGACTAGTTCTTTACTGTTTGCTTTGTTATTTTTCTAATAAAACGTGATAACTTACAATATTTTGTATTATTTGCATGTGTTTCATTTGACCCCAAGCACTGTTTCAACCGACCCTGACATGGGGACGGTTAAAACAAATTACCGTTTTTTTTTCAACACAATTTTACACAGAAAACTAATATAAAGTTATTTCAAATAACATTGCCCATTAGAAGACAGATAAAAGGTCTTTTGTTTAATACATTTCTTTCATCGCTAACTTAACAAATTCCGATGCTATGCCCGATAAACGCAAAAATGTTTCTACCGTACCCAGTCTACCCTAATCATAATAAATCAGATCGAGAATCAAACAAAATCTCTTAATTTCTCGGTCGGCCAAAACACAACTTCATTACATTTGGCTATTTCTCCTGGTTGCTTAAATTTGATGGTCACACGCTTATATTTTCTAAACCGTATAAGTTAGAAAGAAATGTTTTAAAATAGTGGATAAAACAGCTATTAAGCTATAAAATACATTAAATTTGTTGCAATAGAAGTAAATATTCATACCAAAAATTAACACGAAAGGTCAAAATCGGGGTCATTTTTCGCATTCTACTCGTGTCACACTTCCCGATTCAGTTAAACATTTGGTTACTGCTTCACCAAATTGCCATAGATTTTGAAGTTACATACACTAAATTCACCGTAATAACATACACTACACACACAGTATTACAAAAAAAATCTTCTAACTATTATTTAGAACTTAAAACACAATATACATCGGTCACACGAATCTACGTACTCTAAATTTGCGTAGTAAACGGTTTACTGTTGACCAAAACGACCGCCCCAATAACAAAACTCAACTTAACTGAACGTTATTCGTGATCGGGCATCGCGGGAGTGCAACGTGCAACTTCTGGCTCCTTGAGAAAAAAAATATCGGTAAGTTTCTACATTTGAGACTTAATTCGAGTACTTTTCGTGGGTGACTTTTTGTACATTGTATAATAGCTATTGAAGTCAGAGTTTAATCATCGAAACCGCAAATTAATTGAGATATTTATGTAGTATTTGATTTAAAACGTAACGGCTAAACTTTGTCGGAATTTAAAAAAAAGCTATGTTTTCGTTACCTTCGTGTCACATCCTTCGTGGCGTTTTACCCACGAAGGTGAGTTTATGCCACGAAGGTGATCTCTGACTAGTTTCAGTAAGAGTGGTACTCTTTTAGATTCGTATTGTAGTAGATATGTAGCGGAATAATAGTAGAACAAATAAGTAGGTACCTACAATCATGGCAAAGGACAGAGTAATACCTATAACATTCCGTGTGAAGCCCTTTTATAGGAGTAGAAATCCCACCGGACGTTATGCCAGATCCAAACCGTCTAAAACCCACATCGTAGCTACTTACCCGTCTAGTATTAGGCGCCCCGGGCAACTCCTTAGAATGAGGTATCAGGGTACCCGACAGGCTTAGGCTAACACCGTGGCCTCGCCTACGGGTTCGGGTGTTATCTTGCGTCTTTTGGGTTAGTTCAGATGCTTTTCCGCTTCTTGAGGCGTGCGGCATGCTAAGAACTTTTGAACAAAGACACAATGACCTTCGCGTCCAAGTCTCAAGAAGAAATCCTGGGAAAGAGTCATGCCACCTAAAGCTTAATCAAGGCACCTACTACCTTATACTTATATCAACTTAAATACATTTAGGCACCTAGTACTCGTCGAGTTTTCCGGCAAGGCGGTTTGTGACTACTCTCGAGAACAACTTGTAAACATGGCTAAGGAGTGAGATGGGTATATAATTCTTCAGCAAGGTCTTGTCACCTTTTTTGAAAAACCGAGCCACCGCACTCCCGCTCCACGCTTTAGGTGTTTGTCCCTGTTGGAGGACGGAATTAAAGAAACTTGTCCGCTCTTTGAGAACTAGAGTCCCGCCAGCTTTAAGAAGCTCAGTCGTTATTCCGTCCTCTCCAGGGATTTATTGGTTTTTAGTTGTTCGAGAGCAGCCCTGACCTCGCCCTGGTCAATATACAGAATGTCTTCGGTATAGTGGCGCATTAGTGGGGCTTTGTGGCCACGGTCGCTAGGTCCCGTCGGTCTTTTTTTCCCTGATGCATATAGTTCTCTGTAGAAGCTCCTAACTTCTTCGAGAATCTCGAACCTCGAGGTCTCGGTTTTGCCACCCGCTGTCTTCAATTTTGTCAGACGAGGTCTTCCGAGCTGTTGGGCAAAGACTTTAGTACCCCAATTTTGTGTGATCGCTGCCTCTACGATGTTGGTGTTATAACGTCTGAGGTCGCGTCATAGCAGCTTTCGGATTTTGATGTTTAAATCTCTCTGGTCTGACGAAGACCAAAAGTAAGCAAAAGTAAGTATTGAGGTTCGCAAACTGGATTCTCGGCAAGACTATTCAACATCGCTCATTTAGACTCAGTTCAGCCGAGAACTCAGTGCGAACACAGCATGCATCCTAATTTTCGCACTTCAATGAAATGTAGATGGCGTTTCCCGTTTGATTCTCATGAGCTCGAGGGTCTCGGGCGAAAGCTGGGAACACCTATTTTTGCTTTTTTCCAGACTGAAACCTTCGGGACACTTGTTGTAGCGTCCTGACTACAGTGTCGGCCTTATCGTGATCGTTGCCAGTGGTTTCCAGCAGATCGAAACGATTTTGAAGCTCCAATTGAAACTTCTCGGCACACAAAGCTATTTGGAGCGCAGTAGGTCGGAGAGTAGGCTTCATCATCCGGGCCCTTTCGACGCGGAAGTCTAAATTCAGAGACGCTCTGACGAGTCGGTGATCATTTCCGGTATTAAACCTGTTGATCACAGAGACATCTTCTCCAAATATACACCTCCTGTCCGACATAATGAATTATATCTTGTTCCTTGTGACCTTGTTGGGGCTTCGCCAAGTCCACCTTCTATGCGGTTTCTTTTTAAAGAATGAGTTCATCAAGAAGAGCCCCTGAGCCTCAAGAAAGTTGATAAGCATACTGCCCCGCAGCCCCCGGTCATTTCTACGCCCAACACCAAAAAGTCCGATTTTCGTTTCACCGCGTTCTTGTACTCCCACTTTGACAGTGAAGTTCCCTATCATAACATTGTAGTGAGTCTTTGCATTACCGTGTAATGCTTTCACCACGTCCTCGTACACGGTCTCAACTGCCTCGTCAGTGCTTCTCGAAGTTGGGGCATAGGTACACCTGAATCACCTTCAGGGATGAAGCGCTCGTGGCCCCGCGGACTCAGTGTTCTGTAAACGATCACTGCAGTAAGCAACATTTACTATGGCCGGATATGGATGGGTGACCACCACGTGGACCACTTTGTGACATTTATTTACGAGCGTTTCCGTGCTTCGGAAGGCACGATAAGCCGTTGGTCCCGGTTGTCAGTAAAATGACAGTCGTTAAGCCAAGTTGAAGGCCTTATGGGCGGCTTGAAAAATTTCAACTGTGGGTCGTCACAACCTGCGCCCGGGTCGGCAGCGCGTGTGTAGCGCCTCTGGTGTTGCAAACGTCTATAGGCTACGGTTACCAACCTTCCGGTGGGCCGTAAGCTTGTCTGCCACCTAAGTAGTATAAAAAAAAAAGGGAGTCCTGTTGGTAAGTCTCAGTATTACGTATGCTACCCAAGGCGAAACACTCCTGATCTCCACAATGCTGCTAACGAGTTCCTTTTTCACCGTAAAGCCGACACCGCCCTCGGAAGAATGTATTCCATCACCTTCCCGAAAGTAGAATAGGTCACTCGACCCAAGGGTTAGCGTGTCCTCCCCCTTTCTTCGGACTTCGCACAACACAAGTATGTGCCAGTTTATGCGACCCGGTTCTACCTCGAGTTCGGTGAGCTGATCGTCCAGCCGCAGAGTGCTTCCATTATAAGTAGCCAGGTTGGGACATTCTCACACAACATCATCTAGCCCAAATTAAGACAATATAAGTTTATGCTATGTGATCTAGACAACTGATAATTTGCCACTTTGTGCCAAAAAGATGTACTGTGTTATTTTTATAATACAATGGTTCCAGAATAACTTTTACGTCAAAAGCATGTGTAGGTATAGGATCTGGTAATTGTTTTTAGTTAAGTAGCTGTTACCATAAATATAACTATTCGGCAGAACAAATTAACTTATAATTTGTACTTAAATAATGATTAATAATGTCTGTAAAGCAACTGCGTCACCTTCGTGGATCGCCGCGTCACCTACGTGGGATCAAATACTTCAAAACCTTATTCTTCCAAATCTGACTCAAAATTTAACTTGTTGACTTATATATGTTACTTAACTTACCAAACGCTTTGTGTTTGTTTAAAAAAAATAGTTGAAATAATCAGTATTTAAAATTTACCATGAAGGTGACGATGAGAATCGTAAAAAGTAGAAATAGCCATTTACATAATTTCACACCACATGCGTCTGTTCCATCTGTTAGAAATACTTCTGCTACCCCTTTTCATCTTCTTCTGAGTAATTTGAAAAATAACATCAGCCTGGTAAAGCGAATTCCTCGAGGCGCCAGGATCTTCGTCGCCTCGAAATATTACCTACAAAATGTTTAAATAGTAATTGTATAGAAGATTGGCATATCTTTTACTATTTCCCTATAAAGTATTTACATGCCAAAGTTAGCGACCAGACCATTTCTGTCACTCAAAAAATTAAAAATAATTATACCAACCCCACACTTCCCCTTCATAATTCCTTATTTCCAGAAAATTATAACAAAAAGACTTCTAATTTTAACAAAATAGTAGAAGCAAAAGTGAGCGATGGAGATTTGAAAGGTGCAGCACGTCTTCTTTTTTCAAGTGATGTACTATCCGGGATACAACAGACACTCTTTTGGCTTTACAGACTAAACATCCCCCAGCTCCTGATACAGCCTACTTCCTGAACCCGCCTACCTCGCCCGATGTGTTTGCTTGCGCACGAAAAGGACACAGAATAAGTGTGAATTATATATTCTTAACGCACACAACCGTTCCGAACTCATAGAAAATTTTGATTTCTTATGTCCAAATATCAAAATTATTAATAGAGAGAATCTTAACCTCTTAGGGTCTCCGATTTTTGAAGATGCTATTCCAGAAATGGGTCATTATCAGGCGGCTCATTATTTCGTTGACTTCGGTGTACAATTTTTTTTTTCAACTAAGGTTTTACTTACTTGAAATATCAAATCTAGTGTTAATTTAAAACATTTCAGTAGTTGAGGGAACTGTATAGACTGAATGGTTATGAAGGGATTTCACTTTTTTATAATGGTGTCCACCGAAATCAAAATGGATCGAAATCATTATGGATCACACAGATATTTGACTCTGGTGGGAATCGAACCCAAGACCTCGTTATTCGCAGTCGTACATTTTTACCTCCAGACCAACGAGGCAGTTGAAAAATGCAAATAAATAAATTATTGATTGATTTCGGTGCTTTTAAATATTGATCTCCGTGCAAGTATTTTCACTAAAAAACACCGGAATCAAGGGCACTGAAATCAAAATATTTAGCAAAATCCTATATATTTTTAAAAGTAATCTGTATTAAAAATACTTATGTTTTTTACTGAAATCTTGTACATAAAAGACACACTTTTAATATAGCTTTACATCATTTGTTCAAATAATTGAGGATAAAATGGATGCACCGAAATCAGTTTTAGGTATATACCAAGCCACCGAAAATGATTACGAACCTTAACAAAACAGTGGGGTGATGACACACCGACGTCTAGTCCTTACCACCGGTGCGGTGTAACTGACAGTTTGTATTACGCCAACAACTATTCTTGCAGTCGCTAGAGATACAGAGTAATGAACGAATCGGTGCGCGCCACTGAAGTCAATTCTGAACGTCGGACGTAAAGACAACCAGTTGTAACTTGTCTAGTAATGCCGATAATGGCTTAGTAATGTTATAAATAGAGTAAATAGTTATCAAGTTATTTGTGAATATATGCACATATAACACCTATATTGGAGAAAAAAGATAAAAAATAATTTTCGCTGCAATACGGGACCGGACGCGACACCGAGGTCAATATTTTCGTAGTTTTCATTTTTTTAAACTAACTTTTACGTAATTAATCTAAAAAAAACCACAGGCCCCCCCTACTATTTTTGACCGTACAATTTGTAGAAAAAAAATCGTATTGATAAGTAATCTACAGGTATTGGTTTTCGACGCGGACTCGCCTATTTGAGCCGGCTGAGAATGACCGAAATAATACGAGTAGCACAGAAAATTTTACAATTTGAATCAAATGTGGATCGACTTCTCAATATTAATTCACATTATGCAATCACAATTTTAAAATTTTGTCTATTTGTTTCTAAATCTATGTATCTGCTTCGTTGTTGTCCTTTTTGGAAACATCAGAATTGTTTATTTGCGATTGATTCCCTCATAAAAACGTCTTTAGAACGTAATTTGAACATACATCCTAATGAACAACCTTGGACTCAAGCTTCCCTTCCTATTAAATACAGTGGGTTAGGGATCCGCAAAAGCTCCAGTGTGGCTTTGTCAGCCTTTTTGTCATCTGTACATTCCACGTCACCACTCGTAGGTAAAATCCTAAGCAATTGTCTTACTAACTATGAGATGGCTGGTTGTACAGATGCCAAGGATGCTTGGCTTATGGCATGCCCAGGTCAAAATTTTCCTATTCATCCAAATTCACAACGGAGCTGGGACGACGCAATTTCAAAATTAACTTTTGACTCGTTTTAAACGCTAGCTCAGGCCCAGATCGTGCTAGACTATTAGCGCTCAGCAGAAAGGAATTCGGTGATTGGTTGAATGCTTTTCCAACTGCTAACACCGGAACCTTTCTTGACCCGGACACTTTGAGAATGGCAGTTGGCTTGAGACTTGGCGTCCCGCTCTGCGCCCCACACCGTTGCCCCTGTGGTGTTACCGTTGACTCTATGGGACACCATGGACTATCCTGCTTGAAGAGTGCAGGCCGCTTCTCTCGTCACGCTGCGCTTAACGATATCATTCGCCGTGGTCTTGCCACCGTCGGTGTGCCCGCTCTCTTAGAGCCAAATGGCATTTTTAGGGACGATGGCAAGAGACCGGATGGGATGACCTTAATTCCGTGGGAGATGGGTCGGGTGCTAGTTTGGGATGCCACTTGTGTAGACACTTTGGCCCCGTCCCATCTTCCTATAACAAAAGAAAAAGCCAGCGCAGCAGCGGAAGCGGCAGAATTTAAAAAAATAACTAAGTATAAGGGTCTCGGCTCGTCGTACAATTTTATTCCAGTCGGTGTCGACTGTCGAGACCCTAGGTCCATGGGGTCCCAACGCGCATAATTTTTTTAAAATTTTGAAGAAGCGTCTTGTGGAGTCAACTGGTGACCTAAGGGCTGGCAGTTATTTCTCCCAACGAATAGGCATCGCCGTTCAAAGGGGGAATGCTGCCAGTCTTTTGGGCACAATGCCACGGGGACCTTAGTTAGATTTAGTTTAGTTTTATTCATATTGTAAATAGTTATTAATATTATGCTTTATTGTAACATTTGTCTAATATTTTATTGAATAAATTTATCTAAACTGTTTTCATAAAATCTAAATGATTTCATTAAAATATAATTGACATTTTAGGGGGCTCTCGTACAAAAAACGTGATTTTTGTAGTTTATTGGAGCGCGAGTCCGCTTCGCATTTAGTAGGTTTTTTTTATATCTGCTCTTAACATGCACGTAAGACATTGTCGTGTATAAGTGGAGGTGGCAAAGTCGCAACATCGGGGTATGACCTAATGGATCGCATTCGCAATTACATTACATGTACGTAGAGGCTGGTATATCTACTAATACTAAACTAGGTTTATTTCGCAATTACATTACATGTACGTAGAGGCAGGTATATATCTACTAATACTAAACTAGGTTTATTTGCTACTAAGGGCAAGACCGACTTTTTTTTAAATTTTCGGCTTCCCTTTTAAAAATAATCACCCTGCGCGGCTGCGCCACTGAGTCATAGATACGTAGAGCAACGGCTATTCGGAACATAATCAATGTATGGACGACCCTGTCTATCGGTAGAATATATGTCAATGGGTAAAAGAGTTTGTGTACTTGTGGTCAAAATTTGCAAGAGATGGAAAGTGTGACTATGATATTGAATGAAGAGTTCTGGCAGGTAATCAACTGAATGGAGCCATTCACGCCTTTATGAGCAGCCAGGATGTACCTATCTAAAAAGGCAAGGATGGCTATACATAGAGGGGTGCTTGTGCCTACACTTACAGTGAAAGTTGGGTGTTGCAGGAGACGCATGAAAGTAAAATTAATGCAGTGGAAATGAGAAGTTTGCGAAGTATAGCTGGAGTGATATTGATGGATAAAGAAAGAAATTGTGTGATTAGGGATCATTGCGGCTTGACAGAAGATGTAGTGAGTGACTAAGATAGAGAAAGGGATGCTCAGATGGTTCGGACATGTGGAGAGAATGGATGGAAAGTGAAAACAGACTGACGAAAGAGATTTATAAGGCGAGAGTGAATGGATAATCTGGTAGGGGTCGACCGCGTCGCACTTATGTCGACCAAATTGGACACCTTTTGGAAAAAGGCCAGGTCAAGAGTACCCCTAATCAGAGACTGAGAGCATGTATGAAAACACTTATGAAAGTAGAAGATGCGAAAGTGATAGGTCAGGATCGTGGCAAGTGGAAAGCCATAGTCTCTGCCATAGATATATTATAAGTCTAGATGGAAGGTCAAGGCGCAGTAACGGCATATTTAGTAATCTGTGGTAACGGCGCAAAAAAATTCATGCAACTGTTACATGAATTGGTCTAACCCGCCGCTCAGTGCCGATCGTGTCGCTTTGACGACACCACGTAAAACGTGCGCTAAGTAGTGTACGAAAATCTAGCTAAAATGTAGTTTTGTGCAATTAAAATTTGTAGAAATTATAGTAGGAGAATAAAAACTTCTAAACATGTCAGCTATCGTCGGTAAGAACCCAAAAAAAAAGCTTATTTTAATTTTTCTTTTCTTCATTATTAATCTCGCAATATTCATCAGTGTTGCCACTTTATTGTTTTATTCTCCCAACTAAACAATTTGGAAAGGGGTAAGTATACCTAACTAGTTTGTCTAGGAAATGATTACTTATATTGATTTCTTAATACACTACGTACTAATATATTATTTATTATAATAAATTGGATCTAATAAATCAATTTCGAAAGTTCATGTGTTATTAATTTAACATAGTTTTTGAATGAAGAATTATGTAATAAAATAATACCTAGTAGGTACTTATTATTTCATAGTTACAGTTATTTCTGGGTTATGTTACTCTTGTTACTTGTGGAATCGGTTTATTAAAATCCTTTTTTTTATTAAAAAGAAGTTACCTATACACATTATTTAGATTTTTGTGACGTAAACACCTTATGTGACGTAAACGAAGTTGCGGGGGTCAGCTAGTTTAGTCCATTTAGTGAAAAGCTGAACTGCAGAGCTTCGTTTTGCATCAGTATTTTTCCCGTCACTTGTTCGGCTCTCAAAAGTAATAAATGTTCCCCGTTTTTAAAACTTTTCGTCGTCATTAAAGGGAATATCGAACCGTAAAAGAATTTTCAAAATCAAACCAGTACTTAAGTTGTTCCTCAGAATCTAGCATTCAAACAAATAAACCGTAATATACAAACAAACACGAAATATTCCGTTTTATACACATTTATTATAGTTTTGAAAAATTGCTTAAAATAAATGAAGGATATGAAGCCACACAACTCAGGAGTTTTTCAGTGCATTATATGCGATTTGTTCAATACATTATATTAGAATTCATTAGATTCTAGGTATCCACCAAGTTAAGAAACAAAAAAAAACAATAGAAAGTGTGTAACGGGCAGGTTATAGGTATACAAGTTATTAATTTACCTACATCACTATGCCGTCAAGACGCGTGAGCGTTTATTAATTACACAAAAAAAAAATTACAAGCAGACACTTCAATTTTATTTATTTGTATTAATACTCATACCCAATAAACAAATATGTATACAATATTGATATAGTAAATATTAGGTATACATCCTTCATTATACACTCATTTGCAAAAAAAAACGGGCGGTTTTGATTTTTATTCATCTTTAAATAGATACAATACCAAAAAGGTTTCAATCGTTTGTACACGTTACTGGCAGGTTTTAAAAATGCCGTGGTATTAAAAAAAGTACGTTCTAAATTCAAATTTTCATTTGATGCTCATTTTTACAGAAAACCCCTTTTTATCCTACATTTTTGGCGCGAAGCTCCAGAAGTTAACATCGACTTTCACAACTTTTATTCAATTTTTATCGATTAATTTCATATCCTTGACTGTCAAAGCTTTATTTATTGCTGTTTGGCTGTATCAAAAATGGTAGATAAAGTGGTAAAAGCTACCAAAATTATCGCGCTGCTTGAAGAGGGTTGCAGCCAATGTTTCGTGGCTAGGAGGCTAAATGTTAGTCGCTCGACGGTCCAAAGGACCTGGCAGCGATATCAGGAGACTGGTTCCGTCAAGAGAAGGCCTGGTTCTGGAAGAAAACCATGTACTCAACTGTCTATGGACGGTCAGGAGGAGGCTTCTCGCTGCCAATATACGCAGTCACCGCCCGGCCCGCGGCTTCAAATTACTCCGTGAGCACAGAGTTCACAGGCTGTGGTTCGCTAGAAATTGTGAATCATGGACTCAAGAAGATTGGAATAGGGTTTTGTTCTCTGATGAAGCCAGGATATCTCTGTTCGGTGAAGATCGACGTCGGCGAGTGCTAAGAAGACAAGGAGAGCGCTTTGCAGATGCATGTTTCGAAGAAATCACACCTTATGGTGGGGGGCTCTGTTATGTTTTGGGCAGGAACAATAATAAATGGTACGTACAGAGTTAGTCTTCATTGAAAACGGCTCACTGACTGGGCATCGATACATAACGGAAGTTCTAATTCCTCATGCACAACCCGCATTGGCCGCTCTAGGTCAAGACTCGATTTTTATGGACGACAATGCTCGCGCCCACTGATCCCGCGATGTTAATGCGTATGTGCAAGAGGTCGGCATTCGTCGTTTGGATTGGCCAGCTCGAAGTCCCGACCTCAATCCCATAGAACATATCTGGGACGTTCTAAAACGGCGTGTGAGATCAGTACACCCGGCTCCGCAGACCATCAGAGAGCTGAAGAATGTGATTACTGCGGAGTGGGAACGTATTCCGCAAGCAAGTATCCGGGATATACTCGCTAGCATGCCCAGACGAATTCAAGCTGTGATTTTAGCTAGAGGGGGTCACACTCGATACTAAACATTTATCTGCTTTTACTTTATTAAAGAAAAACAAACAAAAAAACTTTTTTATTTTTACTTCATGAGCATATGCACTACTAGCGAACATACACTACTAGCGAGGTTTAGCATTATTTCCCATAAATTGTAACCAAATTGTATGAAATACTGATGAAAACGATTATTTTCTTATTAATCTACCAAATTGTGAGGATAAAACTACATATAATTATCAAACAAAGCAATATTAACATCTGAAATGGTTCATTGCTTAGGTGCCCGTTTTTTTTGCAAATGAGTGTATATTAAATTAATTACATAAACTATAATAAGACTTAGTGTTAGTAGTACTCTTTATACTGTGACTTAGTTTAATGCATTCCCAATTTTGGAATAGTCTACAAATGTCAGATTCTAGAAATGTCAGATGAGTTTAAAACGCCAGATTCTCTGAATGCCAGATTCTACAAATGCCAGATTCTTATAATGCCACATTCTATAAACGCCAGATTCTTAGAATGTCACATTCTATAAATGCCAGATTCTGATAATGTCACATTTTTGTTATAATTGCAATTTACAGTGACCACTTATGTTAGTTTCTTCTATCTTTAGCCGGCTAAACTTAAGTCTAACCGCAAAAACAATAACCTATCCGAGTCGAGGTGTTAACCATAATAAGTGAATGGTTAACACCCGACTCAGAATACCCCGACTCGAGTAGGTTAGGTTCGATGGCTAAGGCGGGAGCGAAGCGGAGCGGAGCTCCCGCCTTAGCCTTCGTGGTTATTTTTTTGTTTTGTCGTTTGCCTTCCACTTTGTTCTACATTTCTACATTTTTAGCCAAAGGCCTGCGGTTAGACGTAATATAGAAGAAACTAACACAAGTGGTTACTGTTGCAACCTAATCTAATCATCCTTTATTGGCTATGAAGGGAGAAATTAGGTAAATTGCAATTATCACAATCAACTCGAAGTTTCTGATGTTTTTTCTTTTATTGTTACTCTGCAGGCTATGTTAATCATTAGATAAACTCATCCTGCATTTTTTCCGGCCTGGATACTTAAGATGTGAGACATAATGCCGAAGAAATTGGCTTAACTGTGCAAGAGGATAAAACCGGATATAAACGGATAATAACCGGCTTACATGATGACCGTGGGCGTCGGAACCGATGACATTTCCGTCATCATAGTGTACGTGAGCGCCATAGTGGATATAACAAAAATGTGACATTATCAGAATCTGGCATTTATAGATTGTGACATTCTAAGAATCTGGCGTTTATAGAATGTGACATTATAAGAATCTGGCATTTGTAGAATCTGGCATTCATAGAATCTGGCGTTTTAAACTTATCTGACATTTCTAGAATCTGACATTTGTAGACTATTCCGCAATTTTAGGGAGAAGCTGGTATCATTATTTACGCACACAGAAAAGCCGACGCACAGTGTAAAGACACTGTGCACTGGCCGCTCGACACGGCGCATGCACACAATTGCGAAATGTAAGCCGTTTTGTTCATGTCGATTGTAGAGCGACCCTCCATCTTGACTTATAATATATCTATGGTCTCTGCCTACTCCGTTGGGAAACAGGCGTGATGTTATGTATGTATAATGACATACGAGGTTGAGGATGAAAGGCATCGTTAAACGAATCCCCACCCACAGAGTACATTTGTATATTATGAGATCCCCACCATCTCCCTAGAGATGTGTAACTCAGGAGTGATTGGTAAAAAAGATATATATCCGTTCAAAAAGATATATATATCACTAACTCCCAGAACATTTCAATCACTCTTTATATCTTTGATTCATTCACTTCACTGCGGATGCGGATTGAATCTTGTTATTCGTAATCAATCTGATAGATGACAGTGAGTGAACTATAGATCAAAACATTTGGTAGATTAAAACATGCAAGACACAGATTATAGAATTAAAGGCAGATGATGCATGCCGAACAAAAAAATGAGGCCAAAAAAGCAAATACAAAATCAGAAAGGGATTTCACATTTATTGAATTACCATAATTCTGCTGTTAGGAACTTAGGACTAAGTGTTAAAATCGTGCCAAAAATTCGTTAGCCAGTCAATTTTTTAAACGAATTGCCTTTAAAAAAACTCTTTGCGCCTTAACTATGTACATTGTTTTTGGCTTTTGAAAATAATCTTTACCCTTGCGTTGTTTTACTCAAATTGCAATGGTTGTTTTTATTTTAAGTGACAATTCGTACTATTTCGTATTACGCAGTTAGTACTAGTACTTACAGAATGTATAGAACCGTCTGTAAAATGAACATTTGTAAATAATTACGTCAATAGAGTGCACTGACAATTTATTATAGTTTAGGACAGTAAATTGTGTAAATATTCCAATAGTTTGTGTAAATAAAGTGTAACGTTATAAACTGTGACAATAAATGACAATTATCATAGTGGTTGCAGTTCAGTGATTGTGTAAATAAATAGTTTTAAGATAATTGTCAGACCTACCAATTTAACTTTTTCACAATGCCGCTTCCGAGGAAACGTAGTGCAGTGTGGGGTCATTTTACAGAAGTAGAGCCTAACAAAAAGGCTAAATGTATATACTGTGCCCAGATTTTAGCATTACCAATGAGTAATATAGGTAATTTAAGTAGACATTTAAAAAGTAAGCATCCAACCGTACCCACCGTCATAGAAAGGCAACCACCTCCTGTGGATATTGTAGAACCTCAAGTTACAACTGAAACGGATACCAGTGACGTATCGCCACCACCAGTAATACGGGCGATACCGGTGATGCCGCCGCAGGGTACCATGCATAATTTCATGATTAGTACAAGACCAGTACCTACACGGCGCGCCGAAATGCTGGATGAACAGTTAATAGCTATGATTGCTCGTGAGTACCATCCGCTAAGATTAGTAGAAGACATTGAATTCAAGAAATTCGTAACCATGTTGTGTCCTGGATACTCTTTACCAACACGTAAAACATTGAGTGAGAGTTTATTGCCTAAACTCTACACCAAAACACAAGAGAGCGTTAGTAAAAAATTAGCCGGTGCCGTAGCTGTATGTTTGGCCACAGATGGGTGGACTTCAGTCAATAATGACAGCTTCATAGCAGTCACGGCGCATTTTTTACAGTCCTCAGATACTGGACTGAAAATGGAATCCGTTCTCCTGGGCTGCATAGAATACAGTGATCGACATACCAGCTCAAACTTGTGCGCATTTCTTAAAAATATAATAACGCAGTGGAAACTGGACAACAAAGTCACGGCTATAGCTTCTGACAACGCCAGCAATATAACTGCAGCATTGAGGGAGGGTGACTGGCGTCAAATACCGTGCTTTGCACATACACTTAATTTATGTGTGCAGGCGGCTATTTCCCAGATTTCGCCAACAGTAATAAAAGTGAAGGCCATTGTGGAATATTTCAAAAGAAGTTCTCATGCGCAAACAAAACTATTGGAGATTCAGAAACAGTTAGGTTTATCTCCCTTAAAACTAAAGCAAGACGTGCCTACTCGATGGAACTCCACATTCGAGATGATTTCCCGTCTGCTGCGTGTGAAGGATGCAGTGATTGCCACCATAGCCTTGCTGAAGAGCGACTTAGCACTGGATACGAACGACTGGGTGCTTATAGAATGCGCTGTGCCTATTTTGAAAACCTTTTCAGACGTGACTTGCGAAATTAGCTCTGAGAAAAACGTAACTTTATCTAAAGTCATACCTTTGTGCAAATTATTAATACAAAAAACGCATACCCAAATCAAGGAATATGAGCACACGGAACATGAAAGCATCAAACAAATGCTTTTAAAATTAAATAAAGAACTAGAAAAAAGGTTTTCGTATATCGAGACTTATGTCTTGAATACAGAAGCAACCATATTGGATCCTAGGTTCAAACGAAAAGCATTCCAAAAGGACTCGAATTTTGATAAAGCCTTATTGGCTTTGAAATCAAAAGTTGGCAGTCAAACACGGGACGCTGAATTGCAACCAAATCTGCCAACAACTTCGTCTGATCCACAAACTACATCATACAATTTACCATCGACATCTTCATCATCCATCTGGGACAAGTTTGACAACGAAGTCGCCGAATTAACGCCAGCTAACAGTACAGCTGCTGGTATCATCGAAGTAGATAAATATATGACAGAACCTGTTCTAGCGCGAGTCAAAGATCCCTACGTGTGGTGGTATGAAAGGCGCCATGTGTACCCACTACTGTTTAAGTACATTTTTAAACGTCTGCATTTAGTGGCCACATCTGTGCCATGTGAAAGAATATTCTCCAAAGCGGGATATACGTTAAGCGAAAGAAGAACCAGGCTGAAATCAAATAAAGTCTCACAATTGCTGTTCATCAGCAGCAATAAATAAGAGAAAAGATAAGTAGCTGTAAATAGTTTTATAATGTAAATATGTAGATAAATGTATATTTAATCTTGTACATACACTGATTTTTAAATACGCCAGCATAGCACGCACAGACTAACATAATCTATTTTTCTCAATTTATTTTCTATGTTGACAGTCCTAAGCCTGTAAATAAAGTATGAAGGAAAATCAGTACTACTGAATACCGATTGGTACGTATTAGTATAAAAATGGCTTCAATATACTATATAATATACTCATGCGTTCCTTTCGACGTATTATAGATTTAAAGGCAGATGACGCTTCCTGAAACATAAAGTAAGGCAAAGCAAATACTACATCCAAAAGCTTATATTGTAACGCGCAGTGCTAAACACTGTTCACACGTAACGAGATATTTTTAATTTTTAGGAAAATAATACCGTCATTTTTATGATGGCATTATTAACGTATTCACTTCTAGAGTGTCTGCGCAGTATTAACTTTTGAATTTAGCATGATTGTGCTTTCTTGGCCTCACTCGTTCCGTACGCGTCATCTATCTGTAAGTTCTATAATCTGTGTTCCTATCTATGTAAATATTATAGTTTACGTCTTGTTCAAATCAATCCTGTTCAGTTTCAATATCATCATCTCTCCTAATCCGTTAGATTAGGATTGATTTAAAGAGCTAAAGAGATATAGGTTAAGAATAATCTTTAAGGATATAAAGATATAAAAGAGTGATATGAATCTTCTTATCCAAAAGATATATATATCTTTTATCTTGGAAGGGATCTATTTTGCGCATCTCTACATCTCCCACTCTTTCTTCGTCTGTTATAGGTAACACACTAAGATGTGCCCCTTTAAAAATTTTTAGAACGTGGAATTAAAAATAGACAGTGTGTAACTACAATATGAGTACATACAATATTCGTAAGATAGTCTGTAACGAAACCATACCGCGGTTCAGATTTCAGTACAACGCCATCTATCGAGAGCAATGTAATACAGTCCGGTGACAGACGGACAGCGAAGTCTCAGTAATATCGTCCAGTTTTTATCCTTTGGGCAGGGAACTCTAAAAAGTACTAGTGGAATTGCTAACCAGTTAACCTGTCATACTGAAGTGCGCTGGGATTGTCAGGGTTCCGTACCCAAAGGGTAAAACGCGATAAAATGCGTTGGGAGTCAGATTCATACATATGCAGAGATTTACGGGGTCGGCACCGCGAGTGTAACCCCTGATGTTGCAAAAGTCCACAGGCTATGGTGAGATACGATCCAGGTTGCCTGCCTGACACCTAGCGGTTTGGCAGTGATTTTTCTAGGCGAAAATTGCTGTTTATAACGTAAATAAAATAACTACTTGCTAGATCTCGTTCAAACCAATTTTGGAATGGACGATTGCATGGCAATGTAACATAAATATTTTTTTTAGATTTTTCATTCTCTTATTTTAGAGGTTAGGGGGGGGGGGGGGGCACACATTTTCCGACTTTGGAGGTACCTCTTGCGCAAACTATTCAGTTTAGAAAAAAATTATGTTAGAAACCTCAATAGCATTTTTGAAGACCTATCTATTAGTTAGGGAATGCATTTCCGATCTCGCGAGATCAGGTGTAATTTTTCGGGATCAATCCCGAAACAAAATATGACGAGATCCCGTTCGAGATTGACGGGATTAGGGGACCGTTGTCAACGTGACGTGATAGTGTCACGCACGCCGCACTCTCAAGAAGCGTGATGACACCCGAACAACCCCCAAAGACTCGGGATAGCACCCGAGCCCCCGAGGTGAAGCCGCAGTTGGTAGCAAAGGTCTTCCGAGAGCTGACCTGGGGGCCCTGGGGCTCTCAACCGTAAGCAGTAAGTGGGTAGAGAACGTGTAGTGCATCTTTATGTAAGTAATCATAATAAATCAGATCGAGAATCAAACAACATCTCTTAATTTCTCGGTCGGCCAAAACACAACTTCATTACATTTACATAATTTCACACCACATGCGTCTGTTCCATCTGTTAGCAATACTTCTGCTACCCCTTTTCATCTTCTTCTGAGTAATTTGAAAAATAACATCAGCCTGGTAAAGCGAATTCCTCGAGGCGCCAGGATCGTCGTCGCCTCGAAATATTACCTACACAATGTTTAAACAGTAATTGTATAGAAGACTAGCTGACCCACGCAACTTCATTTGCGTGATAAATGAAGAACCGCTCGACCGATTTTGTGCAAACTTCACATAAACCATCTACTAAATAGTCCGAACAAAGCCTAAACATTTGGTTTGGATAGGTGAGCCCGTTCTTGAGTTATAAAATTACAACGAAAAGTGGCATTGATTTTTATATACAGGATGAATTTTTCAAAAGGGATTGGATGGCCAAATCCGAAACTATAAGGAATAGCGAAAAATGCTCAAAGGAGTCACGAGCCCGATTTTGATGAAACTTAAAACCTCATCATTAGATTTTTGAAAAACCAATAATCCTAGCTGGGAATCGAACCCATTGATTTTGAAAAAAAATACACACCCTATATTATTACACCATTCGATAGTGTTGCTATTAAAGATCATATTCTGGGAAGTAATTACATACGGCAAACTAAGGGAAAGTGCTCATCTTTCGTATTTTTCTTACGTTATCTGATGAATTGTTCAAAATGTAGACCATTGTTTTTAATACATAGCTGGATTCGAGACCTCAACGATCATACTGCATTCAATATTATTGATTCCGTTTAGAATATTCCTCAAAGAATCATTCTGAGCATGATTTAAAACACGGAATAGTTACGAACTATTCTGGAAATTCGAACGAAATAAATTATGATACAAAATTTAGGTACAAGAAATACGAATTCCATCAAAATTCTAAACTTTCCTTAAATTTGCCGTATATCATTACTTCGCAGAATTTGATCCTTATCAGCGACACTATCATATGGTGTAATATAAAGGGTGTGTTTTTTTTTCAAAATCAATAGGTTCGATTCCCAGCTAGGATTATTGGTTTTTCAAAAATCGAATGATGACGTTTTAAGTTTTATCAAAATCGGGCTCGTGACTCCTTTGAGCATTTTTAGCTATTCCTTATAGTTTAGGATTTGGCCATCCAAGCCCTTTTCAAAAATTCACCCTGTATATAGATTTTAACTATTTCCCTATAAAGTATTACATGCCAAAGTTAGCGACCAGACCATTTCTGTCACTCAAAAAATTAAAAATAATTGTTCCAACCCCACACTTCCCCTTCATAATTCCTTATTTCCAGAAAATAATAACAAAAAGACTTCTAATTTTAACAAAATAGTAGAAGCAAAAGTGAGCGATGGAGATTTGAAAGGTGCAGCACGTCTTCTTTTTTCAAGTGATGTACTATCTCGGGATACAACAGACACTCTTTTGGCTTTACAGACTAAACATCCCCCAGCTCCTGATACAGCCTACTTCCTGAACCCGCCTACCTCGCCCGATGTGTTTGCTTGCGCACGAAAAGGACACAGTGAGTGCCATTAATGGTTTCAAAGTTGGTTCAGCTGATGGCCTTGATGGTCTTTATCCTCAACACCTCGAGGATCTAACCTCTCACTGTGTGGGTGATGCTGGTAAGCACCTCATTGGATGTTTAACAAAATTGGTAAACCTCATGCTCACTGGTAACATTAACCCCGAGATTGTTCCTGTCATCTATGGAGCGAATCTCATTGCCCTCTATAAAAAAGACGGAGGAGTACGTCCTATTGCAGTTGGTTCTACTTTTCGACGTTTGACATCCAAAATTTCAGTCCGTTACATTTTATCAAAATTACAACAGCAATTTGAACCTACTCAATTAGGTTTTGGTACCAAAGTGAAGCGGTTTAATAAAGATGAGTGTGAGATTTTATTAAAAATTGACGTCAAAAATGCCTTTAATTCGGTAAATAGGGACACCCTGCTTTCAGAAATTAGAAACAATATTCCAGAAATTTACAACTATTTACTAAATTGTTATCATGAACCATCAAAATTAATGTATAAATGCAACGAAATCTCTTCTGAAGTCGGTTGCCAGCAGGGTGATCCCCTTGGGCCAGCCACATTCAGTCTATCTATTAAAATCATTCAAAATTTAACGTGTGGTATTTAGATGATGGGACTCTTGGAGGTGATGCCGTTACTGTTCTCTCAGATCTTTTGGAAATAAAAAACAAATTTAAGTTGATTGGTTTGGAATTAAATTTTAATAAGTGTGAATTATATATTCATAACGCTCACAACCGTTCCGAACTCATAGAAAATTTCGATTTCTTATGTCCAAATATCAAAATTATTAATAGAGAGAATCTTAACCTCTTAGGGTCTCCGATTTTTGAAGATGCTATTCCAGAAATAATACGAGTAGCACAGAAAATTTTAAAATTTGAATCAAATGTGAATCGACTTCTTAATATTAATTCACATTATGCAATCACAATTTTAAAATGTTGTCTATTTGTTCCTAAATCTATGTATCTGCTTTGTTGTTGTCCTTTTTGGAAACATCTGAATTGTTTATTTGCGATTGATTCCCTCATAAAAACGTCTTTAGAACGTAATTTGAACATGCATCTTAATGAACAACCTTGGACTCAAGCATCCCTTCCTATTAAATACAGTGGGTTAGGGATCCGCAAAAGCTCCAGTGTGGCTTTGTCAGCCTTTTTGTCATCTGTACATTCCACGTCACCACTCGTAGGTAAAATCCTAAGCAATTGTCTTACTAACTATGAGATGGCTGGCTGTACAGATGCCAAGGATGCTTGGCTTATGGCATGCCCAGGTCAAATTTTTCCTATTCATCCAAATTCACAACGGAGCTGGGACAACGCAATTTCAAAACTAACTTTTGACTTGTTTTAAACGCTAGCTCAGGCCCAGATCGTGCTAGACTATTAGCGCTCAGCAGAAAGGAATCCGGTGATTGGTTGAATGCTTTTCCAACTGCTAACACCGGAACCTTTCTTGACCCGGACACTTTGAGAATGGCAGTTGGCTTGAGACTTGGCGTCCCGCTCTGCGCCCCACACCGTTGCCCCTGTGGTGTTACCGTTGACTCTATGGGACACCATGGACTATCCTGCTTGAAGAGTGCAGGTCGCTTCTCTCGTCACGCTGCGCTTAACGATATCATTCGCCGTGCTCTTGCCACCGTCGGTGTGCCCGCTCTCTTAGAGCCAAATGGCATTTTTAGGGACGATGGCAAGAGACCGGATGGGATGACCTTAATTCCGTGGGAGATGAGTCGGGTGCTAGTTTGGGATGCCACTTGTGTAGACACTTTGGCCCCGTCCCATCTTCCTAGAACAAAAGAAAAAGCCAGCGCAGCAGCGGAAGCGGCAGAATTTAAAAAAATAACTAAGTATAAGGGTCTCGGCTCGTCGTACAATTTTATTCCAGTCGGTGTCGAGACCCTAGGTCCATGGGGTCCCAACGCGCATAATTTTTTTAAAATTTTGAAGAAGCGTCTTGTGGAGTCAACTGGTGACCTAAGGGCTGGCAGTTATTTCTCCCAACGAATAGGCATCGCCGTTCAAAGGGGGAATGCTGCCAGTCTTTTGGGCACAATGCCACGGGGACCTTAGTTAGATTTAGTTTAGTTTTATTCATATTGTAAATAGTTATTAATATTATGCTTTATTGTAACATTAGTCTAATATTTTATTGAATAAATTTATCTAAACTGTTTTCATAAAATCTAAATGATTTCATTAAAATATAATTGACATTTTAGGGGGCTCTCGTACAAAAAACGTGATTTTTGTAGTTTATTGGAGCGCGAGTCCGCTTCGCATTTAGTAGGTTTTTTTTATATCTGCTCTTAACATGCACGTAAGACATTGTCGTGTATAAGTGGAGGTGGCAAAGTCGCAACATCGGGGTATGACCTAATGGATCGCATTCGCAATTACATTACATGTACGTAGAGGCTGGTATATCTACTAATACTAAACTAGGTTTATTTCGCAATTACATTACATGTACGTAGAGGCAGGTATATATCTACTAATACTAAACTAGGTTTATTTGCTACTAAGGGCAAGACCGACTTTTTTTTTAATTTTCGGCTTCCCTTTTAAAAATAATCACCCTGCGCGGCTGCGCCACTGAGTCATAGATACGTAGAGCAACGGCTATTCGGAACATAATCAATGTATGGACGACCCTGTCTATCGGTAGAATATATGTCAATGGGTAAAAGAGTTTGTGTACTTGTGGTCAAAATTTGCAAGAGATGGAAAGTGTGACTATGATATTGAATGAAGAGTTCTGGCAGGTAATCAACTGAATGGAGCCATTCACGCCTTTATGAGCAGCCAGGATGTACCTATCTAAAAAGGCAAGGATGGCTATACATAGAGGGGTGCTTGTGCCTACACTTACAGTGAAAGTTGGGTGTTGCAGGAGACGCATGAAAGTAAAATTAATGCAGTGGAAATGAGAAGTTTGCGAAGTATAGCTGGAGTGATATTGATGGATAAAGAAAGAAATTGTGTGATTAGGGATCATTGCGGCTTGACAGAAGATGTAGTGAATGACTAAGATAGAGAAAGGGATGCTCAGATGGTTCGGACATGTGGAGAGAATGGATGGAAAGTGAAAACAGACTGACGAAAGAGATTTATAAGGCGAGAGTGAATGGATAATCTGGTAGGGGTCGACCGCGTCGCACTTATGTCGACCAAATTGGACACCTTTTGGAAAAAGGCCAGGTCAAGAGTACCCCTAATCGGAGAGCATGTATGAAAACACTTATGAAAGTAGAAGATGCGAAAGTGATAGGTCAGGATCGTGGCAAGTGGAAAGCCATAGTCTCTGCCATAGATATATTATAAGTCTAGATGGAAGGTCAAGGCGCAGTAACGGCAGGCCTCCGTCATACGCTCAAAATCGCGCGCTATGTACCTACCGCTCGGCATCTCCCTGGGGATACAACTGGCTAGTGTTGCCGCAATATCGATAGTTTGACTATCGATAGTTGACCTCGAAAATAATCTATAATATCGATTGGTCTATCGATAGTATCGATATTTTCGATAGTACCGATAGTATCGAAGTTCAATATCAAATTTACTATCGATATTATTAATACTATCGATAGTATTATATAACAATTTTTAATACTATCGGTAGTATCGATACTATCTATATTTTTGCGCAATCTATAGCAGCCTGTGATTCAATAGTATTATTTTTATGCACCGTACGTATGTATTTATTTATTTGCACCGTGGTCTTCTTACGAAATTGCCCTCCTATGGACTGCCCGAGAGTTTATGCGGATGGGTGTCCAGCTTTTTGGCCGGCAGAAGCATTAGGGCCGTCGTTGACGGCAGCTGTTCTGACTGCATGGCCATAAACGCTGGAGTACCACAAGGCTCAGTGTTGTCCTCTACTTTGTTTCTGCTGCATATCAATGACATGTTGTCTAATTGACGGCATTCATTGTTATGCGGACAACAGTACGGGTGACACTTATTACGCGGGCCGTCCCGGTATCTCTCGGGTTGCAGTGGAAGAAAGCCGTGAACAACTTATGTCTGAAATCAAGGCTACTCTCACTACAGTGTCCGATTGGGGTGGACAAAATCTTGTCCAATTCAACCCTACCAAGACACAAGTTTGTGTGTTCACTGCAAAAAAAAACCCATTCACTGTGGCGCCGCCATTTCAGGGCACATCTCTCACCATCTCTGAAAGTATAGGGATACTTGGTGTTGACATCTCCAGTGACGTGCAGTTCCGCAGTCACTTGGAGGGCAAGGCTAAGCTGGCGTCCAGGAAGCTCGGAGTGCTCAGCAGGGAAATAAGAAGAAAGAAAGAAAGAAAATAATTTTTATTTTAGATCACAGCGCACATAGACCAAACAACAGTAACCTTTTATAAAAAATAATAAAAACAGAGAAAAACAATGTACTGTACAGGGCGCGGCGGTACTTTACTGCGGCGCAAACACTGCTTCTTTATAAGTCGCAAGTACGGCCATACAAGACCGCCAGTCGAGCGACCGTGACAGAAACCGTATTGCCAGTCACTGAGCAGGTCGTGTTTTTCAAGGTACCTCAGATAAAAGGAACAACCTAAGATAAAAGGGAGGTAACAGCTATAGGCCTGTAATTGGCCGGGTCGGTTCTATCACCCTTCTTGGGTAAAGGATGCACGTGCGCGATCTTCCACGAAGCTGAGACTTTTTTATAGAATATGAAAGTATGAAAAGACGAGTATGTAGCGCCGGACACAACTCAGGACCAAACTACCACCGCAGGTATGCCATCTGGCCCACTCGACTTATGAACGGGATCACGGATTGAAGCTCCCGCCTAACGTCCCGCTAACTAAATTTAATTTCTGGAATGGAAGTGCAACACCAGGGTATGCCTGTCGGCGAAGAACCCACGTCGTTCATATTCGAGTTGGAGGTAGAGAGAAAACCCAACTTCTCCTTGGCACTCTGAGCCAGTCTACCATCCGGTTTAATTAGGGGTGGCAAACCCGACCGACAATTGTTTCTCTAGGCAGTTTTGGCAAGCGACCACAATTCACGACTCCCAGAAAGGCAGTCCACCAGTCCGTATCATCGCTGTGATACCTGTACAAACACGCGTACTAGTAGATCCGATCCGATCCGATCCCTGTCTTCAAGGTACATATTATACAAACACACCCCAGCTTTTCACCTAAAGCTGTACTCCAGCTTGTAGCCAAGGAACATTAAGTCCGGGCAGGAGATTTGCGTCTCCGTCAAAATAAATAGGATCGGCTGCGCAGATTCCAGGTGGTTGATGTTCTTGTGTATGTCTCTGATGTGACAAAAGTCCATTTGAAGTGTGGACGACAATGCCTCTGTAAAACGTTTCATATTTTTCTTTTTCCTTGCCATGGTGTTGAGAAAACGGGAATTTAAGAAGGGTGTGTACCGGTGGCGCAAGATACAAAGCGAGGTTACTGCACTCCCAAAAGCCGGCACGTGTGATGCGGTAGATTGGCATGGCGTACGAAAGGGCCTCCAGTCCCCTCTAATGCAGTGGCCGCGTCCACTCCGGTTATTCTCCTCCGGCACGACCACAGCACCAGGGACTTTACACAGGCTGCTGTTTCAGCCCCCTGGGTCGGAGATAAATTAATTCTCAGGTTTGGGTCCCGTGCAGCCTGCGGGGGCCCTGTGGTCAACCGTTTCACCGGGTTTCCCTGACCACCGCGCCGTACGAATGTTCCGCGCCCATACCAGCTAATGAAAGCAGACAAGCCTCTGGTCTCACCATCACCCGCATATAACCACCCCAATGAGCTCTGGAAACCTGCTCACCGACGGAGAACACAACCCAACACGAAGCCCGGTTACTATTACCGCTGTCTTCTGCAGAGCGGAGGTACTGCGCCAGGCGGGCTGCTCAAAGAAGGGATTACCGTTATGCCCTCCCTTCTAATGTGGCCTTTTAGTTAATTCCAAAGATATTTGATTTAAGGGAGCTAATTGAAAAAGCCAAATTTACTGTGCCCAAAGGGTGTTGCGTTAGCTCCGTGAAGAAGTAACACTTATCCCCTGATCCCTGAGGGGTTCTGGTCTGGAATAAGACATAGGCTATTTAGATAGAAAGAAAGAAAAACAATTTATTTCTGCCAGCTGCAGTAACAAAAGCGTACATTTCAAAAAACAAAAAAAAAATGAGATATTTATTAGCTTAGCCTAGCTCTCAATAGAGCTCGAACCTAATCCTGCCCTCCCATTTTCGATCCTGAAATTATGCATGCCAGCCAAATGTAGGTAACGCTCTTACAGCGGAGAGTACTTCGCCAGAACTGAGCGATTCAAAAGATCGTTCCTCTGTCGATCTATAAAAGTTTGAAACGACCTGCTCGCGCACGTACTTCTCTCCTCTTACAATCCCGGGTTCTTCAAGCGGAGCGTCAAAAGGAACATCACAGTGTCGCCAACCTGAGGACCACTGTCAGAAGTCTTACGGACTGTGAGAATGGCCCGCAATCGTTAAATGTCGCTATGGCTTCCATCAGTCAATTTGATGAGCTTAATAAAAAAGCTTTTTTATCCCGGGAAAACGTTTCCATGGGAAGCGGGAACGGTAACAGGAATTCACGCAGGTGAAACCGCAGACATTGTCTAACTTGCTAGTTTGCTATAACCTTTTATGGGGTTCCGTAGAATAAACCATATTTGCTTGGTGTTCCGTAACCTTAAAAGTTTAGGAAGCCCTGTTTTAGACTACAGACTCCAACCAATACTATTGAAGGAAAGGTCACTATCGATAAAACAAAACTATCGATATTATCGATACTATCGACACTATCGATCGTCATTGCAATGTTCAGCATCAATAGTATTGATACTATCGATATTATCGATAGTACATTGAGTATTGAAAAACGATTCTATCGATTCTATCGATAGTATTACAGTGTGTCGATAGTATTTATGCTAATGGTGCTATCGATACAATCGATAGTATCGACACCATCGATACTATCGATAGAACTATCGATAGGCTAACAATAGTCGACTATCGATAGCCTATCGATATAATATCAATAGTCAACTATCGAGCGGCAACACTACAACTGGCAGAGGGCTGCCGGACGCCCGACTGAGCGCTCGCATCGCACCGCACCGCACGTTTCCCGCGCTTACGCTTTGAAATACCGAAACCACGTAATTATTGTGCAGTGGATGGGTGTAATAGTACAAAAACAAAAGAAAATTTGTCGTTTTTTAAATTGCCGAGAGACGAAGAAAGCTGAGTAATATCTTAAATCTTATCAATTTGAATGTTTTTACCATTTAATTTGTTTGAACATAAGTAGGTAGGTGATAAGTATGTAAATCTTATTTTTTTAATAATAATAAATAAATATTCACGGACATCTCACACAACGCTATCTGATCCTAAAGTAAGCTAGGAATAACCTGCTTGTGTTATGGGTATCAGACCACGGATATTAATACTTATATACTTTTAAATACATACATATAATACATAGAAACACCCAGACTCTTGAGACAAACATTTATGGGTCACACAAATATTTGTCTCCGGTGGGATTCGAACCCCGGATGTTTTCTATAGGCAATTCAATGTTTTATAGAATTTGTAGGTAAATAGGTTTTATAGGTAGTCGAAGCGCTCGTGGCCCCGGGGACTCAGTGTTCTGTAATCCATCACTGTAGTAAGCAACTTTCACTATGGCCAGTTCTTGGATGGGTGACCATTCATGTGACCTTTATTTGAGCGTTTCCGTGCTTCGGAAGGCACGTTAGGCCGTTGGTCCCGGTTGCCAATAAAATAGCAGTCAGCCAAGTTGAAGGCCTTTTTAGGCGGTTTGAAAAATTTAAACAGCAGAGAGTCACAACCTGTACTTGGTACAATCTATAAAAAATGAAATGTGGGCATCTAATATGCCTCTGCCTTCCCCTTCGGAGATCTACGCGTGACCATATGTATGTGTGTGTAACATAGTAGTGTAGGATGGCCGGGTGAGATAGGTGAATAGCCGGTACTTACGCTAAAGGTAATGTCAGTTAAATTTAGATTTCTTTGATATTTTAGTGATAGGTAGGCATAAGATAAACAATATAAATATATAGGTATACCTACCTACTGTTATTCATAATTTATTTTTGGCTTTTACGTGCATTTATAAAAGCGTGATTTTCTAGGGTTTTTTTAAACCATTCATAATTTTTTTCCTTACATTTCATTACATTGTTAGTTACATACACGTACACATACTAAAAGCGTATTAAAACATGGTTGATTCGTAACATTTGTTTTATTACAACAATCATTATAGGTTCAACCCTAGCGCATTCTTACGATGACGTCACTCGCACAGCGGGCAACACAGTCTCGACGCTATGAGCGCGTGCTTAAGGTACAATTCTTCTCGTTCTGAGCAGCAGGTATTATTATTAAAATTTTGTAGGCTAATATAGCGTAGGTATTGTCGCTTTTGTATGGGAGTGATGTATCTGTTACGTAGTAACTATTTAGTAATCTGTGGTAACGGCGCAAAAAAATTCATGCAACTGTTACATGAATTGGTCTAACCCGCCGCTCAGTGCCGATCGTGTCGCTTTGACGACACCACGTAAAACGTGCGCTAAGTAGTGTACGAAAATCTAGCTAAAATGTAGTTTTGTGCAATTAAAATTTGTAGAAATTATAGTAGGAGATTAAAAACTTCTAAACATGTCAGCTATCGTCGGTAAGAACCCAAAAAAAAAGCTTATTTTAATTTTTCTTTTCTTCATTATTAATCTCGCAATATTCATCAGTGTTGCCACTTTATTGTTTTATTCTCCCAACTAAACAATTTGGAAAGGGGTAAGTATACCTAACTAGTTTGTCTAGGAAATGATTACTTATATTGATTTCTTAATACACTACGTACTAATATATTATTTATTATAATAAATTGGATCTAATAAATCAATTTCGAAAGTTCATGTGTTATTAATTTAACATAGTTTTTGAATGAAGAATTATGTAATAAAATAATACCTAGTAGGTACTTATTATTTCATAGTTACAGTTATTTCTGGGTTATGTTACTCTTGTTACTTGTGGAATCGGTTTATTAAAATCCTTTTTTTTATTAAAAAGAAGTTACCTATACACATTATTTAGATTTTTGTGACGTAAACACCTTATGTGACGTAAACGAAGTTGCGGGGGTCAGCTAGTTTAGTCCATTTAGTGAAAAGCTGAACTGCAGAGCTTCGTTTTGCATCAGTATTTTTCCCGTCACTTGTTCGGCTCTCAAAAGTAATAAATGTTCCCCGTTTTTAAAACTTTTCGTCGTCATTAAAGGGAATATCGAACCGTAAAAGAATTTTCAAAATCAAACCAGTACTTAAGTTGTTCCTCAGAATCTAGCATTCAAACAAATAAACCGTAATATATAAACAAACACGAAATATTCCGTTTTATACACATTTATTATAGTTTTGAAAAATTGCTTAAAATAAATGAAGGATATGAAGCCACACAACTCAGGAGTTTTTCAGTGCATTATATGCGATTTGTTCAATACATTATATTAGAATTCATTAGATTCTAGGTATCCACCAAGTTAAGAAACAAAAAAAAACAATAGAAAGTGTGTAACGGGCAGGTTATAGGTATACAAGTTATTAATTTACCTACATCACTATGCCGTCAAGACGCGTGAGCGTTTATTACTTACACAAAAAAAAAATTACAAGCAGACACTTCAATTTTATTTATTTGTATTAATACTCATACCCAATAAACAAATATGTATACAATATTGATATAGTAAATATTAGGTATACATCCTTCATTATACACTCATTTGCAAAAAAAACGGGCGGTTTTGATTTTTATTCATCTTTAAATAGATACAATACCAAAAAGGTTTCAATCGTTTGTACACGTTACTGGCAGGTTTTAAAAATGCCGTGGTATTAAAAAAAGTACGTTCTAAATTCAAATTTTCATTTGATGCTCATTTTTACAGAAAACCCCTTTTTATCCTACATTTTTGGCGCGAAGCTCCAGAAGTTAACATCGACTTTCACAACTTTTATTCAATTTTTATCGATTAATTTCATATCCTTGACTGTCAAAGCTTTATTTATTGCTGTTTGGCTGTATCAAAAATGGTAGATAAAGTGGTAAAAGCTACCAAAATTATCGCGCTGCTTGAAGAGGGTTGCAGCCAATGTTTCGTGGCTAGGAGGCTAAATGTTAGTCGCTCGACGGTCCAAAGGACCTGGCAGCGATATCAGGAGACTGGTTCCGTCAAGAGAAGGCCTGGTTCTGGAAGAAAACCATGTACTCAACTGTCTATGGACGGTCAGGAGGAGGCTTCTCGCTGCCAATATACGCAGTCACCGCCCGGCCCGCGGCCTCAAATTACTCCGTGAGCACAGAGTTCACCGGCTGTGGTTCGCTAGAAATTGTGAATCATGGACTCAAGAAGATTGGAATAGGGTTTTGTTCTCTGATGAAGCCAGGATATCTCTGTTCGGTGAAGATCGACGTCGGCGAGTGCTAAGAAGACAAGGAGAGCGCTTTGCAGATGCATGTTTCGAAGAAATCACACCTTATGGTGGGGGGCTCTGTTATGTTTTGGGCAGGAACAAATTCAATGGAACGTACAGAGTTAGTCTTCATTGAAAACGGCTCACTGACTGGGCATCGATACATAACGGAAGTTCTAATTCCTCATGCACAACCCGCATTGGCCGCTCTAGGTCAAGACTCGATTTTTATGGACGACAATGCTCGCGCCCACTGATCCCGCGATGTTAATGCGTATGTGCAAGAGGTCGGCATTCGTCGTTTGGATTGGCCAGCTCGAAGTCCCGACCTCAATCCCATAGAACATATCTGGGACGTTCTAAAACGGCGTGTGAGATCAGTACACCCGGCTCCGCAGACCATCAGAGAGCTGAAGAATGTGATTACTGCGGAGTGGGAACGTATTCCGCAAGCAAGTATCCGGGATATACTCGCTAGCATGCCCAGACGAATTCAAGCTGTGATTTTAGCTAGAGGGGGTCACACTCGATACTAAACATTTATCTGCTTTTACTTTATTAAAGAAAAACAAACAAAAAAACTTTTTTATTTTTACTTCATGAGCATATGCACTACTAGCGAACATACACTACTAGCGAGGTTTAGCATTATTTCCCATAAATTGTAACCAAATTGTATGAAATACTGATGAAAACGATTATTTTCTTATTAATCTACCAAATTGTGAGGATAAAACTACCTATAATTATCAAACAAAGCAATATTAACATCTGAAATGGTTCATTGCTTAGGTGCCCGTTTTTTTTGCAAATGAGTGTATATTAAATTAATTACATAAACTATAATAAGACTTAGTGTTAGTAGTACTCTTTATACTGTGACTTAGTTTAATGCAATTTTAGGGAGAAGCTGGTATCATTATTTACGCACACAGAAAAGCCGACGCACAGTGTAAAGACACTGTGCACTGGCCGCTCGACACGGCGCATGCACACAATTGCGAAATGTAAGCCGTTTTGTTCATGTCGATTGTAGAGCGACCCTCCATCTTGACTTATAATATATCTATGGTCTCTGCCTACTCCGTTGGGAAACAGGCGTGATGTTATGTATGTATAATGACATACGAGGTTGAGGATGAAAGGCATCGTTAAACGAATCCCCACCCACAGAGTACATTTGTATAATTATGAGATCCCCACCATCTCCCACTCTTTCTTCGTCTGTTATAGGTAACACACTAAGATGTGCCCCTTTAAAAATTTTTAGAACGTGGAATTAAAAATAGACAGTGTGTAACTACAATATGAGTACATACAATATTCGTAAGATAGTCTGTAACGAAACCATACCGCGGTTCAGATTTCAGTACAACGCCATCTATCGAGAGCAATGTAATACAGTCCGGTGACAGACGGACAGCGAAGTCTCAGTAATATCGTCCAGTTTTTATCCTTTGGGCAGGGAACTCTAAAAAGCACTAGTGGAATTGCTAACCAGTTAACCTGTCATACTGAAGTGCGCTGGGATTGTCAGGGTTCCGTACCCAAAGGGTAAAACGCGATAAAATGCGCTGGGAGTCAGATTCATACATATGCAGAGATTTACGGGGTCGGCACCGCGAGTGTAACCCCTGATGTTGCAAAAGTCCACAGGCTATGGTGAGATACGATCCAGGTTGCCTGCCTGACACCTAGCGGTTTGGCAGTGATTTTTCTAGGCGAAAATTGCTGTTTATAACGTAAATAAAATAACTACTTGCTAGATCTCGTTCAAACCAATTTTGGAATGGACGATTGCATGGCAATGTAACATAAATATTTTTTTTAGATTTTTCATTCTCTTATTTTAGAAGTTAGGGGGGGGGGGGCACACATTTTTCGACTTTGGAGGTACCTCTTGCGCAAACTATTCAGTTTAGAAAAAAAATATGTTAGAAACCTAAATAGCATTTTTGAAGACCTATCTATTAGTTAGGGAATGCATTTCCGATCTCGCGAGATCAGGTGTAATTTTTCGGGATCAATCCCGAAACAAAATATGACGAGATCCCGTTCGAGATTGACGGGATTAGGGGACCGTTGTCAACGTGACGTGATAGTGTCACGCACGCCGCACTCTCAAGAAGCGTGATGACACCCGAACAACCCCCAAGACTCGGGATAGCACCCGAACCCCCGAGGTGAAGCCGCAGTTGGTAGCAAAGGTCTTTTGGCAATCCTGGGGATGTCCTTCCGAGAGCTGACCTGGGGGCCCTGGGGCTCTCAACCGTAAGCAGTAAGTGGGTGGAGAACGTGTAGTGCATCTTTATGTAAGTAATCATAATAAATCAGATCGAGAATCAAACAACATTTCTTAATTTCTCAGTACACCCATCCTTACAGTTTTTAGTCGGTCCATCCATCCAACACACTTCACAAGTCACAACAGATATTTGTATTTACGGATTTAGATGCCGTTTAGTAGATAGTAGGTACCTACTCTTATTAATGGTAACACTTAGATTTTTAAGAAGTTACTTTCAAAATCACCCGTAACTATTTTGTAATCTCCTTGGATTTATAAGACCTTCAACTTGGCTTATTTTCCGACAACCGGGACCAACGCCTTAACGTGCCTTCTGAAGCACGGGAACGCTCGCAAATAAATGTCACATTGTTCTAGTGAAAGTCACCCATCCATAAACGGCCATTGTAAATGTTGCTTACTTATTATAAGTTATTTTTTTAAATAATTAATTATTTATTGCACGAAACATGGTTAGGCATAAAGTAACTTACTAAAATAGTGATCGTTTACGGAACACTGAGTACGCGGGGCCACGAGCGCTCCAAATTCCAGCGGTTCAAATTAAACTAAAAAATGTGGACAAGTGCGAGTCGGACTTGGGACGAGGGTTCCGTACATCCTTCTGTCCAACAATCCCTCCATCTGTCTGTCAAGACCTTTATCTCATGAACGTGTTAGATTCGTCTCGTAGAGGGTAAGTATAATATACCTACATACGGTCACGCCTTTTATACCCGAAGGGATTGCCACAGACATATTATGTAAAGAGGGTAGTAGTCAACAAGTAATGAAATGAAAAGAAATGAAAATGAGATAAAAATATATTTTATTCTCGTCAAAATCTCTAATAATACATTTACCACCAGATTCGCAAGTCAATAATGGGTAGAGCTTGTGAGGAAAGAACCTAGCAATAAAACTCACGGCAACTCTTTTCAAAATCACATCATTTACGTAAAATAATATTAATTTCATCAATACGTCACTACAATTTATAGCAACACGAGTCAGCCACAGGTAGTTTACTATAACCATCATTACAATCAATCAAATGGCTCAACTTTAGATTGTCTGACGTGGAGTTTGGGGTTCATATTTTTTTTACACAAAGCTAATATTATTAGAAGCCTCCACACGAAGTTTTAACTTGCGGAAATTAATGGTTAACGAGAAAAAAAATAATGAAAATCATTAAAATTCACCAATAATTTGTCACTTTTCACCACAGAATACATGCACTCAGCCCCGGATCTAGGGGGGGGCAAGCCGGGGCCCGTGCCCCGGGCGGCAAAATCAGGGGGGCGGCAAATCAGAGGGCGACAAATTCACACTTTGCATACAAATGCACAACTCATCACATTACCCTGGACCATAGTAGATACCTACCTAATTATAAATTTTTATGCTATTTGTACAAATCATATTAGAAATGAACTTCAGAAATTTGCCAGATGCTTGAAAGGCAGCGAAAAATTCTTAGATGCATGCATCGCTACTTTACAAACTTGCAGCATGTTGTAGAGGCGGCTAACGTAGGGGCGGCTAACGTAGAGGCGGCCACAGTATTTCATATTGTGATGTTTGAAATTTTTTGTGTTCTTAAAATAGGTAGGTATCTCTTGTTGCACCATACGTCAACGTATAGCGTTGACGTATGATGCAACGGCGCAACGCTGGCTGTCACACGGAGGGGCGGCCCGACCTGGAGGAAAAGAGGCGGCAGCTCGTGGCGTATCTCGACCGGGTCTGACCGCATTTACCAATGGGATTTAGAAAACCTGGTAGATTTAAATGCCAGGAAACAAAGGCGTGTGCGTTTTCAGCTGAAAGATCTCCTTTCCATCCTTTAGCCGAGCGTCTCTTCACAATGCGATAATACTACTGAAGGACTATCTAGACATCCTCGGACCATTCAAAAGGGGGCGGTCCGACGTAGTAGAAAAGAGGCGGCATCTCGTGGCGGATCTCGACCGGGCCTGACCACATTTCCCAATTTAATTTAGAAATCCTAGTAGATCTATTTACAGCAGAAAGATCCCCGTTTTTTTCTCTACCCTCTCTTCAGAAGGAAAGGAGCAACGGCAACCTCGTCTACGGGTTGTCGCAGATGATCACTGGGCACAGGAACTTCTGTTAATTACTGCGACGAATACACTGGGAAACCACAGCTGAGTGACAGCACTGCGAGGAACGCAGCCAGGACACAGCGGTGCACTAATGGGAGGAGTGCACAGCATGAGCACATCAGCGCCAGGTCCTCGTAGCAGATTTGGTCCTGGACATTCTTTCGCTGTAGATCATGATGACCATGATGCCATTCTGCGGGTAGTTCATGCTCGTGAGTGGCGTGACGTGAAATATTGGGGAGGAAGTGGAAACTGGAGATAACAGCGGCGCCCCGCCACAAACTTGTCTTTGCTTAACCGGGCCGGACTCTCAGTGTCCGTGACCGGGGGCTGCTCACCTTCGTTACAGAAGCAGAAGACAGTGTGACGTGAAAGTTTCACGCACGCCACACACCCCAAGAAGTGGGACAACACCTGAACAACCCCCAAAAATGCAGAATAGCACCCGAACCCACTAGGTAAGGTCGCAGTGGTAGCCGAAGTCTGTTGTGAATCCTAGGACAGCCTTCCGAGGGCTTGCCCGGGGCTCCAGACCGTAGGCAGTGGTAGGATATGTGTGGTTTCCGTCGGTAAGAGTTCTGCATAGCATTCATGACGGATTTCCATACGTATCTAAAAAATCACTCTCTACTCTTCAGAATGCGATAATACTACTGAAGGACTATCTATTTTAAACAATTCGGACTACCACCACGAGCTTCGAATTCATCTCTCGCGAAAAATAGGAGCCCTAAAATAAGGCAAGATAAACTGGTTCGTTACGCGGAGTACTAGGTGTCTGCTGTTCAAGACGCAGATTTGTAACCTTCGCTAATACTGCTCTCAGGCTTGAGCTACGGAACCTAAATTAATTGGAGGGGGGGGGGGGGGTAATGGGGGCGGCATTTTCACATTTTGCCCCGCCTGAAAAAAATCCTAGATCCGGGGCTGCATACACTCTCAATGCTTTTGACATTCGGCGCGTCACTATACGTTTCGTTTTCCGTAAGGTTAAAGCACAACAATGTTTTACTTCATTTAATAATTAAATAAATAATTATATTTAGTAACAAAGTAAAATTGTATGCATATTTTATAATATTACGTATATTTTGCTGATATAAATGAATGCTATTACTTAAATGTATTCTGACAATAATTTACCGACTATTGCCGCTATGTAAAACTAAACGTCGACGCGCTGTCACTGTTACTTTCGGACAGTTATTTTTTTTTTTTGTAATATATATTTTACGGCCTTTGGCTTCAGCCTTTTAGCCAAACTACTGTTGATTATCTCTATGCACATAATATGGTTAGGTTAGGTTGGAACTGTGACCATTGACGCGCGAAGGCGAGCGAGCGAAGCGAGCGTGCCGCGGTAGCGGCCGCCGAACGCTTTATAATATTATTTTAACAATTTCGACCTTTATATCGATGTCAATGCGAAAGTTAGGTTAGGATATTAAAAAAATCATAACTCAAAAAGGGGGGGCTTCCGCAACTTTTCCTTCAGGGTGGGGGTTCTACAACCCCCCCTCCCTCCTTTCCACCCCCTCCCACCCCTTAAATCGTGGGACGACAATCCGAAGTCCTACCTGCACGTCGGTTCCTTCGGCTCTTGACACCACCTTCAACTAACACACGATTAATTTGGTCGTGGTAGGTGTGTCGTGGCGTGGCCTTCCCCGACTCCTACGTCCATCCACTTTCGCGTTGTATATCCTATCTGTTTTATTTTTCTTTACACCATGCAAATTTAAAAAAAAAAGTATTAGGAGATACAGAAAAATCAAAATAACGATCAAGAAAATTAATTTCGTGTCGCCGTGATTGGACGGTGTGTCGGTGTCACCTCTAATGCGGTTGAAGTAACTTAGCTAAAATATGGTACTGGGAAGGGATAATAGATCATAGTCTGGAATAACATAGATGTAGTCTACTTTTATCACTGGAGTATGTATGTTTTATATTGCGAGCGACGCCGCGGACAACAGCTAGTATATACTCTATATTAATATTGTAAAGAGGAAAGATTTGTTTTTTTGTTTGTAACGAATAGGCTCCGGAACTACTGGACCGATTTAAAAAATTCTTTCACTGTTGGGAAGCTACACTCTTTGCGGTGAACATATGCTATATTTTATTCCCGTATTCCCACGGTAACGGGAACTACGCGGGTGAAACCGCGTGACGTCCGCTAGTATTAGCATAAATTGGGGCTGGAGGATGTTGTGTGAGGATACCCAAGAAAAAGAAAGGAATAAATAATAAAAATAATTTATTATACTCACATACATAAATACCTTAAATACCGTTGAGTTTCTAAAACGTTGAATTAAAACAATGTTTATTTTAAAAAAATATTGACTCTTGAGAATTTTCAATTCTTAAGAATAAACTAGAATTCATCATTCTTTTTTAGTCAACACTTTTCAAATAAATAAATAAATATTCACGGACATTTCACACAACGCTATCTGATCCCATAGTAAGCTAGGAATAACCTGCTTATCTTATGGGTATCAGACCACGGATATTAAATACATACATGTTATACATAAAAACACCCAGACTCTTGAGACAAACATTTATGGGTCACACAAATACTTGTCTCCGGTGGGAATCGAACCCACGACCTCCGGCGCCGAAGGCGGTATCACTACCGACTGCGCCACAGAGGCAGTCAATTCAAGTCTAGGTTTTCCACATTTTAGAAATTCAACTAATACATTGATTTAAGTACATACATTAATTTAGGTACCCAAGTTACAATAAAAACATGTAGATATGCAAGTAGAAAGATCATTTAATAATATAGGTAATGACCATAAAAATGTAAAATTGAACTAAAAAAATAATTGAAGACTGTAATTTGACCTATGCTTTTATAACGGATGTATAACGACACAAGCTAAAATCAAAAAAATTGCAAAACAAGACACAATTTGGTACTTACTTTCTAAATTTCGAATTACATTACGCTAATTGCAATTACATAATCTCCACTAGATATTATCTTCGACCAAGTAATATTATAGACGAGCCTATCTATTAGTTTTGAACACGAATAATTAAATAACATTATTCCGAGAATTTGAAACTCGGAAGAATAACATTATTCCAAAACCGTTAAAGTAAGCGCATGCGCTCACTTGGTCGTAGTCGGTGTTATTGTTCGGAAGGTAAAACATGTGTGGCAAGATACAATTTTACGCAAGATGCCTTCCTGGGCGCCGATTCTCGACCACACGACATGCAATGAGTGGACGCAAATTTACGGGTGAAACGTCGTCCGTCTCATGTTCGCCGTTCCTAAATATGAGACAGGCGACGCGTCACCCGCCGATTTCTGTCCACGCATTCATGTCGTGTGAAGCGAGAATCGGTGCCCTGTGCGTTCAAACACTACGCTAAATTCGAAAAAAGAATGTATGTGTGCATGTCGTGTCGTTGCTGCAATATCTTTGTGAGTGACTTTTTGAGTTCGTAATGTATGACGTGGGCCCGTCTATATCTACAGTTACTTGGTCGAAGGTTATTACTATATTTTCTAGCTACCCAACATTAATCATAATCTTTGTAATTTGTTAAAGTAAGTATAGTAAAAAAATAATAATACTTTTTTATAGTTTAACATTGAAAGTAAAGTAAAATGCTGTTTTTAATTTTTTTTGCGCGCGCGTGTAGCATATCATTCTAGGCATACATTTCGATTTTCTGTGACAAGGTTCCGGATTCTGCTCATTGCGCTCGGATTATACAGGATGTATAATTCGGAGCGGTCAGTATGAACAATTCTGTAAATATAAGACATACAAAGACCTGTACTTAGAGTTCGGGAATCGAACCCGGTCATTTCATTCAAAACGACAGCGTTCGATTCCCGTACTTTGCAAGAGTTCTTTTCTCTAAAATCGATAACATGGTTCCTAAGAAAAGATTATACGGACTTGCCCATACTGATCGTTGCGAATGTTACACCCTGTATAATACTATATAGGGTGTAACAAAATTGACTCTCCAAATTTCGTCACGTGACGTGGCATCAGTCAAGAAACATTACAAAAATGAAGAAAAAAAATCACATGAATAGTTTAACCGTAAATCCGTTTTAAAGGTCCTATAAATTTTCATTATCACCCTATCTATCGCTACTGAGCGGCAGTAGAAAGCGACAACGACAGCCAGACGGGTGCTCCGTGTTTGTTTTGCCACGGCGACCATGTTACCTCGTACAATCCAATTTGTTTTGTCGATCTCCATGTGCTTTGTCCATCTTCGAAATCCACCCATTTTATCGGTGGATTAACGGACTAATTGGATTAGTAATATATAACTCCGGAAATCCACCCGTTGGACGGATTTTCGTGGGTGGATTATCGGACTATTTTGATTAATAATATATAATTCCGGAAATCCACCCAAGGGGTGGATTTTCATGGGTGGATTAACGGACTAATCCTAAAAAACGAGTTCTTAATGTGCTACAAAAAAATTTAAAAAAAAGTAAAAAATTAACCCCCCTATTTTATTAAATATTTGTATTTTATTTCCGATGCCAAGTCAACTCATGAAATTTGGAGAGTCAATTTTGTTACACCCCAGTTTACTACAGCTAAGCTAAAGAGTCGAGAATAATGGGGGCGTTGCAAAAGAACAACCAATCAGTGTTCATGTTGACAGAAAACGTCAATAAAAACCACCAATCACATCGCAGTACTTCATTTATTAACTGATATAAGTGACGTTTTTAAACAATTTGGAAGGGTAGCCAACATGCTAAATATTAGTTCCGTTTTTTAGGGTTCCATACCCAAATCGTAAAAAACGGGACCCTATTCATGAGACTTCGCCGTCCGTCTGTCTGTCTGTCTGTCCGTTAATAGGCTGTATCCCGTCCGTCTGTCTGTCTGTCTGTCTGTCCGTCAATAGGCTGTATCTCATGAACGGTGATAGCCTAGAGAGCTGAGATTACGTGTTTCTGTTGCCGTTATAACCACAAAAATATTAAAAACAACAAAGTGATTTTTTTGTCGTTTTTTGGTACGGAGCCCTCCATGCGCGACTCCGACTCGCACTTGGCCGGTTTTTTACAATTTAGCGTGTTGGCTGGCTTTCTAGACTTTTTTGCCATGTTGTTAGTAGTCTGCAAGATTCCATTTGTACATATTCGTGCATTTTATTTGCTATAACCTAATTCATATTGGTGTACAATCAAATTTTATCTACATAATTGATCTAAAAAGCCCATTATTTTGTATAAATCAAATCTTAAACACAATAATAACACTGGTCAACAAAATTTTGTAACAAGAAAAGTGCTTACTAATTTTGAATTACCTACCTACCCTCATGTTATCACCATATTTATTTTGATTCCATCAGGTCTCGTTTTTGTGTTACAGCTACTACCCACAAAATTGAAAATTAATCGTTTTTGTCTTACTCTCGCATTCAGAAAATTTATTTATTTAAAGAGCTTAGTGTTTTTTTTTCCGTTTTCCGAGTTAAGTGATTTTTAAATAATGTCAAGAAAGGGTAAAAATAATCCTGACAAGTTTTTTTACATTTGTGGCGGCATTACTTTTAAAACTCAGCGGAGGAATTTGACACCATTAGTAACTAAGTTATATGAACAGTATTTTGACTTTGTCGTCGGAAAACAAGATAAAGAGTGGGTTCCACATATCTGTTGTGTTACATGTGTGGGGTCCTCTTACTGGATGAGCGAGAAAATCTAGATCTATGCATTTTTCAATCCTTAAGTTTGGACGAAATCAACGAACCACTTATCGGATTGTTATTTTTGTCTTACTGATACAAAAGGTATAACAATTAAAACAAAAAGTAAAATTAAGTATCCTGACCTGCCATCGTCTATAAGACCGATCCCTCATAATAAAAAACTACCTTTACCAGAACCACCTCAAAGTTCCGATCGGACCGCTACGCCAGCCAGAACGCACGGTTTTTTATATACTTATGAAAGAAAAAATTGAGTGAGGCAAAAATTAAAGAGGGCATATTTGTTGGCCCTCCAATCAGGCAATTGATGAAAGATAATATATATTTAAAGAAAAACCGCAAAATCAGCTTGGGAATATTTCATGAAAGTAACTTCCAATTTTCTAGGAAATCACCGATCAAGTCGATACCTCTGGGCTCAAAGGTCGTAAAGGACATTTGGGCGAAAATGACTTTTTGATACAGTTTTACTCAATTTTTAATTCCGTATCGATCTGTATATTCCGTTTCACGAAATTCGCAAAAAAAATGCCTTTACGACCCACATAATCTGAGACTTTAAGCCAAGTTTACCGTGAAAATATGGAAGTAAATAACACTTACCTACTGGAGTGAAATTATTTTGGTAGTAAAGGAAAATATAAAAAAAAAATTGGGTGTAAAACACATACAAAATTTAAATGGTCCTATACTCCCTATAAGTCACCTCAAAAATATGGATGTAGAGGACATCAGGACTTCTCCTGATGTCCTTTACATCCATACTGCTACTTGTAGCAGTGTGTTAAAGTGGGTAACTTTAAAAGTGAGCTAGATACAATTGGCTTTGGAGACCCACAGGGTAGCGTGCTTGGCCCAACGCTTTTTATAATGTATATGGATAATATAATATGCTATGACGATGACACTGTTGTTATATTTGATGGTGCAAGTTGGGCTGAAAAATTTACGGAAGCTGAGTAAGGGCTGGGGCAAGTGACAACATGGTTGCGTGATAATTTAGTGACACTGAATGCCAGTAAAACTAAATATGTATGTTTTCATAAAACAGCTAGATCGGCCCATTACACATCTCTTGGTATCAAATTACACTACTGCAAAGAAATGAAAGGTTGCAAATGTGAATTCATCCAAAGGACAGACAGCATTAAATACCTTGGCGTAATTATTGACGAAAACTTGTTAAAAAACACATCATCGTTTTGTCAAACGGAGTGCGAAAAACCGCAAATATAATGAAATTTCTTCGTTCTTCAGCGCCAACGGACGACCTGAAATCCGTTTATTTTGCCCTGAGTCCACCTGAGTCAGTCGGCCGTCCCGTGGAGTCAGCGCTGCTTTGCAGGGAGGGCTTCATCATTGAGATTACATTACATCATTGATGTCGCCAGCATCCGCAAAGCCCGCCCCTTGTTCGGGCGTGAGTGCGCCATAGCTGTTCAACAAAAACAGGCGGCTTACCGCGCCTGGATCAGGGCTCGGTCTGTGCGCGACCAGAAAGTGGCCCGCCTCAAAGCAGCGTACAACAGAGCCACTAGGTGCAGTAAGAGAGCCTTCAAGAGAGTGGACGCCCAGCGCATCACGCGGCTTGGTCAGGAGCTCACGTAACATCCGACGGGCAGACGTGAATACTGGCAACTGACCAAAGCCGTGCAGGCCAACTTTTGCAAGCTCTTGCTGCCGCCGCGCCGCTGCGCTATCTTCACGGATGACTGGCTCACAAGGCCCAAGAGAAATCAGAAATGCTGGCCAATCTCTTTGCGGCTAATTCCCGGGTCGATGACTGTGGCAAGCAACCTCCCACTATCGCCGACTGTGGAACCACGATGCCGGATACTGTAATCCGGCAGTGCGGCATTGGTGCTGAAGAAGTGTGCAGCTGAATTATGTCCAACGCTAACACGCCTGTATCGTCTTTCCTATTCGTCGGGAGAAGAGTCGAAGGCTTGGTAGGAGGCGAACGTTCAGCCGATCCCCAAGAAAGGGGATCGGTCGGATACGGCCAACTATCGCACCATAGCCGTAACCACCGTAATCTGCAAAGTGTTCGAGCTAATTATCAACAAACAGCTCATGCGCTATCTGGAGGATCACTCGTTAATTAGCGATTGTCAATATGGCTTTAGGCCGAAACGATCAACGGGTGACCACTTAGCGTACATTACACGCACCTGGGGTGAGGCTATGGAGAAGCACGGTGAATCTCTGGCTATTGGCCTAGACATGGCTAAAGCCTTTGATAGGGTATGACATGCGTCGCATCTTTCCAAGCTGCCGGCATATGGTCTATCGCCTCAGTTGTGCCGATGGTTGGCCAGCTTCCTGCACGGGCGACGTACATGGGTCCTCTGTGATGGTCAGGCTTCCTGCTTTTTGCAGGTATATGCCGGAGTACCACAGGGATCGGTATTTTACCCAACTCTCTTTCTTCTGCATATCAATGACATGCTGTCCCTTGGGTGCATTCATTGTTATGCGGATGATAGTACTCTGCATGGGAGCTATTCTGGCCGTCCAGCGGAGGGGCGAGGCGACGTGGAAGGAAAGAGACGACAACTCGTGGCGGATCTTCACCGGGACCTGGGTCGCATTGCCCAATGGGGTTCGGACAACCTGGTCGAGTTCAATGCCAGAAAAACACACAGTTTACAGCTAAGAAGTCCCCATTCCTATCCCTACCCTGTCTTCGGAACATTACGGTTCCACTAAAAGAAAGCTCAATCACAAAACCTACGTAGAGAGATGTATTGGGCTGGCCTCGTGGAAACTAGAATTCCTGAATAAGCTGAGACTATTTCACGTCACATCAGAGATGTTTACTGTACAAGACGAAGATTCGCCCCTGCGTCGAATTCTGTTCTCACATTTGGGATGACTCCGCAAGACACCTACTAGCGTCAACGCTATGCAGCGACGTGCTATCCGAATAATTGGTTGTCCTGAGGTGACGGGAGGCCTCGAACCGTTAGCGCAACGAAAAACCTTAGTGTCCTTGGCTGCCTTCTACCGAATGTATTACGGTGAATGTTCTGAAGAGCTCGATTCAACCTAATCCTACCATCTCCTTTCCAAACCCGAACAACGCGTGCCGGGGCAGAGATGCCACTCATACACAGTGGAGAGAATTTTCGCCTGAACCAAGCACTTCAAAAGAACATGGAACGACCTGCCCGCATACGTTTTTCCCTCATCTTACAATCCCGGGTTCTTCAAGAGGAGCGTGAAGAGGCACATCACAGGGCCGGCATCTTGAGGAACAACTGTCGAAAGTCTTACAGACTGTGAGACTGGCCCCCAATCGTTAGATGCACCACGGCTTACCATCAGGGTGGTGGTGAAGTCAATTTGACGAGCTTAATATTAAAAAATATAAGTTTATTTAATAATGTAGCCCTTAAAAATGAGTTAGCAAGTGATCCTTATGACCTAAAAATTATTACACCAGTCGATTATTACCTTATTTTCTTCAGAATTGCGCAGTGAAGTAGATTTACACCCTTCGGTGAAATCTTAGGATGGAAATTTGACGGGTGTAAAGGACTTTTATTTTCAAATTTATGGTCGTAAAGGAAATTTATCTCGGTAAATACAGCACTAGGGTATTTTTTTTAATCTGCCTTAGAAAATACTATAAATTCTAAGCACTTTCTTCCTTGGTTTTATTAAAATAGCTCAAGAAACAAAAAAGTTAGAGTACAAAATATTTTTTTTCTTTTGTTTTTTGCTTCTCCTGAAAAGTCCCATTTTGTCCTTTACGACCTTTGAGCCCAGAGGTATCGAAGTGACTATAAAAGTATTATCGTGGAGCTGTTATCTACTAATAAGGCTTTAGGCTGTAATATGTCGTTGAAAATACATTTTCTTCATTGACATTTAGATTTCTTTCCTGAAAATTTGGGCGCCGTCTGTGATGAACACGGTGAAAGATTCCACCAAGACATTTTTACCATGGAAAAACGATGTCAAGCTACGTGGAGTCCACGTATGCTAGCAGATTACTGTAGGACATTATAACGAGACGTCCCTGAAGCAAAATATAGGCGAAAATCATAAAGCTACACTTATATTACTGTTGCAATATAACGGATTAACGTCTTTTGGTTGATAAAAACGGTGTTTTTTTTTTATTTCTAGTATCCTTATCCTTGCCCTAAACATAACTATACAAAAGTTTTCATGTTACATGCAAAAAGTGTTTTTTTGTCGACCAGTGTAATTGATCTAAAAAAATCTTCATTGTTAAGTACATTAAAAAAAATCAAATTTTTGAAATAACCGCCAAAATTATAACTTCAAAAATACCCTCAAATTATCCTAAAAAATCCTAAAAACAAATATCACAGTTGTAAAGGTACTGCCGGTGACTTCCCGGGGAACAGTTCTTGCAGTATCGTGTACCCATCTTCCCAGGGCACCACTCGAGCCTTTACTTGGGGCGCGGCTGAGGCCATGGTCTTTTTGATGAGGTCGTCAAGTGGGAAGCCGCGGCGTGGGAAGACTATTGACTGTAAAAGGAAGGAAAGTAAATAAATATCATCTCATACATTATTTAGCTATTATGCTTCCTCCACATTACTCGCGAAGTTGAACGAAGTTGGACGAGTACGATAGTGTAGAGGGGCTCCTCGGTCTACTTCGTCAAAAATTTTCTTTGACTCGGGCAACTTCGCCGACGAACTTCGTTCAACATCGCGAGTAATGTGGAGGAAGCATTACAAAATCCAGAAGAAATATAAGCTACTAGATGACCCGCGCAACTTCGTTTGCGTGATAAATGAAGAACCGCTCGACCGATTTTGTGCAAAGTTAACATAAACCATCTACTACATAGTCCTAACAAAGCCTAAACATTTGGTTTGGATAGGTGAGCCCGTTCTTGAGTTATAAAATTACAACGAAAAGAGGCACTGATTTTTATACATATAGGTCTACTAACTGATCCGCGCAACTTCGTTTGCGTGATAAATGAAGAACCGCTCGACCGATTTTGTGCAAACTTCACATAAACCATCTACTAAATAGTCCGAACAAAACCTAAACATTTGGTTTGGATAGGTGAGCCCGTTCTTGAGTTATAAAATTACAACGAAAAGTGGCATTGATTTTTATGTATATAGATATACTAGAGATCGACAAGCGGTTTCACCCGTGTAGCTCCTGTTCCCGTGGGAATACAGAGATAAAATATAGCGTAGTCATAGTATAGAAATAGAAATAAAAAATCTTTTATTTGGTAAAATGCCAACAATATAAGGGCGCCTTCAAATTAGAGGCGTGAAGAAGCGCTGCAGGGCACCAATTCTCGCTTCACACGACATGAATGCGTGGACGGAAATCGGCGGGTGACACGTCGCCTATCTCATATTTAAAGAGGTCGTCAAGTGAGGATGCACATCTGTTTAATTTTTCTGCAAACTAGGTAACTCCACTAATTTACTGAATGCAAACCAGAAAATTAAATGCTGTGCAAAAAAAATCAATTCATTAACTAAATTATGTCCTACTTAAAAAACTTATATCGATACCTCTGGGCTCAAAGGTCGTAAAGGACATTTGGGCGAAAATGACTTTTTGATACAGTTTTACTCAATTTTTAATTCCCTATCGATCTGTATATTCCGTTTTACGAAATTCGCAAAAAAAATGCCTTTACGACCTACATAATCTGAGACTTTAAGCCAAGTTTACCGTGAAAATATGGAAGTAAATAACACTTACCTACTAGAGTAAAATTATTTTGGTAGTTAAGGAAAAAATAAAGAAAATTTTGGGTGTAAAACACATAAAAAATTTAAATGGTCCTATACTCCCTATAAGTCATCTCAAAAATATGGATGTAAAGGACATCAGGACTTGTCCTGATGTCCTTTACATCCATACTGCTACTTGTAGCAGTGTGTTAAAGTGGGTAACTTTAAAAGTGAGCTAGATACAATCGACTTTGGAGACCCACAGGGTAGCGTGCTTGACCCAACGCTTTTTATAATGTATATGGATAATATAATATGCTATGCCGATGACACTGTTGTTATATTTGATGGTGCAAGTTGGGCTGAAAAATTTACGAAAGCCGAGTTGGGCCTGGGGCAAGTGTCAACATGGTTGCGTTATAATTTTGTGACACTGAATGCCAGTAAAACTAAATATGTATGTTTTCATAAAACTGCTAGATCGGCCCATTACATATCTCTTGGTATCAAATTACATTACTGCAAAGAAATAAAAGGTTGCAAATGTGAATTCATCCAAAGGACAGACAGCATTAAATACCTTGGCGTAATTATTGACGAAAACTTGTTAAAAAACACATCATCGTTTTGTCATACGGAGTGCGAAAAACCGCAAATATATAATGAAATTTATTCATTCTTCAGCGCCAACGGAGGACCTGAAATCCGTTTATTTTGCCCTGAGTCCTCCTGAGTCAGTCGGCCGTCCCGTGGAGTCAGCGCTGCTTTGCAGGGAGGGCTTTATCATTGAGATTACATTCCATACATTGATGTCGCCAGCATCCGCAAAGCCCGCCCCTTGTTCGGGCGTGAGTGCGCCGTAGCTGTTCAACAAAAACAGGCGACTTACCGCGCCTGGATCAGGGCTCGGTCTGTGCGCGACCAGAAAGTGGCCCGCCTCAAAGCTGCGTACAACAGAGCCACTAGGTCCAGTAAGAAAGCCTTCAAGAGAGTGGACGCCCAGCGCATCACGCGGCTTGGTCAGGAGCTCACGTAACATCCGACGGGCAGACGTGAATACTGGCAACTGACCAAAGCCGTGCAGACCAACTTTTGCAAGTTCTTGCTGCCGCCGCGCCGCTGCGCTATCTTGACGGATGACTGGCTCACAAGGCCCAAGAGAAATCAGAAATGCTGGCCAATCTCTTTGCGGCTAATTCCCGGGTCGATGACTGTGGCAAGAAACCTCCCACTATCGCCGACTGTGGAACCACGATGCCGGATATTGGAAGTGCTGAAGAAGTGTGCAGCTGAATTATGTCCAACGCTAACACGCCTGTATCGTCTTTCCTATTCGTCGGGAGAAGAGTCGAAGGCTTGGTAGGAGGCGAACGTTCAGCCGATCCCCAAGAAAGGGGATCGGTCGGATCCGGCCAACATCTGCAAAGTGTTCGAGCTAATTATCAACAAACAGCTCATGCGCTATCTGGAGAATAACTCGTTAATTAGCGATTGTCAATATGGCTTTAGGCCGAAACGATCAACGGGTGACCACTTAGCGTACATTACACACACCTGGGGTGAGACTATGGAGAAGCACGATGAATCTCTGGCTATTGGCCTAGACATGGCTAAAGCCTTTGATAGGGTATGACATGCGTCACATCTTTCCAAGCTGCCGGCATACGGTCTATCGCCTCAGTTGTGCCGATGGTTGGCCAGCTTCCTGCACGGGCGACGTACACGGGTCCTCTGTGATGGTCAGGCTTCCTGCTTTTTGCAGGTATATGCCGGAGTACCACAGGGATCGGTATTTTCCCCAACTCTCTTTCTTCTGCATATCAATGACATGCTGTCCCTTGGGTGCATTCATTGTTATGCGGATGATAGTACTCTGCATGGGAGCTATTCTGGCCGTCCAGCGGAGGGGCGAGGCGACGTGGAAGGAAAGAGACGACAACTCGTGGCGGATCTTCACCGGGACCTGGGTCGCATTGCCCAATGGGGTTCGGACAACCTGGTCGAGTTCAATGCCAGAAAAACACACAGTTTACAGCTAAGAAGTCCCCATTCCTATCCCTACCCTGTCTTCGGAACATTACGGTTCCACTAAAAGAAAGCTCAATCACAAAACCTACGTAGAGATATATATTGGGCTGGCCTCGTGGAAACTAGAATTCCTGAATATGCTGAGACTATTTCACGTCACATCAGAGATGTTTACTGTACAAGACGAAGATTCGCCCCTTCGTCGAATTCTGTTCTCACATTTGGGATGACTCCGCAAGACACCTACTAGCGTCAAAGCTATGCAGCGACGTGCTATCCGAATAATTGGTTGTCCTGAGGTGACGGGAGGCCTCAAACCGTTAGCGCAACGAAGAACCATAGCGTCCTTGGCTGCCTTCTACCGAATGTATTACGGTGAATGTTCTGAAGAGCTCGATTCAACCTAATCCTACCATCTCCTTTCCAAACCCGGACAACTCGTGCCGGGACAGAGATGCCACTCATACACAGTGGAGAGAATTTTCGCCTGAACCAAGCATTTCAAAAGATCGTTCATCTGTCGAACTATAAGAACATGGAACGACCTGCCCGCATACGTTTTTCCCTCATCTTACAATCCCGGGTTCTTCAAGAGGAGCGTGAAGAGGCACATCACAGGGCCGGCAACTTGAACCACTGTCGAAAGTCTTACAGACTGTGAGACTGGCCCCCAATCGTTAGATGCACCACGGTTTACCATCAGGGTGGTGGCGACGTCAATTTGACGAGCTTAATATTAAAAAATATAAGTTTATTTAATAATGTAGCCCTTAAAAATGAGTTAGCAAGTGATCCTTATGACCTTAAAATTATTACACTAGTCGATTATTACCTTATTTTCTTCAGAATTGCGCAGTGAAGTAGATTTACACCCTTCGGTGAAATCTTAGGATGGAAATTTGACGGGTGTAAAGGACTTTTATTTTCAAATTTATGGTCGTAAAGGAAATCTATCTCGGTAAATACAGCACTAGGGTATTTTTTTTAATCTGCCTTAGAAGATACTATAAATTCTAAGCACTTCCTCCTTGGTTTTATCAAAATAGCTCAAGAAACAAAAAAGTTAGAGTACAAAATATTTTTTTTATTTTGTTTTTTGCTTCTCCTGAAAAGTTCCGTTTCGTCCTTTACGACCTTTGAGCCCAGAGGTATCGATATGTTACTCAGAACGAGATGACCTTTTTAATCGAATTCACACCAAAAATGTGGTTCGTACATCGAATATATGATTTGTAAAACAGAAATACTAATTGTTTATCGAAAATACTAACTTGCACTCTAAATTATACAATGTTATAACGGAATAGGTTAGGTTAGGTTAGACTTTTATTTTTTTTTGATCAATAAAATTTAATTTTGTAGAGGTGACTGATTAAATTGGGGTTTTACTTAGAATAAACAATGTTCCTAAAAGTAAATTAGGCGCTGGTTTTCCTTAAAAAAGATTTAATATATTTGTGGAACTAAGAAATTATTAGATATACAATTTTGATAATAGTTATTCGTTCAATAAAACAGTTCTGCAAATACCATTAAACAGTATAATGATTTTGATTTATTTAGTGTGCATAATTAGTGTGCAAGTCAGTATTTTTGGTTTAACTTTGAAATATTTAGTTCAGGAAAAGGGAATATACAGATATCGATTTAAATACATGCCATTTAGAAATAAGTACGATGAGATTGTTCTTTTGTACAAAAATCCCCTTAAAAAGAATAAAAACCATTAAAAGAATACTAGGCCCGCGGGGCTACTAGAGCGCTTTCAATCCGCGCTTCTGTCTAAGCGAGTCTACCAGTACTCACTTTTGGATCGCCGTATTTGCTTTCTGGGCCTTACTTTCTTGTTCGATAAGCGTCGTCTGTCTTCAGTTCTATAATCTGCGGGTATTTAAAATAAAACCAACTTACCTCAGCCGGCAAGTTAGTAGCGGGACAGAAATCGTTCCTCCCATCCCCCGAGTACACGATCCTATCGTAGCTGTGAGTGGCGCACCACTGCGCTAGCGCCAGTGACTTGCACAGGTTGGTGGGACAGCGCGAGCAAGCTGTCTGGCGCATGCACGGCTCTATGTATAGCCGGCCGTGTTGGAAGAATGCGCGGTTTGTTATTATTGATGTTACTGCGTCCTGGAAAGAAAAGAAATATTCTATTCTATATTTAGTTATGGCTTTCTACCGGGGCCGATGCCGGCAACTCCGCCAAGAAAAGAAATAAATTGTATATGACAGCATACTTCAAATGTGATCCTAATGACAAGTGACATTGACAGGTGACATAACACCGAGCGTCAGAGGGGCGGCCATGCACGACATATCAGGACGTTGTCAGTCGAGTCTCGGCTTAGACCATATATCACGGGACTAGCCTTTGCGAACCACCGCATACAAAAATATTCTGCTAGTTTTCATAGCGGGTAAAGAGGGAAACACAAACACATATAAAATTTCATTATATTTAAAAATGTATTAATCGACAAACGCGTAATGGCTGTTGTGTGTTAATTTTTATTGTACAGTCAACTACAATGAAATGTACTAGTTTAATCATATAAAATGATGTACTGATGTACAGTGCTTTTTATAAAGCCAAAAGACCAAATGGTCTATTGGCTTGGCAGAAAACAATGCTTAAGTAAGGCGAATCCTGTGGTTAGATGATCTAAGAGTCTCGGTCATTATTGGTGCAACGATCGACCGGTGCGCACGCGCCCACGTGCTCTGGTGAATTGTTATATCTGTGTAGATCTAGTTAATCCTCGAAAGTTCCTTGTGTTTAGTGTTAGTTATACGATTGACTAAATGAGTGTTAACTATACCACGTGTTATTTCTTTATACCACGATTCCTGGTTTCCTCGCCCAACTACTGCTCGTTCGCTCTAACTTTGCCGCTCGGCTCCTTATTAAAGTCGAATTTTTAATTAGACGAAGTAAATTGACAGCAACTAATATCACTTCTTCATACAATGTTGCGTATTTTCTATGACGAAGTGACATTAGCTACTGTCAATTTACTTCGTCTAATTAACAATTCGGGTATACGCCTCTACGCCAGCGGCAAAGTTAGAGCGAACGGGTAGTACATATATTTGAAATGAATTTATTTATTTATAGTGCATAATTCTCATGATCTTTACAGTTTACAACTTAACACATTCCGGGACAGACCGCTTGTCGACGATACCCCGGTATCTCGCTACGTGACACGCTAAGGGCGGTGAATTTCATTTCATTACATTTGGTAAACCGTCGCTATTCGTAGCTTTCCCATAATATATCTAGGAAGCACGTGATTTAGTGTCACAACACGCGACTTTGATCGTTCGTATGTGTCACAGTAAACTCTTGTCGAGTTATTTTTCAACAAACAGGTACAGTCACCTCCAATATTGCATGGGCCCCTTAAGATCTATAATCCCATGCACATTTGAGTCCAAATTCACAAAAACTCCACTAGATGGCGCAACTTTACTCGGATATAATAGAGCATAGACACCTTAGAATCGCAAAAAAAATACTAAATGGCATATTTACATTACTCAAAAGTTTAATGAGTTGCTATTTTGACAATAATCACGTTCCTGAGATATTAAAAAATCGGCAACGCTAGATACTTGACTTCCAATGTTATCCGAGAGATGGCGTCAATTGTCAGTGCAAAGCAGTTTCGTTTCGGATTGACCATGCATTCTCAAATTCGTCTGTACATTGGGCTCATGTACCAAACATTATGTACACACCGCCGACAGCCGTAGACTACCGTACATGTTACAACGCGGCGTTGACGTCTGTGGCCGGTATTGTCGTTTCAAAAAATTGCAAGTATACATAATACGGTAGTACGTTTATAGACGGTATGATAAGATGGAGGAGAATTTGTCTTAGATCATCTAACCACAGGATGCGCCTTACTTAAGCATTGTTTTCTGCCATTGCACATGACCATTTGGTCTTTTGGCTTTATGAAAAGCCTGTACATCAGTACATCATTTTATATGATTAAACTAGTACATTACATTGTAGTTGACTGTACAATAACAATTAACACACAACAGCCATTACGCGTTTGTCGATTAATACATTTTTAAATGCAATGAAATTTAATATGTCTTTGTGTTTCCCCCTTCACTTGTACGAAAACTGGCAGAATATTTTTGTATGCGGTGGTTCGCAAAGGCTAGTCCCGTGTTATATGGTCTAAGGAATTTGTGGTGTCATATTCAAAACTTTGCAAAAAGTGGAGTGTCCCGGAACATGTTAAGCTACGTGCCTCTGTATGCCTCCTGACAGAATGCCTAGTCTTGATGCGTAGTCGCAGTTTGTTACTTGAAGGCCACATATTGGACCAAAGTGAGAAAAAACGAATCCGGGCTATGAAGATACTGCACATAGAATTTGTAGGACTTAGCCAAGAACTTTAAGCAGTGGCACAATAGATCCTATTTGATCTATTGTGATTGTCACTGATTAAAGTTGCACACAATGATGCTATGGTAAAAAAGGGTAGATATCGCATTAGCGCTCAAAAACTGTTGCGGACAAAGTCATACAATTGTTGTAATTCCATTTAGTCGGCTAATAGCTGCGAGCGAAATAAGTCGTGGTGTGGTCTGCTGCTGTGTGCAAAACGACACAGATAGCCTTCTCTTTCTTTATTAAACGTTTTGTATTCTCTATCGCATTTATAGATGAAATCTATTAGGTACCGATAGGTAAGTACGTGAAATTATAACTCAACAATAACTGAACGCTGTTTTGTATGAAGGTAGCATATCTTTACTTAAATAAATATATTTTGAAGCGCAAAAAAAAAAGAAAAATATCATTGGTTGCACAGTTTGTTGCACAGTGAGACTGGCTTTTTTATTTAAAGTGAGGAAAATCCTACATGGATGCTAAAAGCCGTCTTCTACCGACTCAAAACCATACGTATCCTACCTATGCCTACGGTTGGGAGCCCCGGGTAAGCCTTCAGAAGGATGACCCCAAAGTGAGAAAAAGTGTGTGCGTGTAACCTTTACGCGCGATTGAAGTAAAACTTCTTTGCCATTGACGGCATCAAATGTTATATAAACACTAGCTGATGCCCGCGGCTCCGCCCGCGTGGAATGTTATTCCCGGTCACTTAGGGGTATGAAAAATAGATGTTGGCCGATTCTCAGACCAACTCAATATGCTCACAAAATTTCATTAGAATCGGTCAAGCCGTTTCGGAGGAGTACGGGAACGAACATTGTGACACGAGAATTTCTATGCATTCGAATTTTGAATAGCGGAAACGTATTCCGCTATTCAAAATTCAAATAGTAAGCGTTACTTCCGTCAAAAAAAAAATCTGAGATACTCCTTAGTGGCGCGGTCGCGCCTAAAGAAGTTTTACTTCAACTAGCTTTCAGGCAAGAAAAGTCACTCTCTCGAATAATATAATATCTATGTAATAATCATAGATTTAGAATTTTTCGCTACTCTCAAATTAGATACACATAGCGTGCGAGCGAGACCTCATTTACCAGTACACATAGCTCGAGAGGAAAAGAGATAGCAACTTGTGTACTCTTAATTTATCACCCTAGCACCCGTGGTGATAATATGTCATTCATATTTTACAATATTCTGTAGTGATCTTACGAATAAAATGGAAAATTTGTGTATATCTGGATCGCGGGTGTACTTCTCAGATTTGGTCTAAATTTATTGCAGTTATTTGGTACCTTCTGTGTACTATTACGTACCTCTCCTGAAAATCTGTGTACCTACGTCCGTACAATGATATTTTAAATATTAGTTACACCCGCCATCCTGATGTCAGAACCGCGGGTGTACTGTTAAACAGTGTACGCAGTGTACCAAGTTATATATATTGGTTAAATACATTTGGTACCTCTTGTGTACCTCATGAAACAAGTGTTAAACCAATCAAATGCGCTTTACTTTCTGAGAAATTAAAAAAAAACCTTATTGTACGTCTGCGACCTAACCTAACCTAACCTATCCAAGTCGAGTTTTTAACCATAATAAGTGAATGGTTAACATCCCGACTTAGAGTACCTCGACTTGGATAGGTTAGGTTAGAAGGCTAAGGCGGGAGCGAAGCGGAGCGGAGCTCCCGCCTTAGTCTTCGTGGTTATTTTTTTTTATAACCATTCAACACCAACATGTCCCATAAATCCCACACTTCAATATGTGCAGCAAGTTCTACCAAGTGCCATCAACCAACAGTATAAATAACAACGAAAGTTGACATTCTGCGAAGGTTTTTTTAATTTCTCAGAAAGTAAAGCGCATTTGATTGGTTTAACACTTGTTTCATGAGGTACACAAGAGGTACCAAATGTACATAACCAATATATATAACTTGGTACACTGCGTACACTGTTTAACAGTACACCCGCGGTTCTGACATCAGGATGGCGGGTGTAACTAATATTTAAAATATCATTGTACGGACGTAGGTACACAGATTTTCAGGAGAGGTACGTAATAGTACACAGAAGGTACCAAATAACTGCAATAAATTTAGACCAAATCTGAGAAGTACACCCGCGATCCTGATATACACGAAAATTTAATATTTTCTACGATGGTGTCGAGTTCAGTGTGTGAATTTGATATTAAATAACATATAATAGACTAGCGGCCCGCTCCGGCTTCGCACGGGTATACAGTATTAGGTACTCCACTATTTAATGGATGTTATTATACATATAAACCTTCCTCTTGAATCACTCTATCTATTAAAAAAAAAACCGCATCAAAATCCGTTGCGTAGTTTTAAAGATTTAAGCATACAAAGGGACATAGGGACAGAAAAAGCGACTTTGTTTTATACTATGTAATGATATTCATTTATTCATTTTCACACATAGATAAGCGCAAAGGTTTCTTTTTTGGTTTCGTTTTCTATTTGACACTGTTTATCTTGTACATTCTAAATCTATGGTAATAATTACCTGCCTCTGTTTGAACCGATGAAAATAATTTCAAACGTAATCAGAAATCGTTTCATTTACATAATGTGTCAACTTCTAAGAGCCAGTAAACGGAATAGCACGCTTCACTTGAGCTATAGGTGATAATTATATTATTGTTCAGAGGCTAAATGGTTTGTTTGTATGACTGTCCGTACATGTAGGTACGTAGATTTATCACTTTTTTTTAACGTGAGGGAAAATCCTTTATGGATGCTATGTCGGACTCCTACCGACTAAAAAAGCTTACGTAACGCCCAACAGCCTACGGTTGGGAGCCCCGGGGTAAGCCCTCGGAAGGATGTCCCAGGACTCCCAACAGACCTACGGCTACCACTGCGGCCTCGCCTAGGGAGTGGTTCGGGTGCTATCCCGCGTCTTTGGGGGGTTTCGGGTGTGATCCCGCTCCTTAGGGGGGGCGGCGTTAATCCCTCACGTCACGCTGCCGTCATGAGCCTGCTTCTGTAATGACGGTGAGCAGCCCTCTCACCGTCCTCAGGCTCCCGAAAAATTCATATATCAACCAGGATTTGAACCGGTGGCATCAAGCGCCGCGGCAATGAGTATACACGCTAAGCTAATCTGCTATTAGCTAATCTGCTATTAGCTAATCTGCTATTTGCTAATCTGCTATTTAGTTTTATTACTACTATCATCTTTGCTCTATAATAGGCTCCCGACACGATCATGCCTTGCAATTGTCAATCACGTAAAATATGAATGGAAGTTGCTTCAGTGTGCGTGATTGCTTTGCATGTGTGTGTGCATCTTAGATCATCTAACCACAGGATGCGCCTTACTTAAGCATTGTTTTCTGCCATTGCACATGACCATTTGGTCTTTTGGCTTTATGAAAAGCCTGTACATCAGTACATCATTTTATATGATTAAACTAGTACATTACATTGTAGTTGACTGTACAATAACAATTAACCCACAACAGCCATTACGCGTTTGTCGATTAATACATTTTTAATTGCAATGAAATTTTATATGTCTTTGTGTTTCCTCCTTCATTTGTATGAAAACTGGCAGAATATTTTTGTATGCAGTGGTTCGCAAAGGCTAGTCCCGTGTTATATGGTCTAAGGTGTGCATCGACGTATACGTGCACATGACATTCTACGTTATTGACAATTGCCAATTGATCATTTCGGGACCCCTTTAGGTACATTCGTACATTGCCAGAACATTTTTCTTATTTAAATCGGTTAATAACTGTCAGTATTCAATAAGTACCTATTTATAACATATCTGATATTAATGGATATTTTAGATACTAAGGATAATGATGGTAAATTACTACGCAGGCACTAACTGTCTGCGAGGAACGCAGCGAGGACACAGCGCTCCACACACTGGTGGAGTGCACGGCGTGGTCAGGTCCTTGTGGCAGGTCTAGTGGGACACCGCTGTCTCTTGCTGTGAGCAGGTCATGCTCGTAAAGGAAGCGGCGGGGAGGGAGCGGGAGAGAACTCACCAACCCGAGTTTCCCAGACTTGTCTTCGCCCAAGACTATCGTCCTCCATGACCGGGGGCCTGAGGACGGTGAGGGGGCTGCTCACCCTCCTTACAGAAGCAGGCCCATGACGGCAGCGTGTCGTGTAAGATTCACGCACGCCACTCGCCTCAAGAAGCGAACAACGAACAACCACCCAAAGAAGTCGGATAGCACCCGAACCCCCCCTAGGTGAGGCCGCAGTGGTAGCCGTAGGTCTATCATCCTTCCGAGGGCTTACCCGGGGCTCCCAATCGTGAGCAGTGGCACGGGGCGAAAATTCCATACAAAAATATTGTGAATGCTTGAATCAAGCTTGAATGTGTGTGTGAGTATACTAGGGACACTGGCTATGGAAATAAAATAATAAGGAACAGAACGCAATCTCATGTATGTAGGTACTTTTTTTAACCGACTTCCAAAAGGAGGAGGTTCTCAATTCGTCTGTATGTTTTTTTTTTATGTTTGTTACCGGCACATCGCTTGAAAGAGTTATCCGATTTTGATGATTCTTTTTTTATTTGAAAGCTGGTGCTTCCCATGTGGTCCCATATACAGGAAGTCAGAATCTGATGCGGGGATCCTGGAGAAATCGAAGAAATCCCTCGAATCGAGGGAATTCCTTAACGATTTACAGCAGTTACCTTGTGTTTGGGCGTGATTAATTTGTATTGGGGAGAACATTACCCCTAGACAGATATAATTTCAGTCTAACCGTCACTGAAAATCATGAAAAAAAAATTTTTAACAAAAAAAAAACCGGATTTAAACAAAAACTAAAAATTGAAAAATAAAATTAACTTAGCACAAAGTAATAGGTAGTATATTTAGTTTTATCAGATATTATTGACTGTAATACTGAAGTCGGTGCCAATATTTCTATGAGAGATTAATAATATCTACCTAAACCTATAGTTTTACTTGGCGCCGATTTCAGTATTACAGTCAATAATATCTGATAAAACTAAATATACTACCTATTACTTTGTGGGATGCGGGGTCCTACTAACATCTTAAGGACCCCAATGGGTCGGATCCTCCTCGTGGTGCATCCTGGGCAACGGAGTAGCGACCACTCCCCTTCCTCTGTGGGGGAGTTGTGCTACTCTGGCTAATTCCGGCCGAGGCGGGAGTAACCCACCTGTGGGTGCTCGGTGGTGTGTGTTGCTGCCGGCCGTGCCGTTATTCACGTTCGGCAGCAGCAGTGCTGGGTCGCCGTCGCTTCGCCACCTTTGCTGGCGAGACGATGGCGGCCAAGTGGGAGAGGCACTGCGTGGGGGGCGGGAGTTTGGGTAAATGCTCCCACCCTGCCATGCAGTTCGGGCTGCCGGCCGTGAATGACGGCGCGACCGGCGGCAACAGTGCTGGGCAGCTGTCACCTCGCCAGTTGACGAGGTGATGGCGGCAATGCGGGAGGTGCACTGTGCGGGGGAGCGGGAGTAACGGATAATGCTCCCGCTCTGCCGTGCAGTTCGGGGGCGCCGCGGTGAGGAGTCACTGCGCGCCCCCGATTGTTTCTTGACCGTGGGCGTAAGGTCGGAGGACCCCGCCCACCAACGGTCACATGGCGGTGGGCACCTTTCCCGTGTTCCGGGGGTGCCCATTAGCGCACGCCTGCGCCAGCCGCTCTCTGTCTCCTCTATCACAGAGGGGCGCTCGAGAGCGGTGCAGGCGTGGTCTTCAGCTCCTTAGGGAGCTTTGGGGAGCCGCCCATCTGGCTCCCCCGAGGAGAGCCCCGAAGAAACGGGGCGCCCCTAGCCGGGTCGACGTGAATAATCTTTTGATATCCCTCGGCCCGGCTAAAGGGTGAGGAGGAACACCGCGGGGTTTAGTGGGTAGGACGGTCCATTCCGGACCGGGCCGGGAGTCCCACACACCATCCCAGCTGCCCCCGCAGCTGGGATGAAGGCGCGTAAAGGCGTTCCCCGCGTCAACAAAAAAAAAAAAAAAACCTATTACTTTGTGCTAAGTTAATTTTATTTTTAAATTTTTAGTTTTTGTTTGAAGTCGGTTTTTTCAAATCTACCCTCGGCTAAGCACAAATTAAACCAAAGCAATAGCACAAAGTACGTAGGTAGTAATACGTAATGCAACGCAGTGACACTCTCTCAAGTACTAACACGGCAATAGACACATATACTTTGGTAGGGGGATGGGGAAGCTTACTCAGTGGGACCAGGGAATTGCCGATCTGTATGTAATACTATTATATTATCTTTGGCAGTAGGTTAGAAACGTCTTGTTTTTAGTCGGTAAAAGTTTTCCTTTCGTGAAAAAAAGAACTATTACATCGCCAGAGCCATTTTCTTATCTAAATTGGTTCATAAATTGCAGTTATGAATGTGATATAACCGCAGTAGTCATTAACTATAAGTACCTAATTACTACCAGCAAGCATATAGTCCATTTAAGGTTGCAATCAATCAATCAATCATATCAGCCTATGGTAGTCCACTCCTGGACGTCGACGACCCTTAGGGTCCGTTCACACAGACCGGCTCGGAGAGCATCGGCGCTTTTCTATTCACACAGATCGGATCGTATACGCTCGGAGTTAGTCGGAGCGGAGCCGCCAACTATTTCACATAGACCGGCTGGAAGCGATTGAAAGAGCCGGTCGGATGCGCTCGCAACCGGTCGGATGCACTCGCAGCCGGTCGGATGCACTCGCAGCCGGGTGGATTCACTACAAAGGCAATACCAGTATTCCACGCAGTCCAAGTTTTGTTTTCGGTGTTAACGTGTGCTTTTCGGAACATGGATTTACATAGCTCCGATGAAAAAATTATTAATTTTTACTCTGTCATGTTTTCGTGTAAGTGCACATAACTGTTCTGTTCAAATTGTGCTATCAAAATGGTGATCGGCAGCGCGAGCGAGAAAGAGCATGCAATCGGAGCAGAACGGCTGCGCAAACGAGAAAAAGTACGCGACCGGAGCATTCGGAGCTGGTGAGCTCCTCTTATTACTTCTCACCAAGCGCGTTCAAGCATTCTTAATGACAAAAGCAGTGCACATGCCAAAATAAACCTTACTTCAAATACTAAAAACTCTGTTTTCAACGTGATAAGAATCTGCTCTCCTCTCCAAACCGGTCTGTGTGAACGGACCCTTAGGCACGTCAAGCGGAGCGTGAAGAGGCCCATCTTAGGCCTTCAACACACAAAAGTTATTGGGCATAAACGCAACGGGCCAGTCTCAAGATCCATTACTTGGATTCAGCCAAGACCAAACGACTATTGGCAGTCCTGGGGTATCCTTCCTCAGGCTTACCCGGGGCTCCGAACCGTAGGCTGTTAGGTAGGATACGTGTGGTTTTTAGTCGGTAGGAGTCCGGCATAGCATCCATGTAGGATTTTACTCACGTTAAAAAAAACTAAACGACTACCTAACTAAAGGAGATTTTTTTTCTGTCTCGAACAGGACTCGAACTGCGTCTTCTTAGTGTCAGTTGAGAGTAGTGTCTACGTGGTCCAACGGTTAGGGCGTCTGGCTCGGCAAGCGATAAGATGCAGGTTCTAAGTCCTTCTCGAGACCAAAAATTTATTTCACATTCAATTTGTAAGCCCCGTCACCTCAATTCATCCCGAGGGTGTCGTAAGAGGCGACTAAAGATACACTTTCGCAAAACGATCCATTGCGTAGAGAAGGAAAACTCGAAATGAAACTCTGTTGTCAGTAAAATGACAATCGTTAAACCAAGTTGAAGACCTTATGGGCGGCTTGAAAAATTTCAACTGCGGGTAGTCAATAGGCTCACCACCTATTACGTGGGACTTAAACTATAAAGTGAAATGTCACCGTATACTAATGCCTCTGCATACCCCTTAGGTGATTAAGGCGTGATTATATGTATGTAAATTTGAAAACGCTACATTATACAATTTATACATATACATATATAGTCACGCCTTTATCCTCGAAGGGGTAGGCAGAGGCATAGTATACGCCCACAATTCACCTTATAGTTTTATGTCCCACGTAATAGGTGGTGAGCCTATTGGTGTGTTGAAATGGACAGGCGCAGGTCGCCGCGACCCGCAGTTGAAATTTTTCAAGCCGCCCACAAGGCCCTTGAAAAATTTCACCTGCGGGTCGCGGCGACCTGCGCCTGTCCATTTCAACACAACTTGGTTTAACGATTGTCATTTTACTGACAACCGGATTTCACTTCGAGTTTTCCTTCTCTACGCAATGGATCGTTTTGCGAAAGTGTTTCCTTAGTGGCCTCTTACGACACTCTCGGGATATTTTGGTGTGGCGACATTTTGTACTCTTACCCGTCGCCACAAGGGGCTACAATATTCCATAATATAAAAAATTTAAAAATGAATCGCAAAATGTGTTGGTAAGCGCATAACTTCAGAACGGGTGGACCGATTTCACTAATTCTTTTTTTGTTGTGTAAGGTATTGTCAGGAGAAGGTTCTTATGGAAGAAAAAATATTGTATTCCCACGGGAACGGGAACTACGCGGGTGAAACCGCGTGACGTCCTCTAGTATTCCATAATTATCCTTACCAGTAACCCATGAACCTTCAACCAATGCTGCACGAAGACGCTGTTAGCATCGGTAAGCACCAGTATGTCCCAACCTTCAGCAGCCAGCGTCGTGAACAGCTGTTCGATGCCCGGGTTGGCTCGCATGGACGCTATGGCTGACAGGATCTCATCCTGGCTGAAGCCGGAGGTGAAGGCGTGTTCGAAGACCTGGGGAAGAGGGAGAGATTGGAGTTTGTACATGGAAGATATTTTAAAAATTTTAATTGTAGGGCGTTTTCTAATCGATACTGAAGCCGAAAATGTAATTTAAATCTTTCATGTACCTATGTCTGTATCCCGAATAAATATCACTATGTACCTACTATCGCCGAAACTACTGAATCGATTTAAATGAAACTTGGTACAGTCTGAGCTTATGATCCGAGGAAGGTTCTAGATTACTTTCGATCCCGATTTTTTGCGCAGTTCCTTTGGGAGAGGGGATGAAAGACCTAATGGTTTTTCAGTAGTAACTTCACAACGCATAGTCTTGATTTCAAAAATGTATAGCGTATAGTAGTTTTTTTATAGTGTCATAAAGGGAGTACTTTAAGGATTGTTTCACACAAGTTTTAATGTTGAGAGTTTTGTAGTTCAGATATGACAGATATCTCAACTTTCTCTAAACCTACAATTCAAGAATTTCTTTGAATGTGTCATTCTAAATTGGCGTGTTTGCCTAATCATTAAAGAGCGTAATGATTGAGGGTTTTCTAAAATACTTCAGTCCACGCCTGGGCTGAATTGTTTTAGAATAGACTTAATGTTTTAAACGCTTTTATGATTAAGCATACAGGGCAGTTTCACACGCGCTTCTAGGAGACAGATGAAAAAATACCTCTCCTTTCATAGGCCTTATGTGACATAAACGAAGTTGCGAGGGTCAACTAGTCAATACATATAATAAAACTGTAGAGGGTCGAGAGTCTGTACATGGAAGATATTTTGAAAATTTTAATTGTAGGGCGTTCTCTAAGCGATACTGAAGCCGAAAATGTAATTTAAATCTTTCATGTATGTCTGTATCCCGAATAAGTATCACGCCGAAACTCCTGTGTCAATTTGAATGATACTTGGCACAATCTGAGCTTATGCTCCGAGGAAGGTTCTAGGATACTTTTGATCCCGATATTTAGCGCGGTGCCTTCAGGAGAGGGGATGAAAGAGAAAATGGTTTTCAGCTATAATTTCTTACCGCGGCGCGTGGTTCGATTTCAAATATTTTTTTGGTGTCAGAAAGGGAGTAATTTAAGCATTGTTCAACACAAGTTCGGTGTCGTAGTTCAGAAATTAGGGAATTCTCAACTATGGCTAAACCTAGAATTCTATCTCGGGAATAAGTTCCCGCTTCCCGCAGGCATTTATTGCCGAGATAAAAAGTACCCTATGTGATATTCCAGACTATAATGATTCTCTGTACCCTCAGCCAGATCCGTTCAGCCACAGTTATACTGTGGTTCAGCCGTTCGAGCGTGAAAGAGTAACAAACATCCACACATCTACACTTACAAACTTTCGCATTACAGGAATATTAGTTTGTAACTGAATTTTGTTAAAGAAAACAAGGTATGTGCCGGGCGATGCCGGGAGCCACAGCCATTAGCTCAGTAAAAATCACATGCTCAATGAAATATAATCTACCGCGCGTAATTTGATTATCTAATTGGCTTTGCGCCAGGAAAGAGCTCTTTGATGTTCCAAATATAGGTACCTACCTAAGTACAAACATTTCCGCTGATCACCTGCTCAAGATCGTGCCTCTCTTTTCTCAAATAGCTCACAGTGCTAACAAGTAAAACACGTGTTTCCCTCATCTTACAATCCCGTGTTCTTTAAGAGGAGCGTGAAGAGGCACATCACAGGGCCGCCAACTTGAGGACCACTGTCAGAAGTATTACGGACTGTGAGAGTGGCCCCCAATCAGGCCTGATGGCGTCAATTGACGAGCTTTATATAAAAAAAAAGAAAATAATGTGTGCAATTTTCCACATAAATTAACTTTTTTTAGGCGTGGAAATCCTTAAGGCGAAGTGCAATTGTGTCTCAAGCGATTCGGAGGGGGTGAAGCAGACGCAAGATGTTCGGGAAGCTCCGTGCGTCGGAAACGTTTTCGCGCGTTAACCCGTTCACTACGCAATTGAAATCATTGACAGAAGTACAAGTTTACATAACAATTTTTTTCGCCCTGTTTAGATAAACCTCTTTAGATCTTCTACTCGTGAGCAACTACGTAATTGATTTTGATGCAATTGTTATCACTAACATGTAATGAAATTTATTTTCATAACTAGCTGAGCCCGCAACTTCGTTTACGTCACATAAGGTGTATGAAAGGAAAGGTATTTCTTCATCAGAGTCATCAAGCAGCGTCTGAAACTGCCCTGTTTGCTTAATCATAAAAGAGCTTAATGATTAAGTCTATTTTTAAAACAATTCAGTCCACGCCTTCTCACATTCAAAGAAACCCCTACAATTAAAATTTTCAAAATATCTGATTCTTAAAAGTGTTATAACTCTTTTATTTCTAAACCGATTTACATAAAACAAACGCTAAATGTTAACTGGAGCAAACCTCAACACAATACAAAAATCCGCATTGCAATCGGTTGAGCGGTTACTGAGATTAGCGTGCACAACCGTACAGACAAACAGATATACAGACATACAGACATACAGACAAACAGACAAAAATTCTAAAAATCATTGTTTTGGGTTCTATTGCGTTCATAAAGCCCCCCTATAATATTTTTTCTTATTTATCTTCCATGTACAGACTGCGACCTGTTACGATTTTATTATGTATTGATTGATTGATGATGATTGATGATAAGAATAGAACATAATATATTTAAGAAATACTTCAATTTATTTTTTTACCTGTGACGATTTTTGCCAGGTTTATTGAAAAAGTAAGAATCTGCTGCCCCTATCCTTTGTTTATATTTTTTGGTACTTCCTTAAAAGGAAAAAGGAGGGTTCTGTACAAAAAAAAGACTGAAAAATATACCTGTATGGAAGCCCTCCTTAATTTATTTTTCTGTTCGGTTTCTGTAGGATTCGTAAATTTCAAATGCCTAGCTATTGCAGTGGTGCATAAGATGACAGATCGATAGTCTCAGTAATAGGGTCGCGTTATTACAGATTATTTATACTGTTGGCACTTGGTGGAACCTGCAGCGCATATTGAATAACCACCACTTGTAATGTTTTACAGCATTTATTTACTCTACACCTGACCGCTTTTGCCTCTTAGCATTTTCAAAAGGCAATACTTTCTCCTCGTTCCATTTTTACCCTTTGGATACGGAACTGTAAAAACGGCCGAGGTTCAAGTTGGACTGGCACACTGATGAGGATTTCATAACAAAAAAAAACGCCAGAAGATTACGTGGTATGGGAGTAACCTTATTTTTTCTTTTTCTAGTGTTATTATAGTTGTTACAGCGGTAGCATCTTCTTTCTTCTTCTTCTTCTCTTCTTCTTCTTCTTTGAAATCTCTCTTCTCTCTCTTCTCTTTGAAATGTATTACTGCCTAGTTCATGAGATACAGATGGACAAACGGACTTCGAAGTCTCAGTGATAGGGTCCCGTTTGGCTAAGAAAACGAAGAATATACAAAAACTAATATTGCTATTTGCATATATGCAAGGGTGTAAAGGAATAAATTTCGATACTAGTTATTTAAACTAGACTAGGCTTTAGTCCTGTCCAAATGATTACCATTTCCTAAATTAAACATTCTACGTTTCACTTCGCATAGCTATTGCCCGCAGCTTCAGCTGTGTAGAATTCTGTTCGCGTTCCCTTCTACCATTGGGTCATATCCAGGGATAAAATAGCCTTTATGCTATTTTCTAAATTATCTTACGTTACTTAATATTATAAATGCGAAAGTTTGTGAGTGTAGATGTTTGTTACTCTTACACGCTCTAACCGCTAAACGGATCTAGCTGAAATTTAGTACAGGGGTAGATATAGGCCTGGAATAACACATAGGCCGCTTTTTATCCCGGCAATCAGTTCCCACGGAAAGCGGAAACGGGAACAAAACTAGACGCGGGCAGAGCTGCGGGCGTCAGCTAGTGTATAATATGTCCAAGAATACATTGCAGTCTGGAAAAGCATAAAATAATTATAATAGGCCATCAATTTCAGCCAGGTCTGCTCAACCGTTGGAACGTGATTTTGTCACTAACATCTTCACAGACTTTCATATATCATAATTAAATAATTCGTAAGTCATATTAAATCATCAGGCCTTTTCAGTAACATATATTCACAAAATCATCTTCTAGCGCATAACATAGTACCACTATCCATTGAACATTGTATTACTATTTTACATGATGGCTTAAAAACAAAGTAAGGGTTGTATTGACTGTATCGGGTTGTATGTAAGCTGTTCATTTTCAGTTCACTGTTGGTTAAAATTCAAACTGAGGTGACGGGAGGCCTCGAACCGTTTTGGCGCAGCGAAGAACCATAGCGTCCTTGGCTGACTTCTATCGAATGTATCACGGCGAATGTTCTGAAGAGCTCTTCAACCTGATCCCACCCTCTTCTTTCCGATCCCGAACAACACGTGCCGGGCAAAGATGACACTCACACACAATGGAGAGAATCTTCACCAGAACTAACCGTTTCAAAAGATCGTTCCTCTGTCGAACTATAAAAACATGGAACGAACTGCCCGCTCTCGTGTTCCCCTCATCTTACAATCCCGGGTTCTTCAAGAGGAGCGTGAAGAGGCACATCACAGGGCCGCCAACTTGAGGACCACTGTCAGAAGTGGCCCCCAATCGCTAGATGCGCCACGGCTTTCCATCAGGCTGGTGGCGACATCAATTTGGCGAGCTAAATATAAAAAAAAATAAACTCATACTTACAACTTCAAATTCAATACCTACCTACATCAACTACGACGTTCGAGTAGTAAAGTAAGACTACGAGAATATCAACAATACGCAATACGTGCCTTGAAAGCTGTAATGTTGGATAAAAGAATACCAATTTTTTGAGTTTATTTTATTATGTACTCAATTAATGTTTATTCCTACCTGTTATATTGTAAATTTAGGAGAATTGGCCCACTGATTTATCAGTCATTAGTATTATACTCGTTATGACATTGATTTTACTTAAATATTAATTTAAATAATGTACATGTTATACGCTGGGTCAGGGCGTCACATACATGAGCGCATTTATAGGTGAATCTTCTGGCATTCATCTATTATGTGGCATCAGGCAAACTTTGTATTGGAAAGTATGAAAACGTTAAGTACTATAACTTATATAATACACCAAAGAAACTTCCCCAAACAGATGCGATATTTTTACGCTCTTGATCTTAAGCCTTGAATACTTCCTTTTTTCGTTTTTTTATGACCTATTTTCGCTACTACGGCAGCGAATTACGTCAGCGGGCGTGACAAAGTTGCATACGGGTGTCCTCAACGAAGCCTGTCGGCTGACTGAGCGGGCTCTGTGAGGTGGCTGATAGCGGCAAAATGCACTCCCACTCAACAAAACGTTTTTTTTTATTAAAACAATATGTTTTTAATTAATAAATAACTGCATAGGACCTCGAGGTAACTTATTAGGGACATGGAAATAAAAAATTAGTGTGGTACATTATATAACTACTGAATGAAATTGATTATAGTCAAGGCGGTCACAGGTAAATTTACAGATTCGAGGGAACTTTGGGATTATTTTCTATCGAGCCGAATTTACTCAATCGTGGTTCGGAGAACTGACATCCCTAGTCAATATACTTAATAATAATTATCCATTTAAAAAATTGTGAAATCTTTGTTAACACCGTTGCAAAATTGGTTCGAAATATGTCAAAATTATGTATTTTGAGTCCCACTTCACCTTAATGGATGTCATGCAGGACTCTTACCGACTAAAGCCTCGGAAGGATGTCCCAGGATACCATTAATAATTAGGTACTAATTAGCACAAATCGACAAAAGAATAATGTGTATCAATAGAAGGAAAATGTGTGGAAGGTTTGCAAGCAGTGAGAGTGGCCCCACCTATGTATATGGCCTTAAAGTCGAATTTTTAATTAGACGAAGTAAATTGACAGCAACTAATGTCACTTCGTCATAGAAAAGCAACATTGTATGAAGAAGTGACATTAGTTGCTGTCAATTTACTTACTTCTTCTAATTAAAAATTCGACTGTAGACAGGCAGGCGACGCGGCGACGCAGTATCATTTTGGGACGACGAATTGTAAATTATATTAATTTTTCAATTGTTTCTTTAACTTATAAAAAAATATTTTTTTAATTGGCAAGAACGAAGCCATGTTACGTGCTCACGTTAAAAAATAAAAAAAGGGCGGGAAATCGACGTCTTTCGAACAAAAACAGATCTTTCATCTTTTTCTTTACTAATATAGGAGGTATGCACAAGAACCTCAACGTAGTCCACCACCATCTCGAAACTGCGAAGCCGACACTCTTTTTCTTGACGGAGACGCAGATTTCATGCCCGGGCGATACATCTTACTTAATGTACCCTGGCTATAAGCTTGAGTACAACTTCAAGCCGAAAGCCGGGGTATGTTTGTACGTCCGTGATGATGTCTGCTGTCGCCGTCTCACAAGCCTTGAAGACAGGGACCTGTCTACGTTATGGGCGCGCGTGGATCACGGGGGCCACACTCGGATCTACGCGTGCGTGTACAGGTCTCACAGCGGTAACACAGACACAGTTCGCCTTTTTGACCACCTGCAACAATCGACTGACAAGGTGATTGAGCAGTATCCCTCTGCGGAGATGGTGATTCTGGGGGATTTCAACGGTCATCATGTTGACTGGTTGGGCTCCCGGATAACCAACTTTGCGGGGAATGCTGCTCACGAATTTGCCCTGACCTATGGGTTCTCACAACTGGTTAAATCCCATACGAGAATACCAGACAAGGTGAACGAGCATAGTGCATTGCTGGACCTCCTGCTGACAACGCGTCCGGATGGATACACCGTCTCAGTGGATGCTCCGCTCGGTTCGTCGGACCACTGTATCATTCGGGCGCATGTGCCTCTCGCAAGGCCTGAACCACCTCGGCCCAAGGAGTGGCGACATGTGTGGCACTATAAGTCAGCAGACTGGGATGGACTGCGGGAGTTCTTCGCGTCGTACCCGTGGAGGCGGCTTTGTTTTGCCTCAGACGATCTGGATTCCTGCGCTGCAGCAGTCGCTGAGGGGATCTTGGAGGGCATGGAGTGCTTCATTCCCAACCGCTGGATCCCTGTGGGAGCAAAAAAGCGACCGTGGTTCAATCGGCTCTGCAGAGAAGCTTTGATGCTGAAGGAATCTGCCTACAGAGCCTGGACCACGGCTCGTGCAAATTCAGATCCTAACATCTCTGATGTAAAACGCAAATTAAATGCCGCCTCGAGGGCCAGCAAAAATGCAATTGTCATGGCTAAATTCGACTTCGTCGGCAGAATTGGTGAGCGGCTAGCGGGGTACCCTTCAGGGAGTCGTGAATTCTGGTCGCTTGCCAAAGCTGCCGAGGGAAACTTCTGTAAGTCTGGTTTACCACCTTTGCTTAAACCCGACGGTAGTCTCGCCCAGAGTGCCAGGGAGAAGGCCGACCTTCTGGGTTTTCTATTTGCCTCTAACTCGACCATGAGCGACGGGGGTGCTGTGCCGCCGGACGTTCCGTGGTGTGGAACTTCCATGCCGGAAGTTAAATTTACGCAGCGGGACGTCCGACGGGAGCTTCGTTCTCTGGACGTTCATAAGTCGAGTGGGCCGGACGGTATACCCGCGGTGGTACTTAAGCAGTGTGGTCCAGAGTTGTGTCCGGTACTTACACGTCTTTTCACGCTTTCATATTCCATGCGACAAGTCCCGGCGTCGTGGAAGATCGCGTATGTGCATCCTGTGCCCAAGAAGGGTGATAGGACCGACCCGGCCAATTACAGGCCTATAGCCGTCACCTCCCTATTGTCTAAGGTGATGGAGCGTGTAATTAATACACAGCTCCTGAGGTACCTTGAGGAAAACGACCTGCTCAGTGACCGGCAGTACGGTTTCCGTCACGGTCGCTCGACGGGCGATCTTCTCGTGTGCCTCACACACCGATGGGCGACGGCTATCGAGAGTAAGGGCGAGGCTCTAGCAGTGAGCCTCGACATTTCTAAAGCCTTTGACCGGGTCTGGCACCGTGGTCTTCTTAAAAAATTGCCCTCCTACGGACTGACCGAGAGATTATGCGGATGGGTGTCCAGCTTTTTGGCCGGTAGAAGCATCAGGGCTGTTGTCGACGGCAGCTGTTCTGACTGCATGGCCATTAACGCTGGAGTACCGAAAGGGTCAGTGTTGTCCCCTACTCTGTTTCTGCTGCATATCAATGACATGTTGTCTATTGACGGCATTCATTGTTATGCAGATGACAGTACGGGGGACACTTGTTACACAGGCCGCCCCGGTATCTCTCGGGACGCAGTGGAAGAGAGTCGTGAACAGCTTGTGTCTGAAATCGAGGCTACTCTTACTAGAGTGTCCGATTGGGGTAGACAAAACCTTGTCCAGTTCAACCCTTCGAAGACACAGGCGTGTTTCTTCACCGCTAAGAAAGCCCCAATTACTGTAGCGCCACAATTCCAGGGCACATCTCTTTCCATCTCTAAAAGTACAGGGATCCTTGGTGTTGACATCTCCAGTGACGTTCAGTTCCGCAGTCATTTGGAGGACAAGGCCAAGCTGGCGTCCAAGAAGCTCGGTGTGCTCAACAGGGCGCGGCGGTACTTTACTGCGGCGCAAACACTGCTTCTCTATAAGTCGCAAGTGCGGCCACACATGGAGTACTGCTGTCACCTTTGGGCGGGGGCACCCGAATATCAGCTTCGTCCATTTGACTCGGTGCAGAGGCGAGCTGTGAGAGTTGTCAACGATCCTATACTGACAGGTGGTGTTGAACCTCTTCGCGACAGGAGAGACTTTGCCTCCTTATGCGTGTTCTACCGCCTGTACAATGGTATGTGCTCTGAGGAATTGTTTGACATGATGCCCACGGCTACGTTCTATCATCGCACCGCTCGCCATAGACAGGGATTTCATCCTCACACCCTACGTCCGGAGCGTTCGAGCACGGTTAGATCCGATAGGGGTTTTCTTCCGCGAACGCTTAGGTTGTGGAATGATCTTCCTGCCTCGGTTTTCCCAAACGCCTACAGTATGGGGTTCTTCAAAAGGGGTCTAAGAAGGTTTTTACAGGGTCGGCAGCGCGAGTGTGGCGCCTCTGGTGTTGCAAACGTTCATAGGCTGCGGTGACCACCAGTCCTTCTGGTGGGCCGTATGCTTGTCTGCCACCTTAGTGGTATAAAAAAAAAAAAAAAATATTATATAGAGGTAACGTTATTGAGTTTGTGACGTTGTAAGGGGTAATCTCTGGATCTACGGAACCGATTTTCAAAATTATTTCACCAATAGGAAGCTACGTTATTGTGGAGTGTCATAGGCTATAAATCATCACACTACAATGAATAGGAGCTGAGCAGCAATGAGAAACGTAACACAAACGAAGTTGTGAGGGTCAGCTAGTAATATTACTCTGCCTCTGTGGCGCAGTCGGTAGGGATACCGCCTGCGGCACTGGAGGTCGTGGGCTCGATTCCCACCGGAGACAAATATTTGTGTGACCCATGTCTCAAGAGTCTGAGTGTTTCTATGTATTATATGTATGTATTTAAAAGTATATAAGTATTAATATCCGTGGTCTGATACCCATAACACAAGCAGGTTATTCCTAGCTTACTTTGGGATCAGATAGCGATGTGTGAAATGTCCGTGAATATTTATTTATAAAAAAAAAGTAGTAAAGAAGTACAAAATTATATATAACTAGCTGCTAAATAAAATATTAAAATTTCATCTAAATCGCTTCAGCGATTCAGGCGTGAAAGCGTAACAGACAGACAGAGTTTACTTTCGCATTTATAATATTAGTAGAGATTTAGTATGGCATCGTTGAAGGCCAAAGTATTGAATTTGTGCCAAAAGCTATATAGATACATGAATTCATGAAATTAAAAAAAAATAACCTTGAGTTTTTTTATAGCATAGACAAGGGTGATGCCATTGAATGTTCTATAATTAATCGAAGGCTACAGATGGCAGAAATAGAATGCCTAAATAACATCGTACTTTCAGCAACCGGATAAGAGGAGGGTTCTGTACGGAAAAACGGATAAAAATCACTTTTTTTTTCGTGAGGGAAAATCCGACAAAAAATTCCCACGTGTCCTGCTAACAGCCAATGGTTGAGAGCCCCGGGTAAGCCCTCGGAAGGACACTCCAGGACTCTTAACAGACCTACGACTTTACGTGAGGTTTTTTAGTCGGTAAGAGTCCGGCATAGCATTTTCCCTCACGTTAAAAAAAAAAAACCACTGCGGCCACACATTTTCGGGTGCTATCCCGCATCTTTGAGGGGTTTTTCGGGTGTTATCCCGCTTTTTAGGGGGGTGTGCGTGAATACCTCTTGTCACGCTGTCGTCTAGGACTCTAGGGCCTGCTTAAGGACGGAGAGCAGCTCGCTCACTGTCCTCAGGCCCCCGGTCATGGAGGCCGATACTCTTCGGCGAAGACACGTCGGCGGCGCCCCCGACGCCGACTGCAGATCTCGGATGAGAGTCATCTCCCGCTCCCCCGCCGTCTCTTTCACTCACATGACCTGCTCGCAGAAAGAGGCGGCGTAATCCCACTTACTCCCGCTGGAGATCATGACTCGCACCATGGTCTCGAGCGAGAGAGTGTCCACGTCCAGACCCACTACGAGGACCTGACCACGCCGTGTATTCCACCAACGTAAGGAGCGCTGTGTCCTCGATGCGCTCCTTGCTGTACTGGCACTCGGCCGTGGTTTCCCGGTGCATTCGCCACAGATACTTACCGAAATGGGAGCCACCTTTAATATTTTTAGTCTTAGTTTTTTTTTTTTATACTACTTAGGTGGCAGACAAGCTTACGGCCCACCGGAAGGTTGGTAACCGTAGCCTATAGACGTTTGCAACACCAGAGGCGCTACACACGCGCTGCCGACCCGGGCGCAGGTTGTGACGACCCACAGTTGAAATTTTTCAAGCCGCCCTTAAGGCCTTCAACTTGGCTTAACGACTGTCATTTTACTGACAACCGGGACCAACGGCTTATCGTGCCTTCCGAAGCACGGAAACGCTCGTAAATAAATGTCACAAAGTGGTCCACGTGGTGGTCACCACTCCATGTCCGGCCATAGTAAATGTTGCTTACTGCAGTGATCGTTTACAGAACACTGAGTACGCGGGGCCACGAGCGCTTCAGAAGCTTCTTAGTATGTGTTGTGGTTTGTGGTTTTAATGGCAAAGTAATAAAACATCTGTAAAAACTGTCCAGCTATCATGTTTATGAGATACACTTGGTGACGAACAAACGGACAGCGCAATCTCCGAAAAAGGGTTCAGTTGTTACGATAAGATTTATTCAAAATTTCGAGAGATTACAAAATGCAGTGTGGTTTTGACATTGACTAGCTTCAAGTGCAAATGCTATTATGTTATACTACTTGCATCGGATATGCGATTGCATTAGATAAACAGCGCATTGGTTTGCGATAAGACCTATTAGTTTAGCGATAACAATCTTAGCACACATAAATAATGATTAGTTCACAATTAGATAGCGCTCCATGGCTTCCTACTCCTACGGAATCTTACTTCTTACTAATATTATAAATGCGAAAGTTTGTGAGTGTGGATGTTTGTTACTCTTTCACGCTCGAACGGATGAACGGATCGGGCTGAAATTTGGTACAGAGATACATTATAGTCTGGAATAACACATAGGCTACTTTTTATCTCGGTAATAAGTTCCCGCGGGAACAAATTTTATGCGGCATCACAGCTAGTCTTAAATAGATACAAATCTATATTGACCGGTTTTTCTTTTTTTACGTGAAGGAAAATCCTCATAGATGCTATGCTGGACTCCTACCCCTACCGACTAAAAAACCGCACGTTTCCTGCCTACGGTTGGGAGCCCCGGGTAAGCCCTCGGAAGGAAGTCCCAGGAGTGTCTATGATAGCCGCCAAAAAAATTAGCAAAACAATAAAATTGTAACGCTTAAATTGTTATGAAGCGCTCGTGGCCCCGCGGACTCAGTGTTCTGTAAATGATCACTGCAGTAAGCAACTTTCTCAATGGCCAATCCTTGGATGGGTAACCATCCATGTGACCACTTTGTGACATTTATTTGCGAGCGTTTCCGTGCTTCGGAAGGCACTTTAGGTTTGGTCCTGGTTGCCAGTAAAATGGCAGTCGTTAAGCCAAGTTGAAAGCCTTTATGGGCGGCTTGAAAAAATTCATTAGCAGGCAGTCACAACCTGCGCCTGTCCATCTCAACACGGCAATATGGCTCACCACCTATTACGTAAGACATATCTATAAAGGTGAAATGTGGGCATATAATATGCCTCTGCCTACCCCTTCAGGGACAAAGACGTGGACATTTAGTATTATTTATGTAATAATATTACTGCTCGACGCGATAATAAACTTTAAAAAGAATAAAACATTTTTTATTTCAATTTAATCGATTCTATTATCGATTTTAAATGGCAATATAAAAAAAAACAAATCGTCCAATATTATAAATGTTTGTGAGTGTGGATGTGCAGATGTATGGATGTTTGATTATGTACCTTTTATGCTATAATTCTATTTTAATCTAATGCTGCGTCCACATTTGTTACATTTGGACAGCACGTTTCTCCACTACTGTGTCAGACTTGCGTTTTTATACCATGAAAACTGCAGTTTTGGGGCTATCCATACCGAACACCCGAAGAAAATGCTTGACATAGAATAAACGTCACGGTGATTTATGGCGTTACTAACTAGTAGTCATACCCAGGGTAGACGCTGTTTGTATACGGACACACATCAAATACACGTGAAACGGGTCGTGAAATCGAAAATGGGTTTTGGTGTGTACTTTCATAGGGTATTCGGTGCTGTTCGTTGTCCGCGTCACCGGGAGACGTCCGCACTTGCATTTATGACCCGCGTTGAGGAACACTGAACGGGACAAACACAGAGACGGGGTACAGGCGTGAACCACTGGAGTTTGAAGCGCTCGTCGCTCCGGTTACTCTGTGTTCCATAAACGATCACTGAAGCAAACAACTTTAGCTATGGCAATTCTTTGGATGGTGATTACCACCTGATTACTTTGTGACAATCTATCTATATATATAAAAATCAATGCCACTTTTCGTTGTAATTTTATAACTCAAGAACGGGCTCACCTATTCAAACCAAATGTTTAGGCTTCATTCGGACTATTTAGTAGATGGTTTATGTGAAGTTTGCACAAAATCGGTCGAGGGGTTCTTCATTTATCACGCAAACGAAGTTGCGCGGGTCAGCTAGTAATTTATAATTCATCGCTGTATATATCTAATTTAATATTACGATTCTTAGGGTTCCGTACCTAAAGGGTAAAAAAATGGGACCCTATTCATGAGATTTCTCCGTCCGTCTGTTTGTCTGTCCATCACGAGGCTGTATCTCATGACCCGTGATAGCTAGAAAGTTGACATTTTCACAGATTATGTAGGTTTTAATTTTGCCGCTTTAATAATAATTACTTTTTGTACTTGTTGTACTAAAAGTAATTATTATTTTTAGTACAACAAGTACTAAAAGTAATTGTTATTAAAGCGGTTATAACAAATACACCCTACTTCCCTGGTTTGTTTGTGAAGATGTTTGGATGCTTGTTACTCAAACACGCTCTAACGGATTGGGCTAAAATTTGGTACAGATAGCTTATAGTCTGGAATAACACAGACTACTATTGTCAGCCCGGAAATATTTTCCCACGGGAAGCGGGAATGGGTACCGAATTTCACGCGGGCGAACATCATCTAGTAAATATATGATTAAGGGGGGCTCCCATATAACAGACGTGATTTTCCGCAACGGAGCCCTCCGTGCGGAAAAAAAACCGGCTAAGTGCGAGTCAGACTGTCTGACTCGCACTTGGCCGGTTTTTTGTATCATTAATATCTACAAGACAAGAAGCGCTCGTGGCCCGCGTACCCAGCGTTCTGTAAACGATCACAGCATTAAGCAACTTTCACTACGGCCAGTCTTTGGATGGGTGACCATCCATGTGACAACTTGGTGAAATTTATTTGAGCGTTTCCGTGCTACGGAAGGCACGTTAAGCCGATGGTCCCGGTTGCCAGTAAAGTGGCAGTCTTTAAGCGAAGTTGAGAGCCTTTTTAGGCAGCTTGAAAACTTTCAACAGCAGGCAGTCACAACCTGTGCCTCTCCATCTCAACACGGCAATACGACTCACCACCTAACCTGGCACAAATTCAAAAATAAGGTGAAATGTAGGCATATAATATGCCTCTGCCTACCCCTGCGGGGATTAAGGCGTGACCATTACGTATGTATGTACTCGTATTATCTACAATACATACCAGTCACAGTACGAAATGCATAGTTACTACCAATGAGATAATGTCTACAGCCCGTTCGCTCCAAGTTTGCTGCTGGCTTTATGGCTGGTGTAGCGGCGTAGTAGGGAAAGCGGTCGGCAAACTTAGAGCAAACGGGAAGTATGTACTTATTTTTAAAAAAAGAAAAGATCCTTGACCCGTTCCTTGCATTCGATATTTAAAACTTGCAGCTGCCTGTCAGCACAATATAAAGCCCGTCACATACGTACCTAACTATAATATAAATGAATATGAAACATAGCAAGGCAAATTACGACTTAATTATCTTCTAACTTTTACGTGAGTCCATACACGGAGCTATAACAAATTTGTATGCGCTCAACAAAATATGTCGACAGATTATATCTCGATATATTTTAAAGGCGATTGTGTAGACCGAGTGAGATTAAAAATATATTAAAGTTTAACTCCCGTGTGTATTACTTGCTATAGTATAATATAATAGTTAATGTCCCGCGGTTGCACCGGCGGTGGTTCCCGTTTCCGTGGGAATACGGGAATAAAATATAGCATAAGTCACCCGAGCTTTCATGAAAACAATGAAAGAATTATCCAAATCGGTTCAGTACTTTTCGGCATATTCAATGCAAAAAACTAACATACAAACAAACAATCAAATTTTTCTTTTTATAATATTAGTATAGGTATCTCGATATGTTAATATATTATAGCTACGTCTGTGACAGGCTTAACACTGACAGCACAACCAGGCGGCATAACCTAGGCCCGTCCACATTGAGCGTTACATGTTCGACAGGATTACACACTACACTAGTCGATGATATGACACAAATGTGGACCCAGCATAATGCTACACACACACACTAGAAACACACTGGTTAATTCTGATGTGTCGTGTAAAACTGACGCCATAAATGCCTGGAAGATGGCCTGCCCCAATACTGTTTTGCCCGTTATCCTATCCTCTCAGAGACTATGGGATGTGCCGCTCTGTAACTTGGTAAGACTTAGTCTAATCAATACTTCTTCCAATGTTGCAGAACGTGCGCGTTTGTTAGCTGTGGGAGAGTGGGAGTCGGGCTTATGGGTTCAAGCGCTTCCATCGCCCAACATAGGTACTATGTTGGATGATACTACGTTTCGCCTTGCCACTTGTCTCCGTTTGGGTGCGCCGTGTGTTTCTCCGCATTATTGCCACTGTGGAGAAGTAGTCGACAGCCTTGGACGCCATGGCCTCTCGTGCAGCAGAAGCGCAGGCCGTATATCTCGTCACGCCAACCTTAACGACATAATCCGTCGCGCTCTTGTCACCGCTGGCATACCAGCAGTACGAGAACCTAACGGGCTGGTGCGTGACGATGGCAAGAGACCTGAGGGTATGTCGTTGCAGCCTTGGAAGATGGGTCGGCCTTTGGTGTGGGACGCCATATGCGTCGACACCCTTGCGCCATCACATCTTCCAAGCACAGCGGGTTGTGCGGGGGCCGCTGCCGCTTCTGCAGAAAACCTCAAACGGGAAAATATAGTAATCTAATTGGTGATTATGTGTTTGAGCCGTTTGGGGTTGAGACGTTAGGCCCTTGGGGTCCAAGTGCCCGCTTCTTTTTTAAAGACTTGTCCAAGCGGCTAGTCGACACTTCGCGGGACCAGAAGGCTGGCTATTTCCTTGCACAAAGGATTAGCATTGCCATTCAACGTGGCAAACTGGCAATGCTACCAGCCTTCTGGGAACGTTTCCAGTTGGCGATGATTCGGAGGAATTCTACGACGCATGTATTATTATGTATGTATGTATTATATATTATGATTAGTTTTTTTGCTTTTATTTTTAATTTAAGAGTCTGTATGACGCGAAATAGACTATTACCTTGATCTAGATCTCAGGACTCGTGAGGTATAATGAATTAAAATTTTAACACAGACAACTTCAGTTCATGAACTAAAAACGCACTAGGCTAAAAACACGATTGCTGATAAAATCCTCGATAGATTTTTGTGTTGAAAATACCTCGATTTCTTGAAATTTTAACCTAGATCTCATAAGTTTTAAGTTGTTTTTATAATATTAAATATTTATAAGAAAGAAAATAGCAAAATCTTCAATTGCACTAGACCACTTTTTTAAAATTGGTTATAGTTTTATTATAATTAATTTATTTCGTTAAAAACGCATAAAAACCGATCGCATCTCTCTCTGTCTTGCACGCTAAAATCTATATCTTCTATCTTCTTTCAACAATTTGGCGTCTGGTAGGCTCTTAAGGTAAGATAGGTTCAATTTTTATTTATTATTATTATTGTACATTATTATATGCTGATTGAATTTGCCAGATAATGATGTTTCTCTTTTTTTGTCTAATTTTAATCTAATTTGCCTAATTATGTTTATTAAAATCTTTCTATCCTAAATATCAGGCAAATAGTCTGGAATAAACTTTTATTGATTTTAATAAATTTAAATAATTATGTAAATTTATGTAAGTAGTCACAAATCTAGGTACAAATACCTATTATTGAAACAAAATTGAAATATATCTATACTAATATTATAAAAAGGAAAGATTAGTTTTTTGGTTTGTTTGTTTGTTTGTAACGAATAAGCTCCGAAACTACTGGACCGATTTGAAAAATTCTTTCACTGTTGGGAAGCTACACTCTTTGCGGTGAACATAGGCTATATTTTATTCCCGTATATCCACGGGAACGGGAACTACGCGGGTGAAACCGCGTGACGTGATTTTTTTTGGAAGGAGTAACTCCCGCCAACTAATGACTTTATACCACCCCAAGAACCTACCTCCTGGACACGACCTTCGATGGCCAGTGTGGAGGTCTCTTAACCGTTTACGCACTATGTTCAGCCGGTCCAGACAAAACCTATGAGGTGCTCCACTCGCGCTGCCGACCCTGTAAAAACCTTCCAAGACCCCTTTTAAAGAACCCCATACTGGGTTGACATATTCATATGGACAAAATCCCTTAACATAGGTACGTGGTTTATCTATGAGGAAAGTTGGCATAAATAAATAGAGGAAAAGAACCCCATACTGTAGGCGTTTGGGAAAACCGAGGCAGGGAGATCATTCCACAATCAAAATCAAAAGAGAAACGATCTTTAGTATCGTTCAGTTCTGGTGAAGATTCTCTCCACTGTGTGAGAGTGGCATCTCTGCTCGCGTTGTTCGATATCAGAAAGGAGTCGGTAGTATTAAGTTGAAGAGCTCTTCAGAACACTCATTGTGATAGATTCTTTTATTTTTAGAACGTAGTTCCTTATCGCGCGTTGCGAAAGGGGGAAAAATTATCAACAAAAGTGGGCACGCCACTTTTGGTAGTGGTAGTGATAGTGGTAGTGCTAGCCAGGGGACGAACGTCAACTAACTCTACGAGCAACACCAAAGCAAATAGGAGTTTCGCTCTGAAAAGTTTTTTGAAGTAAAACTTCTTTAGGCGCGACTAGGGAGTAACTCAGACTTATGAAGTAAAACTTCTTTAGGCGCGACTAGGGAGAAACTTAGATTTTGAAGTAAAACTTCTTTAGGCGCGACTAGGGAGAAACTTAGATTTTGAAGTAAAACTTCTTTAGGCGCGACTAGGGAGTAACTCCGATTTTTGAAGTAAAACTTCTTTAGGCGCGACTAGGGAGAAACTTAGATTTTGAAGTAAAACTTCTTTAGGCGCGAAGTAAGTGGTAGTAGTGGTAGTAGTGGTAGTAGTAGTAGTAGTAGTAGTAGTAGTAGTAGTAGTAGTAGTAGTAGTAGTAGTAGTAGTAGTAGTAGTAGTAGTAGTAGTAGTAGTAGTAGTAGTAGTAGTAGTAGTAGTAAAAAAAATTACAATTCCTTCACTAATCGAAAGGAACTTCGTTCCATCAGGGTGTCCCTTGACACCCCTCAAGTTTTTTTTATATTAAGCTCGCCAAATTGACGTCGCCACTGATGGAAAGCTTAGATCTAGCGATTGGGGGCCGGTCTCACAGTCCGTGACACTTCTGACCGTGGTCCTCCAGTTGGCGGCCCCAACATGTGCCTCTTCACGCTCCGCTTGAACAACCCGGGATTGTAAGATGAGGGAAACACGTGTCCGGGGTTCCATTCTGTTGAATGCCATTCAAGAATGCTATTGTTCTGCGCTGCCCTAGGGACTGTAATATATAATTATTCCACATTGTATCTGTATGTCATTTTAATTGTAATATAATTGACTCTCGAGAGAGTTACTTATACAGTTTACTTATAAGGACGTTTCAAGAACAATTTGGCCGTGAATGAAGCTACTAAGCTAGTAACCTTAGAAGACTTTTATTCTTTGTTGTACAAATCTAAAAAACCGGCCAAGTGCTAGGTGAACTCGCCCACGAAGGGTTCCGTAGCAGCAAGTAACATAATATAAAAGGTCTTAAAGTTCGTTGTAACTTTGATTGATGTTTTAACACGTTCGCAGTGGTAGTGATTTTTCTAACCGAAAATTGCGGTTTATGACGTATTAAAAAAAACTACCAGCTCTATCTCGTTCAAACCAATTTTCGTTGGTAGTTTTTATGGCAATGTACATCATATATTTTTTTTAGATTTATCATTCTCTTAGTTTAGAAGTTAGAGGGGGGGGGGGACACTAATTTTTCTACTCTGGAAGTATCTCTTGCGCAAAGTATTCACTTCACAAAAAAAAAACGATGTTAGAAACCTCAATAGCATTTTTAAAGACCTGTCTATAGATACGCAACACGTATGGGTTCGATGAAAAAAAAAATTTTGAGTTTCAGTTCTGAGTATGGAGACCCCCTAAATTTACTGCTGTTTTTCTAGTTTTATATAAAAATCTTAATGCGGTTAACAGAATACATCTACTTACCAAGTTTCAACAGCATAGGCCTTATAGTTTCGGAGAAAAATGGCTGTGACATACGGACGGACAGACAGACAGACATGACGAATCTATAAGGGTTCCGTTTTTGCCATTTGGCTACGAAACCCTAAAAAGCTAGTCTCACTGTGCAGCAAACTTTACAACCAATGATATTTAAGTAAAAATATGCTACCTTCATACAAAACAGCGTTCAGTTATTGTTGAGTTATAATTTCACGTACTTACCTATCGGTACCTAATAGATTTCATCTATGAATGCGATAGAGAATACAAAACGTTTAAAACAGAAAGAGAAGGCTATCTGTGTCGTTTTGCACACAGCAGCAGACCACACCACGACTTGTTTCGCTCGCAGCTATTAGCCGACTAAATGGAATTACAACAATTGTGTGACTTTGTCCGCAACAGTTTTTGAGCGCTAATGCGATATCTACCCTTTTTTACCATAGCATCATTGTGTGCAACTTTAATCAGTGACAATCACAATAGATCAGATAGGATCTATTGTGCCACTGCTTAAAGTTCTTGGCTAAGTCCTACAAATTCTATGTGCAGTATCTTCATAGCCCGGATTCTACGCTACGGAACCCTAAAAAAGTACCTACTACTATAATTAAATACCGACATTGTTTGGGCTGATTAGAATAGACTTATAATCTATAAGTACAAGTACCTACATATAATAAAATGATAGACAAGTCAAAACTGTACATTAAAAATATTTAAAAAAAGAATACTCGCTGGGTGTTCAACATAAGATACCGAAGCCGAAAATATAGTAAAAAATTTTTTGTCTGTTTGTCTGTTTGCTTAGCTTTGTCCGGAAGGATCTCGAAAAGTACCTACTCAATAGATTTAATTCAAACTTTAAACTTTGCACAAATATTAACTAGGGGTAGGGTCTTCAAATAGGCTATATATTATCACGCTACATATCCTATGGGCTAAGCAGAGAGCATTCAAATTGGCATTTTAACATAATTTTCACTTTTTAACATTTCATATATTTTTTTGTTTAGTTGCAGACAAGCACCAGCACGTTCACCGCAGCCTATGAACGTTTGCAACACAAGAGGCGCTAAACTCGCGTTGCCGACCCTGCAAAAACCTTCTAAGACCCCTTTTGAAGAACTCCATACTGTAGGTGTTTGGGAAAACCGAAGCAGGGAGATCATGCCACAATCTAACCGTGCTGGAACGCTCCGGACGCAGAGTGTGAGGATGAACTCCCTGTCTGTGGCGAGCGGTGCGGTGATAGAACGTAGCCGTGGGCATCATATCAAACAATTCCTCAGAGCACACACCATTGTAGGTAAAAGCCGTAGAACACGCATAAGAAGGCAAGTCTCTCCGCATATCATATAAATATTTTTTTCTTCTTCATTTTTGTAATGTTTCTTGACTGATGCCACGTCACGTGACGAAATTTGGATAGGTTATTTTGTTACACCCAATATATCTCTACAAATTGTCATATATGTTTCAGATATATTTCTACTATGATTATAAGCTGTAGGTATGGATTTTTCAAATCGGTTCAGTAGATCCAGAAATTACATTTATACACAAACTACCTCTATAAAATATTAATTTTTGCTCGTCACAAAATGGTTCAACCTTCTACAACTCGTGTTTCAGCAATACACGCTTTATGCGTCATGGCGTCACGCAGTTCCAGGAATACGTGTCTATTTGTGGCGAATGGTGTAATTCATTACTTTACCGTGTCGCACTGTCCGTCTGGCGGAATATTTTATTATATGTAGTCACGCCTTTATCCTCTAAGGGGTAGGCAGAGGCATAGAGACCGTTTCCTCAGCATTCCATGGATTGACGGTGCGGGCGCCGAGTCCATAGCGTGGTACAGAGGAAAACACTGTGAGGGGTGTCTAAGACTTGCAACCCTTTGAGTAGGTTTAGGGTGGCCACCTTAAGACGCGTCAGCACTCACCTTCCACCATTCACAATGTTCCCCCTCTGCCTAACCAGATTTGATAAGATCCAATTTCCGCATTTCATTTTAACGTATTTATCCCGTGTAATAGGTGGTGAGCTTATTGCAGTGTTGAATTGGACAGGCACGTGTCGTCGCTGTGGAAAGTCCTCTGCCTTTCGGCTCAGCCGCGTCATTCTGCGAGCAGGTCATGCTCGTGAAGGAGGCGGCAGGGAGGAAGCGGGAGATAACTCTCCCATCCGAGTTCCGCAGACTGCGGTGAAGGCGCCGGAGCAGGACCAGGGTTCAAGACGGAGGCGTGACGCGAGAGTTTCGCGCACGCCTCTCGCCGCAAAAAGCTGATAACACCCGAATCAACGCCCTAAGATGCGAGAAGTCCCGAAAGGTAGTAGTCAGTAGCCAGTCTGTCAGGAATATCGTCTGTTTCTGTGGAATGGCAACCTGATCCCACCTTCTCCTTTCCGATCCCGAACAACGCAGTGGCAAAGATGCCACTCACACACAGTGGAGAGAATCTTCTTCAGAACTGAGCGTTTCAAAAGATCGTTCCTCTGTCGAACTACAAAAACATGGAATGACCTGCCCGCGCACGTGTTTCCCTCATCTTATAATCCTGGGTTCTTCAAGAGGAGCGTGAAGAGGCACATCACAGGGCCGCCAACTTGAGGACCACCCCCCAATCACTTGATGCGCCACGGCTTTCCATCAGGCTGGTGGCGACGTCAATATGGCAAGCTAAACATTAGAAAGAAATAAAGATAGGTACTGAAATACTGGAATGTCCTGGAGGCCTGGTTCCAGCAGTAGGGCACTTATGGTTTCAGTCGATAGCATCCATTTTTAAAGATTTCGACAGGTAGATAAAATAAGGGGTTGTCTTAGGTGAACGGCAAACGCGGCAATATTACTTGTTGTTATGTATAGGGGGCCATAGACTGCGTTATAATTCTATGTAGGGGGCCTGCATTGTCGCATTATCGAGACTCTTTGAAGTACAGATTGCATAAGGACGCATAGTGTTGCGTCGCTATATGCAGCGTCTGGTGGCCACTTATGACAACGGGTTATTTTTTCACACTTTAACAGGTGAACAGAACTGGCTGGTTAGGCAGAGGGGGACATTGTGAATGGTGGAAGGTGAGCGCTGACGCGTCTTAGGGTCCGTTCACACAGACCGGCTCGGAGAGCATTGGCGCGCACTTTTCTTTTCACACAGACCGGATCGGATACGCTCGGAGTTGGTCGGAGCGGAGCCGCCAACTATTTCACACAGACCGGCTGAAAGCGGATGCGCTCGGAGCCGGTCGGATGCGCTCGGACCCGGTCGGATGCGCTCGCAGCCGGTCGGATGCGCTCGCAGCCGGTCGGATGCGCTCGCAGCCGGTCGGATGCGCTCGCAGCCGGTCGGATGCATCGAGTTCGTCGATTCACTACAAAGGCAGTACCACTATTCCAAGTTTTGTTAACGGGTGCTTTTTGGAACATGGTTTTAGATAGCTCCGATGAAGAAATATACTAATTTTTCATCAGTCATGTTTTCGTATAAGTGCACACAACTGTTCTGTTTAAATTGTGCTATCAAAATGGCGGTCGGCGTGGGGCGGCGCGCACGCAATCGGGTCCGATCGGCCGCGCGAGCGGGAAAGAACACGCAATCGGAGCCGATCGGCTGCGCAAGCTAAAAAGATCATGCAATTGGAGCCGATCTGCTGCGCGAGCGGGAAAGAACATGAAATCGGAGCCGAACGGCTGCGCGAACGAGAAAAGTACGCGATCGGAGCCGGTCAGCTCCTCTTATTATTTCACACCAAGCGCATTCAAGCATTCTTAATGACAAAAGCAGTGCACATGCAAAAATAACCCGTACTTCAAATACTAAAAACTCTGTTTTCAACGTGATAAGAATCTGCTCTCCTCTCCGAGCCAGTCTGTGTGAACGGACCCTTAAGGTGGCCACCCTAAACCTACTCTGCAGAGTCGCGCGTCTCAGACAACCTCACAGTATTTCCCTCTGTACCACGCGGCCACGCTGGACCTGGCGCCCGCACCGTCAATCCATGGAATGCTGTCGAAACGATCTCTAGGAGGTAGCCTGTTGGGAGTCCTGGGACATCCTTCTGAGGGCTTACCTGGGACTCCCCACCATAGGCTGTTGGGCGTTACATGAGGTTTTTTAGTCAGTAGGAGTCCAACATAGCATCCATAATGGATTTTCTCTTACGTTAAAAAAACGGTCTCTTGGTACCTACAAGGATAGATTAGGTACTTATTATTATTTTTCGAGAGAATGGTCTATTGTGATTGCCACTGCCTAAAGTTCATGGCTCAGTCAAAAATAACACATAAGTGGGCTACTTTTGATCCCTGGATACTCTATAATCCCTTTTTCCATTGGGATGCAGGGAGGAGTACAGAATTCCACTTGCTGGTCATCATCATCTTGTTTAGGCAGAGGCATATTATATACCCACATTTCACCTTTTTATAATTTGTCCCACGTAATACGTTGTGAGCCGTATTGCCGTGTTTAAATGGACAGGCGCATGTTGTGACTGCCTGCTGTTGAAATAAAGCCTTCAACTTGGCTTAACGACTGCCATTTTACTGGCAACCGGGACCAACGGCTTAACGTGCCTTCCGAAGCACGGAAACGCTCAAATAAATGTCACAAAGTGATCACATGGATGGTCACCCATCCATGGACCGGCCATAGTAAAAGTTGCTTACTGCAGTGATCGTTTACAGAACACTGAGTCCGCGGGGCCACGAGGATCATCTTGTTTAAATATAAAAAGTTCTCTTTAAACCAAGTGATGCGGTGGTCACAAATTCGAAAGTGAAAGGGCTGCCCTACAATATTATTCCCATTACAGAATCCATCCTCGGTTGCCTGTTATAGATTGCCTTGTGCGATAAGGCCACCAATGTCATACCTACCAATAAGTTAAATATTAAGCTAATTCAAATGTATTTCCTGGTGTTCAATAAAGAGTTTTTATATTATCTCATGTTATGGACAGCTGGAATAAATGAACTTTGTCTAGCTTATTTATTAAAAACTAGCGGACGTCACGCGGTTTCACCCGCGTAGTTCCCATTCCCGTGGGTATACGGGAATAAAATATAGCCTATGTTCACCGCAAAAAGTGTAGCTTTACAACAGTGACAGAATTTTTCAAATCAGCCCAGTAGTTTCGAAGCCGATGCAACCAAACAAACAAAGAATCAAATCTTTTCTCTTTATAATATTAGTATATATTATTGTTTCATTGTAAATATTCATTTATTGCGTTATTTCATAGTGCGTTAAAGGACGCGAATATTTTAAAATTATTTTTAAGTTAGGTTTATTAAGTGCTTCTTGTGCTGTATGATATAAAAACTTTAGTTTTAAAACCAGATTTTTTTAAAAGCTTTTTACAATAAGGAAGCGATGTAGAATACCTAATTTAATAAAAATAAATATTAAAAATAAAAACTCACATCACTCATGTACGGAGTCCAGTCCTTGTTGGTGCCTTCCCATTCAGGAGGAGGTTTATTTTCTTTTAATTTATTTATTATAGTCGCATCAGAATCATCCTGGACCACAGTGCGGTCAAAATCGAATACAGCCAGCGAAGGCATTTTTGTACGCGCGCACTGCACAGCTGTCTAGATTAAACTGAGAAACTTGCGGAAAGCGATCTCGTAAATAGCAACCGTTGCCAATGTCATGACGTCAATAATGAAGAAGTCGAACTAACTGAGAATTTACATATGACTCATTCATTTTTTATCTGATTTTGTGATGAAATGAAAATAATTTGCGCGAAAGGCTTGTTGTGATGGGAATTGAATTATGAATCTGACTGAAAACACTTGACAGATGACAGTTCGGGTAATCAATTCAAATGTCAGTTATCAGCTGATTTTGGCATTTCAAAACTATTCCACGACTTTGTATAAAAAAATAACAGAAGTATAAATTCGAAAATGCAATCCTAAATCAGTGACTTTATGCTCCCTCCACATTAGGTACTCGCGAAGTTGAATGAAGTTCGTCGGCGAAGTCGCCCGAAGCAAAGAAAAAATTTGACGAAGTTAGTGTGAAGTGGTGCCTGAAGTGCCCTGTGCCCTGTGCTACACTATCGTATTCGTCCAACTTCGTTCAACTTCGCGAGTAATGTAGAGGAAGCTTAAAATAATAAATCGTAATCAATAGGTACAGTTTGTCTATAGAGTCGTGAAATTAAATGAGGGCGCTGCTGAATGCATGTAGCAACCCTATATAGTACGACCAAAATGATTTTGATACGAGGAGTTCGTTCCGAGTAAAATCTTACTAATACTATAGGTAAATGCGACAGTTTCTGAGTGTGGATGTTTATTACTCTTACACGCTCGAACGGTTAAAGGATTAAAGGAACGGTTAAAGGAAGGCTGAAATTTGGTACAGGGATACATTATAATCTGGAATAACCATGGCTACTTTTTATTCCGGGAATAAGTTCTTACGGGAAGCGGGAACGGGAACAATACAAATATTATAAATGCGAAAGCTTATGAGTGTGGATGTAAGACTCTTTCACGCTCGAACAGTTTTTTTTTTTTTTTTTTTTTTTTTGCATAAATATTATAATATAATATAATATAAAATTTATTTTTCTCATCACAATAGTTTCTTATTTGTAAACAATGTAGTTATAGTTAGTACAATAAAATTAACATTGTGAGAGACTGGTGCCTTGAGTTGAACTGATCTGGCTGAAATTTGGTACAGGGATACATTATAGTCTGGAATAACACATAGGCTACTTTTCATCCCGGGAATAAGTTCCTACGGGAAGCGGGAACGAGAACAAATTCGACACGAGCGAAGCTGCGGGCATCAGCTAGTGAGTTAATAAATAAAACACATTATACATTTTTAATTTTGTTTCTGTTTTATTGAATCAGATCCAGATTAAAAATTAAGCAGGTGCCTAGCAGTCCCAATTGCTTCGCCACAATCATGTAATTACATGTTTTATCTGTAACTTTCCCCCATCTGACAAGGATTTTTTTGGCGCAGTGCACAAATATTAAAATCGTCTATTTCTTTCTTTGCCGACCTTTTCTGTGTTTCCCAGGAGTTTCAAACTTTCCTTCATTATTAAAACCTTCGTTAACTATTCGCCTAACTGTACTCTCTGATTTTCCTGAAAAGAGTAAAAAAAAGAAAATTAATTACCTAATGGAAACAAACTATTGACATGAAGCAATTAATTCAAAATAAAAAATTGGTATAAAACCAGATTGAACTGAGTATCAAAAATGTAGGTCGTACTATAAAATAACCTACTATAACAATGTTATTCTAACCACTGACTTACATAGGTAGATTGTAAATCTGTGATTCTAACCTAAAAATATGCAACGTAAACAATGCCTTTTTTTTGTCTCCAAATCGTAAATTCAGTAAATTTGTAACTTTAGACAGATTCAAAACAAACAATAACACGATTACATACCCACCAAAGATGCTGTTCGCTCATAAACATCCTCAAAATCCCACAAAAATTGTCCAGCTTGGTACTCCGCGAAACATCACTGGAAAACTTTAAAAATCACTTCCTGCGCACCACTCCGATTTTCTTTACTCATTTCTCAAACCTTTATGCGTAGTTTGGTTTCAATTTGTTGCAGTTTAATCCAAACATTAAAGTTACGTGAGAGAGTAAACGAAATTCGACGATAGCGTTGACAACTGACGTACTTATGTTTCGTGTTGCCAATGTTGCCACACACATAACTATTTTTAGTTCCTCAAACCATAGATTTAGAATTTTTCGCTACTCTCAATAGATATACAAAGCGTGCGAGCGAGACCTCATTATCCATAGCACTTAGCTCGAGAGGAAAAGAGAAAGCAAATTGTGTACTCATATGTCAGTATTTTGAATCGCTGAGCCCGCTGGGATCCTATGGCGGCTCTATGTTATTCATAATATCCAATAATCTGTAGTGATCTTACGATTAAAATAGAAAATTTTATATTTTCAACAATATTGTCGTGTTTAGTGTGTGAATAGGATATTACAAAACGCAATTATACGAAGAAAGACTCGTTTAACAGGTCATTTGTGACTTCGTTCATTCCATTTTTGTCGTACATATTTTGCCAAATTGGATGTAAAATTTCACTGAAAGTTCAACTCATAACGTAGATTATGCATTTTCCTTCATACATAACACAATATTTAATGTGTAAATGCATTTTTGGAGGATATATAAGGCAGAAATAGAAAGGGCTGTTTACAGTAAAATAGTCATGGGTAGGTATCGATAAGGATGTCGATAGTTCATTATAGTGACATTGCTACAAACAAACTTATCTGGATTTAATTTACTATAAATATGATTGATTTTTACTCGAACTGTGTTATTTAACCTTTTTTTAGGGTTTTGTGCCTATTTTAATATAATATTTCCAAAATTTGTGATCCATTTTGAGTTGAATTTTTATAATTTTACTTCACTTAAGGTACTCCACGCCACACCGGGATGTTTGCTGTACAAGGCGCAGATTAGCCTCTGCGTCGAATACTGTTCTCACCTTTGGGATGACTGTGCGAGGTACTTACTGGACGCGCTTGGCGCTATGCAGAGACGTGTTATCCGATTTCAATTATAGGTTGTCCTAAGATGACGGTAAGCCTCGAGCCGTTAGCGCAACAAAGAACCATAGCGTCCTTGGCTGCCTTCTACTGAATGTATCACGGCGAATGTTCTGAAGAGCTCTTCAACCTGATCCCACCATCTCCTTTCCGATTCCGAACAACACGTCGGGCAGAGGTGCCACTCATATATAGCGGAGAGAATCTTCGCCAGAACTGAGCGTTTCAAAAGATCGTTCCTCTGTCGAACTACAAAATCCTGGAACGACCTGCCCGCACATGTGTTTCCCTCATTTTACAATCCCGGGTTCTACAAGCGGAGCGTGAAGAGGCACATCATAGGGTCGCCAACTTGAGGACTACTGTCAGAAGTCTTGTGTGCTGTAAGCATGGCCCCCATTCGCTAAATGCGCCACGGCTTTCCATTAGTTTCCATCAGTGGCGACGTCAATTTGGCGAGGTTAATATATTTAAAAAAATCTACGAGTAATATCTTTTATTGTTACTAGGGTTCAATAATAAATGAGTTTCTAGGTTTCGTATTACGATAAGAGTTGGATTTTTAGTAAAATTTCAAATTCAATTGCCAAAATATATATGTACGGCAACAATGCAATGTACGATGCCATAAATTACATGTTAAAAGTGTATTTTCACATTCACACACTGAATCAAAATTCGTAAAATCACTACAGAATTTCTAATATTACGTGTTACCCCATATAATCCCATTTTTACTTTTTCATAGTCGATTACATTCAAATTAACTCAGTAATGCCTAGCGTTTCCATATGGACACACAAATCGTGGTTAAATAAAAGAGTTGTTAAAGTGGTATTTTTTGACTTTTGTAATTATTTTATTAGTCTAACTCTGCATTCAAATGTCAAATATTAATACAGTGTTAACATCATTGTTACAATAATTTTAGTTTTCCAAGTATATTCATTTATTTGCCGCCTTTAACCAGTACGCAGAAAAAATAGACCCGAGATGAGAGTAAGTAGTTATTATTTTTAAACTGTAAATTATATTCATGTTATTATAGCACAAATTTATTGCGATAGTGTGTATTTATTTATATAAAAGCATAAAATACTGCCAGAATGTAATTTCCTATGTGATATATAGCACTAAACTTCATGTGTCCATATGGACACGCTAAGCTTTAGCCATAGCATTACAAAATGTTTCGTTTTACTTTTAGATTGTTTGATTTTGACTATTTTCTAGGTAGAGACACCATAAATCAAGCGTCAGATGTGAGAAGAGTAAAAAGGTGGTGGTGGTAGTGTCGTCTACAGTAATATCGGTGGTTGACAGCAAACCAAATGAGGAAAAAGTCGAGAGGTTATCATGATTTAGCCATTAGAAATTGTTTTTGTCAAACCTTTTGGGTGTACAACAGCTATACATAATAAAACAGTAATCCCAAAAGTACCATCACATACATGTGGCACCACCACCTTTATCCACAAGCCTTACTCTTCAGAAGAATCCAAAAATATATAGGAAAAGATAGGATTGTCTACTACTACATTACATTTATTAGACTCCTCTAAAGACTAGTGGACAAATACATACTTATGGGTACTTATATAAATATGTAGATAAATATATTAGAGAGGAAGTGGTTATTATCCCTATTTGTATGGAAGCTGGAGGCTTGTAATAATAATGCTTGTGATTTTCAAAATAAGATGCAACAGCTTCGTAGAGCAAGAGTATTGATATCTTACCTAAAAAACTGTTGGAGTAGGTGCCAAAGGTGCAGGTAGATCATCTACCTTCAAACTATACGGTAGGTTTGATAAGATATATCATTATGTACGGAAAATTACGTAAAAAAATGATGTACGGACCCAAATGCAAAACAATAAGTTCGGTGACCTCAGGTATTGATTGTACTGTACCTACTAAAAATAATAATAAACTTTTATATTATTATTTAAAAATGTCTCGTTTATGTTTTTAAACAAATAGCAATAAATTTAGGTTACCAATTACCAAAAAAAATCTGCTTATGTTCTTGTCTTTTCAGCTATTGCAAGTGCTTAGTGTGTCCATTTGGACACGTGATTTCTTTTAAACTTCCAAATTATTTATAAAAATAAAATTTATGATTTATGTCTAGAAATACCTCATTAAATCACATTTAATGTCTAGATTTACCAAAATCTCAAAAAAATTAATTCGGGCATTACTGGGTTAACAATTTATTCCCCAAAACAAGAAGTTGGAGATGAAACTTCTAAGCACTTTGTGTGCTTAGAAGTTTCATTTCCATTCCATCCATTTATACAGATACTTTTATCGATAACATAGGTGTGACCATTCAACAACACTATTTAGCCCACACATAGATCTTTCATTTTTGGTCTCGTCTTCAGTTTGACACTGTTCATCTTGTACATTCTAAATCTATGCCTCAAACATTCATTTCACGACTTTATAGACAAACTGTACATAGTCATTTTATTGCTAAGGGTAAATTAACTTGATTTCCACACGGCTGTAATCCACATAATGATAAATACCTTTTCTTACCCGTGCTCCGTGGATGTCAATATTTGGTTGGAGGTTGGAGCACAAACGATGGCCAAGATTAGACCAAGGATTCTTATCTTGGCCGTCATGAATACCTAATCCGTGATTCTCTGCTAAAATATTTAAAAAAGCATCTGACATACTTGACTGACAGTTCGAAATATTTGACGACTTGACAGTTAATTCAGCCTAACCTATTTGCTTTCCAGTGAATTTTAATTTTAAAATTATTCCAATTATTATAATAGTGTTTACAATGGCCTCACTTAAAGTGTATTCAGCAGGCAAACTCGTAAAATATGTTACAGATTCATCATTTACAGCCCTGCGGGCTAGTATGTTCAGGTAAAGTTGCGCAACTAACTTTGAGGTTATAAATAATTGTATTTTTATCATTTTATCAAAAGTTAGCTACGAAACGAATTAGAAGAGAAAAGATAGTGAAATTGACAAGGTTTTCAATATATTTAACTGATGTCTAATACATAATTCAAAGTCATCAGAGGCTGATGTAATATTGCGGTGAATGCTTACTCACCAACTTATCTACTTTCTATCTCTCAGGATAAGGTTCTTTTCTAAACACAATGTGCCGGAGCTTTACCCATTCGCTTGTATCTCTAATCTCCATTATGCCCTACCAATGTTATAGTCATCATCTCAGCTCAAGCCCTGATTGTTTTTTGAAACACTAGTTCAGAGCTCATAGGTCCGCCATAATTTGATCATTATATTGTTCTATGAACTCAGGGCTATCTCTGTAAACCTAGCATTACAATGGTGTTTTGGTCTGGGCTATCTGTGTTGTTACCTTCAATTTTTAATATCCTATCAAATCTCGAATATAATTTTGGTAAACCCCCTGGTGCTTCAGATGACAGAGTGAATTTTTCATTGAGCTTAAAGGATTCCCCCGACTGAATGGTCATGTAAACTTATTCCTGGAAAAAAAGTAAGCCGCCAGTTACCGCAAAGTTACCCCAGAAAGTCAGCTTTTAATTTTGAAAATTTTAATTAAAATAGTTCACGAACTTCAACTTGATTGAGTAACAAACATCTTTACCAATTATTATATCTAAAATATTTATTTTAAATCAAATTTTTGCGGAGGCGTTTAGTATAAAAGTTTAAAGTCCAATATTTTTTTTCTGTAACACTATCGAGATAAGGATACCTGTAATTAATGATAGATATTTGATAGAATGAATAATTAGGTATACTTAAATAAATAAATAAATTTTTCAGACGCACATTCCGAGGATATGCCACTGAAGAGAAGCCCGCTGTAGCCACCAAAGATGAGAGTAGCAAGTCTCAGCCATTACCGGCCACCGTCGAGGAATGCCATAAGCACATTGAGAGTATCACCACCGATTTTAACGCAGCTAAACAGCAAGCCAAAGATTTTGAAGTAAGTTCTTTTTAATGCTTGCTAACCGTTTATATACTAGCTGACCCGCGCAACGTCGTATGCGTCACATAAGAGAGTAAATCACCCGTACCCATCGCATTTACTCCCGTCAGAATAATTTCGTTAACAATAGATGTTTCCCGTCGCATTATCAAAAATCAAATCAATCGAACTGTCAAAAATTTTAGCTCTCGAAAAATATTTTTAAAATTAATTAGATAATTAGTATTTAAACAATTTTAAACCAACTAAAACCAATATCATCACATTAATAGTGTCCTAAAATAGTCAGATAATTTAATAAAAGTGTTCTGTCCGTGTATTTTGGTGTAAAAAGTGACGAGTCAGGTACCCGGTTTTTTCGAATGTTGAATGTTTTCTTTTTCACGTAAATACATACTAAATCGACTGTTTCTCGTGAGTAGAATTATTATACTTGTATAAGCGTTTACTCGACGTTGACGACGGTCGGTGTATTTGCGTAAGTACATAAAAATATTAAGTATAATTTTATTGCCGGTACATACATAACCTTGTTACTTCTTACCATAAACTGTACAAAGAGCTCCATCATCAATATAATTCGCGTTTAATTGCACTTACTTATTAATAATATGAATACCCGTAGTCGCAGAGCTCTCGGCCGCCAGCAGGAGGAAACCAAACTTCAGTTGGTGTTGCTGGAGCTTAAATCTAAAACAGAGCTCTGTGAACAGTTGGAGAAGGAAAGAGAAGAGAATGAAAACTTATTGATAAACGCTTTGAATGACACAAAAAAATTAAAATGCGAATTATCAAAACTTCATGTTAGTTATGATGACATTGTTGCGGAGCGGGACCACCTTCAGTCAATAGTAGATAGGTTCCAAGAGTGCAGTGACGAGTATGAGAAAACTTTGAGGAGGACTACCTTTCTGGAACAGGAGCTAAGGGATGCCCAGGGACAGATCTCACACCTGGAAGAAGCTGCTGAGAAAGTTACTGCTCAACAAACTGATAATCTTTATAGTGAGTTAATGAGTGGTATCCCGCAGTTTATTCCTTCTGCAAATTCTCAAAACCTGGACTTGACTACTATAGATCTTACAGGTGACAGTCCATATCAACAGGACAAGTCGGTTTTGTTTTGCAGCAGAAATAAACTAAAAAAATATCTTAGAATTAAAAAGTTTATACAAAAATCAAAAAAGCAATTAAAACTGCATAAAATGTTAATCAAGAAGTGTAAAAATATAGGTTCTTGTTTAAAATTTAGAGAACAAGCTAAATTGTCAATGTTAGAGCTGGAACAAAGCCATTTAAAATATTGCACTGACACACAAAAATTAGAATCAAAAATACAAAGTTTGCAATTTGAGCTACAATATATGACTAAAAAATATGAATGGTCCCTTAAGGACTTTACTAAATGTTCTTTAACCATAGATAAGGTACTCAAAACATCAAATGATAACACTGAGCGCCTTAATTGTTTCCTAAATGACCACTCGTGCAATATTAACTGCCCTAAAGCAATTGAGCCGGTGGAGGCTCAGGGCGAACCGGTTACCGCTGAGCCCCTAGCTCCCATTACCATGTGCTCACCCAGTACATCAGTGGATATATTGTGTGACAGTGTAAATAATAGTAATAGTTGTACTAAATTAATTGTATTTAGTGATGATATTGGTACCAATCTTAGTTCATTTTTAAAACAAAACTTAAATTCAAGTTATTACTCGGTTATTAATAATTGCTATCCGGGTGCTTCATTAAGTGATATTATGCAAAAGATAATAGAATATAAATTTGACGCTAACAGTAAAATAATAATTTTCTGTGCAAACAGGGGCAAAATTAGCAATGATGATTTGTCCCTGTACATGAATTACATCTTAAACTTAAATGCCATACAAGTTGTAATGTTCACACTTCCATTTATAAAAGGTGTGCCAGATTCGGAAAATTCATTTAGATATAAGATGAATTTACGTTTAAACTTAATAAGTCAGTATAATAATAAATTTAATGTAATTGACTTTAATTCTGTATTTGACACAAATTTGTCACATAGCAAGTATAAAGTCTATAATAATCACAAGGGTAGGTATTGTCTACCCAATTATTATAAAAGACAAATAGCAAGTTTGCTATTCAGTTATTTTTACTCTTTAGCCAAAAACTTGGCTGACAAAACTGCTTTATTTGAGCAGAGTAGATTTAGGACTTTGGAATCTGTTCCAAGTAATTTAAATTAACTTCTGGGACAACAGAGGAATTACCCTCTAGCCAAAATTGTAAATTGATAGAGTTGAATTTAATTGCAAACCATAACTATATCGGAAACTGTCCTCCGAACAAAACTAAATTAAAAAATGTAAATTATATCAGCCTGGTGCATTATAATATTGCAACATTAACGCAGGTCAAAGAGTTTGAATTGGAGCTGTTCATGAGCTCAGAAAATATTGAAATTGTTTGTCTTACAGAGCATATGCGTAAGGAGTATGAGCTCATGTTCAGTTTCAGTAGTCACCGGGTTGGTAGTGCGTTCTGCAGGGTCAACACAACACGGGGGGGTTCGTTGATTTTATTAAATAAGAAATTAAAGTATAAGGAACGGAAAGATGTTGTGTCCCTCTCTGTAGAGTGTACAGTTGAAATATCATGCGTAGAATTGGAGCAATTCATAGTAGTATGCGTATATAAACCTGGAGTCTCACCCTTTTGTGAGTTTGAGGAAATAATGGATAAAGTGCTATTTAAACTTGGAAAAACTAATAAACACCTAATAGTGTGCGGAGATTTTAATGTTAATATACTTATAAATACGCGTCAGACCAATGATATCTTAAATTTATTTAAATCACACAATCTCACTAACTTATTTTTAGAGCCTACTAGATATTGTGATACAACAGCTACTTGTCTGGACAATATATACAGTGATATGTTGCCAGAAAGTAAGAGTATTATAAATAAGATAAAATCAGATCATACTGGGCAAATAGCATCTTTCAAGATCACAAGAGAAAAAGTTAAAAGACGTAGAATATTATGTAGACCAGTAACTGGTGGCCGCTTGGAACGTATGCGAGTTGGACTTTGCAATAAACTTCCATTTTTAGACACTGGCTTAGATCCAAATGTAAGTTATAAGTTATTTTTTGATTCCTTTTACAATGAATTCAACTCCATATTCAAGTCTAAGGAAGTCACAATCGGTGACAGGCCAGCCTTCAGTGAATGGGCCACTGAGGATATACATAAAAGTAGATTAAAACTGTATGAACTATACTCAGAAAGACAGCTTAATAGAACAGATGAATTTCTAAATTATGTTAAAATTTATTCAAAAAAGTTTAAAGCAGACTGCTTAGCGGCCAAAAGAAAGTATATAAGTAATAAAATTATCAATAGTGTAGACAAAGTTAAATCTACTTGGAAAATAATTAACGCAGAAAGAGGCCAAGCAAAATCAAATGATAATAATTTTAAACTTAAAGTAAATGGTAACATAATTACAACAGATGCCGAAGTCGCTAACGAATTTGAACAATTTTTTTCTCGTATTCCAGTAGATTTGACCAGAGCCCTAGGTTCTTCTACCCCAATAGCAGAATCCTTGTTAAAAGCAAATGTTCCTTGCTGTAATGAAATATTCAAATTCAGTAAAATTAGTTTACACACTATCATAAAAACTTTTAAATCTTTAAATATTAAGAAAACGGCTGACCTCTGGGGAATTTCTGTACATTTAGTTAATTCGTTAATTGAAATGGTTGCTCCTGAATTATCAATAATATTTAATAATTGTGTTGATAGTGGTGTGTTTCCTGACTTAATGAAGTTTAGTAAAATAACTCCTCTGTTTAAATCGGGTAGCACCTCGGATCCGTCCAATTTTCGTCCTATTTCTGTACTACCCACGTTTAGTAAAATCTTTGAAAAGGTAATGCTTAATCAAATGCAAAATCATTTTAATACAAATAAACTATTCCATACTAAACAATTCGGTTTCACGCGCGGTCGGTCTACCACGGATGCTGGAATCAAATTATTAGAGTATATATATGAGGCCTGGGAGGAGTCGTATGATGCTTATGGTGTATTCTGCGACCTATCTAAGGCCTTCGATTGCGTCCAGCATCAGACTTTAATTAAAAAACTTGATCATTATGGGATCCAGGGGACGGCCTTGGATTTAATTAGTTCTTACCTAAGAGATAGAGTACAGAAAGTAGTTATAAATGGTAAACAGTCACATGGTTCTGCTGTAACAATGGGGGTGCCCCAGGGTTCAATTCTGGGACCTTTTCTATTTTTAGTGTACATAAATGATCTCCCTCACCTTATAAGAGACGATCACGAGGTAGTTTTGTTTGCTGATGACACATCTTTAATATTTAAAGTTGAACGTGGACAACGCGATCTTGACGAAGTAAACAATGCCCTCTCTAGGGTAGTCCACTGGTTTAACGCAAATAATTTATTGTTAAATGAAACTAAAACAAAATGTATTAGATTCACCTTGCCAAATGTTAGGCTCGTTAACACCAGTATTAAGATTAGGGATGATCAAGTAGAATTGGTCGATGAAACTGTCTTTCTGGGCATAAAGTTAGACTCCAACTTGCAGTGGGGGCCTCATATCGAGAAAGTCTCGGGCAGACTGAGCTCTGCAGCCTATGCCGTTAAAAAGATCCGACAACTGACAGACATTAGAACAGCGCGTCTTGTCTACTTTAGCTATTTTCACAGTGTCATGACCTATGGCATACTATTATGGGGTAACGCCGCCGACATCGAATCTATCTTTGTGTTGCAGAAAAGGGCTGTCCGGGCTATCTATGGTATGGGGATTCGGGAGTCATTAAGAGAAAAGTTTAAGGATATCAACATACTTACTGTGTATTCACAGTACATATATGAAAACTTATTATATACTCATAAAAATAACAGTAAATTTATTAAAAATAGTGATATCCATAATCTAAACTTAAGAAATAAGAATAAATTGGCTGTACCTAGATTTAGGCTTAATAAAATAAGCAATTCTTTTGCGGGCAATTGTATTCGAATGTACAATACATTGCCGACAGCCATAACAGGTTTGTCAGTTAATAAATTTAAAAAACTAATAAAACTTAAATTGTGCCAGAAAGCTTACTATAGCATTAAAGACTTTCTAGAAGACAAGGCTGCCTGGCAGTGACACGAATTGCTCCTTTCTACATTAAAAAAAAACTGTATTAGATACTAAGATACTAGAAGAGAAGGGACCAGACTGAGTTTCTTGGGGTGTTCTTCTCAGTCTGTAGTATTTCCGAACCCCCGGTAGAGTCACAAAAATTTTGACAAACCTAAATAATTTTTTAAAAATTTCAAAGGGAATAAATTTTATTTTATTTTATTTTATTTTATTTTATTGTAGACATTGCGCATATTCATGCATAGGACATGGACTACTGGTGTACGTCGCCAGCAGAATAGTAAACCGACCAAAAAAAGCGAAAAAAAAAGTGAGGTCAAACGGGATAAAATATATCCTATGTCCGTCTCCTGGTTCTAAGCTACCTCCTCACCAATTTTCAGCCAAATCGGTACGGCCGTTCTTGAGTTATAAATGTTGTAACAAACCTGTCTTTGTTTTATATATACATACATATATTGTATTCAGTGATGTTGCATGTTAAGCTGTTGGTTCCGGTTGCTGGTAAAATAGCAGTTGTTGAGCCTGGTTAAAGATCTTATGACTGGCTTGAAAACTTTCAACAACAGGCTGTCACCACCCCTATCCATCTCAACACAGCAATATGATTCTTTATTTATTACATAGGTCAAATTCTAAAAAAATTATAAGGTTGGCATATAGTAGGCCTTTGTCTATCTTTTTGGGGATAAAGTCGTGACCATCTATAATTCTATATATATAAAAATCAATGCCACTTTTCGTTGTAATTTTATAACTCAAGATCGGGCTCACCTTTCCAAACCAAATGTTTAGGCTTTGTTTGGACTATTTAGTAGATGGTTTATGAGAAGTTTGCTCAAAATCGGTCGAGCGGTTCTTGATTTATCACGCAAACGAAGTTGCGCGGGTCAGCTAGTTATGTATATATGTAAAGTAATCATGCCACAGACCTTAAACCCCTTTTGAAAATACATATTATAGGGAATAGATTTGTGCTTCTAACAATCTTTTGAATGGCTCTGTTCTTAGGAAGATTCTGCCCACTGTATGAGAGTAGCTATACCCAGCACATGCCTAACAAGAAAGCCGTAAGATTGTTCTCACCAGACTGCCCCTCTCTAACACGTTTTTTGTGAACGTGAAAGTTCAATCCAATTGACATTGTCATTTTTGTTTTATTTCAAACTTTGAACAGATGATTCACGTGACCTATTGACGTAGTTTAATGCAACATAGTCACAGACTACAGACACAAGTCTCGCCATAAGCCCCTCTGCACTCTATTTTATAGAGAGGGGCTAAAACGAGAGAACAGTATTAATTTTATACTACTAAAGATGGCAGACAAGCTAACCTGATGGAATTTGGTCACTCTAACCTACGAACGTTTGCAACGCCAGAGGCACTACACTCACGCTGCCGACCCTGCAAGAACATTCTTAGAGCCCTTTTGAAGATACTGTAGGCGTTTGGAAAACAAAAAAATCTTTTGTCTCAAAAGTCGGTTTACTGACGATAGTTGAACGTGACAACGCAGCCTTAAATGGAATGCCTCAGAGCGAGGTAACGCCGCATACGTCTTGTTTTTTCGTGCGAGCAGCCGGCTCCATCTAATTATATGACATTGACTTGTCAAAAAAATGTTAATATACATATAAAAATAAAATCAATTGATTATAGCGCCATCTGTTGAAAACATTTGTAATAAAATAAATGGACAGCTCAGAGCGAGGTAACGCCGCATACGTCATATTTTTCGTGCGTGCAGCCGACTCCATCAAATTATAAGACGTTGTCACGTCAAGAGCTCTTCCGAACACTTGCCCTGATAGATCGGCATCGAACAATGATACTAAAATGCTCTAAAAAGAATAACCCGCTGAGTTTCTTGCCAGTTCTTCTCAGGTGGGTCGCGTTGTGAACTGGTGGTAGATTTTGATTTATATTCTGGACGTTTTACAAGAGCATCTGTATATGCCTATGTGAAATAAATTTATTTTTCTTTCTTTTCTTTCTTTCAAAGACTTTCTAGTTTTATAACAGCTGCCATTCTTGTAGGATAAGTACAAACGCGCCCTGGCGGACGGGGAGAACGTGCGCCGACGCATGATGAAGCAGGTGGAAGACGCCAAGTCCTTCGCTATACAGAGCTTCTGCAAGGATCTGCTCGATGTAAGGATAAAACTTATATTTTAAACTATCACTATTTAAGGTTTTTATTTTCACACAGCTTGCACTACACATTAGTAGTGTGCGAAGTTGCTATAAAGCAACAACTTGCTAGATGATATATGCTGTATGTTTATAGCAAGTTTTTTTTCATGCTTTGTTATAGCAAACTATTTTTATACGCGTATGCTACATACAAAGGCAATGCGGTGGGTGTATTTTAAGGAAGCGCGGCAACTGCTATATATTAATTCGCAATTCGGACTGATGACAGTATGGTTTATAACTTTATGTACATACCTATTTACCTACAACGTGTATTCGTGTTTATACAATTTATAACAATGAACTTTCCTTCATACTTTTCAGGCTCGCTTAGGCCTTACTAAAGAAGTTCCGTATCGGCAAATCACTTCTTTTCTACATTTTTATCTAATACTAGCTGATGCCCGCAGCTTCGCCCGCGTAAAATTTGTTCCCGTTCCCGCTTCCCGTGGGAACTTATTCCCGGGATAAAAGTAGCCTAAGTTAGGTACTCCTTATTACATAAGCTATCTGCCAGTGAAAGTCCCGTCCAAATCGGTCCAGCCGTTCCAGAGATTAGCCAAAACAAACAGACAGACAGACAAAAATTTTAAAAATATATATTTTGGTATGTGTACCGTATATACATTCGTATGCATGTAGTAGAAAGCGGTTATTTTAATATTACAAACAGACACTCCAATTTTATTTATTTGTATTGTATACTTAGATTTATTTAAACCGAACTAATAAAAACACAAACACTAGATAATCACAAAACAATATCTATTTACTTACACTATTTACACTTCAAAGCTAAACCAACCAACCAAAAATCAACTAATATAAACATCGTTCAAATTATTATTACTGAACCGTCCGACCGAACTCCGAGATCGCGAATTCAAAAAGCACGCGCTGCGCTAAAACAAACAATAAACAATCGCCAGCACGCGACATGCGAAGACTGGACGCCGAGTCCTGTGACACTCCGATATCGGGGAAGAACGATGGATTTGCTTTATTGCTATATTGCTAAACGATCCGCACCTGTGCGATTGGCTAGCACCGCGCGCCGCCTTGGATGGCACCAGACAGGCGAAACAGGTGATAGAGAAAGAGAACAACATTACTATATCGCATCTAGCATCTAGCAAAAACTAAACGCAAAAATATCGTTTGCTTTATGCTATAAGTATACAGCATGCGAAGTAATTTGCTATACGATATATTAACCACCACTACTACACATTATAGATTTCGGGTCTTTTCCGTGTATACATTTCAAACTTTGCACTACTCTCGACGTTTCAGCTATGTTGCAGTAATAGCTCATAACAGCTCTATTTAAGCTAGTAGGCTGAAAATCTTGTGTAATCCTCTACATTCTCTTTACTAGGTAGCGGACACGCTAGCGGCGGCAGCGGAGAGCGTGCCAGAAGGCGAGGTGTCGGAAGCGGGCGCGGCGACGGGAGAAGCGGGGGCGGTAGCTGCGTTACGCTCCTTGCATGATGGCGTGCGACTCACGAGGGCGCAGTTGACGCAGGTATGAGGGGGTCTTGGTTATAGTCCGAGAGCTGGCACGAATTTTTGGGTAGGTATTTGAGGCAAGCTGAAAACTTGTCAGATACCTCTCCTACTATATCCCAACTCGGAATTGCAGACCTGGCTGGTGAGTAGCGGGGCTAAATCAACCCCTAAATTTTTAAAAGTATTATTTTATTTTTCCAAAAAATATATTTGAGGCACTACGCAATTTATATATGTTGCAGTGTAATACTTAATGAATACGAAAAAAAATAAGCCAGATAATTTAATCGGGGTTTTAACATTGCCAGACGCGTGCAAAAATATTTTGCAAAAAATTATAAAAAATGTTTTTGAGGCAGCTTGAAATTTTAATGGAGCGTTATTTATAAGTAAAAAATAAGATTCCCAAAAAGACAGATCGTTTCGGTGGGGCTTTCTACCTGCCAGGTGATCAAACAAATAATGAATGGGTACGAGCCTGTAGTGCTATAGACAAGCTGTAGTGTGAGAGAGAGAGAGCGCATAACGACAGCTGTCTTCGTTCTTGCTTGCCGCGTTACTATTGGCTCTGGCGAGGCCACGTGACTTACAATAACCCATGAGGTTTAAATTTATTTCATTCAAAACAATACAGATAGCACTTAAAATATTAGGATTACAGTAATTCAGTCATTGTAGGCACATATAATATTTTCTTTTTCTATATCAAAGTAATAAAAGCAGTACAATCGTTAAATCTTACAATTCATGGTTTAACTTACACTTGACTAAAGTAATGGAATACCTATCAGCTACGGCAACAAGTTGTGACAGTGTATTATCAGATCCTTGTCTGAACTAGGATGTTAATCCTGTGTCTCAGACGTTCATCTGACTAAGCAAACAAGAGAGCACATTATAATACTAATAATATACAGGGTGAATTTTTGAAAAGGGATTGGATGGCCAAATCCGAAACTATAAGGAATAGCGAAAAACGCTGAAACGAGTCACGAGCCCGATTTTGATGAAACTTAAAACCTCATCATTAGATTTTCGAAAAACCCATAATCCTAGCTGGGAATCGAACTTGTTGATTTCTAAAAAAAAAACACACCCTTTATTATTACACCATACGATAGAGTCGCTGTTAAGGATCAAATTTTGCAAAGTAATGATATACGCCAAATTTAAGGAATATTTGGAATTTTAATGGAATGCATATTTCATGTACCTAAATTTTGTATCATAGTTTGTTTCGTTGGAAATCCCAGAAAAGATCGTAACTATTCTGTGTTTTAAATTATGCTCAGAATGATTTTTTAGAGAATATTCTCAACGGAATCAATAATATTCCTTAGTTATTCCTTGAGGTTTCGAATCCAGCTATGTATTGCAAAGATTTTGAACAATTAATCAGTTAACGTAAGAAAAATAAAATGTATTTTGTTAAAGATTGAGCTCTTTCCTGTAGATTGCCGTATATCATAACTTCCCAGAATATGATCCTTAATAGCAACACTATCGTATGGTGTAATAATAAAGGGTGTGTTTTTTTTTTAGAAATCAATGGATTCGATTCCCAGCTAGGATTATGGGTTTTTCAAAAATCTAAAGATGAGGTTTTAAGTTTCATCAAAATCGGGCTCGTGACTCCTTTGAGCATTTTTCGCTATTCCTTATAGTTTCGGATTTGGCCATCCAATCCCTTTTGAAAAATTCACCCTGTATAATAATAATATATACTAGTAATATTTAATATATAATTTATTATTATTCCTATTCCGAAATATGTTTGATTATGTAATTTTAAACATTTCAAAAATTAAAAGATAAATAAAATAAAACGGGTTGTATAAAATATAGAATAAAATTAGTTTGACCAAATTATAAGTAGGTTCCTACATTTATATTAACTCAATATCTCTAAAATATTAATAAATGAATAGAATTTATTTCAATTTTATTTTATACTTGAAATAATTGTACTACTGGAGAGTTATTATATTTTTATAAACCTGGTTTTGCGATTTTTTATTTTAATTATTGCTTTTTTTAATACGTAACGTCCATAAATCAATACAATATATTTTATGCAAAATGTTTTTAGTAGAAATTCAGAAAATTTAATATTTTTAACTCCGAAATTTTAACTAAACTACGATTTTTAATTCGAGTCAGTAAAATGACAATTGCAACTGTCACTGATACGAAAAAGGGTGACCCGCTACAATAGTGATGTTCGACAATCAATAGACTTAGACATTTTAGTCATTCTTTATTTTATTAGGTATGAAAGCTTTTTTTTTATTGTAAATTTGTAATAGATTAAATAATTCGAGAAATATGGACCTTACCAGCATATTAAAATTGTTTACTATAACATTATTATAAAAGCTGGGAAAAAATGTTTAAAAAGATCACGTCATGGAACGATCTGCCCGCACACGTGCTTCCCTCATCTTACAATCCCGGGTTCTTCAAGAGGAGCGTGAAGAGGCACATCACAGGGCCGCCAACTTGAGGACCACCCCCCAATCACTTGATGCACCACGGCTTCTTTCCATCAGGCTGGTGGCGACGTCAATATGGCGAGCTAAATAAAATAAAAGATTCAGAGAAATTAAGTAAAACAATTCAAGTAGTTTTTAACCGACTTCAAAAAAGGAGAAGGTTACTCAATTCGACCGTACATAATTTTTTAACCGACTTCAAAAAAGGAGGTTACTCAATTCGACCGTATATAATTTTTTTTAAATGTTTTTTCGCGAAGAACTCCGTCCGTCGTTTATTAATCGATTTGAAAAAAATTTTTTTCGTTCGAAAATAGATAGGTACTCCCAAGGTGGTCCCATTTTAAGGAAGTTAGGATCTGATGATGGCATCTTGGAGAAATCGAAGGGAACTTTTAAAATTGCAGGGACATCTAGGGCGTTTGTAATTTTTTCGATTAAGGGCTTTAAAGTAGTACAACTTAATGAAAATCTGAAGTCGATCTGATGATGGAGACGAAAGACAGAAGAGAGAATTCCCTAACGATATACAGCAGTTACCTTGTGTTTGGGCTTGATTAATTTGTACTTTCGAGAACTTTACACCTAGATAGATAGATTTTCAGTCTACACGTCACTAAAAATAATGAAAAAAAGAACTTCTGACAGTGGTCCTCCAGTTGGCGGCCCTGTGATGTTCCTCTTCACGCTCCTCTTGGAGAAACCGGGATTCCCTCCCGCACACGATTCCATGATCTCACAGATGAGGGAAACACGTGTGCGAGCAGGTCGTTCCATGTTTTTATACTTCGACAGAGGAATGATCTATTGAAAAAATTAAAATAATAAGACGAATTGAACGCGACTAAAACGAAAGTGATGGTATTCGAAAGAGAAGAGGACAGAACGAATGCCAGGATAACTGTAAATGATGTAGTGCTGGAACAGGTGGATGAGTTTGTATATCTTGGATGTGCATTTAGCAGGGATGGACGGTACACCGCTGATGTAGAAAAGAGGGTAACTGCGGGCAATAGTGTGAATGGAGCGTTAGGCAAACTTTTAGGTACCAAGGGCTTAAGTCAAAAGGCCCAGCTCGCAGTACACAATGCGGTGCTGATACCTACGCTAACGTATGGAAGCGAGAGTTGGGTATGGCAGGAAACGCATGAAAGTAGAATAAACGCGGTCGAGATGCGCGCGCTACGCAAAATCTGCGGAGTAACGCTCGCAGATCGCGTTCGGAATGAAGATGTAAGAAAGAGAGTTGGTCTGAAAGAGAGTGTCGGTGTTAAAGTAAGGAAGGGCATGCTACGATGGTTCGGGCATGTGGAACGAATGGGAGATGAAAGAATGACAAAACAGATATACAACGCGAAAGTGGATGGACGTAGGAGTCGGGGAAGGCCACGACACACCTACCACGACCAAATTAATCGTGTGTTAGTTGAAGGTGATGTCAAGAGCCGTAGGAACCGACGTGCATGCATGAAAAGAAAAATGAAAGTTGAAGAAGCAAGTGAGGTGTGTATGGACCGTGCCGTGTGGCGCTCGGTTCTTTCTGCCTACCCCGCAAGGGATTTGGCGTGAAGATAGTTAGTTAGTTAGTTAGTTAAAATAATAAGTATGTACTTATCACCGTTAATGTCCCCGCGGTTTTAGAACCCCAAATTATACGGGAGGATGGTAAGCGACCCGACGGGATGTCTTTAGTACCCTGGAGAATGGGACGTGCGTTAGTGTGGAATGCCACTTGCACTGACACTCTTGCGGCGTCCTACCTCCCGGCTACTAGCAAAAGAGCGGTGGGCCGGCTAATGCTCGCGAGTGGTTAAAGATCGGCAAGTATAGTTGTCTCGGTGCCAATATGAATTCGTTCCATTTGATGTCGAGACACTGGGTCCACGGTGTCGCGGTGCACATGGTCTTTTCACGGCTCTGAGTAAGCGTCTGAGGGAAGAAACGCGTGATCCCCGCGCTGGTAGCTATTTCGCGCAAAGGCTTTCCATAGCTATCCAGCGTGGGAATGCTGCCTGCGTCATAGGTAGGAAGGGACCCAATTTGTATATTGATAGGTAGTTAGTTAGTTTTTATTTTAAGAGTTTTTATTTTAAGTTTAGTGTAATGATATAACTTTTAATTGGTTTTATTATTATTGTTTATGAATGAATTAATGTTGTTTAATTAATTATGTACTTATAAAAAAGTTTCTTGCTATTTCGATGATTTTTAATAATTTACAGAGATGTTTTTTCTAATGTAAATTATTTTGTACATGTCACACGTGTCATTTAATGAAGCGAGTTCTTAAATATTTCCTAAGTCCAAAGTGTCTTTTCGTGCATTTAACGGACGGGCCCCTTAATCTCAAGGTAAATTGGTGTGAAATGTTTGTATAAGACAAACTACGGTTCCTTGAAAAGTGGTGATGATCGGGATTGATATTTTAGTGTAAATAATTATGGGGCAATCGAGGTCCAAATTGTTTGTTTACTACATTATTTGAATGAGTTAAAATACGGTATAGGTGGTTTTATGCAATATTTAATTACTGTTTGATATCGAATAAAAAAATATAATCTCGACTAACTTTTAATCGTAAAACTCGATTCAACCACATCACTATTTATTTGTGACAAAAAACCCGCCACACTGAAAATGTCATTTTACTGACTCGAATTAAAAATCGTAGTATAAACCTCATGGGTCGCACGTGGCTTCGCCAGAGCTAATAGTAACGCGGCAAGCAAGAACGAAGACAGCTGTCGTTATGCGCTCTCTCACACTCCAGCTTGTCTATAGCACTAGCGTCTGGCAATGTTAAAACCCCGATTAAATTATCTGGCTTATTTTTTTTCGTATTCATTAAGTATTACACTGCAACATATATAAATTGCGTAGTGCCTCAAATATATTTTTTGGGAAAAAAAAATAATATTTTTAAAAATTTAGGGATTGATTTAGCCCCGGTACTCACCAGCCAGGTCTGCAATTCCGAGTTGGGATATAATAGGAGAGGTATCTGACAAGTTTTCAGCTTGCCTCAAATACCTACCCAAAAATTCGTGCCAGCTCTCGGAATATTACACACGGACACACTCTATCACACACACATTCGTACACGCACGCAATCGTTCACTCACACACATACATTCTACATAATAATAAAAAACTGTATTAGATACTAAGATGAATTTTCGGAGGGACCGGACTGAGTTTCTTGAGGTGTTCTTCTCAGTCTATAGCATTTTCGAAATTAAAAAAAAGAAAATTTTGACAATAAAAATTTTTGACAAAACTTAAACAAAAATTTTGACAAACCTAAATGATTTCTTTTTAATTTTAAAGGGAATAAAGTTTATATTATTTTATTGTACACGCGCACACACACGCACGCACGCGCACAAGCACGCACGCACGCGCACACGCACGCACGCACACGCACACAAACGCGCGCGCGCATTCACACGCACCACTAGGGCGTGCATAAAGGTGTGGTTCCACTTAGGCGGAGTGGAGATGAGCTGTGCCCATCACATCTCTTGTGCACATCTCTTCTCCACTCCGCACCGTGATTGGTGAATCGCGGCACAGCTTCCTCTCCTCCGCCTAAGTGGAACCGCACCTTTACGGGGGGCAGAAGGGGGATTTTATTAAACTCAAACCACTCGATCCCTTACCACTGCCTACGGAGCTCCGGGTAAGCCCTCGGAAGGATGACCCAGGAAGAGAGTGGAATTAAGTTGAAGAGCTTCTAAGAACACTCTTTATGGTAGATATACCATTATTATTTAACTAGCTGACCCGCGCAACTTCGTTTGCGTCTAATGAGTGTACGAAAGAGAGAGGTATGGTTGTGAGCAATAGAATGTTTTCCGTCACATTTTCTTCCACCCGTCTACAAACAAACAAACAAACTCTTCAGCTTTATAATATTAGTATGGATAGTTAACATGTATAATACATTTGATATGACTGCCTCTGTGGCGCAGTCGGTAGTGATACCGCCTGCGGCGCTGGAGGTCGTGGGTTCGATTCCCACCGGAGACAAATATTTATGTGACCCAATGTTTGTCTCAAGAGTCTGGGTGTTTCTATGTATGATAAGTACTAGCTGACCCGCGCAACTTCGTTTGCGTCACATGAGAGTGAGAAAGAGAGAGGTATGGTATTAATATTTCGAGTATTATAATGCTTCCCGTTGCATTTACCTCCGTCGCGCCTATTCCCGTCGCGTCGCGTAGCTTGTATTCATTAGAGCTGAACCGCATATCTTCGTTTGCGTCACATGAGAGCGAGAAGGAAAGAGGTGTTAAAGTGATATAATGTTTCCCGTCACTTTTACTTCCACGCATCGTGTGCGAGTCGGGCTCGCACTTGGCCAATTTTTATCGTTCAGTTGACTGGCTGCCATGCCACTGCAAACCAAGTTTACTCCTGTCGCGTCGCTCACACTTTAAAACTTAATAGAGGGTTATTGTAAGAGAACCTTAAAAGATAGGCATATGCTGTAATGGACTTTTGTTAATAACTTTTTAAGAGGAACAGTTTTGTAATACACAATTTTTACGTAACTTTAACTATTTATGCAGCGTCCGTAATGGAAGCTCTCAAAAGAAAGAAATAATCCCCGTTCTCGTAACATTATTCATGGCTGCTCCGCTCCTATTCGTCTTAGCGTGATGTTATATCACCATTAGCCAGCCTCAATAAACGGACTATTAAACTGTAAAATAATTTTTGAAATGAAACCAGTAGTTTCTGAGATCCTAGCACAAACAAACTCTTCAGTTTCATTATATCGTGAGCGAACCTTAAGAGATAGACAAATTAGGTTATTGTGAGCGAACCTTAAAAGATAGACATATGCTGTCGCGGACTTTTTTTTAGAACTTTTTAAGAGAAACAATTTTGTAATACACAATTTTTATCTAACTTTAACCATTTACGCAGCGTACGCCTCGGAAGCTCTCAGACGGTAAAAAATATTCCCCGTTTTCAAAACATTATTGATTGCTGCTCCGCTCCTATTCGTTTTAGCGTGATGTTATATAGCCTATAGCCATCCTCGATAAATGGACTATCAAACTGTTAAAGAATTTTTGAAATCCAACCAGTAGTTCCTGAGATCCTAGCGTTCAAACAAACAAACAAACAAACAAACAAACAAACAAACAAACTCTTCAGCTTTATAATATTAGTATGGATGTATTTAAAAGTATATAAGTATTGATATCCGTGGTCTGATACCCATAACACAAGCAGGTTATTGCTAGCTCACTTTGGGATCAGATAGCGTTGTGTGAAATGTCCGTCAATATTTATTTGCAGGTGTTCAGTCGACACGGCCTCATCCCAGTGTCTCCGCTACGAGAGAAGTTTGACCCCAACCTACATGAAGCTCTGTTCCAACAGGTAACTTATTCTATTTATTTCGTCCCAGGATTCGAAGCCACAATGTAATATAATAATAAACAAATAATAAATAGCCTTTTACTTCTTGCGAAGTTAATACAGAGTTTAAAATAAAGTAAAAATTAAAGTAGAGTTCAGGATTAAAATAATTAAAAATTTTGAAATGTGTAAAATTTTTAGAATGTTTTTTGCAAGTATCACATTCTTTGTGCAAGAATCCCTCCTCAGTTGAAAGTGATGGCCTCCTCTAATCTCCCTTGGAGACCTTCCATCTAGTATGAGGTCTTTCTCTCATCTAGTAATATAAGCCTTTATTTTAGAAATTACTAGCTGTTGCCCGCGACTTCGTACGCGTGAAAATTATGTTACGATGCCAATTTGGTTTGGACTTGAATTCTTTTCTGCCAAGCCTCAAGGCTAAGTAGCGTAATAATATGTAGCCTGTGTGCAAAACCTATCTCTTACTAATATTCCTGCTACGTTTTGGTTAAATCAATCCACCATCTTACATATTTCATCGCTCTCTGCTTAGCCCCTAGGATATGTAGCGTGATAATATATAGCCTATTTGAAGACCCCACCCCTAAGTAATATTTGTGCAAAATTTGAACCAAATCTATTGGGTACTTTTCGAGATCCTTCCGGACAAAGAAAAACAAACAGACAAAAATTTTTCTAACAATATTTTCGACTTCGGTATCGTATATTGAACACCCAGCGAGTATTTTTTTTTTAATATTTCCAATGTACAGTTTTGACTCTTCTATCATCTTATTATATGTATAGATTACATGCATTGTTGATTAAATAATAACTATCTTATAAAAATTAATTACATCCATTATTATATCTTACTAGCTGTTACCCGCGACTTCGTCCGCGTGGAAATTATGTTATAAGCAAAGTTTGAACCGTATTCTATTTGAGCCTCTAGCTAGGATAAGTCGTAACCAAAATTTGGGAACAAATTTAGGACATCATCCAACTTACCCGGGGAGTTATGCGCTAGATGGATTTTTTTAACGTGAGGAAAATCCCACATGAATGTACTATGACTCCCACTGACTAAAAACCACACGTATTCTACCTAACAGCCTACGATTGGGAGCCCCGGGTAAGCCCTCTAAAGGATACCCTAAATTAGAGGCATTAGAGACATCCCAACTTTCGCAAAACCTAGAATTCAAGGGTCCCTTTGAATGTGAGGGTAAATCTAAAGTGGCGTGTTGGCTTAATGATAAAAGAGCTTAATGATTAAGGCTATTGTAAAATAATTCAGTCAGCGCCGAAGGCGTTTACTCACGCCCCCCCCTTAAAAGCGGGATCGCACCCGAAACCCCCAAAGACGCGGCATAGCACTCGAACCACCTCCTAGGCGAGGACGCAGTGGCGGCCGTGGGTCTGCTGGGAGTCCTGGGACATCCTTCCGAGGCCTTACCCGGGGCTCCCAACCATAGGCTGTTAGGCGTTACGTGAGGTTTTTTAATTGGTAGGAGTCCGGCATAGCATCCACGATGGATTTTCCTTCACGTTATATAAAAGTATACTACATATTACATGGCTTGTACAATACCTAGTATAGTGTAGCCTGAAATTTGATTTATATTAGTGTGAGCTATGAGATCTAGAAAACTGATAAACTTACTTATTATGTTATATACTAAATGCATATTTAAAAACAAACACGTACTCTAATGAATTTGATTATTGTTCTTTATCAAGCCTATAAATTACTACTACTAATCTTTACAGTTAGGTACTTTTGATTGTTGCCCGTAAATACATAAACAAATATATTTTGTGTCTGTCAAGCCGTTAGAATAATTATATGAAAGAATCTATACTACTGATAATAAAACTGTAGAGGGTCGGGAGTCTGTACATAGAAGATATTTTGAAAATTTTAAGTGTAGGGCGTTCTCTAATCGATACTGAAGCCGAAAATGTAATTTAAAATTTTCATGTGTCTGTCTGTCTGTCTGTATCCCGAATAAGTATCACGCCGAAACTACTTAACCGATTTGAGTGATACTTTGTACGATCTAAGCTTATAGTCCGAGGAAGGTTCTTAGATACTTTTGATCCCGATATTTTGCGCGGTTCCTTCAGGAGAGGGGATGAAAGGCAAAATAGGTTTTTAGCTATAATTTCTCACTGCGTGGTTCGATTTCAAATATTTTTGTTGTCTGAAAGGGAGTACTTTCAGCATTATTCCACAAAATTTTCAATATTGAGGGTTATGTTGTTCAGAAATTAGGGGCATCTCAACTTTCGGTAAATCTAGAATTCAACGTTTCTTTTGAAAGTGAGTCTAAACGGGCGTGTTGGCTTAATCATAAAAGAGCTTAATGATTAAAATAATTCAGTCCGCCTTAAGTAAAATAATTCAGTCCAGTGAATTGTTTTAGAATCGACTTAATCTTTAAGCTCTTTTATGATTAAGCAAACAGGGCCGTTTCACAGGCTGCTTGATGAGTCTCATGAAGAAGTACCCCTCCATTCGTACACCTTATGTGACGTAAACGAAGTTGCGAGGGTCAGCTAGTATGAAATATAATTTCATTGACTGCCTCTGTGGCGTAGTCGGTGTAGTGATACCGCCTGTCGCGCCGGAGGGCTTGGTTCGATTTCTGGGTTGTTCCAATTATTTGTGTGATCCACAAATGTTTGTTTCGGAGTTTGGGTGTTTTCTGTGTATAATATGTATGTATTTAGAAATATATAAGTATGTATATCAGTCGTCTGGATATCGTAGCAAACACAGAATTTAATTTTTCTCTATCGGGCCTCCAAGATATTTAGCGTGATAATATGTAACCGGTGTGTAAAACCGATCTCATACTAATATTCCTGCAACGTTTTAGTTTAATCAATCCACATACTTACATATTTCATTACCCTCTGCCTAGTCCCTAGGATATGTAGCGTGATAATATATAGCCTATTTAAAGAACCTACCTCTAGATTGCTATTCAAATAAAAGATTACTTAAAATTATTCAGTAATTTCTGTATTTTGCAAAAATATACAAACAGATTTTCATTGTTCTCTGCCGAGCTCCTAAAAAATTTAGCGTAATAATATGTTGCCTGAGTGTAAAACCTATCTCCTACTAATATTCCTGCTACGTTTTAGTTAAATCAATCCAACGGTTTAAACATTTCATTGCTCTCTGCTTAGCCCCTAGGATATGTGGCGTGATAATATATAGCCTATTTTAAGACCACACCCCTAAGTAATATTTGTGCAAAATTTGAACCAAATCTGTTCAGTACTTTTCGAGATCCTTCCGGACAAAGAAAGCAAACAGACAAACAGACAAACAGACAAAAAAAATTCTAACTATATTTTCAGCTTCGGTATTTTATGTAGAACACCCAGCGAGTATTTTTTTGTTAATATTTCCAATGTACAGTTTTGGCTTTTCTATCATTTTATTATATGTATAGATTGTTATGTCAATTGTATTTTCTCAATTTTATTATACTACATCTCTAATTATCTTATTTTAGAAATTATTACATGCACTATTCATTAAATATTAATTAATTCATTTTATAAAAAATAATTAATTCGTTAATTACTTGAATTGATTGAAATTGACATAATATAATTGACATAATAACTTTGTGTTATTATGTCAATTATATTATATCTCTAATTTCTAATTGTCTATCGACAAAGGCCTCCTCAAGCTCCCTCCAATGAAGACTTGATCTCATCTTCCCCTCTTTTGTACTCTCATCTAGTTCCAGATCTTCATTGGAGACGGTTGCCATATGGACCCTTCCACTTTGTTACCCTGCTAGTCCACCTATCGTCTTCCAACCTCGCTACGATCTATCTATACTAATATTATAAAGAGGAAAGCTTTGTTTTTTTGTTTGTTTGTTTGTTTGTTTGTTTGTTTGTAACGAATAGGCTCCGGAACTACTGGACCGATTTGAAAAATTCTTTCACTGTTGGGAAGCTACACTCTTTGCGGGTAACATAGGCTATATTTTATTCCCGTATTCCCACGGGAACGGGAACTACGCGGGTGAACCGCGTGACGTCCTCTAGTACAAAATAATTTCGAAGTTTCACAAGTGCCAGGCGTGCCGTGACCACAAATTAGAGATAGTACAGATGGAAAACTCATGTATGTACTTTTTTTCCACACCTACCCTCTGCTACACACACTCGCGCACAAATCAGTATCGAAAAGTCGGTTTAGACCGCCTGACCTCGTGTCTGTAAATGAGTTGTCTACGTGTGCGTAGTGTCTGTTAATCAGTTGTCTATGTGTGCGTAGTGTCTGTGAATGAGTTGTCTATGTGTGCGTAGTGTCTGTGAATGAGTTGTCTATGTGTGCGTAGTGTCTGTGAATGAGTTGTCTATGTGTGCGTAGTGTCTGTGAATGAGTAGTCTATGTGTGCGTAGTGTCTGTGAAGGAGTTGTCTATGTGTGCGTAGTGTCTGTGAATGAGTTGTATATGTGTGCGTAGTGTCTGTGGATGAGTTGTCTACGTGTGCGTAGTGTCTGTGGATGAGTTGTCTACGTGTGCGTAGTGTCTGTTAATGAGTTGTCTATGTGTGCGTAGTGTCTGTGAATGAGTTGTCTATGTGTGCGTAGTGTCTGTGAATGAGTTGTCTATGTGTGCGTAGTGTCTGTGAATGAGTTGTCTATGTGTGCGTAGTGTCTGTGAATGAGTTGTCTATGTGTGCGTAGTGTCTGTGAATGAGTTGTCTATGTGTGCGTAGTGTCTGTGAATGAGTTGTCTATGTGTGCGTAGTGTCTGTGAATGAGTAGTCTATGTGTGCGTAGTGTCTGTGAAGGAGTTGTCTATGTGTGCGTAGTGTCTGTGAATGAGTTGTATATGTGTGCGTAGTGTCTGTGGATGAGTTGTCTACGTGTGCGTAGTGTCTGTGGATGAGTTGTCTACGTGTGCGTAGTGTCTGTTAATGAGTTGTCTATGTGTGCGTAGTGTCTGTGAATGAGTTGTCTATGTGTGCGTAGTGTCTGTGAATGAGTTGTCTATGTGTGCGTAGTGTCTGTGAATGAGTTGTCTATGTGTGCGTAGCCTCAGCGAATTTAGTATGTAGGTTTCCATCTGTACTATCTCTAACTTGAGCCGTGACGGATCACATTTTTTAAAAACACTGTTTTTATTATTATTCCATTTTCCAGGAGGTTGAAGGAGCTCAAGCAGGCACAGTGGTAGCGGTGAGCAAAGTTGGTTACAAACTACACGAGCGTTGTGTGAGGCCCGCGTTAGTTGGAGTTGCCAAGTGATGATGATGATGTGAGGGGTAGGCTGGAGGTCTGATGGAGACTGGGATTTAGGGCTTGGAAATGTGCAGTGTGAATTAATTTTGAATTTTTGTGTTCTGGATCCGTGGTACTCGGGAAATATTGGTACGGGGTCCTATTGGGACTTATTTGGTGAAGGACTTGTGGTACCCCCAGGAACATTGTCATATCTCTTGTGATCTATAATAATTATATTTTGCTGATTTAGTTATTGAAAATAAAAAAATAGTGGTATGTATTACATAATTTAAAAAAAAATTGATCAGAAAAGTGGACTCAAATGTAATTGAATTAAATAGTACATATTGCATTTCTTTTAACTCAGTCCATCGTTATTGAATTGGTGGTGGGTATAAAAATTATTTTAAAGAAAAATTATATTATATTATTTCTGTGACTTTATTCAAAATAGATATTATACGGCTATCACAATGTTCCTGAACTGAAGGGACCACGGGTGTTTCTCCAAAGTCCCATGACACCCCCAGGGGTATTTTTTGAGGGTACCGTGGGTCCAAGACGACTATTTACATTAATCCCTGTTCAAAAACAATAATTTCTAGAACAAAAAACACACCGAAGTCTTAATTTATACCGAACTCAAAGTGAGCCAGCATAAATTCAGCGCGCTCACTTTATGTCACTTATGACCAAGCCTTAATCCCGCTCAATTCGTTAGAACTATAATTATAATAAAAGTCTGTACATTGAATATTTTCTTACAAACAAATTGTTTTAAACAAGCATTTATATCACTTAAATTATTCATATGATATAGGATCGCGGACTTTATTTTTAATGGCATAAGGTTCAATATCTTATAGCAAACTGAAGATAATTAGAGCTAATATTGTTTAAATGTGTCTAGAGAAAACATGGAAATATCGACCTTATTGCAATTCCAAAAGAAATTTACACAAAAAGTTCGGGATCGTATATTGAGCCGCCGATTAGACGCAGTCAGCGGGCTTATTGTACGCCAGATTTTTAAAAACATCTTTTTCAGACGGACAGTGACTGGGACTTGTTGTATATTAATATATCGAAATTAAAAATAACTAGTTATAAATGATGTTATTTTTTAATTATCGCGGTTTCTAACACTCATACTCATAGAATTCGGGACTTCACGCGAAATACTGTTTACTTACATTCACTCGATTCGGGCATTAATCACTGGATCGAACTTCACCAACCGAAAGTCCTCTCCACTGATCGCCATTATTATCCACGTATAGTGCGTGAAGCCATTGAAATTAGAAAACACAACGATTTCAATGGGGATGATGGGTATAAGCTCTCCGGGATGTGGAATTCAGTGATTAATAAACTTGAACGTAAAACTGTGCCAATTAAAACTGACGTAGTGAGTGAAGTGTGTCGCCGGCCTTATCCTTCGTTGTAATAACAACGCGCAGCGGAGGGTAGTTCGACAAGAAATAACTTCGCGGTTTTTGTCGATCCTTGCCTCAGTCCAACCGCGACCACGGGCGCTGCAACGTGCTCGAAACGTCGGTGAATGTAAGTAAACAGTATTTCGCGTGAAGTCCCGAATTCTATAGTTATAAATGAGTGTTGTTTAAAAACAACATGGCCGTTTCGTATCCAAAAGGTAAAAGCGGAACCCTATTCATGAGACTGCGCCGTCCGTCTGTCTGTCTGTCCGTCAGGAGCTGTATCTCAGGAACCGTGATAGCTAGAGAGCTGAAATTTTCACAGATGATGTATTTCTGTTGCCGCTATAACAACATATACTAATATCAGAAAAAAAATGGGGAATTAAGGGGTGGTCCCATACAACAAACGTGTTTTTTCGTTTCCGTTTTTTGGTACGGAATCCTCTGTACGGGAGTCCGACTCGCACTTGACCGGTTTTTATACTTGGGTTTGTAGATGTAAAGGTATTTTATAGGATTTTGCGACTAGTCCTTTTTGCCTAAGTCTGTTTAGATCGGGTCTTTTTGACGCTTGGTCGAAGACGTGGTCTTTTTGCAATGTCTTTTGTTTAAGATATAGTCTTTTTGCAGCTTAGTCGAAGACTTTTAAATATAAATATCTTCCTACAGACTAATCTTTTGAAATACATGTGATTGAATCGAAACTATATTCTCTAATATGGAGGAATAGAGCTACAGAAAAGCATAAAAATAGTTATAATTTTTATGAAAGACAATTTTAATATTAACAATTTAGGGCATATTTCATACTAGGTTATAAATTATTTTCCTCTACTGGGCATACTTTATGCCTCGTTTGGGCATACTCTATGCCTCGTATGAGCAAAATTTTTCCTAAGCGTTATGTAAAATTCTGGAAAAGTAATTTTGATTTTGTATAATTTCGATGGTAAAAATGGAACTGTGAAGATGTAATTATTTAACTAACTATTTTTATAATATCACAATGAAATATTGACAAGGTATTGTATGGATGAATTTATGGCGGAACCGAGAAGATAATGTACGGGATTCTTAATAATTTGAGTGTTTGACTGTTACGTTAAAAAGTCGGTGGGAACACTATTCGGTAATATAACTGCCATATGTTTACATTTATACCCCCTGTGCGCGAATTTTTATGCCTCGTCTGGGCATACTTTTACGCCTCGTCCGGGCATACTTTTACACCTTTCTGGGCATAATTTTACGCCTCGTCTGGCCATAAGCTTTTACCCAGTAAGTTTATACCTATAGGCTAACGTTGACTCAGAACAAAAAAAAATTCTGTAATGTAATTTTTTAATGCTCTATGTTCATATTTTCTATTCCTAGATACGACGGAATAAATGTTAATGACTTTTCTGGTCGCATCGAGATTTGCCTCGTTTGTGTATTGATGTATGCCTCGTCTGGGCACATGTTTATGCCTCGCTTGGGCATACACTGATTTAATTTGTATTTAGAAGCAATTCCAGTAATTGATAGTCATTATCACAGACTGTAGCCCATTAATAGTTACTATGCCTCTTCACTGTTGTAAGAGGAAATGCTCAAGTGAATAATAATATTTATTTTTATGACCGAGCGAGCGCAGCAAGCGAGTCTCCGATTAGACAGAATGGACGATTTTGCTTTTGTTCGTATGTCTGTGTGTACGTCAGTTACGGCCTAGAGGACGCATTTCTTAACCGATTTTCACTAAACTTGGCACACGTGTTCTTTGATTTAAAATACAACGTTTGTCGAGAGCTTTTTTTTGATGGGAGAAAAGGGGTGAAGATTGTGGTCGCGTTATTATATAAACGGATCTTGATGATTTTTGACTGAAACATAAAGTATATGATTCCTTATACGTTATTTTTTTCCTGTCGCAAAAGTACTGGTTCAATATATTATCAAGCAGTAATTCCCACCGACACTTCCCGAGCGAGTAGTATGTAATTCCATTGTGTAAAGTGTAGTAGGTTAGTTGAGCTGTTTGTAAGTTGTATTGTATTGTGAGGGGCGCGACTAGTTGCGAATATAGTTATGAGTTTATTGTTACTTAGAAATGTCTTTTATTTTATTCCTTTATTTTCTACAGTAGTAGTGGTGTATGAGCTATGCTATGCCTCGTTTGACCACAGATGTATGCCTCCTCGAGGCACACACTTGTGCCTAGTCAGGGCATTCGCTCTTTATATTTACAGGTCAATTTCAATGATTGAGGTCCTATTTGGCTCAGCCGCAGTTTCCTTTCACAAATAACTATGCATCTCAAGAATATTTAACTGGCTTTAATAAGTAACGCCAGGATGATGATTAAATGTAAGATCTGCTTAATAATACCAAGGACAAAATGCCTTTGGCCACTGACAAGACAAAAACCGTACCATTGTCACTACTGTACTCAACACTGACTGCCTCTGTGGCGCAGTCGGTAGTGATACCGCCTGCGGCGCTGGAGGTAGTGGGTTCGATTCCCACCGGAGACAAATATTTGTGTGACCCATAAATGTATGTCTCAAGAGTCTGGGTGTTTCTATGTATCTATTATGTATGTATTTAAAAAAAAAGTATATTAGTATTAATATCCGTGGTCTGATACCCATAACACAAGCAGGTTATTCCTAGCTTACTTTGGGATCAGATACCGTTGTGTGTAAATGTCCGTGAATATTATATATATTATTATCTATCTACCACATCAACACACATACATATGGTCACGCCTTTATCCCCGAAGGGGAATGCAGAGTATGGCGACTGCATGGACGTGACTGATAGTAGGAAATTCTTATGATATTACGCAAGTCACGTCCTGTGCCATAATATTATAATTCATTATCTAAATATTTGAATTTGTCAATTTAGCAATAATCGCATCTTCATGTACGTGCCACAGGATGACAATCACCCCCCGCACTACTCCTCAGTTTGATGTATATAATCTTTAGTATTCTAGATTAATCATTCCCTTCATCCGTCTGTATCCAACTACCTAGGGACGCTGTAGCTATGTAGAATCTCTGTGGCGGCTATGCCGCTAACTTAGTACGTCATAATGTAGTGCGTAATATAATTAATAGTGATCTGTAAATAGTCAGTAATTATCAGTAAATAAATGTGTGCACACAACTTCTGTCTCTCCCTACGAACACGCTATACAGAGGCATATTATATGCCCACATTTCACCTTTGTATAATTTGTCTGTCAGGCCACGAGCGCTTCAGAACAAAAAATCGCCATCACTTTGACAAACAATTTACGTAAAAAGTAAATCATAGGACCACGGGCGGCGGATACTTTTTTGGTACCTACCTATTGTTTTTCAGAACATGTGTATCCATCATCCTAGCGTTAGACGCCCCATGTTTTGAGCAATCGATCAATCAAATCAACTTAAGGCAGTCCACCGCTGGACGTAGGCCTCTCCCAATTTATGCCAAGTCCTGACAGGCCTGCGACCTTTACCAGATCGTCAGTCCGTTCTTCTACAGATGTGGCCAGCCCACTGCCACTTCAATGTGCTTATTCTGCGAGCTATGTCGACCACTTTAGTTCTCCGCCGGAGTCTATCCCTCAGAGATACCCCAAGCATTGCCCTTTCCATAGCCCGCTGTGCAACTTTTAGAGCATTGACTAACCCAACTGTTATGCCCGCCTTCCACTGCGAGCGAGTCGGACCCATTACGGACTCCGCTAAACTCGTAACGATGATTTTCGATACATGTCATGTCCGCTTTGGTGGAAGGACATGTATGAAAATCGTCGTTACGAGTATAGCGGAGTCCGTAATGGGTCCGAGTCGCTCGCAGTGGAAGGCGAGCATAAGCGTCCACGTCTCGGCACCGTATGTCTTAACTGGTAGGACGTACTATGTTTTGAGCATCGAAAATCGAATAATAAAGGGGTATTGTAAGGAGCTCTTACTTCAATTCCATTCCTACCAAATTAACTATTACCTTAGAGAAACGGTGCATTTTGAGAATCAGCAGAATGGAATCCATTTTAATATTACAATAGGCCTGTAACCACTACAGGCCTATTGTAATATTAAAAAAAATAATGTGTGTTAGATGTTCAAACGCCTGAACGGATCGAACGAATCGAACTGAAATTTGGTACAGGGATAGGGTGGAAAAACACATAGGCCACTATTATCTCTGAAATATGTGAACGGGAACAACAGCTAGAAATCATAATAAAACATATTTACCATTGGCTTATATTTTTAATTTAAAATGGATTTTTTTCCACGACATACAACCACATATTAGAGATAGTACAGATGGAAACCTACACACTAAATTCGCTGAGGCTACGCACACAGACACCGCTCACAGAGTTCACAGACACGAGGTCAGGCGAGGTTGAGGCGAGTTTTCGATACTGATTTGTGCGCGTGTGTGTAGTAGAGGGTAGGTGTGAAAAACAAGAAGCCGTGACATCGTTCTCACCCGACTGCCTCTCTCTAACACGTTTATTGTGAAAGTTCAATCCGATTGACGTTGTCATTTTTGTTTTATTTCAAACTTTGAACAGATGCTCCACGTGACCTAGTGACGTACTTTAATGCGACAGAGTCACAGACTACAGACAAAGCCCCTCTATTTTATAGAGACGGGTTAAACGTACATACATGAGATTGCCATCTGTATTATCTCTAATTTGTGATACAACTTTGCGTTCAAACTATAATTGTAGTAATACCATAATATCCATTCACAAACACCTCAAAGCTGTCCCCAATGTTTTCTCGTGGTCCCATTAATGGGACTACCAGGGACCACAAGAAAATATGAGTTTAGTCCCATAGTCCTACGACACAGGAGAAACACTGTTAGTCCTATAGTAGGACTAGTGGGACCATAGAACTATTTGAAATACTTATACGTACTAACAACCGAAATTTCGTGACCATTTTTGTTTTTATTTTCAGTCATATAATATACTAGCTGTTCTTCGCGACTTCGACCGCGTAGAAGTGGTTATCGCGTAAAATCATAACCCTCCTTTTGCGCAGTCGGTTAAAGTAAGTAGCCTAGGTCCTTCCCAGGGCCTCGAACTATCCTTATACCAAATTTCGTGTCAATCGCTCCAGCTGTTGAGGCGTGAAAGCGTAACAGACAGACAGACAGAGTTACTTTCGCATTTATAATATTAGTAAGAAGTAAGATTGGGCATCCGTGTTTTATAAACTATCACTTGGTTAAGCTTCTTACGATATGGTCTGTTTTAGGATGGGTGACCATTTGTGACTATTTCAAAGCCATTTTTTTCGAAATTTTTCAGTTACAGTAATACCCACCATAAAATAAATGATGAAAAATGAATGAAAAAAGGACAAATTTTATATAATCTGTAATGCCCTATTTTACCCCCTTCAGGGGTGAAATTTTGTAAAATCCTTTCCATTACCCATCCATTACCTACACAATACGAGTATAAAGCTTGTGTTAAAACTTTCAAATAACTATGACATGAAGGGTTTCAGTATATTTTATTTGTTTATTTAGTTCCTCAGTCACAATCTTCAGTCCCCAGATCCCCTCGACCCTCAGGGTCCACTCCTCAGAACTGCTCCTGGTAAGCTTAAGACTCGAGACACGCTTGGAGCAACTAAGGGGTAGGCAGAGGCATATTAGACTATACGCATTCCCACTTCTGTCTCACGAAATAAGTATTGATAAACTTTCACCCCTTATTTTACCCCATTTAGGGATGAAATTTTAAAAAATCCTTTTTATTTCCTATATTATAAGGTATGTAATATATGAATATCTATATAATATGTTTTTCGGGCCGCCCTGTAAGCATTGACTTTTTTCGAAAACTCTTTCATATATTTTTATGAAATTTGGTATGGTTATTACATTTGTGTAATTCTATAACTATACAAAATCTCATATATATTTAAGATTTTCCGAGAAAAATCAATCCTTAAAGGACGGCCCTGTTTACTTTTCTCTGCAGCTGACTGTACCCATGCCCAAAAAACACAAGTTACTAGGTATAAGGGGCAGATATGTCAACCCGTTTTTGTCTCATTAAATAGAAATCTATACTTTCATCCCTTATTTTGCCCCCTTAAGGGATGAAATTTTGAAAAATCCCTTGTTAATGAGTGATTTCATGCCAAGCGTAGCTTGCTCTAAAAAAATCAAGGTGTAAAGGTTTAGTAGGTATATTTTATTTAGTGTGTATGCCTATACTAATATTATAAAGAGGAAAGATTTGATTGTTTGTTTGTTTGCATCGAATAGGCTCCGGAACTACTGAACCGATTTGAAAAATACTTTCACTGTTGGGAAGCTACACTCTTTGCGGTGAACATAGGCTATGTTTTAATCCCATATTCCCACGGTAACGGGAGCTACGTAGGTGGTACCGCGTGACGTCCGATAGTAAAGAATAAAATTCAAATTGTAAGGGTTTAAGTATATTTTATTTAGTGTGTATTTGTGTATGTATGTCACAATCTTCAGTCGCCAGTCCCCGGATCCCCTCGACCCTCAGGGTCCGCTCCTCAGAAGCCCTCCTGGTAAGCCTTGGACTCGAGCCTGGTCTGCAACAGCTCGAGTTGTCGCCGCGCCTCGCATTGTGGGAAGTTGTTCAACTCGTAGTATTGGGGAGCTATTTTTAGGAGCCATTCCGCTGTGAAAGGAAGATATGTTTTAGGTTAGATATTTGTTCCAAAAAAATTGTTAGTAAAAGGCAGATGTTATCGAAATAATTTTTGAAAAGCAAAAAGTATGCCGACTTAATCATAAATTTTAAATATGGAAAAAGAATAGGTTTCGGTTGACAAGTGGTTAAGGCGTCCGCACGGTATGTGAAAGGACGCAGGTACGAATCCTGCCTGAAAGCAATTCTTTTTCCATATTTAAATTTTATGATTACTTATCGAAATATTTTGTATTTCATTTCGTAATCAATAACTCAAAATCATATTCTCCAAAATCCAATCCATTATCGGTTAATGGATTCAATTCCCCAATTAAAATGCTAGATTTTCGCGATATCGCCACGCTAAAAATTTGGTTTACCCCTAGAACAAGAATAAAAAAAATATGGGAGTCCTGGGTAAGCCCTTGGAAAGTTAGGTCCAGAGTCAATCTTTGTTCCAAAAATATTTAAATGGAATTTGAAAATATGAATGGATGTTTATTTGTCACTCTTTCACGCTGTAAGAGGTGAAGGAATCGGGCTAAAATTAACATTTTGTACAAAAATAAATTATAGTCAGGAATATGCTTCTTTTATCACCGGAATAATTTTTCATGGAAACAGAACTCTATGTGGACTCCATCTTATTCTTTCAAGGAAGGAATTACTGTTTCATTTGTCGCACAAACTCGAGAAAGACTTAACCAATTTGACTGATTTTGGGACTGATAATGTTTGTTGTAAAAAGTTGCGAAAGCTAGAGCTGGGCTAGTTGTGACAAGTGACACAGTACTACAGTGACAGTGGTACATACGTTTGATGTCGGTGACAGTCCGGATGTAGTTCTTGGTGGTGAGCACGAACTCGTTGTAGATGACCCAGTCGGGCTTGTGGTCGAGGCAGCTAGAGCTGGGCTAGTTGTGACAAGTGACACAGTACTACAGTGACAGTGGTACATACGTTTGATGTCGGTGACAGTCCGGATGTAGTTCTTGGTGGTGAGCACGAACTCGTTGTAGATGACCCAGTGGGGCTTGTGGTCGAGGCAGCTAGAGCTGGGCTAGTTGTGACAAGTGACACAGTACTACAGTGACAGTGGTACATACGTTTGATGTCGGTGACAGTCCGGATGTAGTTCTTGGTGGTGAGCACGAACTCGTTGTAGATGACCCAGTCGGGCTTGTGGTCGAGGCAGCTAGAGCTGGGCTAGTTGTGACAAGTGACACAGTACTACAGTGACAGTGGTACATACGTTTGATGTCGGTGACAGTCCGGATGTAGTTCTTGGTGGTGAGCACGAACTCGTTGTAGATGACCCAGTCGGGCTTGTGGTCGAGGCAGCTAGAGCTGGGCTAGTTGTGACAAGTGACACAGTACTACAGTGACAGTGGTACATACGTTTGATGTCGGTGACAGTCCGGATGTAGTTCTTGGTGGTGAGCACGAACTCGTTGTAGATGACCCAGTCGGGCTTGTGGTCGAGGCAGCTAGAGCTGGGCTAGTTGTGACAAGTGACACAGTACTACAGTGACAGTGGTACATACGTTTGATGTCGGTGACAGTCCGGATGTAGTTCTTGGTGGTGAGCACGAACTCGTTGTAGATGACCCAGTGGGGCTTGTGGTCGAGGCAGCTAGAGCTGGGCTAGTTGTGACAAGTGACACAGTACTACAGTGACAGTGGTACATACGTTTGATGTCGGTGACAGTCCGGATGTAGTTCTTGGTGGTGAGCACGAACTCGTTGTAGATGACCCAGTCGGGCTTGTGGTCGAGGCAGCTAGAGCTGGGCTAGTTGTGACAAGTGACACAGTACTACAGTGACAGTGGTACATACGTTTGATGTCGGTGACAGTCCGGATGTAGTTCTTGGTGGTGAGCACGAACTCGTTGTAGATGACCCAGTCGGGCTTGTGGTCGAGGCAGCTAGAGCTGGGCTAGTTGTGACAAGTGACACAGTACTACAGTGACAGTGGTACATACGTTTGATGTCGGTGACAGTCCGGATGTAGTTCTTGGTGGTGAGCACGAACTCGTTGTAGATGACCCAGTCGGGCTTGTGGTCGAGGCAGCTAGAGCTGGGCTAGTTGTGACAAGTGACACAGTACTACAGTGACAGTGGTACATACGTTTGATGTCGGTGACAGTCCGGATGTAGTTCTTGGTGGTGAGCACGAACTCGTTGTAGATGACCCAGTCGGGCTTGTGGTCGAGGCAGCTAGAGCTGGGCTAGTTGTGACAAGTGACACAGTACTACAGTGACAGTGGTACATACGTTTGATGTCGGTGACAGTCCGGATGTAGTTCTTGGTGGTGAGCACGAACTCGTTGTAGATGACCCAGTCGGGCTTGTGGTCGAGGCAGCTAGAGCTGGGCTAGTTGTGACAAGTGACACAGTACTACAGTGACAGTGGTACATACGTTTGATGTCGGTGACAGTCCGGATGTAGTTCTTGGTGGTGAGCACGAACTCGTTGTAGATGACCCAGTGGGGCTTGTGGTCGAGGCAGCTAGAGCTGGGCTAGTTGTGACAAGTGACACAGTACTACAGTGACAGTGGTACATACGTTTGATGTCGGTGACAGTCCGGATGTAGTTCTTGGTGGTGAGCACGAACTCGTTGTAGATGACCCAGTCGGGCTTGTGGTCGAGGCAGCTAGAGCTGGGCTAGTTGTGACAAGTGACACAGTACTACAGTGACAGTGGTACATACGTTTGATGTCGGTGACAGTCCGGATGTAGTTCTTGGTGGTGAGCACGAACTCGTTGTAGATGACCCAGTGGGGCTTGTGGTCGAGGCAGCTAGAGCTGGGCTAGTTGTGACAAGTGACACAGTACTACAGTGACAGTGGTACATACGTTTGATGTCGGTGACAGTCCGGATGTAGTTCTTGGTGGTGAGCACGAACTCGTTGTAGATGACCCAGTCGGGCTTGTGGTCGAGGCAGCTAGAGCTGGGCTAGTTGTGACAAGTGACACAGTACTACAGTGACAGTGGTACATACGTTTGATGTCGGTGACAGTCCGGATGTAGTTCTTGGTGGTGAGCACGAACTCGTTGTAGATGACCCAGTCGGGCTTGTGGTCGAGGCAGCTAGAGCTGGGCTAGTTGTGACAAGTGACACAGTACTACAGTGACAGTGGTACATACGTTTGATGTCGGTGACAGTCCGGATGTAGTTCTTGGTGGTGAGCACGAACTCGTTGTAGATGACCCAGTCGGGCTTGTGGTCGAGGCAGGTGGACGGGTGGAGCTGCACGGGCTGGTTGTCCTTCACCGTGAGGTATTGCCCGGTGCGCTCTAAGTGTGCTACCTGCAACGGGTGAGGGATATTGTTAGATATGGAGTTTTATACAGTGTAATTTAGTTGATAATGTGTTATGATTTAAAATCTCACTCATATTTTGGTTGAACTCGCTGTTAGTAAGATTAGATATCAAATTTCTTAATCCTTCAATTTAGCGTTCTTCAAAAGGGGACTTAGAAGGTTTTTACAGGGTCGGCAGCGCGAGTGTGGCGCCTCCGGTGTTGCAGACGTTCATAGGCTGCGGTGACCACCGGTACATCTGGTGGGCCGTATGCTTGTCTGCCACCTTAGTGGTTAAAGGTAAAACGTAGAGTGTAGTCTCTTAGGTTTCCTTGACTATGGAACTTTGGAAACGACATCAAAATTAGTCCATCGAGGCAGTAATATCCGCGAACCTGGCTCGTGACGTCATGTAAACTGTACGGCATAATTCGCGTGCAACGAGAATGTGCGGAATCCTGTCAAATACCATACCATTCTATCGCGTGCGGGTTATACTAAACTAGCGGACGTCACGCGGTTTCACCCGCATAGTCCCTGTTCCCGTGGGAATACGGGAATAAAATATAGCCTATGTTACCCGCAAAGAGTGTAGCTTCCCAATAGTGAAAGAATTTTTCAAATCGGTCCAGTAGTTCCGGAGCCTATTCGTTACAAAGAAACAAAAAAACAAATCTTTCCTCTTTATAATATTAGTATAGATAGGCGAAAACGGGGTCGGGTGCGGGGAAGCGCGAAGGGAAGCCAGGCTCGCAGATATTTCCGCCTTGTTGTATAAATACTGGGTATAACAAAATTGACTCTCCAAATTTCATGAGATGACTTGGCATCGGAAATCAAATACAAATCTATACTCATATTATAAAGAGGAAAGATTTGTTTTTTTGTTTCTTTGTTTTTTTGTTTGTTTGTTTGTAACGAATAAGCTCCGAAACTACTGGACCGATTTAAAATTCTCTCACTGTTGGGAAGCTACACTCTTTGCGGTGAACATAGGCTATATTTTATTCCCGTATTCCCACGGGAACGGGAACTACGCGGATGGCGGTATTTAATAAAAAAGGGGAGTTCATTTTTATTTTGTCGCACATTAAGAATTCGTTTTTTACCGCGGCAATTCAAGGGAACATGGTCGCCGTGGCAAAACAAACACGTAGCACCCGTCTGGCTGTCGTTGTCGCTTTCTACTGCCGCTCAGTAGCGATATAAAGGGTGATAATGAAAATTTATAGGACCTGTAAAACGGATTTACGGTTAAAGTATTCATGTGATTTATTTTTCTTCATTTTTGTAATGTTTCTTGACTGATGCCACGTCACGTGACGAAATTTGGAGAGTCAATTTTGTTACACCCAATATAGTCATAATAAAAAGCCACAAGCAGACACAGACCCACAATTTAAATGAAATATATAAAACGCCAACGTACCTGCATAAAGAATCCATTAACTAACGCTTTCCTAATATTAATGTAGTAGTCCTTGCTCGTAAACTCTGTACTCGTTCGTCTTAAGTTAAACCTGGAACCAGACAATTTACATTTGTTAGTAGTGAATTTTACAAAAATTGTGAGCTTAACAATTGGTCTAACCTTCAATCCTACTAATATTATAAATGTGAAAGTTTGTGAAGATGTTTGGATGTTTGTTACTCAATCACGCTCTAGCGGCTGAACGTATCCGGCTGAAATTTGGTACCGAGATAGCTTATAGTCTGGAATAACACATAGGCTACTTTTCTTCCCGGGAATATTTTCCCACGGGAAGCGGGAACAGGTACCAATTATCACGCAGGCGAAGCCGCGAGCATCATCTAGTTATAGCCCCTCTCTATAAAATAGATTGCAGAGGGGCTTATGGCGAGACTTGTGTCTATAGTCTGTGACTCTGTCGCAATAAACTGCGTCACTAGGTCACGTGGATCATTTGTTCAAAGTTTGAAATAAAACAAAAATGACAACGTCAATCGGATTGAACTTTCACAAAAAACGTGTTAGAGAGGGGCAGCCGGGTGAGAACGATCTCACGGCTTCTTTTTTTATATGTTTAAATCGGTCAGACTATTTTAGTATACGGATAAAATTGAGGGTTAGACCAAGTCTTTAAATACAATTGTATGTGTGTATGTCCGTGTGTCCCTCACCTATCCATAATCCTGCTGAGCTGCTGCCGCACGTTGTCTCCGGACTTCAAAGATCTGTAGTTGATGAAGTTGTCGTAGCACCAGTGGGGGTCCTCCATGTCTGAAATAGTGCAAATAACAATAAATATAAATATAATAAATATTCACGGACATCACACACAACGCTATCTGATCCCAAAGTAAGCTAGGAATAACCTGCTTGTGTTATAGGTATCGACCACGGATATTAATACTTATATACTTTTAAATACATACATATTATACATAGAGACACCCAGACTCTTGAGACAAACATTTATGGGTCACACAAATATTAGTCTCCGGTGGGAATCGAACCCACGACCTCCAGCGTCGCAGGCGGCATCACTACCGACTGCGCCACAGAGGCAGTCAAGACATTTCAGTTCAGTCAGTTATAGACATTGTACCAATAAACTAACTCGGCATTGACTAAATCATACATTTAAGTATAGAAATAGATCCGTGTAGCGACGGGATTTAGTACAAAATGTCGCCACCCCGACACCGCGACTAAAGTAACACTTTCGCAAAACGATCCATTGCGTAGAGAAGGAAAACTCGAAATGAAACCCGGTTGTCAGTAAAATGACAATCGCTTGGTTGTCAGTAAAGTTAAACCAAGTTGAAGGCCTTCAACACGGCAATAGGCTCACCACCTATTACGTGGGACACAAAACTATAAGATGCAATGCAGTATTTTTTTTTATCGCAATGTGTAATCTTTTAAGTTTTTATAATTCGACATAAAAACGATATTTAAAATCTCTCAGTTCTGGTGAAGATTCTCTCCACTGTGTGAGAGTGGCACCTCTGCTCGCACAAGTTACTTAAATATGGATAGGTTAGAACAGTGACTATTATTGCGCAGGTGAGCGAGCGAAGCGAACGGTCCGCGGTAGCGGCCTGCAAACGTTAAATGCCCTAATTATTGTGATGTATAATATTCAATTCAATTGAATTTAATAATTTTATATGTAGGTAGGTATACAATATTCATGTATGGAATGACAATCGCAATAAACTCACTAAACTGTGAACTGTGTTTCTCATTGCGTCTCTAAATTCCTTGTTCTCTCGTGGAAGAACATTACGTTTTAGCCCCTCTCTATAAAATAGATTGCAGAGTGCCTCTCTATAAAATAGATTGCAGAGGGGATTATGGCGAGACTTGTGTCTGTAGTCTGTGACTCTGTTGCATTAAATTATGACACTAGGTCACGTGGATCATCTGTTCAAAGTTTGAAACAAGATAACGTCAATCGGAGTGAACTTTCACATTAAACGTGTTAGAGAGGGGAAGTCTAGTGAGATCGATCTCACGGCTTCTAGAAGCTTTCGGTTCTGGCGAAGCGAAAGTGGCACCTCTGCTCGCACAAGTTGCTAAAAGATGGATAGTTTGGAACAGTGACTATTATCGCGTAGATGAGTGAGCGAAGCGAACGGTCTGCGGTAGCGGCCTCTATTTATTGTAATTACATAGTTATATTCTATAATCTAATTAGTAAGATAGACTACTCACTCTGTTTAAAAGCGTGGTACACGTTGAGTAACGTCAGATGGTCTCCATCGATGTGAGCGAAGCGCATCTTCGCTTCGTCAGCAGCTTCCCGAGCCTCGTTGGGACGTACGAAGCATTGTGGTACTGGAACGTAGAGAAATTATATTTGTTAGTATTGATTGGGAAGAAGCGGTCATGGCCCCGCGGACTCAGTGTTCTGTAAACGATCACTGCAGTAAGCAACTTTCACTGTGGCCGGTCCATGGACGGGTGACCATCCATGTGATCACTTTGTGACATTTATTTGAGCGTTTCCGTGCTTTGGAAGGCACGTTAAGCCGTTGGTCTCGATTGCCAGTAAACTGGCAGTCGTTAAGCTAAGTTGAAGGCTTTATTTTAACAGCACGAATAGGCTCCGAAACTATTGAATCGATTTAAAAAATTCTTTCACTGTTGGAAAGCTGCACTCTTTGCGGTGAACATAGGCTATATTTTATTTCCGCATTCCCACGGGAACGGGAATTACGCGGGTGAAACCGCGGACAACTTGATGCATCAGGAAATACCTCCAAAGTTATACTACACTAGATGATGCTCGCAGCTTCGCCCGCGTGAAATTCGGTCCCGCGGGAACATTTTCCTGGGATGAAAAATAGCCTGTGTGTTATTCCAGACTATAAGCTATCTCTGTACCAAATTTCCGCTCAATCCGTTCAGCCGTTAGAGCGTGATTGAGTAACAAACATCCAAACATCTAAACATACAAACATCCAAACATCTTCACAAACTTTCACATTTATAAATACTAATACTAATACTAATATTATAAAGAGGAAAGATTTGTTTTTTTGTTTGTTTGTTTGTAAGGAATAGGCTCCGGAACTACTGGATGGACTTAAAATTCTTTTACTGTTGGAAAGCTTCACTCTTTGCGGTGAACATAGGCTATATTTTATTCCCGTATTCCCACGGGAACGGGAACTACGCGTGCCGTCCGCTAGTTTATAATATTAGTAGGACTCGTAGGCAGTAGGATGCCAGAAGTGGCTCCTAACTGGTCAGGAATAGCTGCATGCCCGCAGATTCCTCCATTTTGAAGAATCCCGTACCCGGATATAGGATTAAGAACACCCTGAATCCACAAGCCGGTGACAATCACCTGAGAGCATAGCCGTGATGGAGAGGATCTCTTTGGAAATTGTGGTTGCAGCGTCATACATCCGTCCCATGGGAACAGGTTCCCGGGATAAAGAATGTATGAGTGTTCCATCTGTGTACCATCTCTCTGTCATGAGAGAACACTACACTATCCCACTTCTATGAGCCAGGAATATGACATAATTAGGTCAGAATTGACTCCTTACAGCCCGATACCTTCAGGATTCGCAGTTTCACCCATTTTAAAGTTTGATTCCATTCCCGAATTTGAGAATATAATAAGAACAGTCTCATAGATTTTTAATATTTAAAGCAATTAGTATGCTAACTTTTTCATAATATTTTATTATAAAGTGAAAAAAGACAACTTAGCCCAGACGGGACTTGAACCTGCAACCTTTGCCTAATCCTTTTCACTTTCTACTATTCTATTTCTACTCTATTCTATATACTAATTTCACTTTATAATAAAATATTAAGAACAGTCTCAATCTCCAAGCAGGTGAGGTGAGGCCGCAGTTGTAGTTGTGGGTCTGTTGGGAGTCCTGGGGTATCCTTCTGAGGGCTGTTGGGAAGGATATGTGTGGTTTTTAGTCAGTAGGAGTCCAGCATAGCATCCTTGTAGGATTTTCGTGGTTCCTAGCTGGTTACAAGGTCCTCACCTGAGAGCATAGCCGTGATGGAGAGGATCTCGTTGGAACAGTTGTGGTTGCAGCTCGCTATCAGCATCTTGGCCAGCTGCGGGTCCAGGGGGAACTCCGCCATCACCGCTCCCAGGTCCGTCAGGTTGCCGTCGTCATCTGGAAATTTGGACAAATAATTTTATTATCAACTAGCTATTACTGTGGTGAGGCTTTCGGAACTTTCCCATGGGAAGATCTTTTTTTTTTTGTTAATATAATAATGCTCATGTAAATAAATAAATATTCAAGGACATTTCACACAACGCTATCTGATCCCAAAGTAAGCTAGGAATAACCTGCTTTTGTTAAGGGTATCAGACCACGGATATTAATACTTATATACTTTTAGATACATACATATTATACATAGAAACACCCAGACTCTTGAGACAAACATTTATGGGTCACACAAATATTTGTCTCCGGTGAGAATCGAACCCACGACCTCCAGCGCAGCAGGCGGTATCACTACCGACTGCGCCACAGAGGCAAATAATGTTATTATCAACTAGCTATTACACTGCGGTGAGGCTTTCGGAACTTTCCCATGGGAAGATATAAATAAATATTTGTGGAAATTATTATACAACATCATCTAGCCCAAAATAAACTAATATAAGCTTGTGCTTGATAAACATACTTACATATTTCTAAATACATACATACATACATACATATACTCACGCCTTTATCCCCGAAGGGGTAGGCAGAGGCCTATACCGGCCCACATTTCACCGTGTACAATTCGGTCCCACGTAACAGGTGGTGAGCCCATCGCCGTGTTGAAATGGACCGCCGACGTCAGAGCCTCGTCCGTTGTTCAGCAGGTGCACGAGCTTGCACGTGAGGTTGACTTGGGCCCGGAGGTGTTGGTAGGGCCCCACTACACCCAAATACTACACTACACTCTTCTAAATACATACATATTATACATAGAAAACACCTAAACTCCGAAACAAACATTAGAAATCACTCAAATATTTGGACCGACCCAGGAATCGAACCCGGGACCTCCAACGCTGCAGGCGATTACACTACCGACTACGCCACAGAGGCAGTCTAAATTATTAAAGGCCTGTTGGAACCAGGTCAAGAGTACCCTTAACCGGCGAGCGTGTATGAAAGCACTTATGAAAGTAGAAGAAGCGAAATGGTATGTCAGGATCGTAGGTAGTGGAGAGCCATAGTCTCTGCCTACCCCGATGAAGACATTCCCATGGGAAGTCGTTCCCAAGATTAATAAATATTCCCTAACATTTCTTAGACTGTACAAGCTGATCCCATAAGTAAGTGAGGATTAACTCGAAAACTCGAGACAAATGTTTATAAGAACACCGGCCAAGTGCGAGTCGGATTCGATTACAGAGGGTTCCGTATCAAAAAACGGCAAAATATCACGTCTGTTGTTTGGAACCCCCCCCTTTATCCCCCCTTTTTGTGATTTGTTATAGCGGCAACAAAAATACATCATTTGTAATTTTTCAGCTCTCTAGCTATCACTGTTCCTGAGATACAGCCTCGTGACGAACCGACGGACGGACGGATGGACAAACAGACAGACAGACAGACAGACAGACAGACAGACAGACAGACAGACAGACGGACGGACGGACGGCGAAGTCTCATAAATAAGGTACCTTTGTTCCTCTTTGGGTACGAAACCAATAAAACTCATACTTATAGAATTCGGGACCCGTGCAACGTGTCCGAAACGTCAGTTGTACGTCAGCTAAAAAGTTTTTCGCGTGAAGTCCCGAATTCTATAAGTATGAATGTTAAAAACCATAAAAGTTAAAAAAAAGTGTGTGCGTGTAACCTTCACGCGCGATTGAAGTAAAATTTAATTGCCATTGACGGAATCAAATGTTATATTAATATCATTCATTCGAATTTTGAATTGCTTTCAAAATTCTAATAGTAAGCGTTACTTCCGTCAGAAAAACAAACTGAGTTACTGCCTAGTCGAGCCTAAAGAAGTTTTACTTCAAAAAACCTTATTAAAACATCTATGAAAGGACACGTGGGACAAATTCTAAAAAAGGTGAAAAGTGGGTACATAATATGCCTCTGCCTACCCTTTCGGGGATAAAGGCGTGACCATATGTATGTATGTAAAGCACAAAAACTCACCAAGGGCAGCCAAGTAGTTGAGTAACTCGAGCGCTCTCATCAGTGTCTCCGGAGCGGGCGGGTCCATGAAGTCAAAATGCACCAGATCATCGATCCCCAGCTTTTTCAACTGCAAAACTACAGATCCTAAGTTTGATCTGCAATGCCAATTGGTATGCTGTTAGGCTATGCTTTCAGACCAATATGGTGATAATGGGACTTATAATTATAGAGATTTGTATATAAATATATGTTGTTGTAGCTAATTTGATACATGTGTATGTCTAATAACTGCAAGATCCTAAGTTTGATCTGCAATGCCAATTGGTTTGCTGTTAGGCTATGCTTTCAGACCAAAATGGTGATAATGGGACTTATAATTAAAGAGATTTGTTTATAAATATATGTTGTTGTAGCTAATTTGATACATGTGTATGTCTAATAACTGCAAGATCCTAAGTTTGATCTGTAATGCCAATTGGTATGCTGTTAGGATATGCTTTCAGACCAATATGGTGATAATGATGACTTATAATTATAGAGATTTGTATATAAATATATGTTGTTGTAGCTAATTTGATACATGTGTATGTCTTAAAACCAATATGGTGATAATGGGACTTAAAATTATTGAGATTTGTATATAAATATATGTTGTTGTAGCTAATTTGATACATGTGTAAGTCTAATAACTGCAAGATCCTAAGTTTGATCTGCAATGCCAATTGGTTTGCTTTTAGGCTATGCTTTCAGACCAATATGGTGATAACGGGACTTATAATTATAGAGATTTGTATTTAAATATATGTTATTGTAGCTAATTTGATACATGTGTTTGTCTTATAACTGCGAGATCCTAAGTTTGAACTGCAATGCCAATTGGTATGCTGTTAGGCTATGCTTTTAAACCAATATGGTGATAACGGGACTTATAATTATAGAGATTTGTATTTAAATATATGTTGTTGTAGCTAATTTGATACATGTGGATGTCTAATAACTGCAAGATCCTAAGTTTGAACTGCAATGTCAATTGGTATGCTGTTAGGCTATGCTTTTAAACCAATATGGTGATAACGGGACTTATAATTATAGAGATTTGTATTTAAATATATGTTGTTGTAGCTAATTTGATACATGTGGATGTCTAATAACTGCAAGATCCTAAGTTTGATCTGCAATGCCAATTGGTATGCTGTTAGGCTATGCTTTCAGACCAATATGGTGATAACGGGACTTAAATTATAGAGATTTGTATATAAATATATGTTGTTGTAGCTAATTTGATACATGTGATGTCTAATAACCGCAATATCCTAAGTTTGAACTGCAATGCCAATTGGTATGCTGTTAGGCTATGCTTTCAGACCAAAATGGTAAAATATACACCCTACTAATATTATAGATGCGATACTAACTCTGTCTGTCTGTCTGTTACGCTTTCACACCTCGGGATTCGAACCCAAAACAGCAAAAACGGCAGTCGTATACACTACCACAGAGTCACCAAGGCAGTCAAAACCTTCAATTAAGAAGATATATATAAACACACATTTTAAATACATAGAAACGGATCAAGAAAGATTCAATGCATTACCCTAAAGCAGTTAAGCAATACCTGAGGTGTAACACTCTCTCTGTTGACACTCTTACAGTCTTCAAACAGTAAGGGACATGTTATGAACCTTGCTTTTTAAAATTTTCAAGCCACCCAAAGCCCTACAACTGGGCCATTGGTCCCGGTTGCCAGTAAAATGGCAGTTGTTAAACACGTTAAGCCAAGTTTAGGCGGCTTGAAAAATTTCAATAGCAGGCAGTCACAATCTGCGCATGTCCATATCAACACGGCAATACGGCTCACCATCTATTACGTGAGACAAATTCTAAAAAGTTGAAATGTGTGGTATATATGCCTCCTGTCTAACCCTTCGAGATAAAGGCGTGATCATATGTATACAAGAAAAATAGTAAAAAAAAAATACCAAACCCAAATCACCTCAAAATCTCCGGATATGTGTTGTCCTGCATCTCATTCTTGTAAGCCTTCTCCGTATAAAGCCTGAAGCATTTCCCCGGCCTCGTCCTACCAGCTCGTCCAGCCCGCTGCTGAGCTGAAGCCTTCGATATCGGAGACACCAGCAAAGATTCCACCCTGATCCTCGGATTATACACTTTCTGCTTAGCAAACCCTGGATCTATCACAAATACTACACCGTCTATCGTTAAGGAAGTCTCAGCAATGTTCGTTGAAACAACAACTTTCCTACCGATGGCACCGTTCGGCCTGTTCGGAGGAGCTGCTTCGAATATCCTCTGTTGAAGGTTCGGAGGCAACGTAGAGTGTAACGGAATACATTTCAATTCTCCAGCATCCGGACCAAGGTTATCAATCTCTCGTTTAATCCGTTTACATGCATCTTCTATTTCCTCCTGTCCAGTCAAAAATAGCAGTATATCTCCAGCGACTTCCTCGCAGATGTGGATTTGAATGACAGTACGGATAGCAGCTTCTAAGTAATCTCGTTCTGGCTGCGGAGTGTAAAAAATTTCTACGGGATGTGTCCTACCAGGGACATTCATTAATGGAGCATTATCGAAGTACTGCTGGAACTTCCCAGCATCTAGAGTAGCTGACATAATAACTAGTTTGAGATCTGAACGCTGTTTTATAACCTCTTTTAAAACCCCCATCAGTATATCTGTTGCTAAAGTCCTTTCATGAGCTTCATCAAGTAATATAACCCTGTATTGCTCTAACATAGGATCTGACATCGCTTCTCGTAGCAACATACCATCTGTCATGTATTTTAATATAGTTTGAGGTCCGGAACAGTCTTCGAAACGGATGCTGTAACCGACTTGCTGGCCTAATGCCACATCCATTTCTTCAGCGACTCGCTGAGCAACAGACATAGCAGCGACTCTTCTCGGTTGGGTACAAGCAACTCCTTTGGATTTGCCTGCGGTGACTGCAGCAAATTCTACAGACCATTGGGGTATTTGTGTGGTCTTCCCAGAACCGGTTTCTCCGACAAGGACCACGCATTGGTGGGTGTTTAGGAGTCTCATGAAATCGTTTTTGTATTCCCATACGGGGAGGCCTAAGCGGCGTCTGAGAAGTTCGTGGTAACGCTGGGAATGTGGTAGACCTGGAATGGGAAAAGAGTTTTTTGTAGTGAAATCTATACAAGTACATAAATGGTTATCATCATAAAGAGGAAGATATGTTCTTTTTTTCGTATTTCTGTAAACTAATGAACAGATTTTGAAAATTCTTTCAACAATAAAGGCAACATTATTAGCAAACGCAACATAGGATATAAGCATAACATCACGCTACGATCATAGGAGCGGAGCAGTTATGAAAAATGTTACAAAACCGGCCAAGTGGGAGTCGGCATCGCGCACAGAGGGTTCCGTACCATAAACGGCAAAAAAAAATCACGTTTGTTGTATGGGAGCCCCCCTCGTTTCCCTGATTTTAGTATTTATTGTTATAGCGGCAACAGAAATACATAAGCTGTGAAAATGTAAGCTATCTAGCTATCACGGTTCTTGAGATACAGCTTCGTGACGGCAGATGGACAGACATCCGGACAGTCCGACAAACAGACGGACGAACGGCGAAGTCTCATGAAGCTGATGCGTAAAATTTGTTCCCGTTCCCGCTTCCCGTAAGAACTTATTCCCGGGATAAAAAAAAGTAGCCTACGTGTACCAAATTTCAGCCAGATCCGTTCAGCCGTTCGAGCGTGAAAGAGTAACAAACATCCACACATCCACACTCACAAACTTTCGCATTTATAATACACTCATTTGCAAAAAAAACGGGCACCTAAGCAATGAACCATTTCAAATGTTAATATTGCTTTGTTTGATAATTATAGGTAGTTTTATCCTCACAATTTGGTAAATTAATAAGAAAATAATCGTTTTCATCAGTATTTCATAAAATTTTGTTACAATTTATGGGAAATAATGCTAAACCTCGCTAGTAGTGTATGTTCGCTAGTAGTGCATATGCTCATGAAGTAAAAATAAAAAAGTTTTTTTGTTTGTTTTTCTTTAATAAAGTAAAAGCAGATAAATGTTTAGTATCGAGTGTGACCCCCTCTAGCTAAAATCACAGCTTGAATTCGTCTGGGCATGCTAGCGAGTATATCCCGGATACTTGCTTGCGGAATACGTTCCCACTCCGCAGTAATCACATTCTTCAGCTCTCTGATGGTCTGCGGAGCCGGGTGTACTGATCTCACACGCCGTTTTAGAATGTCCCAGATATGTTCTATGGGATTGAGGTCGGGACTTCGAGCTGGCCAATCCAAACAACGAATGCCGACGTCTTGCACATACGCATTAACATCGCGGGATCGGTGGGCGCAAGCATTGTCGTCCATAAAAATCGAGTCTTGACCTAGAGCGGCCAATGCGGGTTGTGCATGAGGAATTAGAACTTCCGTTATGTATCGATGCCCAGTCAGTGAGCCGTTTTCAATGAAGACTAACTCTGTACGTTCCATTGAATTTATTCCTGCCCAAAACATAACAGAGGCCGCACCATAAGGTGTGATTTCTTCGAAACATGCATCTGCAAAGCGCTCTCCTTGTCTTCTTAGCACTCGCCGACGTCGATCTTCACCGAACAGAGATATCCTGGCTTCATCAGAGAACAAAACCCTATTCCAATCTTCTTGAGTCCATGATTCACAATTTCTAGCGAACCTAAGCCTGTGAACTCTGTGCTCACGGAGTAATTTAGGGCCGCGGGCCGGGCGGTGACTGCGTATATTGGCAGCGAGAAGTCTCCTCCTGACCGTCCATAGACTAATATGCACATTTCTTACTTCTTGGAGGTTGTTCTTAAGATCCACATACCGAGATTTGCGATTTCTCAATGCGCGACTCACAAGAAAACGATCATCCGTGGTTGGGTACATGGTTTTCTTCCAGAACCAGGCCTTCTCTCGACGGAACCAGTCTCCTGATATCGCTGCCAGGTCCTTTGGACCGTCGAGCGACTAACATTTAGCCTCCTAGCCACGAAACATTGTCTGCAACCCTCTTGAAGCAGCGCGATAATTTTGGTAGCTTTTACCACTTTATCTACCATTTTTGATACAGCCAAACAGCAATAAATAAAGCTTTGACAGTCAAGGATATGAAATTATTCGATAAAAATTGAATAAAAGTTGTGAAAGTCGATGTTAACTTCTGGAACTTCGCGCCAAAAATGTAGGATAATAAGGGGTTTTCTGTAAAAATGAGCATCAAATGAAAATTATTTTTGAAAAGCAATTAGTATGCTAACTGATCATAAATTTTAAATATGGAAAAAGAATTGGTTTCGAGCAGGATTCGAACCTGCGTCTTCGGCGATCCGTGCCGACGCGTTATCCACTCCGCCACCGAAACCTACTCGGAACCAACCAAATTTTCCACCTTGTTATACGTCTTGAGGCGACGTAGGCCCCATCTACCGGCACTTTTTTAAGAAAGTTACACGGCACGAATGTATAGAATTGCACCTATATTCATTCGATTTATGATGAAACCAGCCCGAACATTAAGATTATTTTTGAAAAGCAATTAGTATGCTAACTGATCATAAATTTTAAATATGGAAAAAGAATTGGTTTCGAGCAGGATTCGAACCTGCGTCTTCGGCGATCCGTGCCGACGCGTTATCCACTCCGCCACCGAAACCTACTCGGAACCAACCAAATTTTCCACCTTGTTATACGTCTTGAGGCGACGTAGGCCCCATCTACCGGCACTTTTTTAAGAAAGTTACACGGCACGAATGTATAGAATTGCACCTATATTCATTCGATTTATGATGAAACCAGCCCGAACATTAAGATTATTTTTGAAAAGCAATTAGTATGCTAACTGATCATAAATTTTAAATATGGAAAAAGAATTGGTTTCGAGCAGGATTCGAACCTGCGTCTTCGGCGATCCGTGCCGACGCGTTATCCACTCCGCCACCGAAACCTACTCGGAACCAACCAAATTTTCCACCTTGTTATACGTCTTGAGGCGACGTAGGCCCCATCTACCGGCACTTTTTTAAGAAAGTTACACGGCACGAATGTATAGAATTAGACGCAGGTTCGAATCCTGCTCGAAACCAATTCTTTTTCCATATTTAAAATTTATCAAATGAAAATTTGAATTTAGAACGTACTTTTTTAAATACCACGACATTTTTAAAACCGGCCAGTAACGTGTACAAACGATTGAAACCTTTTTGGTATTGTATCTTTTTAAAGATGAATGAAAATCAAAACCGCCCGTTTTTTTTGCAAATGAGTGTATTAGTAAGAAGTAAGATTGTAAAGTAAACAGCACATACCTGTGTAAGGATTAACTCCTGGAGTACTGGTCGCGGTGGGAGGCAAGCTGGAACCAAAGGTAGCCACGGCTGAATCTGATGACTCCCCACTGCCGCCGGACTTGGCGGCCAATGCCGCTTTCTCCTCTCTGAAAGGATAACAAAAAAAATTTATTAAGTATTTCATTTCGGAGTGTGAGGGCGATCCGCTTCCTCTATTTTGACTCGAACCATTGACACTTGGACCGCTCTGCAGGCGCACGCGTGAAGCTCTGAGTACCTGGTGTTTTTAAATGGAGCGTGAAGAGTGAAGAGTCACATCATTGGGGGCGACCACTTGAGGGCCACAGAGGTCTTGTAAATTCATCAGGGTGCTATCACTATAGCGAACTAAACACGACAATTATATTTAGGGTAAGTCACCCAGGCACCCAATAAGAGAGGGATTTGCAACATTTCACTCATAAGGGGATGAAATATGGGATTAAAGTTTGTCTCGATGTGCCACAAGAGAAGTCGGAGGCACAGCTAGTTTTAGAAATACAATACAAAACAATAAAAAGAAAAATGACATTCTAACACAGAACACAAGCTTCGCTAAGTATCTGTGGCGAATACATCGGGAAACCACGACTAAGTGCCAGCAGAGCGAGGACATAGCGCTCCACACATTGGTAGAGTGCACAATGGCCAGGTCCTCGTGGCAGGCCTGGACGTGAATATTCTCTCGCTGGAGACCATGATGCGAGCCATTATCTCCAGCGGGAGAAAGTGGGACACCGCTGCGTCTCTCTACGAGCAGGTCAATCTCGTGAAAGAGGCCGCAGGGAGGGAGCGGGAGATAACTCTCCTACCCCAGTTCCCGAGACCGACCAAGAAAGACGTAGTCAGTCTTCGCCCAAGACTATCGGCCTACATGACCGAGGGCCTGAGGACGGGAGGGGGGCTGCTCACCATACAGAGGCAGGCCCAAGACGACAGCGTGACGTGAAACTCTCACACACGCCATATACCCCAAGAGGCGGGAGAACAACCTACCAAAGACGCGAGTAGCACCAAAACCCCTAGTTGAGGCCGCAGCGGTAGCCAAGTTTTGTTTGAAATGCTGGCGACATCCTTCTGAGGGCTTACCCGGGGCTTTAACCGTGGGCAGTAGTAGGGAACGTGTGGTTTTAAGTCGGTAAGAGTCCGGCATAGCGTCCATGACGCATTTTCCACACGTAAAAAAAACTAAATAAAGGGAACAGATCAACATGCTCATTACACAAAGAAATTTGTCCTGAGTAAGAACTGAACCTGCTCAGTTTCGTAGTCAGGTAATCTAACCACTCGACCAAGTGGCAAGGTTGCGAAGACCTTCTAAAATGAGAAGAGAATAGTTGGAAAACGGATTACAGGATCCAAAACCAGGAGCTTCTGAGGCTAAAACAAAAATATTTACAATAATGAAAAATATGCCATACCCAATCATGAAGACTTAGTTACACAGCTGCAGCACCCGAAGATACTCCAAAACCACAAGTGACTATTGATGAAAACTGGCGTGAAGAGACGGAGCGATGGTACGAACGAGAACGGAGATCGACGAATGATGGAAAGTGGGCAGGATTTCGAAATATATAACGTGACAACTTGATTGTTTTGCTAAATAAAGGTTGTTATCCACTGTGAGCATTCGCGTGTGTTATGTTGCACACAATTTGTAATGAGCACCAGGTCTTCGAAGCAAGTCTTATTTCTTTATACCACAGGTGGCAGACAAGCAGACGGGCCACCAGATGTACAGGTCACCGCAGCCTATGAACGCTTGCAACACCGGAGGCGCTACACTCGCGCTGCCGACCCTGTAAATACCTTCTAAGACCCATTTTGAAGAACCTCATACTGTAGGCGTTTGGGAAAACGGAGGCAGAGAGATCATTCCACAATCCAAGCGTGAGCGGGAGCAAGCCCCTATCGGATTTATCTTTGCGTGGACATTCTTTAGTTGGGAGACCATGGTGCGAGCCATAATCTCTTGAAGATCAAAGCTGAGAAAAAAATAACTTTAAGGACGCTACGAGTCCTTAGTTTCGGCATCCAAATATTACTGGCATAAAGAAACGTTCCCCAAGGCCTGAATGGAATCTTTCGTGTCGAGAGGCACGCAGTTAATGCTCTAAGTACTCATCATACTCACATACACAAAACTGCTGACATGCATCCGTCCCCACATAATATTAAAATGGGGAACGCAGCGCGAGTAACTTCTTCCGATCAGGTGGGCTACAAGATTGTGTGTCACCTCGTTACTATAAAAAAAATAGCCTAACAATGATTTAGCGTCATCAAAAAGCTTTACGTCATACGGGCATTATCATGCTTAGCAATTGAGGGTCATTATCGTAACTTGTGAGGTTATGACCATAAAAACTTGGAACAACCTGCCCGCGCACGTGTGTCCCTCCGCTTAAAATCCCGGGTTCTTCAAGAGGCGCGTGAAGAGGCATATCACAGGGCCGCCAACTTGAGGACTACTGTCAGAAGTCTTGCAGACTTTGAGGGTGGCCCAAATCGCTAAATGTCAGGGCTTTAAAAAAAAAGCTGGTTGCACTACGATAGTCATAAAGTTTTTTTCAGTTTCACCTTGAAACGACAACAGTTTCGTTTCGAGGTATTGGTCGGGTAATAAATTTCAGCGTTTTTCCAGTACAAAAAAAAGTCAATAGAGCCTTAGGTTTTCACTTAGAAAAGTTTTTGGGAGGGACCGGACTGAGTTTCTTGGGGTGGTCTTCTCAGTCCGTAGCATTTCCGAAACCCCGGTAGAGTCACAAAAACTTTGATAAACCTAATATTTTTTTAAATTTCAAAGGGAATAAATTTTATTAATTTTTTTAAATACTTAATTTATTTAAGATTTTTATAGTCTTTTTTTTAAATAACTTGAAACTTGACGTTGCATATGACCCTAGTGAAACTTTGCATATGACCCTAGTGAATGCGAACCTTTATCATTTCACAATATGATGCATATTGCGCGCAATATTTTTTTAGTGACAAAATATTGCGCAACATTATTTTACTCCGATGGTGCAGTGACGATATCTCAGGTGCAATGTTTCTAAAACATTTTTGCCGAAAAGACAATTAGGTCGACAGTACATACTGCAACTGTAGCAGTCGACTGCACTTGCAGCTACTATCACCGACTGCATATCAGTTTTTTTATACTGCGGAGGTGGCAGACAAGCTTATGGCCCACCTAATGGTTAGTTAATGTAGCCTATGGAAGTTTTTAGCACCAGAAGCGCTAACCACGTGCTGCCGACCCGGGTGCAGATTGTGGCGACCCGCAGTTAAAATTTTTCAAGACACCCATAAGGCCTTCAACTTGGCTTAACGACAGTCATATTATAGACAACCGGGATCAACGTGGTGGTCATCCATCCATGACTGGCCATAGAAAAAGGTAGCATACTGCAGTGATCGTTTACAGAACACCGAGTCTGCGGGGCCACGAGCGCTTAAAAAGACTACAGCGATTGTAAAGCGAACAGTCGTGTACAGAAGAGACGGCAGAGAGAATAGTTCTATAGAAGTATTTATTTCTGAATACATAACAGTAGTTCAGCGACTGCAGGCCGGACAGTCGTTTATGCAAGTGTTTGTTATTTCCGACTGGAGAGCAGTATTGCAGCGACTGCAGAACAGACAGTCGTGTACGGAAGTGTTCGTTAATTGAGACTGGTAGACAGTAGTGCAACGACTGCAAAACGGACAGTCGTGCAAGAAAGTGTATGTTATTTCAGCCTGTAGAGTAGTACTGCAGAGACTGCAGATCAGACAGTCGTGTACGGAACTGTTTGTTATTTCAGACTTTAGAGCAGTACTGCAGCGACTGCAGAACGGACAGTCGTGAACGGAAGTGTATGTTGTTTCAGACTGTATACTCTACAGTATTTCAGACTGCAGAGCAGTAGTGCAGCGACTGCAAAGTCGACAGTAGTTTATAGAAGTGAGCTTTCTTTTCTTCTATTGCGGACACCTGTGCTACGCCAGTCATTCAACAAGCGCATCACTTGCTTTTTTGATGACATAGACATAGTACAGTTGTTTCCAAAGTTAACTAAGCTCACAAAAAATTGAATCTTGAGACCCACCTCTCGGCTGTCTCAAGAGGAAAGAATTTTCGAAAATCGTAGAGGATATAATATATATCGTTCTACATATCAATGCCCACACGGTGGTCGTTAAGTTTGGGAACTGCTTACGTAGCATTTATGCATAGTGACGTAAACCAACACTATTGCAAACAATTTCATAACATTATGTAATAAGGTTGCAATTTTAGATGACAAATTGATTAGTTAATGGCTGATAAGGAGTGAATTCCCTTTTAGTTTGTAATGACAATAACAAAAGATTAGATAATGTCTTATTTGGTCTAGATCAAATAATGAGACATGATAATTATTTTGTACTACTGAGATGGCAGACAGGTACATGGCCCAACCTGATCTAGGTTGGGCCTATGGCGTGTGTACCCCCGTACATAAGTTTCTATGCTGTCGACACCCAACAGTTTAACATGTCTTATGTATGAAGCATTGCTCGAATATGGAAAATGCCACAAACGATCACCCCTCTCGGGACGAGCCATATTGTAAGGCATTTGGATGATGGTTAGTTATGGTCGGCATATAGTATTCCTATGACTACCCTCTACGGAATAAAAGCGTGGCTGCTGACATTTTGTAGTCAGACTTTGACCTTCGATTATTCCTTCCAAAATACTTACTAGATACTAAACCTATTGACCTTTTTAAAAGAAAGTTAAAAAACATGCTTGTTGAGAAGTGTTATTATAGTGTACAGGAGTACTTGACGGATAAATTGTGAAAAGGGAATATTTATTGTGTGACATTATAATTAATTTTCTTCATTTGACATTGTAGAATTGGTAATGACATAAGTACTCAATAATTTTTATACTTTATGAATGACATTTTCTTTTTTAAATAATACATCATTATAAATTGTTCTGTCATAACTGTGATAATATCATAGATTTAGAATGTACATGATAATGATAATGCTAATGATAGATTTGAGAGTAGCGAGAAATTCTAAATCTATGGATAATATTTTTATTCTGTAATGTACTTGCATGCATAAGGGCGAAATATGGCGATACTTTATTTATTTTTTTGTATTCATCTACTGTAACCTACCCATATTTATGCAAATAAATGATTATGATTCGTCAATCCAACATACAACAGTCAAGAAGAACCACAACTAATTGTAACAGAGTAATGAGGAATCGAACCCCTCAGAGGATGGGGAGATAGGACATATTACCTTTACTCTCCAAATTGTTGGTAATAATGAGCTCAGCTCTGCCTTAGAATGAGTAACCTCAAGACTGCGTGGCAGCAAATGAGCTTAGAACGCGCTTTGTGCCGCCTTTTTTATAGCAGAACCCCCCCCCCCTCTTCCCACACCTATCAAAGACGACGTATCGCGGATATCAACAGATAAGAATGCGCCTCTGAGGTGGGGGAGTCTTGACTGTAGGCTGTGTTGCCGATAAAAAAATGTTTTTGAAACTAGTATCACGAGTTCCAAATACTTTTTTTTGCTTAGGGTTAGGATTTAATATTTTTTCAAAACTAATGTATTTTTGAGTGCTTGTGTAATTTTTTTTCTACCACTAAGGTGGCAGACAAGCATACGGCCCACCAGAAGGACAGGTGGTCACCGCAGTCTATGAACGTTTGCAACACCAGAGGCGCCACTCTTGCGCTGCCGACCCTGTAAAAACCTTCTAAGACCCCTTTTGAAGAAAGAAATACTGTAGGTATTTGGGAAAACCGAGGCAGGGAGATCATTTATGGTGGATTCTTAAACATAAAGGTTCGACAATGTGTTCTTAAACATAAAGGTTCGACAACATGTTCTTAAACATAAAGGTTCGACAACGTGTTCTTAAACATAAAGGTTCGACAACGTGCACAAGTGTTGGAAAGTGATATAGCGACAGCAACTTTTTAGGTTTGTCGACAAATTCCACAGCAAGCCTTAGTAAGATACCTACGCCTTACTAGAGTAGAACTTGGACATATATGAATACGCTGCTGTTAAGAAGAATCTTACCATGAATATTTTTGCAATGTTTACTTGACTTTGGCACACTCTCAAGAAAGTTCAAGAATAAGAAGAAAAAAAAAGTTGAGAAGTGATGATGCAGAGAAATGCAAGTTTTCTTGCACCACAGATACCTGTTGCAGTGAAGTTTCCTTACATGAATATGCAGAATGTTTTACATGAAAATTATTGATATTTTTGACTTAAAAATTACTTGACTTCAGCAAACAGTACTACTACTGTCAACCATAACAAGAGCTGAAACAGACCTTCTGAAACCAGGAAATATCAATTATTTATAATGTTCATCTCAGAAGACATCATTTGTAATCAAGTACAAGCTTTTGTAACAATAATTCACATAGTAATTTCATAAGCCTTAGAGCGTTCAGAGCATGGAACAGGTTACCGGATGTGATATCTGTTAAAAATATCACACAATAAAGGAAAAACCAGTCAAGTGTCAATTGGATAAGCGCATGTAGGGTTCCATAACAAATATCAGAAAAAAATATGTTTGTTGTATGGCAGGCCCTTCAGAACATTATTTTTTAAATGTTTTTAGTATTCATCTATTATAGCGGCAACAGAAATACATCATCAGTGATAATTTTAGCTGCTTAGCTATCACGGTTTATGAGATACAGTTATAGTTAGTGGTTACAGACGGACAGTAAGTATTGGGTTCCTTTTAGCCCCTCTCTATAAAATAGTGTGCAGAGGGGCTTATGGCGAGACTTTGTCTGTAGTCTGTGACTCGGTTGCATTAAACTACGTCACTAGGTCACATGGAGTCGGATCGTCCGCTCGGCATGGCCGGCGTCCCCCACAAGAAAAAAAATAGGTCACATGGATCATCTGTTCAAAGTTTGAAATAAAACAAAAATGACAAAGTCAATCGGATTGAACTTTCACTTTCACAATAAACGTGTTAGAGAGGTCTGGTGAGAACGATCTCACCGCTTTCTTGTATAGGTATGGAATCCAATAACTATCAGTTGTATACATGCCTGCCTGCTTATCAAAATATGGTAATTACCTAATTCATTGAAGACTAATTAATTCTTTGTAAAATTATTATTATTATTTATATTTAATACACTAGCAGTTTAAGGCTGATGTATGGATATCACTGAACTTGTGTCATTGGATTTTTAAATGAGTGTCCAGTCTGTTTTTAAAAGCTTTGGGAGCACTTATTACACTTTCCGGAAGAGAGTTCCACAAATGCACCACACGGTTTGGCAGAAAGTGATTGCGAGGGTTGCTGGCACACTGAGATTTATGTAGTTTCACCGAGTGACTTCTTAGGTATGTGTTTGAGTCCATAGTATACACACCCTCGATGCCTATCAGGTTGTAATGCTTATTAAGCATCTTATATGTCTCAATGAGGTCTCCTCTCCTCCTTCTCGAGAAATTCCAAACAATGTCATCCCATTTTGCAGCCAAAGTCACTTATCAGACAACTAGATCACATATGGGCAGCCCTCGGGCTGGATCCAGCTCCAGTCCAGCCTCACAGAGTCAGAAATGCAGTCCAAATTGATTCAGGGGTTTACACAAACAATCACACATTAATTAGTATAATTAATGTAAATCTGCCTTTATTGTCTACCTGGATCACGTGGAGGCAGCCTTACGCTGAGACGCAGCTGTTATGCCACAATGTGTGCGGCATTAAAATAGTACTACTCGTTTGTTCTAAGTTTGCCGGTCACCTCCAATACCAAGCATCCACACCAGCAGCACACTTAGAGTGAAAGGGTTATGTTTTTTTTTAAGGATATGTATATTTTTTGTTATTAAAGTGGACAAATGACTTTTCTTTCTTAACTTTTCCCTTTCAATCAAACTAAAACTAGGTATATTTTTATGTTATAAAGACTAAAATCAATAAATTATATATTTATTACTTAAGTATGACCCGAAATTACGCCCTCAAGTAAAGGAAAGATGCTTAATTGCCAATTTCTTCTTAATCGAACATTCTACAAGGGGTTGAGACTGTATGCTAATAATTAATTTCACAGCCATTGAGATGTTTTAATAATAAACTTTATAGCGAATATTCTTGAAAAACACACAAGAGGATACCGGGAGAATTCACTAGAAGTATTATGTTGGTAGGTTCTATTTGAGGCTTCTCTGATGTCAGAAAACACAGGCCAAGTGACAAAACCGGCGATGGATTTTTGTAAATGTCGAGATCGATCTCATGGCAAATAAAACATATCGTTCCATTATTAAAAAGTACTACTAAGAAGTGAAAAGGTCTGGTAATTACAGAAATTGGTCATTAAACACGATAATCTAATTATATCTCAAACTATGCCTCAAAACTTGAAATCGAAGCATGGCACAACAAACAAATCGAAACGTGTTACTAACCTTTTCTTTTTGATGAAAGGGTCCATTACTTCAATACGACGTTTAGACATCTTCGATGATCACACATAAAACACTTAAAACAAATTAAACTACGAGAAAATTCTGTAATTTTCTCAACTTCAACAATTTTTTTTACATCGGACAAAATGGCGTCGCGACGTAGCTTTTTTTTTCTTAACTTCTCTTGGAGTCTTGGGCTTTCAGGCATAAAAATTATGCTGGAGTTAAAAAAATGGATGTATGTATCTCACTGATCTGTAATATTACATGTATCTGTATTATCCACAGACTTACAATAAGTAGCAGACGAAACATTAATTATGATTGTGTGCGTTGGTCTTTCCATTCCGCTCGCTCTAAGGGGTTAGTGAATGCTGCTATCTCGTTTCTACACGTATAGCAACACTATACATGACATTTTAAAAAAAATGACGTCCGCCTGGTTTTTGAAAGGTTTAAGCTGCCGATGCTGCAGTTTGACGTATTAGATACCTCTCATTAATGTAGGGGCCAAACTCAGGCACTTCTTTTCAAGATTAAATTTAATGCTAACATAAAAATAAGTGCCACACTTATTTTTATGTTAGCATTAAATTTGATTCAGCATTTAATTAGTTCAGAATTGCATTTTAATATAATGCCTGTAATCTTCGATGATATTGAGTATACAATATATAAAAATGAAGCCCGATTTCCGTGGTCACGGCATCACGCGTGAAATGCTGGACCGATTTCGCTAATTCTTTTTTGTTGTGTTTGATTCTGTCAGGAGGTTTTAAAAAAATTGGTGCAAAACTATTAGCAGAAATGGTTTTTATTGCGATTTTGAATCGGATCACAGAACTGGAAACTCCGAAATGGAAACCGGGAACAGAAAGACTAAGAGATAATTTTGCAATCCAATATAGCCGCCGCGTCGAAATCACAAAATTTCATGATGGGTATCGTTTAAGGGGGATTTTGGTACGCTGAGTACGAATCACATGATAATTTTGCAATCCAATTTGGCCGCCGCGCCGAATTCACAAAATTTCATGATGGGTATCGTTTAAGGGGGATTTTGGTACGCTGAGTACGAATCTCATGATACTTTTGCAATCCAATATGGCCGCTGCCCTGAAATCACAAAATTTCATGATGGGTATCGTTAAAGGGGGTTTTTGGTATGCTGAGTACGAATCACATGATAATTTTGCAATCAAATATGGCCGCCGTGCCGAAATCACAAAATTTCATGATGGGTATTGTTTAAGGGGGATTTTGGTAAGTAGAGTAATATTGAGAGTTCTAACTCACTCCGCTCGTTGAACTCTCAATATTACTGATCTATAACTCACAATCGCACATGCACGATTGAGAGTTCTAACTCACTTCGTTATTACAGGTGGTGGTGCAATATAATAACTCTTTGTAAAATCATTTACCTAAGCCAACGTTCGACATTTTAATGCTGTTCAATACACTACCGTTCAATCGGCTCTCTGCGATCCCCTGCGTCGTAATTGTGAAGAAAGATGCTCTGTTAGTTAGCGATAGAGTTATTTCATAAACAGTACAATCTTACGTTTACCTATTGTGTTGTCTGTAAGCAGTTTTGGTATACCTATTTACGGTTATAAATACATAATGTCATAATTACATCTGTTCATAACCAGCCCGTCAGCATTGCATCAAACATGAAATTCATTAAACAAGCACAATCGTTACAGATTAGTATAATCTGTAATGATTTACCAAAAATCGAGTTACGCCATGGAGAATTATTGCCGAATACAGTACGTTGCATCATTTGCGGACCATCAAATTGTGGAAAAACCAATTTGTTAATTGGTCTCCTTTTGCACGAAAATGGATTGACATTTCATAATGTTTATGTATATTCTAAAACTCTATATCAACCAAAGTACATTTTTTTAGAAAAGGTTTTACGAGGAGTACCAGGAGTCAGTTTTCAGAAATATCAGGCAAATGATGACGTTATGAAAGTTTCAGATGCAAAACCTAATTCAGTGATTATTTTTGACGATGTAGCATGTGAAAATCAAAGTAATATGCGTGATTATTTTGCCATGGGAAGACATAAATTGATTGACAGTTTTTATTTAAATCAAACTTATAGCAAAATACCTAAACAACTAATAAGAGATAACGCTAACTTAATTGTGCTTTTTAAGCAAGATGAAATTAATTTGAAACATGTTTATGAAGAACATGTTAACACTGACATGACGTGGTTGGAATTTCGTAACATGTGTTCTCAAATATGGAAAGAGCCTTATGACTATGTTGTGATTAATAAAGACTGTCCTAAAAACAACGGGTGCTATAGAAAAAAGTTTGACACTTTTGTAGAATTAGATAAAATTTGAATATTTAAATAGACAGCTTTCAGTTTCTTGTTATTCTTTAATCGGCTCTTATTGGATTACCATCTATTTCACATAATGGAAAAATCATTGAAAAAACAAATTGTAGATGCAACACAAGCTGTAAGGAAAAAAATACGTACCATGAAGGATTTTGAAGAAAATAACAGACAAGTGCTTGATACAGTTTTTAAGCCTGTTACAGAATCTCTCAATTTAATAGCCAACACTAATAACCACTTAGCTCTAACAAAAAAGGAGGAAAAAATAGAACCCCAAGAACCACAAGACCACGATATGAAAGAAACAGATGATAGCAGTATTGCTAGTAACGAATCGGAACCCTCATCGGACTCTTCATTTCAGTCATTAGTCGGTACTAATCCAGATGCATCATCTTGGTCGTTATCTTCACAAGTACTATTAGATGTACCATTTGGTATAAGAAAAGAACGTGGAAAGTTAATGTTAGGTTCTGCTAACATAACAATTGGGGATAAAGTTATTACTGTAGCCGGACACAAGTACGAAAGTACACCTGGGTTGCGAGAGTTACTGTTAAAAAAAGACATTGATCTGAGCTTGGTTAATGACCATGACAAACAAAATTATAAGGCAATGTTACTTGTAACGAATGCACATCGTCGTGATTTCGATTCAAAAAAACCAATTAAAAGTAATAAAGGACAAAAATATTTGCAAGTTATTAAACCACTTTTCGATCAAGAAAGTAGAAGTCCCAGCTGTAGACAGAAAGTAGGAAAAGGATTACCCTTAACAAAAATGTGGAAAAAAAATACAGATTTTGTATATTGGGATGATCCCAATGAATTGGTTGATAGATTAAAGTTATTAATTGCTTCTCGAGATGCTGGTAACACAGGACTAGACAATGAAATAATATCTATCATTGAAGAACTGCGTGAAAGCAAAATCATTAAATAAATAAATCTACTAATATTATATGTGTGTCATTTTACTATATACCGTTCAACATAATACACCTATAATATGAATGTAGACAAATTTGGTCATTATATTCATAAGCGAATGCGTATATCGGAAATACTTGATTTTAATGATAACGCATTAATAAAATCTGATAATGGAGATTATGACTTGAAGACATCAAGGTTAAAAGGCGTCAAACCTCCTCAAGACGCAGATGATGCAGTAAATAAAGCTTATGTAGATGAATTGAAAGGTGTACTAATGAATGACTTACAAAAATTACAAAGTTCTATTCCAAATAGTGTTCAAAACCACATTGAGAAAGCTTTAAAAACAATAATGTCTGAGATAATGACTCATTTGGAAAATACATTTTATACAAGAAAAGCAGTTGATAGACTAATTCAAGACGCAATTCAATCTATATTAAAAGATCGAAAAATATAGGCCTTAAAGTTTGTTAAAATGACGAAACAACAAATCGTTAATGAAATACATAAAGCAGCACGAAAAAATTTTCCTCGAAGATCTGTAATTTTAAAAGGTGTTGATGATTTGTGGCAAGCAGATTTAGTTGATATGCAAAATCTAAAAACCTTTAATAAAGGATATAATTATATTTTAATTGTTATTGACTGCTTCTCAAAGTACGTTTGGGTGGAACCGTTAAAAACTAAATCCAAACATGATGTCTCTCATGCATTTGAAAAATTACTTTTTACTAATCACAGGAAACCAACTCATCTGCAAACTGATATGGGTACTGAGTTCTATAATTCTACATTTCAAAAGCTTTTACAGAACTATAATATTAATCACTATTCTACATTTTCAACCAAAAAGGCTTCAATTGTAGAACGAGTTATTAAAACAATTAAAAATAAATTGTACAAATACTTTAGCTTGAACGGTCACTATAAGTGGATAGATGGTGGCTTGAACGGTGTTGTGAAGACATATAACAACACAAAACATCGTACTATTAAATTGGCACCTGTTAATGTCAATAAGTTTAATGAAACGGACATTAAAAATAATATTATGAACTCCGTGATAAAGGTAACCCGAAAATGTCGTCCAAAGTTTATAATTGGTGATAAAGTTCGAATTAGTAAGTACAAACATATATTTGAGAAAGGATACACTCCTAACTGGTCAACAGAATTATTTTCTATAAAAAAGATAAATAACACTGTACCAATAACATATCACATTGAAGATAATCAAAAACAACTCATATTGGGAACTTTTTACGAACAAGAGCTTCAAAAGTCGTCCTGCCCTGGTGTCTATTTGATAGAAAAGGTATTAAAAAAGAAAGGAAACAAACTGTTTGTAAAATGGTTGGGTTTAAATAACAAAGAGAACAGTTGGATTGATAAGACTGCAATAGTGGAATAAGTTAATTATATAAGTGATACATAATTTTAAAGTATATTCATTAGTCTTTGGACGATGCAAGGTGGTGGACTAATAAACAGTATCATTAATCATTTACCATTCGAACTACACATACCCGGTTATAACTATTGTGGACCAGGAACAAAGCTTTCAAAACGATTACTACGTGGTGATAAAGGTGTAAACAAGTTAGACGAAGCTTGTATGCATCACGATATCGCATACGCAAACTACACGGACCTACCTAACCGTCAAAAAGCTGACTTACGTCTTATAGATATGGCTAAACAAAGACTTAAAGCAAAAGATGCTCGAACAGGGGAAAAGATTAGTTCGTGGATAGTAAAAAAAGTTATGAAAGCTAAATTGAAGTCTGGTGCTGGTGTTAAGACCTTTAATAACTTTGTTAAAAAAATAAAAAGAAAAATCAAAAAACTCTCACCTAAAGATGATAAGTCATTAATAAATATGGCTTATATGGTTGCTCGAAAAATAGTTCCATGCCTTCCAAAAGTTCGAGTACCTCGAATGATACCTATACCAAAAACTGGAGGCATTCTACCTTTAATCCCAATTTTTGCTGGTTTGTCTGCTTTAGGAGCATTAGCCGGTGGTGCAGCTGGTATTGCAAAAACAGTGAATGATTATAAACACGGTCAGAAAAAATTGCAAGAAACTGAACGTCATAATAAAACTATGGAGGCTATAGCAATAGGCAAAGGTTTATACATTAAACCACATAAGCAAGGTCAGGGATTGTTTATAAATCCTTCAAAAAACTAATTGATCAGCTACCTAATCGCGCTTTAACTAATATCGATATTCAGAAGTTTGACTATTGTATTCCCCACTTTCGAGGAGTTTATATGAGGGATCAGTTACCAAAAACCCCAAAACGAATTGAATGTGCTATAGTTAACCTAGATAATTCGAGAAATGATGGAACGCATTGGGTAGCTTATGTTAAAATAAACAATTATTGTGAATATTTTGATAGCTATGGTGATTTAAAACCGCCAAGAGAATTAATGCTATATTTTAAGAACTGTGATGTTCATTATAACTATGATAGATATCAACAATTTAACACAATAGTTTGTGGACATATGTGTTTAAGTTATTTGCAAACTTTTTGGATTAAATACTATAAATCTTTATTATAATTATAATACTTTAAATAAAAATACTATAAATCTTATATCACTCTTTCATTTCCATCATTTGCAAGATGTCACTCACCTTATCGATAACTGGAAACTCATCGGTATTATCTACCTATTATCCAAACACGTTGCCATTAGTTGGGGAGTATGAATGTGCATTATTACATTTCTCTACGTATAATTCTATTCCAAATTTTGATAATACAAACAATAAATTATACTATGGTTCTAAAAATGTTATTGAGATACCTGAAGGAACTTATGAATTACAAGATATTGGTGACTATTTAAAAACTGAGATAAAAGATGCATCCATAAAACTCCATTGTAATAACAACACCTTAAAAACTATTTTATTTTGTACATCAACTATAGATTTTACTAAAGAAGGTACATTTGGAAGTTTATTGGGATTTAAAAAACAGATCTTAGAAGCAAATAAATATCATGTATCAGAGTTTCCAGTTAACATTTTACCTACGACTGTCATAAGGATTGAATGTGACATAGTTAGCGGTTCTTATATAAACGGTCAATCCAGTCACATCTTGCACGAATTTGCACTTAATGTTCCACCTGGATACAGGATTATAGAAATTCCGAAAAACGCAATCTACTTTCCAATAAACCAAACCAATATAAGCTGCATACAGATAAGGCTGTTAGATATAAACAATAACTTAATAAATTTGCGAGGTGAAGAAGTGCAGTTGTATCTACATATCAGAAGAAAACAATGATAGATTATAATAAATATGTGGTTCGTCCAACTAAAAATAACAGTCCTACTAAAACTATCAAACCAATAAGAGCTCGCTCCAAAAAGGTCATAAAATTGAATAACAATAATAAAGCATTTCTTAAAGCGATTGGTTTGTTAAAATGAATATACTAGATGTTTTATCCGCTCCTGTATACAACAACTCTGTGGAAGGAATTGAATTTCACTCTTACAAGCCTTACGTAACAAGTTTCAATAGAAGCGATGAAATCAGGATACCTATTAATCAACAAGACTTGTATATATTACCATCAGCAAGCACTTTGTTTTTGGAAGGAACTGTTGTTGTAAACAAGGGTGGAAATTCGAAAGAGAGAGTCAGTAGCGTTCATTTCACAAACAATAGTTTACTTTACTTGTTTCAAGATATAAGGTATGAGATAAATGGAGTGGAAATAGATAAAATAAAAAACGCTGGTATAACTACCACAATGAAATCATTAATATCAATGAACGAAAATGAGGCTAAAGTATCTAATGCTTGGGGTTGGAATATCGATGGCATAAATAGCACAAATGGGGGTAGCTTTTCTGCTTCTATACCCCTCTGTAACATTCTTGGTTTTGCAGAAGATTTCAAGAAAGTAGTGATAAACAGCAAACATGAATTAATATTGTTGCGAAGTAATACTAATCTGAACGCCCTAAAACTTAACGATGGTGAAACGGTAGAAGATATTATTATAAATAAAATAATATGGCGCGTACCACATGTCAAAGTATCCGATAGAGAAAAAATAAATATGTTAAAACTGCTAGAAAAAGATCGACCACTCCAGATGATATTCAGGAATTGGGATTTATATGAATATCCGGCTCTACCAAAAACTACTAAACATACTTGGTCCATAAAAACATCATCGCAAATAGAGAAACCAAGATTTGTTATTATTGGTCTGCAAACAAATAGAAAAAATAATTCAAAATTGGATATGTCTCGGTTTGATCACTGTGACGTTCGTGATGTTAGAGTATACCTAAATTCAACCTACTTCCCTTACGAAAATTTAAATTCAAGTTTCTCGAATAGCAGAATTGCTTTAATATATGAACAATACACCAGATTCCAACACTCATATTGCGGAGGTCTTCGCGGTGAACCGTTATTAAGTGAGAAACAATTTAAAAATATTGCTCCGTTATTTGTCGTAGATTGTTCTAGACAACCAGATAATCTTAAATCAGGTCCTGTTGTGGATGTTAGAGTGGAAATTGAAAGTGATATTGATATACCAGATCAAACTTCCGCATATTGTCTTATATTGAACGATTGTATAATCGAGTATAAGCCGTTAAGTAGCACCGTGAGAAAGATATCATGAACAAAAATACTATTATAGTAGATGTTCAGGGTTTTAAAGACACTTGTAATAACTTTATAGTCAAAGAATTAGCTCTGGCCACCTGTGTTTATACCCAAACATTCTTAATAAAGCCCCCATACTTATTTAAATACTTAACTACGAATGAAAAAAAACAAGTTACGTGGTTGGAGAGAAACAGAGGGATTTACTGGAATGAAGGTTATATCGACTATAGAGAATTTCGACGCATAATTGTTCCTTATCTAGAAAATAAAGAAATTTTTGTAAAGGGCTTAGAAAAAGTTAAGTGGATTCAAGATCTTTGTATGAATTGTATTTGTATAGATCTTGGTGAAGACAAGTGCCCAAATTTATCACTGTTGCATAACAAATATTCAAATAATGAGACAAGTTTTATTTGTATTAATCATACTAAACAATGTGCACTTAAAATGTTTTATGTATAAAGAACTATTTAATAGAGCAAGAAAGGTAATTTGTCTTCCTATACACAGTTTTAATAAATAAAACAATTTTTTAAAGTAAATGGTTTTTATTTTTAACCCACATTTTAAATACCTATCTATAATTATTTAACACATTATTTTCACAGTACACACAATAAAATTTTAATAAAATATAAATATGACATCAGCAATTGAAATTTGTATAAAAAATGGTATAATGATAATCATCAAGCTGTATACAGCCTAGACTCAACCATTTTTGTGTGGCTCGAGTCTAAAAGACAGCCCGAAATGCGGCAATGGGCTCACCATCTATTACGTAGGACTCAAATATTCGGTGAAACGTGGGTGTTTACTCATCTCTGCCTAACCCTCCGGGGATAAAGGCGTGATTATATGTATGTATGTACATTTTACTGATAAATATTTCAATAAAACAAACTTTAAATCTTCATTAATTTTTATTTCTTAATATAACTTTTAATGCATATTATCATTTTTACACTAAATAATAATAAAACATAAATTATTTATGAAATATTAATTTCAATACAAATGACGAACACATTTATTTACAAACTTACACAAAATTTATCTAGTAAGGAATATTTTAAAACAAGAACTATTATTAATAAATGTTAGGGAAAGAATAGCCGCATATTTTTTTTGATATATTATGTATTAAATTTTCGGCTTGATCAGAAATTTCATCAACTGGATCTTTGACAATATATTGTGCCTTTATTATCTCCTCTTCACTCTCACTTGATCCGCCCAGGTCCGTAATCTCAATTTTGATCAAACGCCGTCCTTTTGTTGATTCACAGTTTATGATGTATGAAGGTTGTCTATGTTTCTTTAATATTTTACTCACTATTTTTGATTCTGACTTGCGCGTGGATTTCTTTCTCTCGGTGTTTTTTTTAGGCGTTTCACGGTGTGTACTTTGAGCTGCGATCCATAATCGTTCAGTTTCTTCGTCAAATGCATATGGATCTTGCGCATTTGGAAGCGATTCTGGTGAATACAATCCATTTGGCAAACCGTTTCTTTCTTCAGTGTCTTCTGTGGTTTCTATCGTGAATATATTCTTATTTGTGTTCTGAAAATAAAAAAAACGTTAGTATGTTATCTACGTTACGTGACGTGTTACCTTTTCTATAAACACAATATTATATAAGTTTATCAAATAAAATATCTTACCATGTTGTATGTCGATTTGTAAACTAATATATAAATTTAAAGTTGCTCGTATAATGTATGTCCTCGTCGTTAGTGATAAATTCAGAATGAAACAATGAACTTATAAAATTAACAACGGGATTATATACCCACAGTTTCTGAAATATGATACTATTTCTAATACATATTTCTTTAAACAACAAAATACTTACGACGTACAAGTTGAAACATGAAAGTCCTATCATGTAAAAACACGTATTGTGCATAGCAAAGCAAAAGAAATAATTCTATGACGTGTTACCTCACTACTGCAATAATTATTATATAGATGGTTGTGCGGATGTTGATGCCCCTTCGTTTCAAGAACAGGTTGAGACATGAAAATTTTAACAAGCCTGATTCGGGTACAGTTTACCCTTTACTTATGTGTGTCGCAAAAGTATTCTATAATGTATGTCACTAGTTGAGAATGAAGTAAAATAAAACGAAAATATGATTACAACATTATGTAGGCATTTATTTATAAATAAGAGTAAAAGACATAGGTAGGTAGGTACATTCTTATGAGATAAAAACTTAAAGTACTTAAATACATTTTTAAACATCACAATGTCATACTTATGAAAAACTAAAACCCATCATAAATTTCAATTAAACGTCCTAAAATTCAACCTAAAATTGAGCAATTACCCCAGGAAACAGTGTGAATGTTGTCCTTTAATATATACCGCTTATCATCATTGGATGATAATACAACTTTGTTGACACTACGGGTTACTAACTCGTGTTTCAAGGATTTAAATAATAAATTTTGTTTACGAGTTATTTCATTATTGGTTAACGTTTTTTTATAATCTGCTTTTACTAAGTCTCTCACTACGCATTTCTTAACACCTTTAGCTTTTTTTAAAGTACATTGCTCAGATTGAATACAATATAATTTGGGACGTAGACCAATGAATTCCCTGATTATTTTACCTCCCATTTCGTCTTTAAATAGACCTGGCACCTTTTTATTCAAAATCGGTAAACTAAACGGATTACTTTTACTATAATTACTAGTATCAAAATAACTAATAAAGTAGTTTTTCATATCATTGTAAAAGTCGTTAGTTTCAATTTTATAAATAAAACTGTCTGTATCCGTATAGCATAACTTGATAAGTTCTCTATAATGTGGGCGCATAATAGAATAGTGAAAATCGTACATATGTTTTTTTGATAGTTCTAATACAGAGAAACCTATATATAGGGGTTTATCCATAACAATTTTTTCGGGTTTCATTTGAATCGCAACCAAATTCTCAGAAAATATAGAAGCACTATGGAAGTTAGGTCTGGCAACCAAGGTATCTGCACTTAATCTCTTTTTTGTTTTATTATCGCTATCACTCCACTGATTTACTAAATGAACTTTTACACGATTTTCATTATTTTCTAGCGTTTTACCGAATATACTGTTATTAAGCAATTTAAAAAAGTCTTGTTCAAATTCGGTCACTGCTTTTTGTCTAAGCTCGGTATTGAGGTCTATATATTGTTTTAAAAAAGCTTTCTGCCTAAAAGTTATAACGCGATGCACTTTGTTTAATATTAATCCATGCTTAATACAATTTTTCAAATGTACGTAATGTATTACGTATTTATATTTATCATATAAAGTTGTGACAAGTTTAGAAATTTTACCTCCAGGAGGCACACATTTCTCAGGACAAAATGGCAAGTCATTATGCAAACGGTGTAAATATTTAGGATAAAGTAAATCTACCTCTAATATGAACCCATAATCTGCATCATCTTTTATATTCTCGATGTTTAGATTTTCTATCTCATTTTTATCAAGAAACCTGAAGTTTGATAAAGGTAAAGGTTGGCACATAGCATACCCATATAAATTATTGCAATCTAAGTATACAATAAATATATCATCTTGTTGAGGGTCATAATCTTCCATATATTTATTATTACTTTTTACATAACGATGGGAACTCATACAAAGACCTCCTCTTATACCCTCTTGTATTAACCTTATTATTGCTAAATCATCAATAAGTTCTAACTTAATTCCCGTTTTGAGAAGCATCGCGTCCCATGATAAGCTAGGAGCTGTTACATAAAAAGCTGGATCTAATTGGTAAAATCGCTTAGAAGTATTTCTAAAGTTTTCAAAAACGTCAGTCAACAAAAGTACGTCAGTTTTGAGGTAAAGATCAGTATAATCCGTTATACTTTCGATTGTTGGCACTTGATGGAACTTGTTATAATACATTATGAAAATTCACTTGTACTATTCCACTTTTATTTTAATTTAAAAATACCTGACCGGTTTCGCTTTTAAAGCATTATCAAAGGTTCTTACACTTACATGTAAGAACCTTTGATAATGCTTTAAAAGCGAAACCGGTCAGGTATTTTTAAATTAAAATAAAAGTGGAATAGTACAAGTGAATTTTCATAATGTATCAGTATAATCACCTAGATTTTTTATTTTAAATTCAGACCATACCAATTTAGCATGCTGGTAATCTGCTAATGAAATATGTTGATTATTTAGGGAATTATAAAAATAACATTTTTCAGGCAGAACTGTCTCCTTATAACGATTTATGTTGATCATATAATCATAAGGATATACACCTTTTCGCGTAAGTAATTTAAATTGTTTTGGACAAGAGAAATTGTTTTTTAAGTGTATAAACTGTTCTGGTTTCAAACTTTTTACTAATTTGTCTAAACTAGTAGATAAAAATTTAAAGGAGTCCACAAACCGAAGTTGTACATATTCATCTCTAGAAACTTGTATAAATTTTGTAAAAGAAATATATGACTCTTTATTTTTAGCTATGATTTTAAGTGAACCGCGAGCTTCTCCTAATTTTTTAATAAAAAAATGGCAATCGTAACCTGAAAGATTATGAAAGAAAATTGGTATACATTTTGGAAGTTTATACATCAAATTACAGTAGTTATGTGCGGCTCCTCGATATTGACCTGTCATATGACAGTGATCTCTTACTCGGTCTGTGATTAGTAAGTTTTGACAAATATGACAACGAGTGCTTTCATTGAATTTAACAGAATCTTCGTTGTTAAATATAATTGGTACACTATTCGACAGATTGTTGTTAATCAATTGAACATCCCTGTAAATATTCTCAACAAATTTATCTACACAATCTTCCCCACGATAAGATACAAAACGATTTCTACTTTCATCAAACGAACAAACTATATAATAAGCGAATGCTATAGGTATATGTACCTGACATACTGAGGTACTCGCAACAGAGGGATCCTGGTTGCACCCTTGCACTGGAACCAACATGGCTTCAAAATCTGCGTAAATTACATATGGCACATTTTGTTTCCTTTCGTAGTTTTTAAACTCAATCACTGAACCTTTTTGCGGTAGCTGAGTCATTACACCGGCACATACATGAGAATCAATTTCCATACTTGATCTAAAAAATAGCAAACACTCATCACAAAAAAATAATTTCCCGTTATGGTTAGTTATTTGTTTTCTCACCAAACGCGATAAATCTTTGATCAGACAGTAATGTGAATATCTGCTCTTTTCTAATAATAGTAAATTAACCGTTTTTTTGTTATCGTTATTAAACCCAGATTTGTATAAAGGTCCTATGATCTGTCTATTATTTTCTAAGCCATATACATTTATTCGTAATCTTGGATTATTTTTTTCAAACATTTGTATATCGGTAAAAGTTACTGGAAATGACATTCCTTCTATGTTAAACAGATTGAAAAAATTTGGATATGAAGAAACTCTCTGAATGTTCCTATTTGCTGGGTAAAGAGCTGCCGTGACCGACCACAGGAAACAATATACATCATTGTTACGAATATTTACACATGCCTTTTTATTTTTAATGATCGGAGGTAAATCAATAAATCTTGAACCACGGAGCGGTTGATACCTATTTATATTTACCTCCATGTAACAGTTATTAAGGAAAGTCCAACCAGAATCCCGCTCTTCAAATTCGTCTATCTTTTTCAGTAATTGATTAGCAACATCTGTAAAGAGCTTTGTAAAATCATAGTTCATACATATAATAATATTTTTGGTTTCAAATGATTTAACTTCTGGTATGTTATGTTTAAGTAGTACAAACTTTGAGTATATATGAAAGTTAACCTTAAGGGAAGTGTGAGCTGCAAGAGATTGATCAATTAAAGATTTGACCCTACTGTGAAGGTGTCTGAAGAAAACAGGTAAAGATGTCTGTTCGTTCGTGTCAAGAGTATGTAATCTATATGTTGCTAATCGATTTTTAAAAGCAGAGTTCACTTTCTCCACGCCATGATCTAAAGTAATTACGTTATCTGACTTTCGATGTATTTTACTCCTTAAATGTCCTATCCATTTCTTACCATTTACCTCAACACCACAGCTATCACAGAACGGCATATTAATTGGTGAAACACACAGACAGATTAGGATGGAATTTTTAATTGAAATTTATGATGGTCAATGAATTAATCAAATTTATTTAATATTTTTGTGTATAACATACAAATAGACAATTATATTAAGTTTAGTAGGTACGGACTTATTTAAAATTAATTTTATTAGAAAAGAAAGTGGCTTCAGAATCTGCGAACAACTCGCTGGCTTGCCTAACAAATTTTTGTAGATGAGCCCAGTGAGGAGATTCCTCGTCAGTCCGAAGCTTCAACCACAGCAGAGATTTTTTCCAAAGGTCGTCGCCACCTTCTTGGACGTCAACCGAGTTGTACACCTTCAACTCAATGTGGAAGGGACCCTCGGTAGACACCGTACGCCTCGTTTGACCGTTAGCCACCCGATTGTAAAGCACCGATGTGGATGGAGCTCTGCCGGTGTTGACGGTGGGAGTTTTACTGTCAAGGTGGAAGATGTCGTATCCCTTTTGCGCAGCCTTTTTCTTTGAAGCTCTGAAACAGGGAAATTTTCTATATTATAATATTGTACCTTAGTATAATGTTCATTACATAAATAATAAATGATCATTATGAATTGGATGTTATGAATCGTTTTGTTATGATAAGATTGTTATGAACTGGACAACATCAGTTTTGCTTCAGTTAGGAATAAGTATTACGTGAACAGATTAATAGATGATTGTCATGAACGACACACAAAGTTTGATACTAATGGAACTCGAACCCTAGACTTCTGGATTTGCAACTACGGTCACTCATTACTACTTAGCCAGAAAAATAAATAAATTGCTCATAATAATATTATATTAATAAAAATAGCAAAACTACCATTATTTAGCACGTAACCTCGCTCACTCATATATTGCGTAATGTAATTGATTATACGTATTTTAATTGGTAGTATTTGGTATGTTATCATCACTTTACATCAGCTGGGTATAAGAGTATCTACTAATGAGTAATAATTACCTTGAATATTCGCTTGAGGTACTTCTAGCAGATGACTTGCGTTTGACGGGAGCCTTTTTCAACGTCCCAGCCTCGCTCCTTACCACTTTGTCACAATCGAACTCTTGGTCCGCTCTGAAAACATAATACCTATTATAAGTTACAAATAGTAAATAAATACACAGAAACCTACTCAGAAAACTATCACATTATCTTCACAAAAACTTCCTCATCGTAAAAAACTATTTTTAACAACACTAGATTTTTTACTCGTAAATTATAATATAACCAGCTTTTGCCCGCGGCTACGTCCGTGAGGATGTCGACATAGCTTTAGTCTTTCACATGGTCTCTCTTCGATCTACCCCACATCCAATTTCATCAATAGGTAAAGCGGTTTAGGAGGCGTAAAAGCGTTGTTACGCTTTACCTTGTTACAGACAGACAGAAAGTGTTACTTTCGCATATTTTATGATATTAGTATAGATAAGTAATGAACATGTACGTACTGGTACATACGGACGTACCTTATATGATCGCTTGCAACGCTTTTGACAGCTGGTGACGATTTGCGCTTTCCACCCCCCTTAGCTGCCTTCGAATTTGACTTGGCGGCGTCGATCGACGTCGCACTGTTGCCACTATCGTACTCTGAATCCGACCTGTAAATATTATGAACAGAATAGTTATTAATTGCGACTAGTAACTCAGAAAACGAAGTGTTTAGTCCGTCAATTGCAACAATTCGGTAGTCACTCAAACTAATAAAATTTGACAAGACTAATACGCTATCACTAGTTAGTATCACTCATCGTCACCGTGCACAAAATAACGATAGGTTTAGTTCTGGCAAATTTGTTTAAAGGTTAAAAAGATTTCTCACTTAAAAACAATAGAACATGGGATAGAATATTTTATAACTTAGGAACTCACATTTTTAGGTAGGTACAATGACGATTAAACTCACAAAAATCTGGAGCCAGGTGTTTAGTCTTCAAGGTGAAAGGTCTTGGTCTTCAAGGTGGAAGGTCTTCAAGATGGTGGTTGCTCCAATGGATTCGTTCAACGGTATAACGAAGTCAGAATGAAGCACTGACTGAATGATTCCGGATTTTATAAGAAAATTAATGATAATTTAGCAAAATACGTTAGGGTTGTCACTACGCTTAGGAAAAAATATCTCGTCACGTTACGTAATGGAAATAATCAAATTAAGATAAAAGTAATGTAAATTCTTCATGAAAGTATTAATAAGTTATACATATCTAATAATAATGTAAATATTTATGAAAATATTTTGTATGACGTAAAGTTTACTTAATATTTACATTTCCCTATTATGTTTGTATACAGTAAATACAGGAAATGGAAATAAAAATTAAACTTAACATTATACATATAAAAAATTGTCTTTCTTATAATTTCATTATTTAATAATAACTCAAATTGTAATCGCTCCATAGCTCAGTTGGCTGAGCATTCCCTGTAAGGGAAAGGTCATGGTTTCGAGTCCTACTTGAGCATTTCATTTTTCCCGATGTATTTGAAATAAAAAATTGCATTCATAAATGCTGTCAGTATTAATAAAAAATATAAACATTTAATTTATTTTATTTTTAGATATAAAATGTGATCAGAAATGAGGTAAGTATTTGATTAAAAAACTAAATTATCTGGATTATAATATTCAAATATTCATTATGTTCAAAGAGTAGGTAATCTCGATTAATTATTTGACACCAGTGTAAATACCTATTAAATCCTTCATACAATATTTTATTGTATCGAAAAATAAAATGTATTAATTTTAATTTATTGATTATTAACTAATAGTGGCAGCCCTAATGTAATTCGTGTAAGCATTTTCGACCCACATAACTTCAAAGAATCACATTGAGTAAATTTACATACTCCACGTGTAAAAATCCTACAACTTGTACAATCCTGTCATTATCATCCGAGCCAATTCCCAACATTTTTTTTAGTTGGGGTCGGCTTTCTAGTCGTAACTATGATGCGGCTGAAATTCGGTATTTTTCCGTGGAGCGACTACCATCTGACCTCCACAACCAAATTGACGATATCGAAGTTCTATAGTTAGACTAGTTGGACTTTTGAGGGCTCCAACTAACCGTAACGACTGCCATAGATGTTAGTATGGCAACCGGGACCGACGGCTTAACGTGCTCTCCGAGGCACCCAGACTCCGAAACAAACATTTGTGATTGATCACACAAAGTATTTGGTCCGACCCGGGATTCGAACCCGAGACCATCTGCGCGTCAGTCGGTTACACTTCCGACCGCGCCACAGAGGCAGTCGCAAACTTGTACAATCCTGTATTAATATAAATTTGTATTATTATTATTATTATTATAATTTTAACGAATAACTTAATTTTTGATCCCACTAATTATTATATTTAAACATAAAAGTTTTTTAAAGATATTCTTCTTAATATGTAGGTGTATCAATTTGTAATGCATTTGCTGTGGATAAGCCTATAAACAAAATAAAAATATAAATTGTTATATTCAATCACACTATAACGGCTAAACGGATCTGGCTAAAATTTGTTCAAGGAAAATGTCAGCCTCCATGGCGTGATGGATTCGATTCCCGCACGGTGCAATAATTTGTTTGCATGAATATGAGTATTTGCATTGGTCTGGGTGTTTATATGTATAATAATTATACGTACATACATACATACATACATATGGTCACGCCTTTATCCCCGAAGGGGTAGGCAGAGGCATAATATGCCCACATTTCACCTTTTTTTGTATAATTTGTCCCACGTAATAGGTGGTGAGCCGTATTGCCGTGTTTAAATGGACAGGCGCAGGTTGTGACTGCCTGCTGTTGAAATAAAGCCTTCAACTTTGCTTAACGACTGCCATTTTACTGGCAACCGGGACCAACGGCTTATCGTGCCTTCCGAAGCACGGAAACGCTCAAATAAATGTCACAAAGTGATCACATGAATGGTCACCCATCCATGGACCGGCCATAGTGAAAGTTGCTTACTGCAGTGATCGTTTACAGAACACGGAGTCCGCGGGGCCACGAGCGCTTCACGATCGTTCAATATCTTACACGCGACCTACATCAACACCTTTGGACCTCAAGCCATCCGATCCTGCTAGGCAGTGCATCCGCTAAATAACAAGCTAGGGTTTAGTACAGGTTTTCGTTTCAAGGTAGAAAGTTGGGCAACAGTCGATCTCGATAAAGTCAAAGTGCTAATATATAATACGAATATAATACGGTCTTACAATATAGTTTTTATCTAACTACTAGCTGTTGCCCGCGACTTCGTACGCGTGAAAATTGTTACAATGCCAATTTTATTGCTCTCTGCTTAGCCCCTAGGATATGAAGCGTGATAATATGTAACCCATTTTAACACCCTACCCCTAGGTAATATTTGTGCAAAATTTGAATCAAATCTATTGAGTACTTTTCGAGATCCTTCCGGACAAAGCAAAGCAAACAGACAAACAGACAAACAGACAGACAAAAATTTTTCTAACTATATTTTCGGCTTCGGTATCTTATGTTGAACACCCAGCAAGAATTTTTTTTTTTAATTTTTCCTATGTACAGTTTTGACTTTTCTATCATTTTATTATATGTATAGATTTACTTAAAATAAGTAGATATCTATTATAAAAATATGTTTTTATGTAAAATTGATCGTAGATAAAATATTAAATAGTGAAGTCGTAGGTAAAACTAGTCAAGTAATTTCATTCATGGAATATTATTAGCGATCAGTAGCAGGTGCATTTATGTATGAGAATTGTATACAATAACATTTCTCATACCTAAATATGCACCTGCATCATTATCATATTGCATTCGGCGAAGCTCGACAGCCGCGCGCGACGCGCGTAACGAGACCTCGCTGGGAGTGATGTGCCGACAAAGGCTTAGCGACGCGACGATCGTTTCATACGTGCTATGTAGGTTGCTATACTTAGGTTATGTAATATTTACTATATTGCACCACCACCTGTAATATTGATTGAGTTATAGATCAGTAATATTGAGAGTTTTAACGAGCGGAGTGAGTTAGAACTCTCAATATTACTCTACTTTGGTACGCTGTGTACGAATTTCATGATAATTTTGCAATCCAACATGGCCGCCGCGCCGAAATCACAAAATTTCATGATGGGTATTGCTTAAGGGGTTTCTTGGTATGCTGAGTACGAATCACGTGATAATTTTGTAATCCAATATGGGCGCCGCGCCGAAATCACAAAATTTTCGTGACGGGTATCGTTTAAGGGGTTTTTTGGTATGGTGAGTACGAATCACATGATAATTTTGCAATCCAATATGGCGGCCGCGCCGAAATCACAAAATTTCATGATGGGTATCGCCTAGAAGTTTTTCTGTATGCTGAGATCGCAACACATGATAATTTTGCAATCCAATATGGCCGCCACGCCGAAATCACAAAATTTCATGATGGGTATCGGCTAAGGGGTTTTTTGGTATGCTGAGTACGAATCACATGATAATTTTGTAATCAATTATGGCCGCTGCGCCGAAATCACAAAATTTCATGATGGGTATTGTTTAAGGGGGATTTTGGTACGCTGAGTACGAATCTCATGATAATTTTGCAATCCAATATGGCCGCCGCGCCGAAATCACAAAATTTCATGATGGGTATCGTTTAAGGGGAAATTTGGTACGCTGAGTACGAATCTCATGATAATTTTGCAATCCAATATGGCCGCCGCGCCGAAATCACAAAATTTCATGATGGGTATCGTTTAAGGGGTTTTTTGGTATGCTGAGTACGAATCACATGATAATTCTGCAATACAATATGGCCGCCGCGCCGAAATCACAAAATTTTCGTGATGGGTATCGTTTAAGGGGTTTTTTGGTATGCTGAGTACGAATCTCTTGATAATTTTGCAATCAAATATGGCCGCCGCGCCGAAATCACAAAATTTCATGATGGGTATTGTTTAAGGGGGATTTTGGTACGCTGAGTACGAATCTCATGATAATTTTGCAATCCAATATGGCCGCCGCGCCGAAATCACAAAAATTCATGATGGGTATCGTTTAAGGGGTTTTTTGGTATGCTGAGTACGAATCACATGATAATTCTGCAATCCAATATGGCCGCTGCACCGTAATCACAAAATATCATGATGGGTATCGTTTAAGGGGGATTTTGGTACGCTGAGTACGAATCTCTTGATAATTTTGCAATCCAATATGGCCGCCGTGCCACCGTTGTTAAATTTCATGTTGGAAATTGTTTATGGAGTTTTTCGGTATGCTGAGTAAGAATTTCAGGTTAATTTTGCAATCCAATATGGCCACCGCGCCACTGTTGCGAGATTTCTGTCAGTATGCTGCGATACCAAAAAACCCCTTTCACGATATATCCAAAATGAAATTTTACAACGGTGGTTCGGCGGCCATCTTGGATTGCAAAATTGACCTAAAATTCGTATTCAGCATACCAAAAAACCCCTTCTATGATATGCAGCATGAAATTTTGTGATTTCGGCGTGGCGGCCATATTGGATTTCAAAACTATCACGTGATTCGTACTAAGCATACAAAAAAACCCCTTAGACGATACCCATCATGAAATTTTGTGATTTTGGCGCGGCCGCCATATTGGATTGCAAAATTATCATGTGATTCGTACTCAGCATACCAAAAAACCCCTTAAACGATACCCATCACGAAATTTTTGTGATTTCGGCGCGGCGGCCATATTGGATTGCAAAATTATCATGAGATTCGTACTCAGCATACCAAAAAACCCCTTAGACGATACCCATCATGAAATTTTGTGATTTTGGCGCGGCGGCCATATTGGATTGCAAAATTATCATGTGATTCGTACTCAGCGTACCAAAATCCTCCTTAAACGATACCCATCATGAAATTTTGTGAAAATTCGGCGCGGCGGCCATATTGGATTGCAAAATTAACCCAAAATTCGTACTCAGCATACCAAAAAACCCCTTATATGATATGCAACATGAAATTTTACAACGGTGGCGTGGTGGCCATATTGGATTGCAAAATTAACCTGAAATTCGTACTCAGCATACCAAAAAACCCCATAAACGATATCCAACATGAAATTTTACAATGGTGGCGCGGCGGCCATATTGGATTGCAAAATTAACCTGAAATTCGTACCTACTCGTACAACTATTTTTTTCCCAAAAGCGTTTGACATCTTAGATCGTATGTCCATCTATTTATAATCCGGACCAGTGTGCGGCCGGCCAGCCGCAACAAAAAAAGCGCATTGATGTTACGAGTTGGATCAAAACGTTACACATTGTATCATTACAAGGCGCGCATTGCAATGCTCGGATCACCTGCCTCACTGCTGTAACCTCGTCTTGTATCATTACAAGGTGCGCATTGCAATGGTCGGTTCACCTCCCACACTGGCTGTAATTCTCGACTAACATTACATTACGCGCGAATGCTCCCGGTGAGGGAGCACCTTCAGAAAAAAATGATGTTTTGTAACATCATTTTTTTCTAAAGGTGCTTTAGCCTCAATAGCATTTTTGAAGACCTATCTATGGATACCCCACACGTATGGGTTTGATGAAAAAAAATCTTTTCGTTTCAGTTCTGAGTATGGGGACCCCCAAAATTTACTGCTTTTTTCTAGTTATATTTAAAAATCTTAATGCGGTTCACAGAATACATCTACTTACCAAGTTTCAAGTGCATAGGTCTTATAGTTTCGGAGAAAAGTGGTTGTGACATTCGGACGGACAGACAGACAGACATGACGAATCTATAATGGTTCCGTTTTTTGCCATTTGGCTACGGAACCTTAAAAGAGGTATTTTAAGATACTCTTATTTCATTAAAATAAATCTTATTGAACTAGGCGGCTAACTCCTTCCCTGTAGTTGCGTTAGTGTGTGTGGTTTTTATATGTGTTAGTTTTGGCGTACTTTTCAATCTCTAATGCTTTGTCTGCTACTTATTGTAAGTCTGTGGTATTATCCTACCTACTTATATTTATAATAGGTATAAAATATTTTGTTCTATTTATATATACTAAAAAACGCCCAACAGCCTATGGTTGGGAGCCCCGGGTAAGCCCTCGGAAGGATGTCCCAGATCCCAGGGTGGTTCTGGTGCTATCCCGCGTCTATGGGGGTGTTTACGGGTGTCATCCAGTGCCGAATTAAGCCAGCGCGGGGCCTATAGCAAATTCTGTCAAGGGGCCCTTGGTTTGCTTTAAGTACAAGTTCAAGTTTAGGGTATTAAATAAAACAAAACTGTTACAAATACACTTTTCTTGATTTAATATGGGCAAATTTAGAAATAACTCTTTCAATATCGACTTTTCTAAGCAAATCATGCTCTATATTCAACAAAGTGAGATGATTAAGACGTTCTTGGCCCATCGTGTTCCTTAATTAATTTTTAATACGTTCTAATGTTGAAAAAAAAAACGTTCGCCACTGCAGTTAGTAATCATGAAAGACAAGTAAATGCGCAAGGCAATTTCTAAGTTTGGGAAACACGATTCTAAAGAATCCATACTTAATATTATAAAGCTGAAGAGTTTGTTAGTTTGTTTGTTTGAACGCCAGGATCTCAGGAACTACTGGTTGGATTTCGGAAATTCTTTTACAGTTTGATAGTCCATCTATTGAGGATGGCTATAGGCTATATAACATCACGCTAAGGCGAATAGGAGCGGAGCAGCAATCAAGAATGTTTCGAAAACGGGGAATATTTTTTACCGTCTAATCTAAAAGCTTCCGAAGCGTACTCTACGTAAATGGTTAAAGTTACGTAAAAACTGCGTATTACAAAATTGTTTCTCTTTAAAAGTTCTAAAAAAAAATTCGCGACAGCATATGTTTATCTTTTAAGGTTCGCTCATAATAACCTAATTTGTCTATCTCTTAAGGTCCGCTCACAATATTTTAAAACTGAAGAGTTTGTTTGTGCTAGGATCTCAGAAACTACTGGTTGCATTTCAAAAATTATTTTACAGTAAAATAGTCAATTTATTGAGGATGGTTAATGAAAATATAACATCACGCTAAGACGAATAGGGGTGGAGCAGCCATGAATAATGTTTTAAGAACGGGGAAAAATTCTTTCTTTTCAGAGCTTCTTTGCGTACACTGCGTAAATGGTTTAAGTAACGTAAAAATAGTGTACTATAAAATTATTTCTCTTAAAAAGTTATAAAAAAAGTCCTTAACATCATATGCCTTTCTTTTAGGGTTCGCTTACAATAACCCTCTTAATAAGTTTTAAAATATGAGCGAGGCGACGACGGTGACGGCAGTAATCGTGGTCTGCAGTGATAGCCAGTCAAGTGAACGATAAAAACCGGTCAAGTGCGAGTCGGATCCGTAGCAAAAAAGGACGGGATGGAAGAAATGCGACGGGAAACATTATATCACTTTACATTTACATATTAATACCACGTCTCTCTCCTTCTCACTCTCATGTGAAGCAGACGAAGTTGTGCGTGTCAGCTCTAATGAACATAAGCGACGGATTAAATGCGACGGGAAACATTATATCACTAAATATGTATACCACACTTCTCTCTTTCTCACTCTCATGTGACGCAAACGGAGTTGCGTGAGTCAGCTAGTTATTTAATAAAAGTTGATAAAATTGCTGTTCCAGAGGGTCCTGTTTCTGGCTGTCAATAACAGTAGCTCCATCTCTTTTCAGCAGCTCTGCGAACTGCACTAATTCGCCACCTAGACTGTTCTCCAAATCATCTTCGTAAGCACTGACCATACTTGAGTAATTTTTCCAAAACTCTCTAGTTCTCTACTGTTGTTAGAGATTTTAGCTGTCGAAATACTTCAAAAACACTAGTAATCTCATGATATGCTTTCATACGTTTAGTTAAAGCAGACAATACGTTATCAATAATGACAATAAGAACCTGAACTATGAAACGTTGTCCAGGTGTTTGATTTATTGGTCTTGATATCTGTTGCTGGTATTCTTCACAGTTGGTCAGATCATTGGTTCTAAATTATTCATCGTTGAAACTAGTCCGTAAGCTTTATTACGGCGCTTCGCTGTTTGATCCACGTTATTGAAAATGTCTTCTAAAACTTCCTTAATAGTGATAAAACCACATAAAAGTGCCTTCGTAGCATCAGCTCGAGCTGACCACCTAGTGTCCGATAAGCATTTCAAATACAAAATTTTTGAAGTAGAATCTTTAAGTGCGTTTGTAAGACGACTCCATCGATAGGTAGAAGTGGAAAAAAATATATAGATGTTTTCATTGAAATCGAAGAAAAGTAATGCTTCTTTACAGCAGTCTGCAGCGCACTTAGCAACCAAATTTAATGAATGGCAAGACAGGGAATGTGTTCGGTGTACTTATTTATTTCCTTAATTCGGGTTTGTATGCCGGTGTATTTCCCACTCATGTTGCTGGCATTATCGTAGCTTTGCCCACGACAACCTTTGATATCAATGCCACTCTCACTTAAGAAATCTAGTAAACTTTGAGCAAGTTCTTCCGCAGTATGACCTTCCATGTACAAGAACTTAACAAATCTTTCCACTGGTCCAGATGGCAGAACATAGAGCACTATCAGTCAGTTGGTCTACATGCGATATATTTGGAGTAGAATCCAATGAAATTGAGTAGTATTTGCATCTCTTAATTTCACAAATAATTTGATCCAGTATATTTGATGCAAGTAGATGAATAAATTCCTCACAAGTTGTTTTTGATAATTATGAGGTATGTCCCTTTTCTTTATTAGCATGATTTTGTATATGTTGAGCCATAAAAGCGTCAAATTGGGCTATTAATTCTAACAAGCCTAAATAATTTCCATTGTGAGGTGAACCAAACCAACAATTTCGTAGCTACCCCGAAACGCAAGACCTCGTTCTGCTAAAACTTTATTACTGCAATGATTCGTTTTAAGAGTAGCCACCAATACTTTTTCTCAGTCTCAATTTGGCTCACAAGTTGAGAATCAACACGCGTATTCTTGTTTTAGAGGTTTAACAGCGAGATTATGGCTTGTCTATGCGGAGTGCTTTCTTCATGTCTGGTCAACAAATTGTGCGCATTCTTCCAATCATCTAATCCGTCTTTTGTAAACCGTGGTGACTAACTATCTGAATTCGTAACTTTGCAAACAAAACAGAATAGTCGTCTTTTGGTTTCCGAATAAGGCCCTTCGTACACTAGGCTACGCAAATCTTCGATACCCAACGATTTTGGTCTCTAAGCGACTAACGCAATACAAATTCAAAGAGGTTCGTACACAGACATGCGTCGCCGACATTTTGTTCATTCGTCGCCGACGCCAGTCGCGCGCTACCTGCTGGTCGAGATCGTCGCTACTAACGTCGCTGCGATTTCCAAGATGGCAGAGCAATTATTGAATATTCAATTTGAATTTAGTATCTGTTTGTTGTAATTCTTTTGTAGCTACAAACAGTCTACACTTTACACTTTTTTCTATATATGGATAAACCCAGTATTTCATATTACGACGATTTCTTCGCTTTCGGTAAAGATAGTAAACCAAAATCATAGTTTCATCGTCACTTGTGTCAGACATTTCGTAAATTAAATTAGTCTGAGACGTGTTCTCGCTATGTCTACAGTGGCAGAATAGACAAAATCGCGTGTTGAGATAAATAAATAAATAAATAAATATTCACAGACATTTCACACAACGCTACCTGATCCCAAGGTAAGCTAGGAATAACCTGCTTGTGTTATGGGTATCAGACCACGGATATTAATACTTAAATACTTTTTTAAATACATACATATTATACATAGAAACACCCAGACTCTTGAGACAAACATTTATGGGTCACACAAATATTTGTCTCCGGTGGGAATCGAACCCACGACCTCCAGCGCCGCAGGCGGTATCACTACCGACTGCGCCACAGAGGCAGTCGATAGTGAAGATATCTCGTGTGTACGGTTCGTGCGCTACCAAATATTCGCGACATAAGTTTACAACATTAGTATCGAAGATTTGCGTAGCCTTGTGTACGAAGGGCCTAACACAACCAGTCTCTGACGTGAGTTTTATTCGTTTGTTTATGTTTATAGGTGAATAATTACTTATGGCACAATCGTGGCTTATTTTCGTTTTTGTAAATTTTCTTTGAAGACAAATAATCACTATTCATATGTTGCAGTTCGCTGCTTCCTTTTTCAATCCGATAATCACTATCAAAGTATATGGTTAGAATACGACGACTCTAAATCGAGAGGACTGGCAGTGCCAGTGCAGTGCCAGTATAGCTAAATTAGGAGAAATTGCTGTCTCTTCACCTATAGCATCACTTATAGAAAATGTAGCTTCATCAAAAATGGTAATAGCACTACTATCATATGTACAATGAGATGCAAATTCTGTCTGTTCTGATTTACTTTCTGTAGATTCAGCAACATCACTCTGAACATTAAAATACTCGATCAGCTTACGTGTTTTTGATAGAACAGTTTCGTTGTGAAAGAACGTTCGGCTGTTTTTTACCCTGCCTGATCTTAATATTTTTTTATTACGGTCATGCAGGCGTTGGAGAGCGGGGCCCCAAAATTCGCGGGGCCCGTAGCATTTGCTACTCTTGCTACGTGGCCAGTCCGGCACTGGTGTCATCCCACTTCTCAGGGGGAGCGTGCGTGAATCCTTCACTACATGCGGCCGTTATGGGCCTACTTCAGTAAGGACAGATGGTGAGCAGCCCTCTCACCGTCGCGTCCTCAGGCCATGGAGGCCGATAGTCTTTGGCAAAAGAATACGGCCTTGTAATTTTCATGCAACATCTTCGTGACCCAATGCTGTTTCATAATAGTTTGATAATTCGAGATACTTAAGAAGAAAAATCTTATTATACTGTGACTGCGACATACATTTGACAATTTAAAAATAAATAAATTTTTCATTTCTAAATTTTCTGTTGGATCTTTAATTATGTCCTTTGCCTGGCACGACTGGCCTGATTATTTTTATTTACTTTTTTTATGTTTCTTTACACGCAGATGCTCCAGACGATATCAGCTGTTTAATGATAGAAAGGTTTGCTATGTCTTAAAGCATTAGCTTTGAAATGACAAAAGAAAGCAAATACAATAAAAATTCATAGTTTATTATTCATCATTAATATAAAGATTTACATGTGCAAATTTAATACGAAAACAGTGACTAATTATTATGGGGGACCCAATAATATGCAGTGTAGAAGATAACGAAACGGAATCAATCAAACAAAAAAATGACACACTGTTGGTGAACTGCGTATTTAGTGTGTGCTTATTTTAATTTTTTACTATGAAACAGTAAATTCAAAATGTGTAAATAACTTATGCAATACTTTATCGTATGTAAATATTTATCTAATAAGTGTTAAGTGACTGCACGAAATTAATTAAAATAAGACTAGACAGTGTACAAATAAATGAACACGACTAAACTTCGATTCTTTGTGATTTGTTTTATTAATCTTTCACAAACGAAAACCACGGGAAGTCGTATGTGGTTGTAATAAACAATACTGTAATAGACGTAAGTAACTTTTTCATTATTTACTGTGCTGTAAATCTCATGCTATGGTATTGTATTGATATTGATATTCATTTCCAAGATGGCGGAAGTACCTAGATCTCGTGTATTTTGATTTTGTTTATTTCTCGAGATGCTATACGCCTATCGTTTCATATTTACTTTTTGTCGGTACTCCAAATAGCTACGATAAGTTACGGAAATAATTTTGGACGAACTTTCGAAATAGGTCGAATAAGGTTATTGAACCTGTTCGAACCTGTCCAGAGGTAACAAGTTGAAAAAAAAAATACTATGGAAGTCACACTGACCAAGGAAAAAGTAGGTAGCTTGAAACAAATATTATTCTGATTTACTGACTCGGGAGCAGGGTATTGCCTTGATCAGTTGTCTAGATCCTATAGCACAAGCTGTTTTTTAAATATAATTTTTGTAGAGGCTTCAGTCACTTCACGTGACCATGTCAGCCTCATAATTTCACTCACATACTAAGGTATCATATTGGGGTAAAAGCTCATGGATTCTAGACTAATTAAAATGCTTTTACTGAAAATGTGCGCGCCTATTTTCTCAAGACCTGTTTAAGATAAATTACTAAAATACGGTGCAAGTATTGCTTCATTAAGCTTTACTTAATTGTTGTATAAATAATAATAACTGGATCTATCACGTCTTTGATGCTCATTATTAAATGAAGTAAAACATTGTTGTGCTTTTAACCTTACGGAAAACGAAACGTATAGTGACGAGCCGAATGTCAAAAGCATTGAGAGTGTATGTATTCTGTGGTGAAAAGTGACAAATTATTGGTGAATTTTAATGATTTTCATTATTTTTTTTCTCGTTAACCATTAATTTCCGCAAGTTAAAACTTCGTGTGGAGGCTTCTAATAATATTAGCTTTGTGTAAAAAAAATATGAACCCCAAACTCCACGGCAGACAATCTAAAGTTGAGCCTCCATTTTCCAGGTTTATTTATTTGATTAATGTACCTATGTTGGACAAACAACTATAAGCATATAATGTGTCTCTGCCTACCCCTTTGGGGATAAAGGTGTGACAAATCTGTTTATGTATGAAGAGAGGTAGGTTCGCAACTAACAGACTAACCTATGATGACTAAGTACTTATCAATGAGCTGCATTGCATGCTTACTTACTACCTTAGTTGTGTAAAAAAGTGAAACTTTATAAGTTCCAAACAGTGGTAACAAATGGTATACATACATACATGTATGGTCATTCAAAATGTAAAAAGGGGTAGGCAGAGGCTATTATTATATACCTATATTTCACCTTTTTAGATTTTGCCACACCGGTGGTGAACCTTATTGCTGTGTTAAGATGGACAGATGCAGGTTGTGGCTGCATGCTGTTGAAAATTCTCAAGACTCCTAAAATGGCCTTCATCTTGGCTTAACAACTGCCATTTTAGGATAATGATACATCCCAGCTAATTAATCAAACTGTACATACACTCATTAATCTGTATGTTTGTGTGTCCCCAACAATTAAGTACAATTAGAACCAATTGAATTATTAATGGAGCTTCTCATTTAACTTGTGTGAATGGGAATTGAGTCGGGAGGATATTTTTAGCTTGCCCTTCTTAATTGTGATGCATCATAAACATTACGACTGCTCGGTTACTGACTGCCTCGGTGGTGCAGTCAGTAGTGTAACCAACTTGTGCGCTTAAGGTTCTGGGTTTGATTCCCGGGTCGGTCCAAATGTTTGTGTGATCCAATAATGTTTGTTACGGAGTTTTGTGTTTTCTATGTACCTATAATATGTATGTTTTTAAAAATATTATAAGTATGTGTATCAGTCGTCTAGATTCCATAGCACAAGCTTATATTAACTTAATTGGGGCTAGACTAGATGGACAATGTCCACACATATTTATTTATTTATTTGTTAGAAGATGAAATCTGTTCAATAGTTGCAAATACTGATGCAATTATCCATTTCATTAATGTAATAGGCTCACCACCTGCATATAGTCACGCCTTTATCCCCGAAGGGGTAGGCAGAGGCATAGTATACACCCACATTTCACCTTAAAGTTTTATGTCCCATGTGACAGGTGGTGAGCCTATTATATATAGAACCTATTAAAAAAGATCCTTCGTAGATAAAAGGCATTACCTACTGTATGTACGTACATAAACAAGAAGCTGTGAGATGGTCTCAACCGACTGCCCCTGTAACGTTTATTGTGAAATGGGAAAGTGGAAGTTCAATCCGACTGACGTTGTCATTTTTGTTTTATTTGAAACTTTGAACAGATGATCCACGTGACCTAGTGACGTAATATAATTCAACAGAGTGACAGACTACAGACAAAAGTCTGGCCATAAGCCCCTCTGCAATCTATTTTATAGAGAGGGGCTAAAACTAAGCTTTGCCTGATGTGTAACTATTTACAGAAATAAAAAGGTTTTTCTTAGAACTAAAGTCACGTTTTACGTCATTAAAGATGACTTATGACCTACACTAGTATATTCAATTTGTGTATGTGTGGGAGTATTTGGCCACGTCTTTCTTTCGCCCCGTGTGGCGACGGGTATGAGTACAAAATGTCGCCACCCCAATACATCGCGAGGGTGTCGTAAGAGACAACTAAGAAGACACTTTCACAAAAAAGATCCATCGCATAGCGAAGGAAAACTCGACGTTAAACCCGGTTGTCAGTAAAATGACAATCGTTAAGCCAAGCTGAGGGCCTTATGGGCGGCTTGAAAAAATTCAACAGCAGGCAGTCACAACCTGCGCGTGTCCATTTTAATATGACAAAAGGCTCACCACCACCTATTATGTGAACCAGAAAAACGAAGCGAAATGTGGGCATACACTATGCCTCTGCCTACCCCTTCAGAGATGAAGGCGCGAATATATGTATACTATGTGTGTATGTATCAATTTGAAACGACTGCCGTCATCGCGTATATTTCTACGTAAGCGCGTATATTATCGAGAAAATCCATACTGCATAAATATTTAGATTTGCATCTACGTACCGTGTATTGTCCTCTCAGTCTTGTCATATCAATAACTGGAAGTTGGAACTGTGTTGGCAGCATTGGACAATAGTCTTACAATGTTGGTAGGTAGTACAATAGCAGTGTATTCAAAGATCTTATCTGAAATCAATGTGTTTGTGGAATGATGGAATCCAGGGGTGTGCAAAAGTTAGTGTGTTAAATGATGTGCTAAAAAAAACTTGCCCGCTTGTTATAAGTTAATTGACAAAACGTGATAATTTTTCAGAGTCCATCTGACGCCAAATAGACCATTACTTTGAGCTAGATCTCAGGACTCGTGAGGTCTGATGAATTAAAATTTAAACACGGATAACTTCAGTTCATGAACTAAAAACGCTCTAGGCTCGAAACGCGATTACTGATAAAATCCTCGATAGATTTTTGTGTTGAAAATACCTCGATTTCGTGAAATTTTAAGCTAGATCTCATAAGTTATAAGTTGTTTTTATAATATAAAATATTTATAAGAAAGACAATAGTAAAATCTTAATTTGCACTAGAGCATTTTTTTCATATTGGTTATAGTTTGTTTATAATTAATTTATTTAATTAAAAGCGCACAAAAACCGATCGCATCTCTCTCTTTCTTGCACGCCAAAATGTATATCTTCTATCTTCTTTTAACAATTTGACGTCTGGTAGGCTCTTAATACCATTTTTTTTATTAAACTCGCCAAAATGACGTCGCCAACCTGATGGAAAGCCATGGCGCATGTAGCGATTGGGGACCACTCTCACAGTCCGTAAGACTTCTGACAGTGGTCCTCAAGTTGGCGGCCCTGTGATGTGCCTCTTCACGCTCCTTAATTACTAAGATACCATGTTAGATGCGGTATAATGTATAATTTTGACTGCCTCTGTGGCGCAGTTGGTAGTGATACCGCCTGCGGTACTGGATGGAGGTCGTGGGTTCGATTCCCACCGGAGACAAATATTCGTGTGACCCATAAATGTTTGTCTCAAGAGCCTGGGTGTTTCTATGTTGAATATGTTTGTATTTAAAAAGTATATAAGTATTAATATCTGGTCTGATACCCATAACACAAGCAGGTTATTCCTAGCTTACTTTGGGATCAGATAGCGTTGTGTGTAATGTCCCTAAAAAAAAGTGATAATTTTTAATAGAATTTATTGTTATTACTAGCTGATGCCCGCAGCTTCGCCCGCGCAAAATTTGTTCCCGTGGGAACTTATTCCCTGGATAAAAAGTAGCCTATGTGTTATTCCAGACCATAATGTATCTTTGTACCAAATTTCAGCCAGATCCGTTCAGCCGTTTGAGCGTGAAAGAGTAACAAACATCCACACTCACAAACTTTCGCATTTATAATATTAGTAAGATATTCGCCAAAATGACGTCGCCAGCCTGATGGAAAGCCATGACGCATCTAGCGATTGGGGACCAGTCTCACAGTACGTAAGACTTCTGACAGTGGTCCTCAAGTTGGCGGCCCTGTGATGTGCCTCTTCACGCTCCTTAATTACTAAGATACCATGGTAGACGCGGTATAATGTAGCCGAGGACTCGAGGACACTACTTTCTACACTACTTGTTTTGTTTTTCTTTAAACTACTAAGGTGTCAGACAAGCTTACGACCCACCTGATGGAGTCTGGTCATCATAGCCTATGAATGTTTGGTAGTTTTGTCATCTCTGATATAAAAATCGAGAATACAGTAGGAGAATATTATTGAAGGAAACCATAATCTTAAATTCTGTCAAGAATGTGGTGGTGGTCCAACGGTTAGGGAGTCCGGTCCAGCAAACCAGAAGATGCAGGTCTGGGTCCTGCTCGAGACCAAAATTTTTTCACATTTTTGTGATTGAGTCATCATACTAATCGCTTTTCAAAATTATCTCTAACGAATGAAATAAGCCTTCCATTTGATTAACTGTAAATGTTTGTTAATTTCAGATGGTAGTTCGCGGGACGAACATCTCATGTACAAGATAATATTACGCTTATAACTGAACATGGGTCAGCAGACATCTAGAAAAAGTGAGTACATTCTAAACAACATTTCGTGAAGTAGTTATAGTCTACAATTTCGTTCAAGGTTCGATTCCCACCCAAGATAAAATGATATGCAATGCATGATGATTATATAGGGTGGAATATAGACCGTGGTTGGAGGAAAAGTACCCTTAAATTGGATGGATACCATAGTTAGAGGAAAAACACCCTTAATATTGATGATGGCAAGTTTTGCTGAAAAGTTACATTCCTTCATTTTCAAAAGTAAGTAAAACTGCATTTCCACCCTGTATATAACCACTAGACTAGATAGTGCTTGCTGCTGTTTCCGCGTGGTACTCTGTTCTCGTTCCCTTGGTCGATAGTGCTAAGGGGCCGTCCATTAATCGCGTGAGGTTTTTTTGGGCATTTTTTGGACCCCCCCCCCTCCCCCTTGGTGATATTTGGTGAGGTTTCAGATTACCCCTCCCCCCCTGGGCCGAATCACGTGTATTTTTAGTAACTACAAAGTTTTTTTAAATTTTATACGTAGAAGTCTCTATTGTTATTATCTATCCAAACTTCTAGCTAATCCGCGCAAGTTCGTTTCCGTCACATAATAGAGACAGTTAAGGTATTAATATTTAAATATTTTCCCGTTGCATTTACTCCCGTCGTGCTTCTATATGAAATGTCCGTGAATATTTATATTTATTTATTTATATAATATTCATTATTTTGGAGCTAATAAGGAAGGTGTCAGTTTGTCAAGCTTAAAATCTTACGTTGGTTTGATCGCAGTTGGCTCAATAGAAGCGAAGTTATGAACAAAAGTACAATAATCAAGGTTGAATTTACATACGATCATTATGCTTTTGGTCACGACTATCGATACCACGTGGACTGAGCTGCGTTTTTTTTTTGATACGGGGGGATCGCGCTTGGCACCATCATCCTAGCTGCGGGGGCAGCACCTACCCACTAAACCCCGCGGTGTCCCTCCACATCCTACAGCCGGCATTGATATCCAAAGATTATTCACGTCGGCCCGGCCCGGCAGGGGGCCCCCAACACTTCGGGGTTCTCGCCCGCATCGCACCGCTCACGAGCGCTTCTCTGGAAGCAGAGAGGGTAGAGAGCGGTGAGCGGGTGGGCTCTGAAGGCATCTCCGGAACAAGGAGAGAGGCCTTCCCCCAAATGATCATCGGTGGACGGTGTCATAGCTGCGTGCATCGGCTAGTCTAATATATATAACTTATAATAAAGCTATAGAGAGTTTAAAATCTGTACGTCAATTTATTTACCAAGATATTTTTTTTTACTAGACATTCTATCTATTACATACGATACTGAAGAAATTTTTTTTTGTATGTCTTTCTGTATCACGCCAAAACTATGGATAGTACCATTTTAAATAATACTGACATAATTTGAGATTATTATTGATTGGATTGATGCCGATATTCTGCGCGGTTCCTTTGGGAGACACGGTGAAAAACAAAACAAAATGATTTTTGTGTTGTATGATCAACGCATAGTAGAGCAAGAGCCAGCGGCCCCCAGGCATTCGGTAAAGTATAAAAGCTGTAAGTTTCTCAATGTATGTCCCCAACACAGATAAGAACGAACCCCGTCTACGAAACTTGGGTCGCGGTGGCTTTCGCAGGTATCAGATAGTTAAGGTTAGTAAAATTGTGTGTTAAATTTGTTAAAGTATAAAACTCAGTTTTTACATATTTTACTTATAATAATCCTAAAAGTCACCTTGTCGAAAGCCAGACACTTCGTACGGTTGCAACCCTCTGCCAGACACCCTTAAAGTATATTTCATTATTACTATACTTACGGTATAGTATAAAAGCTGCAATTTATATATGTTATTTGGAGAACTATCAAATGATGTTTTCTCAATAGCCAGACAGTTTCAGTAGTTCCTTAAAAAGTTAAAGTCTAATGTAGGTGCGAGCGCGAGGGATATTATGTGTCAGCGGGTGCGAGTGAAATACCGCGTTCGGTCCACTGCGACGTTTTATTGCGCATCAGCTGTCATTTATTGTGTATAATGAGAACTATTTTCTAGATTTACTATGAAAATTCATTATGTACAATAACTAAGAATCAACGAATAAATGTTTAGAAAATTCTTTTATAAAATTTTTGTGTTTAGGAATCATTAAATTAACACTCCAATAATATACTTAAATAATTATTTTAATAATAGTTATTGGAATAATATAATTAATCTAATACCTACAATAATTAATGGAAAAATATTTCGAAGATATTCTATGACTCGTGGTCGTCGATATCTTGAGTGTCCTCATCACCGCTGCTCCAATCTGTGGGTTGGTCCTTATCAGTATCCTCTTCTTCGCCAGTTTCTGTTAGTTTCAGTTAGTTTCAGATAACGAGCGTTTCCGTGCTTCTGAAGGCATGATAAGCCGTTGGTCCCGGTTGTCAGTAAAATGATAGTCGTTAAGCCAAATTGAAGGCCTAATGGGCGGCTTAAAAATTTCAACTGTGAGTCGTCACAACCTGCGCCCCGGTCGGCAGCGCGTGTGTAGCTCCTCTGGTGTTGCAAACGTCTATAGGCTACGGTTACCAACCTTCCGGTGGGCCGTAAGCTTGTCTGCCACCTAAGTAGTATAAAAAAAAACCTTGGATCCAGCTCTTCACCCAACTGAATCTGAAACTGGCGAAGAAGACGATATTGATAACGACCAACCCACAGATTGGAGCAGCGGTGATGAGGACACTCAAGATATCGACGACCACGAGTCATAGAATATCTTCGAAATATTTTTCCATTCATTATTGTAGGTTTTAGATTAATTATATTATTCCAATAACTATTATTAAAATAATTATTTAAGTATATTATTGGAGTGTTAATTTAATGATTCCTAAACACAAAAATTGTATAAAAGAATTTTCTAAACATTTATTCGTTGATTCTTAGTTATTGTTCATAGTGAATTTTCATAGTAAATCTAGAAAATAGTTCTCATTATCCTACTTCCTACTAATATTATAAATGTGAAAGTTTGTGAAGATGTTTGGATACTTGGATGTTTGTTACTCAATCACGCTCTAACGGCTGAACGGATTTGACTGAAATTTGGTACAGAGATAGCTTATAATCTGGAATAACACATAGACTTTTCATCCCGGGAAAATGTTCCCACGGGAAGCGGGAACGGGTAACGATTTTCACGCGGGCGAAGCCGCGCGCCTCATCTAGTACACTATTAATGACAGCTGATGCGCAATAAAACGTCGCAGTGGACCGAACGCGGTATTTCACTCGCACCCGCTGACACATAATATCCCTCGCGCTCGCACCTACATTAGACTTTAACTTTTTAAGGAACTACTGAAACTGTCTGGCTATTGAGAAAACATCATTTGATAGTTCTCCAAATAACATATATAAATTGCAGCTTTTATACTATACCGTAAGTATAGTAATAATGAAATATACTTTAAGGGTGTCTGGCAGAGGGTTGCAACCGTACGAAGTGTCTGGCTTTCGACAAGGTGACTTTTAGGATTATTATAAGTAAAATATGTAAAAACTGAGTTTTATACTTTAACAAATTTAACACACAATTTTACACACCTTTATTACCTGATACCTGCGAAAGCCACCGCGACCCAAGTTTCATAGACGGGGTTCGTTCTTACCTGTGTTAGGGATATACATTGAGAAACTTACAGCTTTTATACTTTACCGAATGCCTGGGGGCCGCTGGCTCTTAGACCATAGGTATTCCGATTTCAATTAATTTCTGATGTAAGAATGGAATTAAGTGCTTTATGAATTATTCCATACAAGTTTTAATATTGCAGGTTTTGTTGTTCAGAAATTACAGTGATCTCAAATTCAAGGTTGTAAAGTTGCTATTCGAAATAAATACACGTGATATCTCACTACACCCCCCACCCCCCTGGTGATGTTTCGTGACTTTTGGCAGACCCCCTCCCCCTCCTTTCGAGCCTCACGTGATTAATGGACGACCCCTAATGGAAGCTGTAAACTTAAAAACTGATTTGCATGCTGGTTCGTTGTTATCTAATCAGCTTATGGCAGTCGACTCCTGGAAGTAGGCCTCTCCCAATTTACGACGCAACACCAGGTCCTGCGCCTTCCGCAAGCAGTCCCAGCCCTTTACCAGGTCCTCGGTCCATCTGGCGGGTGGACGTTTTACCCTATGTTTGCCAAGTCGCGGTTGCCACAGAGTTCGTTGTGCATGCTTGAAGATCGAAGTCCATGGTACAGAAAATACGCCAGTGGATCTGTACAGTAGACCGTTATCTCGCCTACTCGTCAATGGGCGCTTGCACACTGCCACGATAACCCTAACGACACGATATCGTACGATATCGTAGGAGCGGTGTTTTGATACAATTACTACTACACGCCTTCACACTGCCACGATATCGTCACGATATCGCACGATATCGCGGACGATATTTACTGTCGTGACAATATACAGATACTTACAACAGTAAAGTAACTTCATAGAAATGTGCGAAACGGCTCACTCACACAGACGTGCGCATCTACTGACCCGTGACATTCCTGGAGCATGACTTGTAGTGAGCTACAAGTCATGCTCCAGGTATCGTTTAGGGGTTTTTTTGGTATGCTGAGTACGAATCACGTGATAATTTTGCAATCCAATATGGCCGCCGCGCCGTAATCACGAAATTTTATGATGGGTATCGTTAAAGGGGTTTTTTGGTATGCTGAGTACGAATCACGTGATAATTTTGCAATCCAATATGGCCGCCGCGCCATAATCACAAAATTTCATGATGGGTATTTTATAAGGGGTTTTTTGGTATGCTGAGTACGAATCACGTGATAATTTTGCAATCCAATATGGTCGCCGCGCCGTAATCACAAAATTCCATAATGGGTATCGTTTAAGGGTTTTTTCGTATGCTAGGTACCAATTTAATGTAATTGGCCTTAATTTTACAATAAAAATCTTTAGTATTTTCGCATTGCTAGTTCAGAATGCCTAAACTTAACAAGCAAATCTTTTTAGTTTACTACTGTAAATAGCTTGGGCGGCCATATTGGATTGCAAAATTATCACGTAATTCTTTTTTTTTTTTTTTTTTAAATAAATAAATAAATATAAATATTCACGGACATTTCACACAACGCTATCTGATCCCAAAGTAAGCTAGGAGTAACCTGCTTGTGTTATGGGTATCAGACCACGAATATTAATACTTATATACTTTTAAATACATACTTATTATACATAGAAACACCCAGACTCTTGAGACAAACATTTATGGGTCACACAAATATTTGTCTCCGGTGGGAATCGAACCCACGACCTCCAGCGCCACAGGCGGTATCACTACCGACCGCGCCACAGAGGCAGTCAATTCGTACTCAGCATTCGAAAAAACCCCTTAAATGATATCCGTCACGAAATTTTGTGATTACGGCGCGGCGCCCATATTGGATTGCAAAATTATCACGTGATTCGTACTCAGCATACCAAAAACCCCTAAAACGATACCCATCATGAAATTTTGTGATTACGGCGCTATGGGGGGCGTGCGTGAGCTCCTCACGTCACGCTGCCGTCATGTGCCTGCTTCTGCTGCCTTCTTCTGCCTTATGGCGATTTGTTTGTCCAGGTTATTTTTTCCCACTGTGATAACCTGCCCAAGGTAGGTATACTCCTGAACAACCTCCAGCCTCGATCCGTCGACGTATAGTATACCCGGCGCGTGACGTGGTCATTGAATATGACCTTGGTTTTTTCTAAGTCCATGCACAGACCAACACGTCGAGACGCTCTGTTGAGGTTGTGCAGCGGAGACACTGGAACAGGTAAGCGGAACTTATCTGTTCCAGCGTCTCCGATACTATAACGATGTCGTCGGCAAACCGAAGGTGCAAGATTCGCGTGCCATTGATGTTCACGCCACACCCTTCCCAGTCCAGCGTCTTAAAGATGTCCTCAAGTGCATTCATGAAGAGATTCGGCGATATCACATCACCTTGTCTAATACTAACATTTACCGCGGTGGTATTGCCATCCGGAAGTTAGTGTCTTGTTTTTTTAAAACCTCCAACAAATGACACAGTATGAACTCGAAAGTGTTCTGGGTCATTCGAAAAAAAATATTAAACATTTCACTTCGCGCACACAGTCTATCGAAGAGAAGGTAATAAGTTCCCTCTAAATATCGCACTTGTAGAAGAGGATCAACCCAAAATGTTCTTCTACAGTATCGTTTTTTTCTCCGTAAATATAAAAGATAAAGTAAACGTAACTTGTTCACTGCTGCCATTATTGCTTCTAATATTTTAATTAGCTTTAAGAATCGCGCGGTTACTGGCGCAAAGCTACTAACCGAATAACAAGCTGTGGGATATACTGTGTCATTTCGTTCGGGTTTATCGTTGCACGATATCTTACGATATCGTGGAACGATGTCGTACAATATCGTGAAACGATATCGTACGATATCGTGGACGATATCGTTCCACGATTGTGCAAGCGCCCAATGAATCATCCCTTTCTTGAACCTTTTTTCACTAGCCTGATGGTGCGCCGTGGCTCATCTAGCGATTGGAGGCCACTCTCACAGCCGTACGCTGATTTATTTAACTTAATACATGATGCATCTGCAACACATCTGCAGCTGGCAACATTAGCGAACTGTCAAAATTTTTATAGCTCTGAGTAATTTTAATTAAAATTATTAAAAATACGCTAATTTAAATGTTAAAATTTATTGAAATTAAAATATTAATGTTATAAAAGTGTAAAAATACAAAAATCCAAAGTTTTGATTAAAATTTTTCAAAAAACAAAGTAATGAGTCATCCAACCGTTTTAGTGAAGTGATTTTGACGTAATATTCAAAATTTATTGCCTATTTCCTCGGTGTGGAATTAATTTATGTGGTAAAGTGTTAAATCAACTTGATCTAACGATAATATACTTGTGTTAGTACTTAAAAATAAAATTATTGCCGGCAACATAACCTGTAGTCTACTTGTAAGTACGTAACATAAAAACCTGCAACAATTATTGATATTGACTTTTAACACATTAAAAGTTATTTAACTAGTAAGTATTTAGTTAGTTCAGCTGGTTACAGACAATTTTACTTCAAATAATTAAATAAATAACAAGTATAGATTCACAAAAGGAGTGTCAAAAGTTATTCAGTAGATAGGTGTGCCGGTGAGTTTGTTTACTTGTTGTTCACTTGTATATATGTCATAATATATTCAATGCTGATATTAAACAGGTAGATCAATCGAATCCCACCTTCGCTTTGAAAGTAATTGGTACAGTAGGTGTGTGCACCTGTTGTTCACTTGTAATATACTTATTAGTATATTCTATGTTGAAAACTGACAGATATCACACTCATACGAGTACTATCTTGCATTAATATATTGAAATCCTACTTCTATCCATCCATAGCTTCGCAGGCTGCTCCTTGCTTTTAATATAAAGTAGCTGTCTTGTATAAAATTACAAAATGATGACTCGAAGAGGTCTGGCCCGTCAGGAACAGACTAAACTCCAACTGGCTTTAGAAGAACTGAAATCTGCCAAGGAGCAGGTTGTCCAGCTCAGTAATGAACGTGAGGACAATGAAACAGAGCTTATCTCTGTTGTAAAACACAACGGCAACCTAAAACAACAGTTGTCCTTGCTAAGTGTGCGGTTAGATGAAGTGACTAGGGAACGGGATGAACTGCTAACAATAGTTAATAATTTTGATAAGTGCAGTGCAGAGTATGAACGCGCCTTGAACCGCATAGCTGATCTGGAACATGAGCTTAGGGACTCCCACCAACAAATAACCCAGCTAGAAGAGATCTCTTTGCAAGTCAGTACCCAACAAAACCAAACCTTGTTTGACGAACTAATAGATAGGTCCCCACAGTTAGTTACCGCTGCAAAACCCAAACAGACAGACATTATAGACCTTACAAATGATACTCCCAATCACACTGCAGTATCGGCTAAAATAGGTTTAGGTCATTGTAGTAACAAAAAGTTAAAACATTATATAAAAATAAATAAGTTGATAAGAAAAAATCAAAGTTTGCTTAATAATAATAAAAATTTCACCAAAAATATTAAAAATTGCAGAAACAGATTAGATATATTACATGAACTAAATTTATGCACTAAAAAGTTAGAAAGTAGTCAGAAACAGCATGCTGCAGATACACAGGAATTTAGTTATAAATTACAACAGCTTCAAGATTCCTTGGAGTCTGTTAAGACAATGTATGATAAATCTCAGCTGATTATAAAAGAATATTCTTTGGCTATGGATAAACTTTTAAACTCAACATCTCATTATGCTGACCGTTTTAGCTCTTTAGCAGATAAAACAGAATGTAACTGCAGCCAACCAGGGCCGAGCCCGAGCCGGCCACTTACCCTGTCTGGTCACCAGATGCATAGGATACAAAAACAGGTCAATCTAGGTCTTATAAAAGATAACAGCGAAAATAGTCGATGGATCATGTTCAGTGATGAAATTGGAAGAGACATGGGGTCAAAATTAAATTTTTGTACACAGGGGCAGTCCTTTATAAATCACTGCATGCCTTCTTCATCCTATACACAAATAATGAAGTCCATATGTAGTTATAAATTTCAACAGAAAGACAATCTGGTCATTTTCATAGGAAACAGGATAGGTATAACCAAACAAAAACTTATTAAATATTATAATAAATTAAACTCCTTAGATTTAAATAATATTATTATTTACACACTGCCTTACTGTAAGCTTATGCCAGCTGCAGAAAATAGGATTAGATACCATTTAAATTTGTCATTGGACACAATAACAGGTCATAATATAAAGTTTCATATAATTGACACTAACACTATTGTTAGAAAAAATTATTATTTTTATTTGACTAAAGGAAAGCATAAGCTTCTGGATTATTTTAAAAGACAGGTAGCAATGTCGCTACATTATTTTATAGATATGTTAGCCAAAAATCTGGCTATACCTGCTCCTTTTGAGCAAAAAATTGACATTGATATTAGAACCCTGGATAGCTGTTTATATCCAAGTAATTTAAATTAGTATATAAGACAAAAGAGCAACGTTCTTGCACTAAACTTGACACAATGTATAATAAATCAAGGAATGTTAAATCTAGCCATTTAGTTCTACAACAGCCACATCAAAATTTTATATCTGATTGCTCTCAGGCCGTTGAATCTATTAATCTTAAATATAATACTTTAAACCTGGTGCACCAAAATGTTGAAGGCCTGATTGGTGGAAAGGAATTGGAATTGTACATGGACTTGAATGGCATTGATATTTTTTGTGTAACAGAACATTGGTTAAGGCCTTATCAAGTCATGTTCAATTTCAAAAATCACCGGGTTGCTAGCTCGTTCTGTAGAATAAAATATAAACGGGGAGGCTCTTTAATTATTATTCATAAGTCAATAAAGTGTAAAGAACGTAAAGACATAGTAGACCTCTCTGTTGAACGAGTTATTGAGATAGCCAGTATAGAGTTTGAGCGGTTCATTGTACTAAGCGTATACAGTCCCCCGGATGCTCCATATGCACAGTTCGAAGAGAAACTTGAAGAAGCATTGTTTAAATGCCAAAGTACAAAAAAAACCGTCCTATTTTGTGGGGACTTCAATGTAGACATTTTAGAAACTGCACGAGAACCTTTACAGAGAGAGAAAATGTTAAATTTGTTCAAGTCATTTGGTTTGTATAATATATTTTTGGAACCTACTCGTATAACTGCAACTAGTGCTACTTGTATTAATAATATTTTTACTAATATAAATCCCATTAAAAAATGTATAGTGGACCCTGTAAAATCAGATCATCGTGGCCAGTCTGTTTCTTATCTGAGAAATAGTAGGGAAACTAAGAAGATTATTAGTTTTGTCCCAGTTAACACACATCGCTTGGAAACCTTTAGAAGAAACTTAGTCAAGAAAATAACAGAATTGCCTGATTACATTAGCGTAGAAGAATCCTACTCTGATTTATTTAATTTGATACATACTGTGTTTGGGAAAATCTTTACCCCGAAAACATTATCAATCGGAGGCAGTTCTGCTTTCAGTGACTGGGCTACACCCGGAATTTATAAAAGTCGCCATAAACTATATGAACTGTATTCTGAAAAATCATATAATTTCAACCCAGAGTTTCAGCAATATGTTAAGAAATACTCAAAGATATTTAAGCAAGCCTGTACCTTAGCCAAGTCTAATTTCATTAGAAATAAAATTTATGATTCTGCGAATGTAATTAAAACTACTTGGAACATTATCAATGCGGAATGTGGTAGGTGTACAACGAATGAAAGAAAGTTTCATTTAAATATAAACAATCGCCACGTATCGGGGGATTTGGAAGTGGCGACCGAGTTTGAAAAATTTTTCAGTAATGTTCCAATAGAGATAACTGACACTCTCCAGTCGTCTTCCACCTCCGCCGAGCTATTATTAGCAGAATCTGTAGCTGCCTGTGAAGGCGCGTTCGAATTCACCGTTGTCAACTGCAACGACATCATAAAAGCTTTTAGATCTATTAATGTTAAAAAAACCGCTGACCTTTGGGGGTTATCAGTAAAATCCATATCAAGTATTATAGATGTCATTGCCCCCCACTTGGCAACTGTGTTTAACGATTGCGTCTCTAGTGGTGTATTTCCTGATTTGATGAAACACAGTAAAGTTATACCACTATTCAAGGCTGGCACCGCTTCAGATCCGGGTAATTTCAGACCTATCTCGGTGTTGCCGACCTTGAGCAAGATATTTGAAAAATTGATACTAGAGCAGATGCTGATCTTTTTTAACAGTCACAAATTATTTCATGAGAAACAATTTGGCTTCACTAAAGGACGTTCGACTACCGATGCTGGTGTAGAGTTATTGAAATGTATTTATGACGCCTGGGAGGATAAACAAGATGCAATTGGTGTGTTTTGTGATCTGTCTAAGGCATTTGATTGCGTCCAACATAAAACATTAATCAGGAAATTACACCATTATGGCATAAGAAACAAGGCTCTCGACCTTCTGACTTCATATTTGAACAATAGAATTCAGCGGGTCGATGTTAATGGTGCACGCTCAGAGGGATCTGTAGTTACTATGGGCGTCCCGCAGGGTTCAATACTCGGACCATTTTTATTCCTTATATATTTTAATGACTTACCCTTTTACGTGGGGGACAACAACAGGATTGTTTTGTTTGCAGATGATACTTCTTTGATTTTCAAAGTAAAAAGACAAATAGATAACTATGACGATGTCAATATATATGTAATGGATGATAAATATTGTATAAATTTACCGAGTTTAAAGTTTTGGTTTGTGACATTCTACTAGTACGTATTGCAAATAGGTAGTTTTTTAATTTTGACGACTGGCATGCCCATATTGGTTTTTGTGCATTGATGTGGGTAGGTAGAATTATTTATTTTTAAATCAATTGTGAGTACATACATACTTCTATAAATTGTGAATTGTTGTTGTTTTTGAGAATGTTGGTGACAGTTTACTTTATCTTTTATTTATACTGTAATTTAATATAATTATGTTTTTCGAAATTATATCTGTTGACATGACTTGTGCGGAGAATGTTGTGGACGTCGCTAAAAGGTATGCATATAAGAAACTGTACCGTTACTGTAATTTATTTTCTGTGTAAGCTGCGTATGTATACTGTAGATGTTCCTTAAAATAAATAAATAAATAAATGTCAACAACGCAATCTTGAAAGTGGTTCATTGGTTTAACACTAACAATCTTAAACTAAATGATAATAAAACTAAATGTATTAAATTTACCTTGCCTAATGTAGCACAGTCAGAAACCAATGTTCAACTTAATGGTCGAGAGTTGGAACTTGTGGAACAAACCACATTCCTAGGGTTAACGGTTGATGCTGGTTTACAATGGGGTCCACATATTGTAAAACTAGCTAGTAGATTAAGTTCAGCAGCATTTGCTGTACAAAAAATAAGGCACTTGACTGATGTAGATACGGCTAGAATAGTTTATTTCAGTTACTTTCACAGTATAATGTCTTATGGTATTCTACTGTGGGGCCATGCTGCAGATATAAATAAAATTTTTATTTTACAAAAGCGGGCCATAAGAGCTATATATAGACTAGGTCCAAGGGTCTCTCTGCGCGAAAAATTCAAAGAGGTTAATATTCTTACTGTAGCATCACAATATATTTTTGAAAACCTTATGTATGTACAAAGAAATCTACATAGTTTCGCTAAGTTAAGTGATAGACACAATGTCAACACTAGAAATAAAAATAACCTTGCTGTTTTTCATAGCAGATTGCACAAAACCAGCAATTCTTTCATGGGTAACTGTATACGCTTTTACAACAGGCTTCCAGACGAAATTAAAAGTATGTCCCTTAATAAGTTTAAAAGATCTGTTAAAAGTAAATTGAACTGCAGGGGCTACTATACAATCAATGATTATTTGTTGGATAAGGAAGCCTGGAAATGACCTGCTCTGCTGGATTCTCAAAAAAATTGTTAAAATGCCTAGTTTTTAGATTCTTTAAAATTGTAAATAGAGCAAAAAAAGAACAACCCGCTGAGTTTCTTGCCAGTTCTTCTCAGGTGGGTCGCGTTGTGAACTGGTGGTAGAGTTTTTGTTTTGTATTCTGGACGTTTTGCAAGCGCATCTGTATAATGCCTATGTGAAATAAATATATTTTTGATTTTTGATTTTTTGATTGATTTTTTTTTAAACAAAAATGAGTTTGGAAAAAAATTTACACCAAAAACAGTATCGCTCGAAAGCAGGTCTGGTTTCAGTGACTGGGCTACACCTGGTATTTATAAAAGTCGTAAGAGGCTTTATGAACTTTATTCGGAAAAAGCATTTAATTTTAACCCTGAGTTTAAGGAATATGTTAAAAAATATTCAAAGACCTTTAGACAAGTTTGTTTCTTGGCAAAGTCAAATTTCATTAGAAATAAAATTACAGCTTCGACAAATGTAATTAAAACTACTTGGAACATTGTAAATTCTGAATGCGGTAGATCTAAAACGAGTGAACGAAGCTTTCATTTAAAGATAAACGGGCGCCACGTCTCAGGGGATCTGGAAGTAGCGACTGAGTTTGAAAAATTTTTCAGTAATATACCTATTCATATAACGAATACTCTTCGGTCGTCTTCCACTTCCGCTGAGCAAATATTGTCAGAATGTGTAGATAGCTGTCAACACGCGTTCGAATTCACGACTGTTGACTGCAACGACATTCTGAAAGCTTACAGGGCTATTAACCCTTAAATTCATAGTGTAGGATTCAGACTACACAATATTCTGATGCCTGAATGTCATCCGCTTTTGTCTTAAAATTATTTTTTATTATCTCTTGTCAATCGAAAACAGGTCTATTTTAAATATTTTATGTTTGCAGTACTGTTTTTTTATTTTGAACTTGAATTTGATTGCTAAAACTTTTTGGGGGACCGCGATTTGCAAAAGTTGTAATTCAATTTATTTAGTGAACGTTTTTTTTCGAAAATTTCAAGGTAAGTTGTCCTGTTTAATTTTTACTTTTATTCTTAAAAATGTTAAATATTGAGTGTAATTAGTAAAAGTTTCAATTTTATTAGGAATGACCACAAATCTTCGAAATTTTGTTCTGTAGGACTTATCCTACATTATGCATTCAGTACTAAGTAAAATATTGTATGAGATATTTGTAAAAGAGGTAGAAATTATATATTAGAGATGTTTAATTAAAGATGGACTTGTTTTGATGACCAAATAAGCTCCTACGTAGCTGTCTTCGATGACAATGAATCAGAAGATGGGGCTGAAAAAGATTTCAGTGAGGAAAATGATGAAGAGGAGCAGGTTTATTATAGGGACTGAGTGTCGAGTTTTGAATCTGAAGAGGCTGTAGATGGTCCTTTAGAAGACGGATCTCGTGGCGCTGATGTAGACCATAGTGCAGAGGATCCCACCTGAGTGGCGTAGATCTAATGGGGCAGTTATATAGGAAAATATCGCAAATCCATAAAAATAGAAAGTAGTACATGCGATTGTTCCATGGCCTTATAGACCTAGTTATGATAAATTCATGGGTAACTTACAAGAAATTATTGTCACAAAACCTAAAATTAAGTGGGTAACCTTTTTTTTTTATTGTAAGGGAAATTCTTCATGGATGCTATGCCAGACTCGTACCGACTAAAAAACATCACGTGACGCCCAACAGCTTGCGGTTGGGAGTCCTGGGCATGCCCTCGGAAGTCACGCTGCCGTCATGGGCCTGCTTCTGTAAGGACGGTGAGCAGCCCCGTCACCGTCCTTAGGCCCGCCGGTCATGGAGGCCGATAGTCTTGGGCGAGGACACGTCGGAGGCACCCACGCCGCCGCCAACTGCGGAGCTTGGATGGGAGAGTCCACTCCCGCTCCCTTCCCACCGTCTCTTTCACAAGCATGACCTGCTCGCAGAAGGAGGCGGCGCAGTCCCACTTACTCCCGCTGTAGATCATAGCTCGCATCATGGTCTCGAGCACAAGAGTGTCCACGTCTAGAACTTGGATACCTTTCGTCTTGAAGTAGCTGAAACCTTTTACTTTTTGAGAAAAAAAAATAGGCAGACCCAGTCCTTCTTTAGAACAGGAAATACGGTGCTTTCCTAAAAAGGAAGAACGGTGTTTCCCTGGTTTCACTATCAGAAGATATTATTTTAGATGAAGATTTTGCTTTTCTGGCCATTTTTTTGATAAAAGTAACATGTAAAATGCCCGTGTTCTGGTTTTACCCAAACCATATGTGTTTTTTTTTATATTTCTCTACCTTACATTATGAGAAAAAACTGATTTCGGAAATACCATACTAAAATAATAAAACACGTAATCTAATTGTTTCAATTTGAAAGAAAACCACGCGACATATACACCTACTTACATACATACTCTTTTTACTTGGAGTGCATAATGTAGGGTACATCCTACACAGAAAAAATGAGCGATTTAATGGACTAAACCTTCTTCGATATTTTTTTTATTATTTTTCCCGTAATATCTGTACTCTTGAGATAATACGTATATTTTTTTCATTGAAAAATAAAAAATCATGCATTTAAGGGTTAATGTTAAAAAACCGCAGACCTATGGGGGCTATCGGTAAAATCTGTATCTAGTGTCATTGATGTCATTGCCCCTTACTTGGCAGCTGTGTTTAACGATTGCGTTTCGGGTGGTGTGTTTCCTGATTTAATGAAACACAGTAAAGTTATACCTTTGTTCAAGGCCGGCAGTGCTTCTGATCCAGGTAATTTCAGACCTGTCTCAGTGTTGCCGACTTTGAGCAAGATATTTGAAAAATTATTACTTGAGCAGATGCTGACCTATTTTAACAGTCACAAATTATTTCATAATAAACAATTTGGCTTCACTAAAGGACGTTCGACGACCGATGCTGGTGTAGATTTGTTAAAGAGTATTTATGAGGCCTGGGAAGATAAACATGATGCGCTTGGCGTGTTTTGCGATTTGTCTAAGGCTTTTGATTGCGTCCAACATGAGACATTGATCAGGAAACTACAGCACTACGGGATAAGGAACAAGGCTCTCGATCTTCTGACTTCATATTTGAACAATAGAACTCAGATGGTCGATGTCGGTGGCACACGTTCGGGGGGATCGGTGGTTACTATGGGCGTCCAGCAGGGTTCGATACTCGGACCATTTTTATTTTTAATTTATATTAATGACCTACCCTATTACGTAGGGGACACTAACGGGATTGTTTTGTTTGCAGATGACACTTCCTTAATTTTCAAAATTAAAAGACAACTAGATGACTATGACGATGTTAACAATGCAATCCTAAAAGTAGTACATTGGTTTAACACTAATAATCTTAACCTGAATGAAAACAAAACTAAATGTATTAAATTTACCTTGCCCAATGTAACACAGGCAGAAACCAATGTGCAACTTAATGGCCAAGAGTTGGAACTTGTGAAATCTACTGCGTTCTTAGGGTTGACGATCGATTCTGGATTGCAGTGGGGCCCACATATTGAAAAACTGGCTGGCAGATTAAGTTCAGCAGCATTTGCTGTCCAAAAGATTAGGCATTTGACTGATGTAGAAACAGCGCGAATAGTGTACTTCAGTTACTTCCACAGTGTAATGTCGTACGGTATGCTACTATGGGGCAATGCCGCAGATATAAATACTATTTTTGTTTTACAAAAACGGGCCATAAGAGCCATAGATTAGGTCCAAAGGTCTCTCTGCGAGAAAAATTTAAAGAATTAAATATTCTGACTGTGGCATCACAATATATTTTTGAAAATCTTATGTATGTTCAGAAAAATTTATCTAGTTTTACTAAGTTAAGCGATAGACACAATGTGAACACCAGACATAAAAACAACCTTGCCGTTTATCATTGTAGACTGAACAAAGTCAGTAATTCTTTCCTGGGTAACTGTATACGTTTTTACAACAGGCTTCCAAGCGAAATTAAAAGTATGCCCCTAATTAAGTTTAAAAAGTGTATAAAAAGTAAATTGTGCTGCAGGGGCTACTATACAATTGACGATTATTTGATTGATAAAGAAGCCTGGAAGTGATCTGCTTGCTCTACTGATAGAGTTTTAGTTTATAGTATCTACTTATTGTAAATATGTAGTGCACAAAAAGAATAGCCCGCTGAGTTTCTTGCCAGTTCTTCTCAAGCGGGCCGCGTTCCGAACTGGTGGTACTATTTGCATTGTATTCATTGACGTGTCGCAATTGCCTATGTATTAGGATTATGCGAAATAAATGTTTTTTGATTTGATTTGATTTTACTATGTATCAATAATGCGTGTTATAATGATTGGCTCCTCAGGCGGCGAGTGTACGTGCGGGTGTGGCGCGTGGGAGCGGCGCCGCTACGCCGAGTCGCCTACCGCCGTGCACCGCTACGTCAGCGCCGTCACCGACAGGTATGCGCCACACGCCACATACTACCCGTTCGCTCTAACTTTGCCGCTGGCGTAGAGGCGTATACCCGAATTTTTAATTACACGAAGTAAATTGACAGTAGCTAATGTCACTTCGTCATAGAAAATAAGCAACATTCCATGAAGAAGTGACATTAGTTGCTGTCAATTTACTTCGTCTAATTAACAATTCGACTTTAGTATGGAGCCGAGCGGCAAAGTTAGAGCGAACGAGCAGTACTATTTCTTTAAATTAAATAAAAAATTGAGTTGTTGAAAATTGTGCCTTATGCCCGCCTTCCACTGCGAGCGAGTCGGACCCATTACGGACTCCGATACTCGTAACGACGATTTTCATACATGTCCTTCCACCAAAGCGGACATGACATGTATCGAAAATCATCGTTACGAGTATAGCGGAGTCCGTAATGGGTCCGACTCGCTCGCAGTGGAAGGCGGGCATAAGGGTCGGAAATGGTACAGGCTACGATTAAACCCCTAATAAACTCAGTCAGGCTTTTTTTTTCAAAATGTGTCTTAAAATGTAATACAGCTTTTTTTTATTCTATAAAGAAACAATTCGTTTCACTGCCAGGCATTTGTCGTCTAGAAAATCTTTAATGCTGTAATAATTTAAAATATCTGTCCAGTTTAAAAATCGACTGGACAGATATTAAATGTGCTAATTGTGGGCAGTAGCAATATACGAGCTTATTAGTTGTTTTTCAACTGCCTGCTTGTTTAAGGATTTTTTTTATACTACTTAGGTGGCAGACAAGCTTACGGCCCACCGGATGGTTGGTAACCGTGGCCTATAGACGTTTGCAACACCAGAGGCGCTACACACGCGCTGCCCACCCGGGCGCAGGTTGTGACGACCCACAGTTGAATTTTTTCGAGCCGCCCGTAAGGCCTTCAACTTGGCTTAACGACTGTCATTTTACTGACAACCGGGACCAACGGCTTATCGTGCCTTCCGAAGCACGGAAACGCTCGTAAATAAATGTCACAAAGTGGTCCACGTGGTGGTCACCCATCCATGTCCGGCCATAGTAAATGTTGCTTACTGCAGTGATCGTTTACAGAACACTGAGTCCGCGGGGCCGCGAGCGCTTCTGAGTTAAGGATAATAACATAAAAAATTTTCTGCACAATTTATCTATACTAATATTATAAAGAAGAAAAATTTGTTTATTTGTTTGTAACGAATAGACTCCGGAACTACAGGACCGATTTGAAAACTTCTTTCACTGTTGGGAAGCTACACTCTTTGCGGTGAACATAGGCTATATTTTATTCCCGTATTCCCACGGTAACGGGAACTACGCGGGTGATACCGCGTGACGTCCGCTAGTATTTTATAAGGTTACTCCCCATTTCAGATGGAGCGGGCGCGAGTGCTCGTGTCGTCGCCGACGCTGGCGTCGCGCGCCATGCGTGTGCACCGCATACCGGCGTGTTAGCGACGACCGGTGAGCAAAACGCTATACTTTATTTCAATAGCTTTGCGCAAAAATGTAAACAAACACATTTGATCCTATATATCCACAGTTACTTGCAATTGAGTATTCACCCTGATTATATTCCAGTATCTAGGAGTCATACAGTGTTCTTACAATCATTTCGACACCAAATAACTTCTTTATGACAGTTTATTTTCATTTAAAATACCTACTCAGGATAGTAAAAAATTCAATGATTTGTCATAACACATTTTTCTACTCATCTGTCTTAGACAACGATTGTCAAAACATGACATGTTTACATTATTGTCAGATCGGGCAGGATTGGACTATACACTACTTGACTCTTGCCAACAGAGGGGCAAGTGCGGGTTTTTGCGTGAGCTTGTCGACATTCACGGCGCGCAAATTCGTACGGAATCGAGACACCGCCACCTAGCTGTAAACGCGAGAACTTGTCTCGATTCCATACTCGGTCATAACGCGCTCGCTCGTGAATGTCGACAGGTGCTCGCCGAAACTCGCACTTGCCCCTATTTACACTCCACTACTTAAAACTACAATAACTGTCGTTTTGAACAACTGTCCATTGCAACATTACAATAACTGTTAAATTCAACTTTACAACTGCCCATTTCAACTAACTGTCAATTAAAATTTTACAATAACACTCCATTTAAACTTTACAACTGTATATTTAAACTTTACAATAACTGTCCAATAAACTTTACAATAACTGTCAATTACAACTTTACAATAACTGTCAATTACAACTTTACAATAACTGTCAATTACAACTTTATAATAACTGTCAATTAAACTTTACAATAACTGTCCATTTCTACTTTACAACTGTCCATTTCAACTTAACAATACAGTCCATTTCTACTTTACAACTGTCCATTTTAAGTTTACAACTATCCATTTCAACTTTACAATAACTGTCCATTTCCACTTTACAATAACTGTCCATTAAACTTTACAATAACTGTCAATTTTACTTTCAATTACTGTCCATTTAACTTTACAATAACTGTCCATTTCTACTTTACAATAACTGTCAAGTTCATAAACTGTTGCAACATTACAATAGCTGTCTGTATGTACATTCCAGCCTGGCCGCAGTGCTGACCCTGGGCGCGAGAGACCTGCGGAGAGAGTTGGACGCTATCGTCATAAATACTGGTGAATATTACTTTTATTATCAAAAATATATAAAAAAAAAAAGATCACGATAAGCAACTTTTATTATGGCCGGTCCTTGGATGGGTGACTGCTGCTTGACCACTTTGTGACATTTATTTCCGAGTGTTTCCGTGCTTCGGAATGCACGTTAAGCAGTTGGTCCCAGTTGCCAGTAAAATGGCAGTCTTTAAATCAAGTTGAAGACTTTATTTCAACAGCAGGCAGTAACAACCTGCGCCTGTCCCATCTCAATAAGGCTCACCACCTATTACGTAGGACAGATTCAAAAAAGGTGAAATGTGGGAATATAATATGCCTCTGCCTATCCCTTCGGGGATAAAGGCGTGACCAAATGTACAGTCACATCCAATATTGCAAGGGCCCCTTAAGATCTTTAATCCCATGCATATTTGAGTCCAAATTCACAAAAACTCCACTAGATGGCGCTACTTTACTCGAATATAATATTGCATAGACACCTTATAATCACAAAAAATGTACTAGATGGCATATTTACATTACTCAAAAGATTAATGAGTTGCTATTTTGACAATAATCGCGTTCCTGTGTGAGGTATTAAAAAAATCGGCAACGCTTGACTTCCAATGTTATCCGATATATGGCGTCAATTCTCAGTGCATAGCAATTTCGTTTCGGATTGACCATGCATTTTTAAATTCGTCTGTATGTATAAAAAAAATGAAAAAATATCAAAAGATCAGGCAGTAAGCAACTTTTACTATGCCCGGTCCTTGGATGGGTGACTGCTACGTGACCACTTTGTGACATTTATTTGAGCGTTTCCGTGCTTCGGAATGCACGTTAAGCCGTTGGTCCCTGTTGCCAGTAAAATGGCAGTCAAGTTGAAGGCCTTATGGGCGGTTTGAAAGAAATAAATTCATCAATTTGATTGGTGGTTCTTTTTAACGGGTTGGCATATCAACTGCACAGTGGTGACATCATTATTTTCTACTCTTTTTTTGACAAGACTTACTGTATTTCGGTTTTCCCAAACGCCTACAGTATGGGGTTCTTCAAGAGGGATCTTAGAAGGTTTTTATAGGGTCGGCAGCGCGAGTGTGGCGCCTCTGGTGTTGCAAACGTTCATAGACTGCGGTGACCACCAGTACAGCTGGTACTGTTGATAAAAGAGAAAACAGCATTTTGGGCAACCAAATATACAAAAAAAAACCGGCCAAGGGTTTTTTTACGAGTAAGGTGGCAGACAAGCATACGGTCCCACCAGATGTACCGGTGGTCACCGCAGCCTATGAACGCTTGCAACACCAGAGGCGCCACACTCGCGCTGCCGACCCTGTATAAACCTTCTAAGACCCCTTTTGAAGAACCCCATACTGTAGGCGTTTGGGAAAACCGAGGCAGAGAGATCATTCCACAACCTAAGAGTACGCGGGAGAAAGCCTCTATCTAAATTTTACTTGCCAAGATTGCTTATTAATGTATATGACTGTCTCTGTGGCGCAGTCGGTAGTGATACCGCCTGCGGCGCTGGAGGTCGTGGGTTCGATTCCCACCGGAGACAGATATTTGTGTGACCCATAAATGTTTGTCTCAAGAGTCTGGGTGTTTCTATGTATAATATGTATGTATTTATAAAAGTATATCCGTGGTCTGATACCCATAACACAAGCAGGTTATTCCTAGCTTACTTTGGGATCAGATAGCGTTGTGTGAAATGTCCGTGAATATTTATTTATTTATTATTATTATTATTTCAACTGTTTTCGTTTCCAGAAGGCGACGCAAGTCGAGATATCGGCGAGCCAACGGCAGAAGTGTATGTTCTATCTGTGGCGCCACGCACGTGAGTATTCTTAACTATGTTAGACTAGCTGATCGCTTCGCCCGCGTGAAATTTGGATCTCGTTCCCGCTTCCCGTGGGGACATATTCCCGGTATAAAAAGTATCCTATGTGTTATTCCAGACTATAATGTATCTCTGTACCAAATTTCAGCCAGATCCGTTCAGCGGTTTGAGCGTAAAAGAGTAACAAACATCCACACTCACAAACTTTCACATTTACAATATTAGTAGGATTAGTAGAATATTAGGATTATAAATTAATTAGATTGATTTACTTCTGACTCCCCCCCCCCACCAAGAGACTTCCGCCCCCCCCCCCCCCACTAAGAGACCCACCTCCCCAAGAAGTGGATCATACAAATATTTGGTGGGACCCAGGAATCGAACCTAGGACCTCAACTACTCTCAGCGTATTGTTGGAATTCTTATCCAAAAAAAGCTTAGATTGTGGAATGATCTCCCTGCCACGGTTTTCCCAAACGCCTACAGTACTACCCGTTCGCTCTAACTTTGCCGCTGGCGTAGAGGCGTATACCCGAATTGTTAATTACACGAAGTAAATTGACAGTAGCTAATGTCACTTCGTCATAGAAAATACGCAACATTGTATGAAGAAGTGACATTAGTTGCTGTCAATTTACTTCGTCTAATTAACAATTCGACTTTAGTATGGAGCCGAGCGGCAAAGTTAGAGCGAACGAGCAGTATGGGGTTCTTCAAAAGAGGTCTTAGAAGGTTTTACAGGGTGTCATTTTAGCGCCTCTGGTGTTGCAAACTTACATAGGCAGCGGTGACCACCGGTCCTTCTAATGGGTCGTATGCTTATCTGCCACTTTAGTGGTATAAAACCCAAACCAAGAAGACAGTAATGGGCACTGGGTTCATCCTTTCTAGGGCGTACCCAGGACTCCCGGCTGGCGGATATGGCTTTTTATTTAACGTGAGGAAAATCCTACATGGATGTTATGCCGGACTCCTACCGACTAAAATCCACACGTATATCCTACCTATGGCAATATGGTAATAGGCTCACCACCTATTACATGGGACATAAAACTACAAGATGAAATTTTGGTGTATACTATGCCTCTGCCTACCCCTTAAGACGTGACTGTATGTATGTATGTATCTTACATAAATCCTACGGTTGGGAGCCCCGGGTAAGCCCTCGGAAGGATACCGCAGGACTCCCAACAGGACCTGACGATATGGCTTATTAGCCAAATACTTGGAATTTCAATTTAAGAATTGGGATGATTTGGATTTTGACTTTTCGATTATTGTTTACGAACTCGAAATATTTGAATCCTACTTCCTACTAATATTATAAATGTGAAAGTTTGTGAGTGTGGATGTTTGTTACTCTTTCACGCTCGAACGGCTGAACGGATCGGGCTGAAATTTGGTATAGAGATACATTATACTCTGGAATAACACATAGGCTACCTTTTATCCCGGGAATAACTTCCCGCGGGAAAAAAATTTACGCGGGCGAAGCTGCGGGCGTCAGCTAGTATGTTATAAAGAACAGGTATTGGGCAAAAACCTTAGGTTAGGTTTATCATCAAAAAAAATTTTTTTTTTACAAGGAGAGCTCCGCTTACGGACTGTAAGACTGTAAGCTCTCCTTGTTAAAAAAAAAATTGCGTGTACTTAGTGTACACACGTAAGAAGTGAAACTTCTTCATAAACTTAATTTTCACCTCACCTTAAATTAAGTCAAAAAGTACAAAAGTACAAAAGTCCAAAAGTCCAAAAGTCCAAAAGTCCAAAAGTCCAAAGTACAAAGTCCAAAAGTCCAAAAGTCCAAAAGTCCAAAAGTCCAAAAGGCCAAAAGTCCAAAAGTCCAAAAGTCCCAAAGTCCCAAGGTCTCAAGGTCCCAAAGTCCCAAAGTCCCAAAGGCCAAAAGTCCAAAAGTCCCAAAGTCCCAAATTTCCAAAGTCCCAAAGACCCAAAGTACCAAGGTCCCATCTAAAAGTCCAAAAGTCCAAAAGTCCAAAAGCCCAAAAGTCCAAAAGTCCAAAAACCCTTAAATGACATGCTATCCCTGGATAAAGTACTCTTAATTCGAATCCACCGTGGTGGGGAACAGAACAAAGATGGCGCGTAACCAAAAATCGTGACGTGACGCAAATTTTTTTCCAACGCCGATAAAGAAGTTTCACTTCAAAAAGTGCTAAATGCTGACGAGGCATGGGCTCGTGTGAGTGTTGCCTAGTACCAGATCACGATGGCACTGGGAATACTCACTAAAACTCCTTGACAACGATCTGCCCCTGTAAGGGTGTTCTGGGATGTGCCTAATTCACCAGAACAATCATTAAAAAAAAACAAATCATAAAACCTAACTTAATCTTTATTAAATCGCTAAGATAATTGTGAAAATCCTTGTCATGTATTATGTTCAATGTACTCCAAATTTTTATCACTGCCATGTGGGAATAAAACGCCAAATAAATAGAGTGGAAAAGAGACAAGTAGTGTAAGAATGTATTATATTTAATACTAGCTGAGCCCGCAACTTCGCTTACGTCACATAAGGTGTATGAAAGTAAAGGTATTTCTTCATCAGAGTCATCAATCAGCGTCTGAAACTGCCCTGTTTGCTTAATCATAAAAGAGCTTAATAATGATTAAGAAGATTAATTTTTTTATGATTAAGCCAACACGACAGTTTAGGTTCACTCACATTCAAAGAAACCCCTACAATTAAAATTTTCAAAATATCTGATTCTTAAAAGTGTTATAACTTTTTTATTTCTAAACCGATTTACATAAAACAAACGCTAAATGTTAACTGGAGCAAACCTAAACACAATAAAAAAAACCGCATTGCAATCGGTTAAGCGGTTACTGAGATTAGCGTGCACAACCGTACAGACAAACAGATATACAGACATACAGACAAACAGACAAAAATTCTAAAAATCATTGTTTTGGGTTCTGTTGCGTTCATAAAGCCCCCCTATAATATTTTTTCTTATTTATCTTCCATGTACAGACAGCGACCTGTTACGATTTTATTATATGTATAGATATTATATATCCTACTAATATTATAAATGTGAAAGTTTGTAAAGATGTTTGAATGTTTGTAACTCAATCACGCTGTAACGGCTGAACGGATCGGGATGGAATTTAGAACTGGGGTAGATTATAGTCTGGAATAACACATAGGCTACATTTCATCCCGGGAATATGTTCCCACGGGAAGCGGGAACGGGTACCGAATTTCACGCGGGCAAAGCCGCGAGCATCAGCTAGTATTATATATTTTATACACTCCATGAACCTATAATCTATATATATAAAAATCAATGCCACTTTTCGTTGTAATTTTATAACTCAAGAACGGGCTCACCTATCCGAACCAAACGTTTAGGGTTTGTTGGGACTAATTAGTAGATGGTTTATGTGAAGTTTGCACAAAATCGGTCGAGCGGTTCTTTATTAATCACGCAAACGAAGTTGCGCGGGTCAGCTAGTTAAATATATAAAATATTTTTAATTTCAGAGCGGAAGGCGAAGTGGTCCCCGAAGGCAGACGGAACGAACTCACACAGAGCAACGATGCCATACGGTTGCACCCCGGACACTTTCAGGTAACGTCTTTGTCACACACTAGCTGACCCGCGCAACTTCGTTTGCGCCACATAAGAGAGAGTATTACCTGTTCCCGTCGCATTTACTGCCGTCGCGTTGCGTTTACTCCTGGAGCGTCTCGTCGTTAATATTCAATACTACGTGTGAGAGAGAGAGAGAGAGCGAGAGAGAGAGAAAGGTTTCTCGTCGCGTGTATTCCCGCCGCATTATTTTTAAGAACAATTTCGTTTATGAAAGAGGTATCCCGTGGCATTATTGTTGAAAAAAATTGATTGCCATTAAAATGGTTGTTGTGCACCAACCCAAAGATAGACACATGCTATCGCGCAATTGTTTTAGAACTTTTTTAAGAGAAACAATTTTGTAGTACATATTTTTTACATAACTATAAATATTTACGCAGCACACGCAACGAAGCTCTCAAAAGGAATAACTTTTCCCCCGTTTTTGAAACACTACTGCTCCGCTCCTATTCGTAGTAGCGTGATGCTATATAGCCTATGACACTCCACAATAACGTAGCTTTCTATTGGTGAAAGAATTTTTAAAATCGGACCAGTAGTTCCGGAGCCTATTCGTTACAAACAAAAAAACAAATCTTTCCTCTTTATAATATTAGTATAGATTTCATAAAAACAAATAGAGACCCGCGATTGAAGACGGAGAAGCTGGTACTACTGGTCATACCACCCCGTTGTCATCCATCCATCCTGTCTATCAGTCATCAGGTACTTCACGCCACATCAGAGATGTTTGCTGTACAAGACGCAGATTCGTCCCTGCGTCGAATACTGTTCTCACCTTTGGGAGGACTCCACGAGGTACTTACTGGACGCGCTTGACGCTATGCAGAGACGTGCTATCCGAATAATTGGTTGTCCTGAGGTGACGGGAGACCTCGAACCGTTGGCGCAGCGAAGAACCATAGCGTCCTTGGCTGCCTTCTACCGAATGTATCAGGGGGGAAGGTTCTGAAGAGCTCTTCAACCTGATCCCTCCATCTCCTTTCCGATCCCGAACAACACGTGCAGGGCAAAGATGCCACTCACACACAGTGGAGAGAATCTTCGCCAGAACTGAGCGTTTCAAAAGATCGTTCCTCTGTCGAACTATAAAAACTTGGAACTCGCTGCCCGCACACGTGTTTCCCTCATCTTACAATTCAAGAGGAGCGTGAAGAGACACATCACAGGGCCGCCAACTTGAGGACCACTGTCTAAAGTCTTACGGACTGTGAGAGTGGCCCCCATCGCTAGATGCGCCACGGCTTACCATCAGGCTGGTGGCGACGTCAATTTGACGAGCTAAGTATAAAAAAAATTGTCACCTCTGCTATATGAGCTAGCTGTTCTCGCGGTTTCTCTCGTTGGGCACTGAATGGGGCAGGACCTAGCCTCAGGACGGCTTCCGTCGCGGCTGGTCCATCATGGACGCCATAATCTCCTGACTCAGCTATAGCGTTCAAGAGGTGGTCGGTCAGGGGGAGGTTGACATTGCGAACGCATTCAACACCATCTAACCGACCATCCATGAGACGCTGAGGTACCACAACGTTCCTTGGTACCTTAGGCGTGTCCTTGTGGACTACTAGACTATTTCGTGGACCGGGCCATCTTTACCCGGCCGAATATGGGGTGTTCGCAAGGAGATATCGTGCGGTGTTCCGCAGGGCTAGGTACTCGGGCCGCTCCTGTGGAACATTGGATACGACTGCGTTCTGCGCGGTGCCACTCTTTCAGGAGTCGGTATACTTTGCGACGTCGACGATATTCTGGTTAATGCGCGGGGCCCGGCATATGGAACGCTTGGTCTCCCAAGTGGCCCCCGAAAAATCCTAGGCCGTCTTCTTTCATGAACCTCGAGGGGGGTCTCCCTCGAGACTCCCACATTGTGGTATTCGGCACCCCCATCGCTTTTAAAAAGGCGATCAATGAGTACCTCGATTGGAAAGGGGCTTCATCCAGCACTTTCCGCAACTGGCATTGAAGTTATTGAATGGCTGGGCTTGACTACTCTCCAATATGAGGGGGCCAGGCAGCACCAGTCGTCGCCTCTACCGACTGTGTATTAGCTTCAAGGTGCTCTACAAAGCGCCTCTCTGTTGCGACGACCATAGCGGGTAATTGCGCAGAGGATGATTGTGACAAACTTTCGGAGGACGTCACGCGGTTTCACCCGCGTAGTTCCTGTTCCCGTAAGAAAACGGGAATAAAATATAGCCTACGTTCACCGCAAAGAGTGTAGCTTGCCAACAGTGAAAGAATTTTTCAAATCAGACCTGTAGTTCCAGAGCCTATTCGATGCAAACAAACAAATAAACACAATTAAAACTTTCCTCTTTATGATATTAGTAAAGATTAGTAGGATAATTAAGATACTTCACCACACCAGTTTCGACTAACGGCCGATCCTAATAAGCAATCTCAATCCAAACATGACGATCTAAAACCCGAATTTCGATCGATTCCTCGCATAAAGCGTCCATATATTCAGTCGATGGATTGCTCCGTCAATCCATTTTTACGATCGATCCATGGGAGGCCAATCCGTGTTTTTGAGATTGAAACTTGTTCGGAAATGACAGTTGTTTGGTCCATGTATTCGATCTTTTAATTTTGACGTTTCATTTTGGATTGTTAGCAAGCGGTGTTTACGATCCCCCGAAATCGGTGGATTACAAAAAAGGATTGGCATAATTTGTTCGGTTGTTAAATTATGGTGATGTTTTCGAATGATAGTGATAGTGATATGGAAGTATTAATGGAGATATAAGTTTTTATATCGCAATAAATACAATTTAATTGAATTTAATTGAAGATATTTGATTCTGAAAGTGGCGAAGAGCAAAATCAACGAACAGGTTCAGCATCGCGAAACTACAAAAGAGTTAATTACATGCATACACAGTGCCTCAATGATGCTGAGTTTACTTTTAGATTTAGGATTAACTAGCGGACGTCACGCGGTTTCACCCGCATAGCTCCCGTTCCCGTGGGAATACGGGAATATGTTTATAGCCTATGTTTACCAAGTCTTCCTGGGACAATAATGCCCTTTGTAAAAGTAACCTCAAAACGGTAAGAACATTGGAGACAAAAATATAAATAAGTAGTGTTAAGTTTTTTTTACCTCTTCATAACAATTACAAGAATGTCAACAAACAACACATCTGTGTCACAGATGTGAGATGTGACAGATTAGAAATGGCGGGCGCTGTACGTTTCGTAGTAAGCAGTACTTACACTTCCAATGTTTTAAAATTAATGCTCTAGAGTAAAATTAAGTCTTTATGTGCTTTAAAGAATCATAACATAATGGTATTTAAACATATTTTAGTTCACAGTTGTGATTTATATTGAGTTATCAATCACAAGTACAATAAGTACACGCACAAAAGTATGCTTATAACGGAACGACAGGGAGGGAAAAGATTGGCTCCAATCCGTCGTGCAATCCGGATTCCGAACGCGTCAAATAGATATTTGGACGCAGATCGAAGATCGATCTAAGGATCGTGTTCAATCTTGGTTTGACTGCAATCTCAAAACACGGATCGTATATTTGGTTCGGCCGTTAATCAACTATTACATCTTTCCAGGTGGTCTGCGGTACCGAACTCCGAGCCCTCCTAATCCGCAGCAAGCCCCCGGACCAACCCAGCTCCCCCGCCACCAAGGTTCACACGCAGGTGGACTACATCCACTGCCTGGTGCCGGACCTGCAGGAGATCACCGCCTGCTCCTTCTACTGGGGCAAGATGGACCGCTACGAGGCCGAGAGGCTGCTGGACAACAAGCCTGAAGGTGGGTACCATCGCGGTCGCCATTTTTGTTTAATGTTGTGTCACGCTCGCCATTTTTTATCAACATCCTGTCACGGTCGCCATTTTGGTTTGATGTCTTGTAATGGTCACCGTTTTTTATTGATGTCCAGTCACATATATACATATACTCACGCCTTTATCCCCGAAGGGGTAGGCAGAGGCCTATACCGGCCCACATTTCACCGTGTACAATTCGGTCCCACGTAACAGGTGGTGAGCCCATCGCCGTGTTGAAATGGACCGCCGACGTCAGAGCCTCGTCCGTTGTTCAGCAGGTGCACGAGCTTGCACGTGAGGTTGACTTGGGCCCGTCCAGTCACGGTCGCCATTTTTGATCGATGTTCTGTCATGGTCGCCATTTTTTATATATGTCTTGTCACGGTCGCCATTTTTAGGGTTTCGTAGCCAAATGGCAAAAACGGAACCCTTATAGATTCGTCATGTCTGTCTTTCTGTCCGTACGTGTGTCACAGTCACTTTTCTCTGAAACTATAAGCTCAACCGTATACGATCTCTGTATTTCGATTTGGCTTTTCGACGCGTGTAGGCCGACATTATATATTTTTTGATATTATTTTTTTATTTAAACACCTTATTATATTCACAGTTACAATTTTACACTAATGTTATATATATATATAATCGATAGATTTTGACGAGAGTTGACGATTGAAACTTGAATGAACGTCGTAGCTTCACCCAGTCGAAAGTTATACTAAATGGATCACCCCCGCGCGCGATGTGTTACAGTCCTTACTTAGCGTAATAAATTCTTTGATTCTATAGCTATCCAGTGGTGTAACTGAATTTTGGATGGAGATGATAGATATGTAGCTACAACACTAAACTGTATCCCCCGATTTTGTTATCATTCGTTTTTTTGGATTGTGTCCCTATGGAAGTAATTTTAAAGACGTATTCACGTCAAAATATATTTAATAATTAGGTGATCGGGTTATTCTATCGCATTAGGTTAAGAACCTGTAAAGATAGGATGTATATAGATAAATAAATAAATAAATAAATAAAAAAACCCAGTTGTAACCCCCCATTTGTCCTTAGGCACATTCCTCCTCCGCGACTCAGCCCAAGAGGAGCACCTGTTCTCCGTGTCGTTCCGCAAGTACGGGCGGTCCCTGCACGCGCGCATCGAGCACTACCAGCATCGGTTCAGCTTCGACTCGCACGACCCCGCCGTCTTCGCCGCAGACACCGTCACCGGCCTCATCGAGCACTACAAGGTACCACCCCCCCCCCCCCCCCACACCGACCCGGGAAGGGGGTGTGTGACAGACAGAGATATGACTCAACCAGGACAGATCGAGAACTAGGCTTAATGGTTAGGGAACAACAACTTGACTTCACATTTAGCGAACGACAACTTGACGTAACGATTAGCGAACGACAACTTGACTTAATAGTTAGCGAACGACAACTTAGTGTAACGATTGACGAACGGCAACTTGACGTAACGATTAGCGAACGACAACTGTGCATAACGATTATCGAACGATAACTTGAGTTGACGATTAGCAAACGACAACTTTGTATAACATTTAGTGAACGACAACTGAGCATAACGATTATCGAACGACAACTTGAGAATTAGCAAACGACAACTTTGTATACGATTTAGTGAACGACAACTCAGCATAACAATTATCGAAAGACAACTTGAGTTGACAATACGATCGGCCGAACGACAATGATATTGACAACTGAGCATAACGATTATCGAATGATAACTTGAGTTGACGATTAGTGAACGACAACTTTGTATAACATATAGTGAACGACAACTTAGCATAACGATTATCGAACGACAACTTGAGAATTAGCAAACGACAACTTTGTATACGATTTAGTGAACGACAACTCAGCATAACAATTATCGAAAGACAACTTGAGTTGACAATACGATCGGCCGAATGACAGTGATATTGAGTCAAAACGAAAGACATTTTTGATTTTAAACTTATTGTTAACTATACTTGACTAAAATAAAGTTTATACTTTGTACGAAACCCTGCATGCGACTTACATTTGACCAGATTTTATAATTCGACACAAATTAGAGATAGTACAGATGGAAATCTACATACTAAATTCGCTGAGGCTACGCACACATAGACAACTCATTCACAGACACTACGCACACATAGACAACTCATTCACAGACACTACGCACACATAGACAACTCATTCACAGACACTACGCACACATAGACAACTCATTCACAGACACTATGCACACATAGACAACTCATTCACAGACACTACGCACACATAGACAACTCATTCACAGACACTACGCACACATAGACAACTCATTCACAGACACTACGCACACATAGACAACTCATTCACAGACACTACGCACACATAGACAACTCATTCACAGACACTACGCACACATAGACAACTCATTCACAGACACTACGCACACATAGACAACTCATTCACAGACACTATGCACACATAGACAACTCATTCACAGACACTACGCACACATAGACAACTCATTCACAGACACTACGCACACATAGACAACTCATTCACAGACACTACGCACACATAGACAACTCATTCACAGACACTACGCACACATAGACAACTCATTCACAGACACTACGCACACATAGACAACTCATTCACAGACACTACGCACACATAGACAACTCATTCACAGACACTACGCACACATAGACAACTCATTCACAGACACTACGCACACATAGACAACTCATTCACAGACACTACGCACACATAGACAACTCATTCACAGATAAGAGGTCAGGTGGTCTCAATCGATACTGATTTGTGCGCGAGTGTGCGTAGCAGAGGGTAGGTGTGAAAAAAAGTACATACTACCCGTTCGCTCTAAGTTTGCCGCTGGCGTAGAGGCGTATACCCGAATTGTTAACTAGACGAAGTAAATTGACAGTAGCTAATGTCACTTCGTCATAGGAAATACGCAACATTGTATGAAGAAGTGACATTAGTTGCTGTCAATTTACTTCGTCTAATTAACATTTCGAGTATACGCCTCTACGCCAGCGGCAAAGTTAGAGCGAACGGGTAGTACATGGGTTTTCCATCTGTACTATCTCTAATTTGTTGAAACGACCTTTTAAATGGTCAAGTTCTTGTGTATAATCTTGTATGTATGTCCGTGTCGCCAGGACCCGGCGTGCGTGATGTTCTTCGAGCCGATGCTGACGGCCCCCCTCCCCCGCACGCAGCCCTTCTCCCTCCAGCAGCTGACAAGGGCTGTCATCGTGTCCCACACTAGCTACGATGGTGAGTATGGCATTCCTGTTCAATATAGTATATCTACCAGTGCGAGCCATGCTCTCCAGCGGGAGTAAGTGGGCGGTTTACCACTGTTGACCGAAATTCATTTGATCATTTGACGTGTGACCGAAAAAACATTAGCCCATTCTATTATTGATCAATTGAACAACTGGCCAAAAGAGTTTTTATCGAACAAACATTCGGTATTTTTACTACTGATCGAATGAACGTTTGGCCGAAAAACAGTTGACTAAAGAATATTTTAACAGGGGCTGAATCAAAATGGCTAGGTTAGGTTAGGTTAAAACTGCGACCACAACGCACGAGCCGAGCGAGCGAAGCGAGCGTGCCGCGGCAGCGGCCGGCGAGTGCCAGAACCGAATTCTACTTATTTCGCTTTTGTTTGTTAAAATATTCTTTAGTCAACTGTTTTTCGGCCAAACGTTCATTCGATCAGTAGTAAAAATACCAAATGTTTATTCGATAAAAACTCTTTTGGTCCATTGTTCATTCGATCAGTAGTAGAATGACCTAATGTTTTTTCGGTCACACGTCAAATGATCAAATGAATTTCGGTCAACAGTGGTAAACCCGTAAGTGGGACTGCGCAGCCTCCTTCTGCGAGCAGGTCACGTGAGTGAAGGAGGCGGCGGGACTGGTCTAAGAGCCCATGAACATCTACCAGTATGTATTTGACCAGACCTGAGGTTTTGTACACTGAGACTCCTATACCTACCATGCATTATGCAGTGACTCACTAAACTCTAAGTGGAGCACGCGACGACTGCGCAGCCAGGACAGGTATCGATTTTTGACTAGTTTTAAATGCATTTGACCATGGATGCCGTTTTAAAAAAATGAAAATATATTATTATTATTATCGGAAAATAAGAATGGCAGACCATTATCGTGAGTTTTACTTAGTGGCAGACGATTTTGAAAATGCCCAAAAAATTTTTTTTTGAAAGTATTTGACCAGATCTGCCATTGAAACATTTGGTTGATTATGGTCTTAAAAGCTTATATTCAAAAAGGCAGACGTCTACATAGAGCATTTACATAAAAAAATGATAAAATATTACCCACTACTCGGTCAGATGAATACGCATTCCGTTCGCTGTTTTACATTAATATCAATATAAATACTGTGGGACATTCACACACAACGCCATCTAGCCCAAACTAAGATAATATAAGCTTTTGCTATGAGATTTAGACAACTGATAAACAAACTTAGATCTTTCTTAATACATAAGTACACATTATACCTAGAAGTTACATAGAAACACCTGAACTCCAAAAAACTATTAAATATGTCTGCCTCGTTGGTCTAGAGATCGTAAAGCCCAAATGCGGATCACGAAGTCGTGGATTGTTTCCCAACATACCACAAAAAATTATGTGAGCCACAAATATAAATTGTCTAGAGCCAGGGTGTTTCTATGTAGGTAGATATTAACAAAAAAAAACCAAGCATTAATATCCTGTTGTCTGATTTCCATAACACAATCAAGGTAATCCTAGTTTACTTTGGGATCACATGATAAGTACTGTGTAAAAAATGTACGCATCTGTAAATAATTTGTCTTTAAAAAGTTTAATAATTCTAATTTTATACATTTTATTATTATAATTTTAATATGAAAGAATCATAAATAATACGGTATACGCTGATAAATAACATCGATTACCTCCTATTTAAATTTTGTTATTATTTCGACATGTCAAAATTTTAAGTGTTAAATGAGTTAAGAGGGAACATGGGCTCAGAGAAATTTGCAAAATAGGTATTTGAATTTAGATGTTGCCGTCACAGTGCACCTAATAACAACCCCGCAATGACAGATTGCCAAAAAACTAAACTTCTATTCAAACGCAAAGTTTTCGATGTCAAAGGAGTAAACATTTCTTTTAAAAATTTAAATCGCTAGTTTAGAAAGATAAAATAAATTTTAAAGTACTGCTTATCTAAATTCATTTTATTAGGAATATTGAGAAACTACTCTTTGCATTTGCCTGATAATTCCGTATAAAAATTCATGTGCATTTTTTATGTATTGCCCGGTTTGAACATTATTTCCGTATAGATACGGACAAATCCGTATATATGGCAAGACTGAACGTGCATGAGGCTACAACGAGTGCCAGTACGCGCCGTACGCGCTCATTATGACGTCATCAGAATGCTATTCGCATGCCTGCCGCATTTTACGAAATACGGCGCGTGCAGTGCGGGTGAAATGTGCGAGTTTTCATATCATTACATACAACGAATTCTAAAATGCGGCGCGTTCGGTGCGTACGGAGCGTACGTTGCTGACAACTGTGCGATCAGCTTCAGAGAACATACTAACTGTCAAACAAATATGTCAATGGTCAAGATCAAACCTGACGTATGGTCTAGTCCAGGGGTCGGCAACCTTTTGAGTCGGAAGAGCCAAAAATGTCGATTTTAAATTACAACATTTTTAAAGAGCCACAAAATCCTTCTTTATCCCACGATAAAGAAGTGGGATAGACTAGACTGCGGGGAAAGTCTGCTATAGAGACAAACCAAGTCTGTCGGAAGCTCTGAGAACATTCTTCGAAGGGTGTCTCCACAATTAAAAAAATCTGAGTGATTATGTGGGATTCTCCCACTAAAACCCTGGGATGTTCCTTCTTGTCACTATTGTTCGGTCACAGGGAAGGCAAGCGTACAACAGCTACCTGCAACAGTCTCGACTCTGGGGGTCTAAATATTACCCACCGAAACTTCACTGCCGCGATGCCTGAACACGAGGGGTGCGTCTTAGTCAGTCTCACAGCTGTCATAAAGCTTCCATCGTCGGCCACGCGTGCGAGGTTGGCATACTGGAAGTGTTAGGCCACCCCGCTCTGGCACCCGCAGCGCTTTTCTCATTGCCGTTGACGTCAAAACAACAGCCGAACCAACTTTCTTCGCTGTCTAACATAACGTAAACTATAATAGACAGCGACGGGACCGGGCCAATTTAGGACTCTTAGAGCGGTACGCTCGCCACTCCACTCCGTACAAAAAGCGAGGGTGTGCAGCGCTTTATCTACGGGGCCGACCATATCATGCAGGTATTTACTAAAATATCCGTGCCCCGTGAGGAGCTGTGTGAGGTGGTAGGTATGTCAGTGCCGCTTTTCTACCCAGAGCCTCAGAATAAATAAGATGCCAGAGACGAGCTCAATGCTTAACGCCGAGCTCTAGCCTGGTGCGCCAGTTATGAATGAAATCATTGCGCGCTCTAAAACGCCAGCTTTCAATCTCTTCCGAAAATGGTTGTTTGCCATTTTGACGCACCAAAGCATTGGGCCGGTAGATTTCTGCCAGAACTGCGGCCTCTAGGTTCCGCGACGGACTGTCAGAATTAGACATGCCGTCTCTTATGATATTATATTCTCTGGGCTATGGCCCGCTGCGGACATCGCAGCAGAATCCTATTAGAAAGAAAATGGTGCTTCATATAACACTTTCAAGCTCAGCACACCACCATTAGGCGAGTTTGCTTGTTTAACTACTAGTAAGACTTTTGTGGTATTTTTTAATATGAAAGGGTTTTAATGTTCTTGAAAATGAATACTATGATAATTATGTATGCAACTAAAGAGCCGCAGGTCTACACCCAAAGAGCCGCATGCGGTTCGCGAGCCGCGCCTTGCCGACCCCTGGTCTAGTCTAGTCTTAAAAATAAATTTATTAAAATGAGACGTTATTGAAATCTTTTTTTTTGTGTTCTGGTTTAATCTGCAAGCAGTATTTTTCTTTTCTTGAACTATTTATAGTTCAAGAAACTACCCAACATAATCTGCTTATAAGCAGATTATGTTGGGTTATAAGAAGATAATATTGACATGTGGAGTGTGCCTCCCAGCAGAGACATCTACTCCTTATGTCCACAGCTCAGTCAATCGCAAGATGTAGGCTCAATATGTCCTTTCTTTTAAGGCGCCTTATTGAAATCTAAAAACTATTGCTCAAGACTCCGTATGACGCTAAATAGACTATCATCTTGATCTAGAACACAGGAGTCGTAAGGTCTATAGGTAAATTAACTCTTTTTTTGTCAAAACTGTCGTGAATTTTGAGCTGGATCTTCTATACTTGATGTCTGGTTTAAAATGTATTTTATAATTACCAGAAAGACAATAGTAAATCTTAATTAACTCGAGACTCTGTTGTTTTTTAATTATTACAGTTCTTTTAATTAATTTATTTCGTTAAAAACGCATAAAACTATACGTATCTACCACTTTCTTGTACGCTCAAATTTATATCTGTTATCTTCTTTAAACTGATTAGCGTCAGGTGGGCTCTTAACAGGTAAATTTTAGTAATCATTTGCTGTTCTAAATTACTCAGGAACATCTATAGTATCTATTTAAATATATACGTGGAGGTATAAGTAGTAATATATTCGGCGTGGCAAATTTAAAGAGTAAAATAACACTATTTTAAAACATTACTTTAAAATAAAAATAAATACAGTGATATAGGAACTCGCAAGTAAAATATATCATGTACCTATTGTCGACTGCGCCGTTGGTGCGAATTTCCGGAAAGCACAGGGTTTTGTAAATAATTTTGTGCGGGTGTTAGTGAAACAGACTGTCACTCTGAGGTCTTGGGTTCGATTCATGGGTCGGACAAATATTTGTTTGACCCACAAATAGTTGTTTCAGGGTTTAGGTGTCTCTATGTATAATGTGTAAGTACCTACCTATGTATTAAGAAAGATCTAAGAATGTTTGTCAGTTGTCTAAATCTCATAGCAAAAGCTTATATTATCTTAGTTTGGGCTAGATGGCGTTGTGTGTGAATGTCCCACAGTATTTATATTGATATTAATGTAAAACAGCGAACGGAATGCGTATTCATCTGACCGAGTAGTGGGTAATATTTTATCATTTTTTTATGTAAATGCTCTATGTAGACGTCTGCCTTTTTGAATATAAGCTTTTAAGACCATAATCAACCAAATGTTTCAATGGCAGATCTGGTCAAATACTTTCAAAAAAAAAATTTTTGGGCATTTTCAAAATCGTCTGCCACTAAGTAAAACTCACGATAATGGTCTGCCATTCTTATTTTCCGATAATAATAATAATATATTTTCATTTTTTTAAAACGGCATCCATGGTCAAATGCATTTAAAACTAGTCAAAAATCGATACCTGTCCTGGCTGCGCAGTCGTCGCGTGCTCCACTTAGAGTTTAGTGAGTCACTGCATAATGCATGGTAGGTATAGGAGTCTCAGTGTACAAAACCTCAGGTCTGGTCAAATACATACTGGTAGATGTTCATGGGCTCTTAGACCAGACGGGTACGGGAGAGATCTCTCCCACCCGAGCTCCGCAGTGTCTTCACCGAGGACTATCGGCCTCCATGACCGGGGGTCTGAGGACGGTGAGAGGGCGGCTCACCGTCCTTACAGAAGCAAGCCCATGACGGCAGCGTGACGTGAGCAACTCACGCCCCCCCCCCCCCCCCCTAGAAGCGAGATCACACCCGAAACCCCCCAAGACGCGGGATAGCACCCGAACCACCCCCTGGGCGTGGGTCTGTTGTGAGTCCTGGGACATCCTTCCGAGGGCTTATCCGGGGCTCACAACCTCAGGCTGTTGGGCGTCACGTGAGGTTTTTTAGTCGGTAAGAGTCCGGCATTGCATCCATGAGGACTTTCCCTCACGTTAAACAAAAAAAAAATCAGTATCTACCAGCGGACGTCACGAGGTTTCACCCGCGTAGCTCCCGTTCCCGTGGGAATACTTGAATAAAATATAGCCTATGTTCACCGGAAATAGTCTAGCTTCCCAACAGTGAAAGAATTTTACAAATCGGTCCAGTAGTTTCGGAGCCTATTCGTGCAAACAAACAAAAAATCTAATTTTTCCTTATTATAATATTAGCGCTCGTGGCCCCGCGGACTCAGTGTTCTGTAAACGATCACTGCAGTAAGCAACTTTCACTGTGGCCAATCCTTGGATGAGTGACAATCCATGTGATCACTTTGTGACATTTATTTGAGCGTTTCCGTGCTTCGGAAGGCACGTTAAGCCGTTGGTCCCGGTTGCCAGTAAAATGGCAGTCGTTAAGCCAAGTTGAAGGCTTTATTTCAACATCAGACAGTCACAACCTGCGCCTGTCTATTTAAACACGACAATACGGCTTACCACCTATTACGTGGGACAAATTATACAATGGTGAAATGTGGGCATATACTATGCCTCTGCCTACCCCTTCGGGGATAAAAGCGTGACCATAATATGTATGTATGTATAATATTAGCATAGCATAGGAATAGACGAAATAAATGAATCTACAGTAATAAAGAAGAAAAAAAATGAATAAATAAAAAAAATAGGTAAAGTAAGGTTCAATTGTTAGTTTGCATTTAATAGGCTCCGAAAATACTGAACCGATTTGATAAATTCTTTCACTGTTTTGTAAGTATACAAGTATTAATATCGGTGGTCTGATACCCATAACACAAGCAGGTTATTCCTAGCTTACTTTGGGATCAGATAGCGATGTGTGAGATGTCCGTGAATATTTATTTATTTATTACTTACTTTCAAAATCATAAAAATTGTCTCTCTTTTAAATTCCAGGCGTAGAGAAACTGCCCCTCCCAGCTCGCCTAAGACTATACCTAAAGGAGTACCACTACCGACAGAGGGTCCGGGTTCGACGCCTGGAAGCGGACTTGTACGAGCAACACCACTGTTGAAGCTGCGGACCTCGAAGACTACCCCTCATATTCATAATCGTTTATTAAACCTATTTTAGTTAAAACACACTTTAAGTCTATTGCTGTCTCTAACCATACTCTGTCATTGGTTAGAGACAGCAATAGACTTAAAATGTGTTTTAACTAAAATAGGTTTAATAAACGATTACGAATATGGGGGTACGTGTTTAGGAGTTTGAGTGGGATTGATAGTTAAACTGATGGTACTGAAAATACCTACTAATATTGTAAATGCAAAAGTAACTCTGTCGGTCTGTCTGTCTATTACGATTTCACGCTGATACGATTTTGATGAAATTTGTTATAGAGATAGTTTGAGATCAACGAAAGGACATTATGTAGGTTACTTTTTAACTGAGTGCGCAAAAGGAGGGTAATGATTTTACGCGGTAACGACTTTTACGTGGACGAAACCGCAGAGAACAGCTAGGAGGAAATAAATATTATTTTTGTGTGGGATAGTACTTAAAGCTGCAAAAAAAACGATTTATTGTGAGTCGAATTGGTGCAAAGAGGGTTCCGTACCAAAAATGTGCAAAAAAATATGGATTTTTTTGTGAAATAATAAGTACTAAAAACAGAAAAAAATTTTTTTTTTTTTCTGTTTTTAGGGTTTGCGGAATTCTAAAATGGGTAAGGACCCTATTACTAAGACTGATTGTCCGTCTGTCTATCACGTACTGCTCGTTCGCTCTAACTTTGCCGCTCGGCTCCATACTAAAGTCGAATTGTTAATTAGACGAAGTAAATTGACAGCAACTAATGTCACTTCTTCATACAATGTTGCGTATTTTCTATGACGAAGTGACATTAGCTACTGTCAATTTACTTCGTCTAATTAACAATTCGGGTATACGTCTCTACGCCAGCGGCAAAGTTAGAGCGAACGGGTAGTACTGTATTTTTCACAGATGATATATTTCTGTTGCCGAATAATAAAATCATTAGAAAAAATATATTTAAGAGGGATCCCATAATTAAAACGCGATTTTTCACGTTTTTTTTTTTGGAATCTCTTGGCCGGTTTTATTAGTATTTATAGCGGCAACAGAAATACATCATCTGTGAAAATTTCAGATCTCTAGCTATCACGGTTTATGAGATACAGCATCGTGACGGACAGACTGACAACGAAGTCTTAATAATATGGGTCTCGTTTTTACACTTTTGAGTACGGAACTCTAATAAGAGCAAAATAATGTCTAAAGAGAGAGAGAGAATGTCTATGGTGACCAATTTTCATCAGTACTTGTTTACTATCTTACTATCTTAGTAGTATAACCCTAAAAAAGAGAGAGAATGAAAAACACTACTTATTTGATATCTTAGTAGTATAATTGTCAAACTCACTCAAACTCCGCAATAAGTGTGTGAAAGCCTTATTATATAATATTATTATTAATTATTAATAATAATCTGCCTTGTTATTGTATTAATTTAGGTTAATAATTATTTTTATTATTAATTATATGACAGTGTATATTATATATATATTTTTTGTATTAAAATTGTGTTTTAATTCTTTATCACTAGCGGACTTCACGCGGTTTTACCCGCGTTGTTCCCGTGGGAATACGGGAATAAAATATAGCCCATTACCTTGGGATAGTGTACATTCCCAACCGTGCAAGCATTTTTCGAAATATATGCCCTATGTCAGATACGCAAAATGTCAGAAACGCAAAATGTCAAATACGCAAAAAGTCAGAAATGCAGAATGTCAGATAGGTACGCAAAAAGTCAGATCCTCACACGGTCTTAAAAATGTAGCCCGTGAGTATTCGGTTTTTCCCGTTGGTCAGATCGATGGTTAGATCAGTCTGTCCAGTGGGAACTTTTTGTCCCATTGTCCAGATCAGCTCGGTTTGTCCCGTTGGTCAGATCGATGGTTAGATCAGTCTGTCCAGTGGGAACTTTTTGTCCCATTGTCCAGATCAGCTTGGTTTGTCCCGTTGGTCAGATCGATGGTTAGATCAGTCTGTCCAGTGGGAACTTTTTGTCCCATTGTCCAGATTAGCTCGGTTTGTCCCGTTGGTCAGATCGATGGTTAGATCAGTCTGTCCTTGGGAACTTTTTGTCCCATTGTCCAGATCAGCTCGGTTTGTCCCGTTGGTCAGATCGATGGTTAGATCAGTCTGTCCAGTGGGACCTTTTTGTCCCATTGTCCAGATCAGCTTGGTTTGTCCCGTTGGTCAGATCGATGGTTAGATCAGTCTGTCCAGTGGGAACTTTTTGTCCCATTGTCCAGATTAGCTCTGTTTGTCCCGTTGGTCAGATCGATGGTTAGATCAGTCTGTCCAGTGGGAACTTTTTGTCCCATTGTCCAGATTCGCTCGGTTTGTCCCGTTGGTCAGATCGATGGTTAGATCAGTCTGTCCATTGGGAACTTTTTGTCCCATTGTCCAGATCAGCTTGTGACGTAGGTGTATGAAAGTATCATTGAATACAAAAAGGCAGGTACAAAAAAATCTCCCCTTCCCAACCGACCACCTGAGTTATCCACCTGGTTGGTCAGTTAGGAATAAAAGTTCCTAACCACCCACCTGCGACTGTATAAAATAAATAATGTCCATAATGTCTACTTTGTCATCGATTTTTATAGACATGTGGGTATATTGATAAAGTAGACATTTATAGTCCGTTCATAGTTAAAATTCACCTCTAGCGCTGATGTTAGCTTCCTTGATTTTCGGGTTACCATACTAAGATTTTGTTTATCCCATGTACTCTAACCTTAAAGTCGAAACTTATTTTCTTTTTTGCTGCCGTTTTTCGGGCGCGGAAATTATTTGAGATGTGGAAGGAGTAACTTCGCCCTCCTTGGTGATGGTAATGAGTGTCTTTTTTTAAATATTCATATCAATAAAAATAAAACTTAAGTACAATCGTATAGTAACAGAACCACGTGTTTAGTATTTAAGTTATGTATATTGACAAATAGATATTTACATAAAAAATAATTGTTAGTGCTAACGTTTACATCCTATAATCTCCCCCATATGGCGGCAAAATGTCTTAAGCTGGCACTCATAGGGGGACTTTATTGCAATACCAACTTACAGAAAACGATCTGTCAGAGGTAAATAAACTGTGAACGGACTATACATTAATTTATTTTATACAGTCGCAGGTGGGTGGTTAGTAACTTTTATTCCTAACTGACTAACCAGGTGGATAACTCAGGTGGTCGGTTGGGAACGGGGAAAAAAATTACCAAGAAGGCGGCTAATGCGGGAGCTCCGCTCCGTTCCCGCCTTAGCCTTCTAACCTAATCTATCCAAGTCGTCATCAATAATGGCATTATGCGTTTTTGACATATTGTCTGACATTCAGCGTTCATGTCATTTTGCGTATTTGTCAGTAACAGATTCTGACAATTTGCGAATTTGACTTTTGCGACGAAGTCTGCCGATCTGACAATATGCACATCTGACATTTTGCGTATCTGACTTATGGCGTATAAGCCCATTTTCCAAATCAAGTTCAGTAGTTTCGGAACCTATTCGATGCAAACAATAATATTGTACGGGACAACACTGCGGGTCACAGCGGCGACTGCACATAGAAAACTGTAAATAGAATATTATAGGTCTTATAGCATAGGATACGTTCAATTATTAGGTTTTTATTCCATTTTTTGAATGTTTTTAATAGTATTTTCGATATTTCATTTATAGTAATAGCAATTGTAAATAGTTTTGAATTTCCATAACATATTTGATTTGTATAGAACTAAATGTATGGAAATATTGTTAATAAAGATCATAGTTGCGTAACGGCTCACGTTACGGTAAAGTTCACGACAGGTGCCTATAGAGTAAATGTATGGAAACATTGTCAATAAAGCTCATAGTTGCGTAACGGCTCACGTTACGGTAAAGTTTGCGGGAGGTGCCTTAAAGATTTTGCACTAAATTTGTATAATTTCGCATTTTTGATAGGCTATTATGTAGGAGCTGTGATTGGACGTAATTAATAGCGAATCACAGCTTAGGCCAAAAATGTATAAATACAGACGTCACTTTTGTAGTTGTACCGACATTCAGTCGACAGTTCAGCACCACAGGAACAAGAAGAAGAAAAGGAAACCAGGAAAACAGGAAGAATACTAGGAAGAAAAGGATAGCCAGAAAGAAAAGGATAGCCAGGAAGAAAAGGATAGCCAGGAAGAATAGGATAGGAATAGGAACAGTATTGTTTTATACCAGTATTAGTAATAAACCTCCGACCTAGTGACCGGTAAGAACTTTCACAGTGACTTTTATTTGTGTTTGTGTTTGTGTTTTGTGCCGCTAACCCGGCAACCTGTGTAACCCGCACCTGGTGTGGTCCACCACCAACCCCAGTCAAGGAAAGTGTGGATCTGGGTCACACGCTTTCACCAGTACAGTGGGGCGTGCCTAGCTACCTAGTTGGTTAGGTGCCGTCGCCCAGCGGAATAAAGTCGCCACGCTGTACAAATATGCTTGTATGAGTGGGGGTCACAGTTCAAAGCGGGTTTTATTGATTCGGAGTTATATGGTTCGGTTTCTAGCAGGGTTCGCCGACATATATCACGATAAATATCAATTGATTTTTAAGATCTATTTATTAATGTATCACCTATGTTTACAAATATAAAAAAAAAAAATACCTTGATTTTTTTTTTATACCACTACGGTGGCAGACAAGCATACGGCCCACCAGAAGGACCGGTGATCACCGCAGCCTATGAACGTTTGCAACACCAGAGGTGCCACACTCGCGCGGCCGACTGGGACGGACTGCATAGAACTCTCGCAGTCCGTCCCAGTCTGCTGACTTGTAGTGCCACACATGTCGCCACTCCTTGGGCCGAGGTGGTTCAGGCCTTGCGAGAGGCACATGCGTCCGAACGACACAGTGGTCCGACGATCCTAGCGGAGCATCCACTGAAACGTTGTATCCGTCCGGACGCGTTGTCAGCAGGAGGTCCAGCAATGCACTATGCTCGTTCTCCTTGTCTGGTATCCTTGTATGGGATTTAACCAGCTGGGAGAACCCATAGGTCAAGGCAAATTCGTGAGCAGCTTTTCCCGCAAAGTCGGTGATCCGGGAGCCCAACCAGTCAACATGATGACCGTTGAAATCTCCCGAAATCACTATCTCAGCGGAGGGACACTGCTCTATCACCCTGTCAGTCGATTGCTGCAGGTGGTCATAAAGGCGAACTGTGTCCGTATTACCGCTGTGAGACCTATACACGCACGCGTAGATCCGAGTGTGGCCCCCGTGATCCACGCGCGCCCATAACGTAGACAGGTCCCTGTCTTCGAGGCTTGTAAGACGGCGACAGCAGACATCATCCCGGACGTACATACACACCCCGGCTTTCCGCCTGAAGTTGTACTCCAGCTTGTAGCCAGGGTACATTAAGTCAGATGTGTCTTTAGGGCATGAGATCTGCGTCTCCGTCAAGAAAAAAAGGGTCGGCTTCGCAGTTTCAAGATGGTGGTGGACTACGTTGATGTTCGCGCGCATGCCTCTGATGTTGCAAAAGTCCACTTGAAGTGTGGACGCCGATGCCGCTGTGGATACCTTTTAATTTTATTTTTTTGCAGCCATGGTTGTTTTTTTTTAAAAAGGGGAATTAAGAAGGTTGAGGGGGCGCCTGTGTGCCGTTGGCGCAGGAGACTAAGCGAGGCTCCAACTCACCAAAGGCAGACAAAGGTAATGCGGAAGATTGGCACGGCGTACGGAAGGGCCCCCGGTCCCCCCCCCCCCCCCCAATGCAGTGGGCGCGTCCACTCCGGTATCCTCCTCCGGCACGACCACAGCACCAGGGACTTTACACAGGCTGCTGGTTCAGCCTCCTGGGGCGGAGATTAAGTAATCCCCAGGTTCGGGTCCCGTACAGCCTGCGGGCGGTCAGCGGTCAACCGTTTCACCGGGTCTCCCTGACCGCCGTACCAATACTCCGCGCCTCTATCCGCCAATGGAGCCAGATAAGCCTCTGGTCTCACCGTCAACGGCACAAAGTCGCCCCAATGAGCTCTGGATCCCTGCTAACCGACGGAGAACATAACCCAACAGGAGTCAGGTTACTATTACCGCGGTCTTCTGCAGGGCGGAGGTACTGCCCCAGGCGGGCTGCTCAACGATCGGAGTACCGTTATGCCCTTCCTCCTAATGTGGATATATAAAATTGATATATATCAAATATCAATAGATTTATTCCTGTGTTCTGAACTAAAAAAAAATTGGAGATTAATGTTTACTCGGGCAACACGTTGCGAAAAAGTACAATTCAGAATTATTTTAGATGTTGGGGAAATCTCTTTTGACATACCAGTATGGTCAGCTTTTAACTGAAATTGAAACCTTAACGTTACTAAAATAAGGCTCATTTTACAAGGTTACAAGGATAGAAATCATCGGATTTATATCCTTGTAAAATATATAAAAAAAATCAAAAACATCGGATTTTTGATATGTCAAAAACATCGGATTTTTGATATTTATTATAAAAATCGGATTTTTTCGAACCCTGGTTTCTAGAAATTCGGCATTCTGATAGTAGATCAAAGCACTCGCCGGCCGCTCGTGCACAGGGGTCACAGTTCTAACTTAACCAAACCTAATTGAATCATCTTTTACTCTCATTTGTATAATTAAAAACATCAGTTATCATCAATGGGGACAACGGGAAGGAAATTTTTTTAACTTCCTGTTGTCCCCATGATGGGGATAGCGAAAATGGGGACAACAGGAATAGACGCTAATGCGTCAACGCCTAGAGTCAACTTGCGCCTAGGTCAGGGGTCGGCAACCTTTTGAGTTGGAAGAGCCAAAACTGCCGATTTTAAAATTACAACATTTTTCAAGAGCCACAAAATCTTTCTCGGTCATACGAACACCCCCCCCCCCCCTTCCCCATAGCCCGCGGAGAGAGAGAGAGAGACTGCGGACCAAGTGTGTCGCGAGCTCTGGGATCATCATTTTCCAAGGGCGTACCCAGAACTTACGGCCATGGGTAACGGTAGCGCACCATGTGGATTTCGAGGATTTCCAAACGTAAAAAAACAGGGTGATTAACTATGTGGAATGCTCCAAAATTGGCATACCCACTAAAACCATGGGGTGTTCCTTCTTGTCGCTATTGTTGAGTTACAGAAAAAGGCAAGCGTACAAGTTCTGCAGTCCAACATGCGTTGCCGGACCCTGTGGAGTCTAAAAAAAGTTACCTACCGAAACTTCACCGCTGCGACCCCAGAGCATGAGGAGCGCGTCTTAGTCAGTCGTGCGACTGACTAAGACTGCTGGCATAAAACTCCCGTCGTCGACCACACGTGCGAGGTTGGCGAGCTGAAAGTGTGAGTCCACCTCACTCTCACACCTGCAGCGCTTCTCTCATTGCCATCGACGTCGAAACGACGCGACGGCGAACCAATTAGGTATCTTCGCTGTCTAACATACCGTCACCACCTAAAGAGCGGTTGAGATGGCAGAGTTTTATGCCAAATTTGTTTGAAAAAAGACGAAGAAACATTGATACGAAGAAGAAGAAGAAGATTAGACAGCGACGCGACCGAGCTAATTTGGGCTTCTAGATCGACGCGCTCGCCACTCCACTCCCAAAACACACACAAAAGGCGAGCGTGTGCAGTGCTGTATCCACGGCGCCGTCCTCGCAGTGTCGGTACGTTGCCTCAGGCTCAATGCCTACCACTTCGTGCAGGTGCATTCACCAAAACATCCGTGCCCTGTAAGGAGCTGTGTGTCAGTGCGCCATGCCGCTTGTCTACTCAGTACCTCAGAATAGATCAGATGGCCGAGACGAGCTCAATGCTTACCGCGGGGTTCTAGCCTGGTGCACCATTTATGGATGAGATCATCGCGCGCCCTAATACACCAGTTCTAGATCTCTTCCGAAGATGGTTGGTTGCCATTTTGACGCACCAAAGCATTCGACCGGTAGATATCTGCCAGAACTGCTTATCTAGGTCCCACGACAGACTTTCAGTAATTCGACACGCACGCCGCTTCCTATGATACGGTGCAATACGCTGGAGCCATTCTCTGGCCCTTGGCCCGCTGCGGACATCGCAACAGTATACTATTCGAAAGAAAGTGGTGCTCCAACTGGTCCGCCCAAACTGGTGCTCCATATAACGCTTTCGAGCGCAGATAAACCTCCTATAGGCGATAGGCGTGGTTGCTTGTTTATCTGCTAGTAATATACATTAGGCTTTTGTAGTGTGTATAAAAATAAATGTTATGATAATTGTGGGTGGAACTAAAGAGCCGCAGCTTCAGTTGCAAAGAGCCGCATGTGGCTCGCGAGCCGCGCCTTGCCGACCCCTGGCCTAGGTCGGCAGCGCGAGTGTAGCGCATCTGGTGTTGCAAACGTTCATAGGCTACTTTACCCACCAACACGTAGACCGTAAGCTTGTCTGCCATCTTAGTAGTATAAAAAAGCAATTTGACGCGTGACGCTCAGTGTTCACTGCAGTAAAATAGTTTCAATATGGCCTGTCTCCGGTTGGGTGACCAGTGTGACCACTTTGTGACGTTTCATGATTCCGTGCTTCGGAAGACACTTTAAGCGTGAATCTGTAAGCTGTAATCCTGTAACTGTAAGGATTACAGCTTGACCTTTAAGCCATAATCCTCACCAACCTATAGCTATAACGCCGAAACTATAATGCGACATTTTTTTTTACATGTACGACTATTTCATGACTATTTTTTAGCGTTGTCAAAATTTGATTTCATTGAGATTTCAAATATGAGGATTACAGCTTGAAATAAGCACACTTTTAAGCCGATGGACCCGGTCAACCATGGTAATCGTTAAGCCAAGTTAAGGCCACCGAATAATAATTAATAGTATAGTATTGTTGAAGACCTTATATGTGGCTTGAAAACTTTCAAATGGATCTCAACCTCAACCTGTGCGCCTGTTCATTTTAACATGGCAATACGCTTACCACCAACTATTGCATGGCGATTATTCCCAGATCTTCACTTTCCCAATTTTTCACATTTCCAGATCTTCACATTACCTACATAGTTTCGTAGTCGCAGCATCGAAATTGATATTGGTATTAATGGTTATAAAAAAAAATAACCACGAAGACTAATGCGGGAGCGAAGCGGAGCGGAGCCTAGCCTTCTAACCTAACCCATCCAAGTCGGGCGCGTAGTATTCGAATTGAGAGAGTAGACATCTGGGAATGTGAAGATCTGGGAATACATGGGAATATTCCCAGATCTGGACTTAATAAGTTTAAATTTGGGCGTATAGTATGCTTTATGACATTTAGACGTAACGCGAGTTAGGCACACTACGAGTTAGTCTTACCGAGCGCAAAGGGATGGACCGACGAACTAGAAAAGGTCGCATGCTAGGACTGAATGTTGAACAAAACAAAATCGTTCAAGTGATAATCACGCACCAAACAAGAAAGCCGTGAGATCGTTCTCACCAGATTGCCCCTCTCTAACACGTTTATTGTGAAAGTGAAAGTTCAATCCGATTGACGTTGTCATTTTTGTTTTATTTCAAACTATGAACAGATGATCCACGTGACCTAGTGACGTAGTTTAATGCGACAGAGTCATAGACTACAGACAAAGTCTCGCTATAAGCCCCTCTGCACTCTATTTTATAGAGGGGCTAAAAGCGGCAAAAAAAATCACGTCTGTTTTGGGAGCCCATCTTAATATTTTTTTCTGTATAGTATTTGTTGTTAAAGCGGCAACAGAAATACTTCATCTGTGAAAATTTCAGCTCTCACTAGCTATCACGGTCGTGAGATAAGTACAGGCTGATGACAGACAGACATACGAACTGCGTAGTCTTAATAATAGGGTCCCGTTTTTATTCTTTGGACACGGAACCCCAAAAAAATGGACCTTTAGACCAACGCGGTAGTCGAATGAGATGCAGTCAGAGCGTTTCAAAAGATCGATCCTCTGTCGAACTATAAAAACCTGGAACTCGCTGCCCGCACACATGTTTCCCTCATCTTACAATCCCGGGTTCTTCAAGAGGAGCGTGAAGAGGCACATCACAGGGTGACAACTTGAGGACCACTGTCAGAAGTGGCCCCCAATCGCTAGATGCGCCACGGCTTTCCATCAGGCTGGTGGCGACGTCAATTTGGCGAGATGAGTATAAGAAAAAAAAAGTAATCTTTTAGTTCTTAACCAGCCAATAAGGCATCAACATCTTTCACAATTATTTTCTTTAGCGTTCGAATAAGTTTATTTGTTTTTTTAAGTGAGGAACATCCTGCATGGATGCTATGCCGGACTCCTATCGACTAAAAACCACACGTATCCTACCTAACAGCCTACGGTTGGGAGCCCCGGGTAAGCCCTTTGGAAGGCACAATAAAATAAAATAAAATTTATTCCCGTTGAAATTTAAAAAAAAAATTTAGGTTTGTCAAATTTCTTGTGACTCTACGGACTTGGGGTTTGGGAATGCCACAGACTGAGAAGAACACCCCAAGAAATTCATTGTATCTAATACAGTTTTTTTAACATGTAGAAAGGAGCAATTCGTGTCACTGCCAGGCAGCCTTATCTTCTAGAAAGTCTTTAATGCAATATTAAGCTTTCTGGCACAATTTAAATTTTCATAAAGGTATGTACTGTACACAGTAAGGATGTTGTTATCCTTACAACTTTTCTCTTAATGACTCCCGAAACCCCATACCATAGATAGTCCGGACAGCCCATTTCTGCAACACAAAGATACATTCGATGTCAGCAGCGTTACCCCATAACAGCATGCCATAGGTCATAGGATACCCCAGGACTAAGTTTCTGGGTAGATATAAATGGTATAATTACTTACATTATGAAAATTTAATCTGTAAGACGGATAGACGAGTGTTCCAAGTTTCACAGCATCTAAAATCAGCTTCGTCTAAAATCTCGACCTTGTACAAAACTCGTATTTCTAATCACCATTCATTCCCACTCAAATTCATGGTCATTACAATATTGTAATGTTACAATATTGTAATGAGTGTGGACGACATTTTCCTTCCTGTATTATCTAAATTTTGTTGATAGACGGATGTATTGATAACGCCATTTTTAGAAGTCAAAAATAACATTCAATTCAGTACATTGACCTGTTGCTAGCAGTCTCGTTAGCACACTTTACCAAAATGTATGCAATTTTTAAGGCATTTTTAAATTTCCGCAATCAAAGGGTGAAATCGGGACCAGACGGTGTCGGAAAGGACAAACTGACAGATTGTCTGTCACCCGACTGTGTCTCATGAAGAGTGATAGCTAAACTTGTTATTTTTATACTCATAGAATTTGAGTGTCATTCGAAATAAGTACCTACTTTTAACTTTCATGCACCGACGTTTCAAATACGTTGCAGCGCCTGTGGTCGAGGTTGGGCTGACTGCAACCCATCCAATCGCGACTACGGGCGCTGCAACGTGTCCGAATCGTCGGTGCATGTACCTAGCAAAAAGTATTTCGCGCGAAGTCCCGAATTTCTACATAATATAGAAGATAGCTACTTTTGAAACTTTCGCAGATGACGACAAACGTGATTCTTTTGCCGTTTTAGTACGGAACCGAACTCGACTTACGCTTGGCGGTATGTTTTTATAAAATCAAATAGCTCGCTAAAATGGCAACACTTACCTAATTTTGTATTGCAAAAAGTTAGGGTCACCATAAATATTGTTTTTGTGGAATTGTCCTAAATAAAATGTAGGCGGTAGTGGACTCAGATTTTATGACAAATAGAGCTAATTGTACCTATCCATACTGGAGCCTATCTATACTATGTATTAGGATTGTAGACAGTAAAAAAAAAACATATATTATAATCAATATTGTTATATTGCAAAAAATATTCTGTCATCCATGCTTTCTTCGAGTTTTATACAATTTTATACAGGAACAAAATCTATATAAACTCTTATTATACAATTATTATATTAATCAGTTCTTTCGTTAAAATTCGTACAACCCTATACAGTAACAATTTGACATAAAAACATATAATTATTTATAAAACTACATCCATTTAGTTATCATTCTCAATAAATTACTGACATTCATCATTTCTTACTTTAAAGGAATTTTATATTTTTAATAGTATCTAGTACCATTTCACGAGTACCAAAAATATTTAACACAACAGAACCAACAAAACCGTATAAAATAAGTTAAAATCTATACTTACAATAAAATAAACTCAGTTCTATTTATAATTATTATACAAAATATAATTTATAACATTAACATTCAAAAATAAGATTTTGCGTAATTATCATGATTTAAAAAGTAATAGTGACATGAAAAAAATAATTTCTATCTTTTATGTCACGCTATTTACGATTTTTACATGAAGAGCTTCTTACAATATTGTTTAAAAATATATTTGCGAGTCTTATTATACTTAGCTAACATCGAAATAAGCTCAATAAGCTACCTTTACGAATACTTATTATAAAATATTATACAAAATATCATTTATAATAAATCGTATTTCAACAAAATAAACCAATCTGCCCATGATTGTTCGAGCAATCTATATGGAAAGATTATTAAATCGTATCATATCCGAAAATAGTGTTTTAGAGGCCCACTTCCACGTCCTATGAACATATTGTACTTATTTAATTAATATTAAAATCTACTGTTACAAAAATTGATCGAGTATTAAATCAAAGGCTGTCTATCTGTTCACGGGGAATATTTTTATTTACATACGAATGCCACACATTTACAGCCAACAAAAAAAATCTATTCCATTCTGTTATATATTAAATGTAAAACATATATTTATACATATAATATAAAATATAATAGAGATTTCTATTTATTTATATACTAGAATAGAATAGATGTCTCGTGATTTTGGCAGGCATTCAAGCGAACGTCATTCGAACACTGACAATTCGAGACAAATTTTTTAACAATAACAATTAATATAGACATAGTACTATTACTCCTGTTTACCCTTCTAATTAGGAAAATGCTTGAGTTAGGACAAAATTCGTCTACGATTAAGATAAGGATCTCTATTGAAATGAATATTCTTTTGCCATAATTTCCTTACATTATTAGGTGTGAGCTTTTATGTGGTTAGGTCTTTTTACAAACGTCTTGGTAATTTATAAGTGAGTAGTTCCTAAGACACAACACGTGTAGATACAACTCCTGGCAGAGCATGTGTATGCAAGATCACGTTTACATCTAGCCGCAATTATCGTCAGAAGTCGTGCAAAACGAAATCTAAATGGCATTTTTTCTTTACAAAAGGAAATTAAAAGTTACAATTGCTGTAATTAAATTACGAAACTATGGAACCAATTTTTTTGTTGTTTGACTAATGCGATAGCTTTCATTGCGAAGATATTTCAAAAAATTAGTAATTGTAGATAACTTTTGAATAATGTCAAATTATTTTAATAAAATCTACATTCACTTCAACTGTTACTATTGACACGTAAACATAAATGTGACATAAAATACACATCCGATGACATTATATCTAAGTTTATTTTATGAACTTGAGTGATATGAGACTATTGACAAATAATATAACTTTTCAAATTGTTCCAAGCTTGACATAATATCTTTTAGGGCACAGCCCAATAGTCCGATCAACAGACTTATCAAAGTCAAATGCAAGGAAAATTCCCTCTTAAAATAAGTCTAAATGACATTGATAATGCTCATTTTAAAATTGATTACCATTCATTCTTTACTAATTTGGTACCTAAACTCTTTAGGACCCCGTCTAGCTTGAATCTAGATGTAAACTACTAACTACATTTTATAACATTATAGGATGAAAGAGTTGGCATATCGAGCCCCACATCGAGCACAGTTTAGCTTAAAGTTATGACTAGACTAATAAGACATTCATAAAATGACCTAAGATTCTCAAATGCTGCACACAAATTTCACTACGCATTTTAAAATACGCAAAAAACCTTTTTCAAGTACCTGCCAATAAAGGCATTGTGGCTTAAGAACATAATTATATTATCTTATCCAAAAAGTGTGAAGAACGACTTTTTTTAAGGAACACAGCACATAACTCATAACCTAGTAAGGATACCTAAAAATATTCTGTGAATCCTGCAGAATATATTTTTCAGATTTATTTATCAAAGTTTATTGCATTAATATAACATAATTACTCTGCCACAGCATAATTATTCTGTTGTTTATTAAATAATAGTTGGCAGCAATAGCGTAATCTACCCGACTAATGAACTTCTTGCTGATAGGACTTTTGACATTAAACAATAATTACATTTTATCTCACGTAAATTCAAGATGGCCGGAGGCGATATAGACAAAACATCATTATTGCTTTATGTTTTGTAAACATCTTCGCAGAATATATTGAAATTATTATTACCACTCTACTCTCGTAGGTTATCTGCGGGCTTTATTTTTTTTTTTAAATTTACGATTTTTTGTATCCATATGTTTTGTTACTATGGTTACAAAAAATGATTTTTGACAAGTTGTAAGTGCCACGTATTTACAATTTCTGCACCTCAACCTACTGAATTTACAATTAAAATATTCAGTAACTTAACTGTCATGAAAGCTAATTCATTCAAGAGTTGTAACTAATGGAAAAAATCGTGTAAAAATATATTCATTTGCAAACAACTGTATTTTTTGTAAATAAAGCACTAATCAACGTGCTTATAAATTTATTATTTCTAGACAAACTGGAAAAATACAATTAAAATCTATGAGAAAAAAAAACAAAATTATAAGTTTTAGAATTTGACATTTCGTCTGATAAACAGATTAAAATACATAAAAAAATTATAATGTGTGGTAAGCGTCTATGATTACCGCATTCTACTTCATATTGCAACTTAAACATATATTAATATATTTGCATATATTAAATAGCCTTTATTGCATACTAATTAATATTCTTATAACTTCGTATTTTTTTAATTTTAACTTATTTCCAGTCTATCTTGTTTTAAAAATACATAAAGAGAGTGTGACCCTATCGCTTCGAGGTCAATAACCTGCCAATCGTACGATACGCCATTTGATTCTATAATTAATTGTTTATGTTCATCACATACCTTTCATTTACAAATTTGTGTTACAATATCCAGTTCGTAACACAGGTTGGAATCATCTTATCACTTCATCCACATATGGCACATCACTAGCCGTAGAGCTTTCATAAAGCCACCATATTATATCACCAATATGGGACATTCCCATCACCGGTCGACCTCGTCGTCCATGAGTTCCCATATTTGATTCGCGCGCATGAAATCGCTGGCGAACTTCGCACTGAAGCTTTTTCTATCGTGTAGTTTAAACCCTTGTTGTTATCCCAGTATTCGTTGCCTTTGCACTTGAAATAGACGCAAAAATCTAGCCGCCTTGAATGTATTGGCAATTGCAGTCGGAATGCAAAAGTGTCGTACAATGAAACTCCATTCGCATTCAAAGGTCCCGACTCCACGAATGCACACGACGTGTCTTCACTCGTCGTCCAGCCGTCGAAAGACACTCTCACACCGACTTCTTTGGAAAAGTCAAGGTTTTTCACTTTCACAGTACCGTCTACCGCACACTCATTTTGTTTCAGAATCACATTTTCTAAAGTAACACAATCCTCAGTTATCCTTCGCCGAAATTCGAGATAGTCCGACGCCGGCTGTACGAATCTCGCCTCCCATAGGTCCACTACAGGTTTCGGAGGAGGTTTGCGTTCTGGTGGGGGGCTGGAGATGATCTTCAGAGCCCAGTACGGAGGCACGTGTGACGGTTCTGTCATAAACTTCACTTGTTCCAATGCAAATCCTCTATCGTCGGCAAACACGACACGCTTCTGTTTCTTCTCCGTTGATAATCTGATGCATGATCTGGGAGCCGACTTCAGCGTCAGCTGCACCGGTTTGAGAGGCACTAGACATGGTGCCGAAAATCCTCTCGTTGCCAGTTTCGTTGGCCTTCGTGGAGTAGGCAAAGTGTAGTCTGTCAGGAAACCGGCGGGCGGACTGTGCCCGTAAAAGTGTTCCGATGCCAACATATCGATTGCCGCGCACATTCTGCAACAAAACGACACAACGTGTTAACTCGGCAACGGATCGTCACATACTGAAAAGTATTTATCACTCGCCAGGGGATTTTATATGTGCACGCGCCGGCCACGCGGCCATTGATATACGTAAAGAATAGGATGACAACGCCGTTGTTTATTTACGGATATTACCTATATTTTAGCCAGGTCAGGAAACTTTGAGTCTAGCCAGTCAGGTGGATAATGTCTCATGTAATTTATAATACCTATGTAATAGCGGGTTATTCTTATGACTATGCGTATTTTCGCAGTAGGATATTATGAGTTGCTCATGTGTTTTGATGGGAAAATATTCATTGTGTATGATTCAAGAATTATGGCTTAAAGATATTATTAAAATTAGTATATTTGAAAATAGAGTAGTGAAAGTATCAACTGTTACTTTTCATCTTCCTACAACTAATGTAGTGGAAAAGTACATTTCTGAAGTTAACCGTAATTCCTAAAAAGTCTATTATCTAAAATACTTATGTAGGTACATTCACGACAAAGTTCTCTAATAGCTATCGCAAATATATACTTATTATCAATACTCAATACATTGGTGTCAATTTGAACCTTTTTGAATTATGCAAATACAAACGCTCTATTTGTATTCCACCATACTGAAACTCAATTTGACTTGAAGTGTGAATTAATGACATAAGTTTAAATTAAGATTCAAATTGAATACGAGAAGTAAGTCTATATGGCATAAAAGTATGACCAGCAATTGCAATATTTTTGCAAATACTCAGTATTTATATAAAATGCTGTCTTTCTGTCAAAAATTTGTAAGAGGCTTTAAATAGACATACAAAATCAACTTGCTGAGTTTAGAAAAATTCGAATATCAAAAAATACATGTGTGATGAAAACTTAAAACGTGAAGTTCTTCAATTTAGTAAAACTGCTCACGATCCGACTCAATAATAAAAATAAGAACAACAAGATCGATATTCTTCTGTCTTTGATGAATTATACTTTGCAAATTCGTCCTTTTCATATCTAATAAATTATAAGGAAAATTTATTTTACTGCTCATAATTTAATATAACGTCAACAATGGTATGTATGTATGAGTGACTCACTCAACGAAAATAAATTCTTAGTTTTATGTTGACTTTATACATACTATAAACTAAAATATACATGATTATATACTAAAGACAATGGGTCTTAAATCTCACACAGGTTAAAGACTTCAAATTCTATAGTCATGTAAAATAACTTGGTCTTTTAAATTCAACATTACCTTTAATTGTTATTTTTTTAAAGTTTGAATCAAGTTTTATATAATACTAGATTATTCTGTACTTTTATTAATATTAACTTGTATAAGTTATCGGATAAATTATAGTGCAATGTATTATGTCTGGCCTACCTTCTAGATAATTTTTACATACAACAACGAAAGTTCCTAAGAAAAGTATAACATGTGGATAATGTTATACTTTTCTTAGGAACTTTCGTTGATGTGGATAATGTTTACCGTCATTAAATTGATTCTCAAAATGTAAAACTTAAAGCATACTATAATGAAGAAAATTATCGTATCACTTGGCCGTTGAACTTGACATGATGGCCTTAACAATTTATCGGTTGTATTTCGAAGCGACACTATAATGTTGCCCTTGGCCTACATACATAAGTAGACGCTTCCTATCCGCTACAGTGTGTGAAGGATAATGTAATGATAGTATAATTTATATTTCTCACAGTTTATCTCAAAAAATCAAATCATCCTATCACAGCCCACTGGGTGGACGTGGGCTCTCACTATAATCTTTCAGAAGAAAAGTTTAAGATAGTTGGTTGCAATTATGTCAATCAATTATAAAAAGCTAATGAGTATACCCGACTAATATTATATATGCAAAAGTAACTCTGTCTGTCTGTCTGTTAAGTTGTCACTCCTTAACCGCTGAACCGGTTTTGATGAAATTTGTACAGAGATAGTTTGACTCCAAGGGAAGAACATAGGCTTTAACTGACTGCGCAAGAGTAAGGCAATGATTTTACGCGATTACAAATTCTACGCGGACGAAGGTGCGGAGAACAGTTAGTTATCTATAAGGATGATTTTTTTACGCTCTGCTGAAAACACCCAGGATATTTAATCCCAGTTGTACTCAATTTTTTTTTGTACATCAACAGACTGAAATGTTGTGCTAACGATCACTGCAGTAAGCAAATTTCGGGTTCTCGGATGGGTGCCCACTTTGTGACTTTTCTTTTCCGAACGTTGTGGAAGGCACATTAAGCCGTAAGCCCCGGTTGTCACTAACGTGGCAGTCCTTAAGCCAAATTTTGTGGGAGAAAAAAAACCATATGGTGAAATGTGGGCGTATAATATGCCCATCACTTCTGGAATAAAGGCGTGATTGTAGACATATTATGGCGTTTTGACAAAACTGTGTGTCTGTACGTCCCACAGTTTTATTTTTATACGACTAATTGTGGACAAACATACGGCCTACCAGAAGGACTGGTGATCACCCGCTGAGTTTTTTGCCAGTTTTTCTCAGGTGGGTTGCGTTGTGGACTGATGGTACTTTTTGATTTATATTTAAGTGACGTTTTACAAGTGCATCTGTATTTGCCTAAGTGAAATAAATATTTGCCAGACGACATTCAGGACTGTCCACATCACTTTTCGGCCGTGGTCACCCCAATCGGCGATCACTTCGCCACAGCGCACAGACGCGTGATAGCACACGCGTCGGATGCTAATATTTACGTGCCATGGGGAGTGGGGGGGGAGCTTAACCGATATAACTACCTGCTTGACACTTTGTGGTACTCTGATAAATATTATACCTACAGGTTTTGGAGCGAAAGATTTATATAACTGTGTCAATAATCTACAAAATTATTAGGTATGGTCTATTTTTTTATTACCACTAGGGTGGCAGACAAGCATACGGCCCAAACGTTCCTAGGTACAGTACCCGGGAAACAACTTGAGCATCGCCTGAGGTGGTGTGAGAAAGTTTGCGCATGTACAATTACGTGCTAAAATATTGTGTCATTGAAAAACGCTATTTTTTATTATTATTGGCATTTTATTGTGTTAGCTAATGTCTTTTTAGTTGGTGGTACAGAGAGAAAAGAGATCACGAAGTTGCTCATTGTTGCTCAAGAAGTTTGCCGGTTACTGTACATAGGTTTGCAACACCAGAGGCGCTGCACCCGCGCTACCGATCTTGCAAGAACCTTCTAAGATTTTTAGTTTAAATCATGAATTAGTTAGCAAAGCTTTAACAATAATCTTTTTCTCCCAAATCAATGTCACAAAATGGTCAGGTTAATAAATAAACTTAAAATAAAATAAAAATAAAATAAAGAGGTGTAAACTGCAAAGAGGGTTTCCTCCTAAAAAGTTCCTAAAAGGTTCCGTACCCAAAGGGTAAAAATGGTACCCTATTCATGAGACTTGGTCGTCCATCTGTCTGTCTGTCCGTCACGAGGTTGTATCTCAGGAACCGTGATAGCTAAAGAGATGATATTTTCACAGATGATGTATTTCTGTTGCCGCTATAAAAATATATACTAAAATCAGATGAATATTTAAGAGGGGCTTTTTTATAAAACAACCGTGATTTTTTGTCGTTTTTTGGTACGGAGCCCTGCGAGTCGGCCTCGCGCACGTGCGAGGCCGACTCGCACTTGACCGGTTTTATTTTTCTTGGAAAACTTTCTGTGGCTAACCCATACGAAGATATGAAATAAAAACCCAGTATGCAACGACTACAGGAAAAATATCTCCTCACGCATTAATTCTATGTCCTCACTAGGGAATGCAATCCCGCAACGCAATTGAAATCCCGGTATTTGCGGGACTGAGAGATCTCAGTCCCGCGGGATCCCGGTATTTGCGGGATCCCGCATATTTCTGAAAGTCATTGAGAAAAGTATAGAATTCTGTATCATACATGCATCTAAAACTGAAAAATAGTCACGCCTTAATCGCCGAAGGGGTAGGCAGAGGCATATTATATACCCACATTTCACCTTTCAAGATCAGTTTCGTCCCTTACCACGTAATATGTGGTGAGCCGTATTGCAGTCTTGGAATGAATAGGTGCAGGTTGCGATTGCTTGCTGTTGAAATTTTTCAAGCCGGGCTTTCAACCCATTTTACCGGCAAACGGGACCTACGGCTTAACGTGCCTTTCGAAGCACGGCAACGCTCAAATAAATGTCACGAAGTGGTCACCAATCTAAGGACCGGCCATAGTAAATGTAACTTACTGCAGTGATCTTTTACAGAACACTGAGTACGCGGGCCACAAGGAAGAATTAATTATTGAATATTACTTATGTATTGAGATTATTAAACGGATATACATATAAGTAATAAAATACAGACTGCAAATTATTAGAAGTAGATAAAATGGGTAGTTCTGGCATTACTTTAAAACTGCGCATAAAACATAGCATGTCAAAATTCTTGTCTGCCAAACGACTCCTAACTTTACATGTCAGATAGCCAGCAAGCAATGTACGAGATAATTGAATACTTTTCTAACTGTTTATAGTACATACATGAAAAGTGAAATCTCCCTGATTAAATCACTAAAAACAAATAAGTACGTTATTAGGTTATATTTTACGTCACAATTACAAAAAACTTAATCATACCGAATCAGTTTGCGCGCTTCCGCTTACGGAACAACACATGGCGTTTACCTTTGCACAGTCCCGCTAATCCCGCGGGATCCCGCACGATTTACGTGCGGGACTGGTCCCGCAAAAATGATGCGGGATCCCGGTATTTCGGGATCCCGGTATCCCGGTATTGCATTCCCTAGTCCTCACGTATGACTAAAACCAAAATTATATTACATCATCATGCACAATTTCACAGCGTCCTTGAGAAGTTCGCCATTGCAAGTTGTTTGTGTATGAAACCTGCTAATAGGGTTCCGCAACCAAAGGGAAAAAACGAGATCTAATTACTGAGGCTTCGATGTCAGTCTGTCTGTTGTCAGGCTGTATGTCAAGAACCGTGATAGCTAAACAGTTGAAAGTCACGAATGATTAGGTAAGTATCTATCTATGTTGCCGATATAACAAAGAATAGTAACAAGAAATTAATTATTAAGAAAACAAAAAACCCGACTGCAAAGTAAAAATACAACTGAAAAGTTTAAAACGTTTTGTGCATAAAATTGCTTAATATTTAGCATGTGGGAAAAATAAATACCTACGCAAAATGAATGTTATTACTACTGCATATATTTCTTATTTCGAAATTTCGAAATGTCGAATCGGACTAAAAGACTCAGAAGTCCGATGATTTATAATCATCTGCATCATCGGACTACTGAGCCCGAAAAGTCTCAATAGTTCGATCATCGGACTATTTAATCGGACTACTGATACTAGGCCAAAAAAACCCCCGGCATTTTAATTTTCTAGTATTTTTTTTTATACCTGGTGTCACTCAGACAATCACTACGAAATAAATGACATCTCGCACGGCAAAATCCGTCAAGCCGTTCAGGCTGTAGGGCCGCGTAGGGCGTGACAAAGATACGGACATACATACAAACATTACATAGTCTCGAAAAACATTACCCTTCTTTCTTCGGCAGTCGGGTAAAAACTTAATTCCACTGGACTTTCCATACCACAAATGTAATTTTATTGCCATTTTTTGGTATGGAAAAAAAAAATCGCCATTATTTTGCGCGAGTGCGCCTCCAGCTTGGCTCAATTTTGCCTGCCTCGGTGGTACAGCGGTAACTGATCGTTAACGTGTATTACGTATTTTTGGGAACTAAGTTAACATTGTCTTACAGAATTAGAACCGTTTGGTGCGTGGTCACCGTAGCGCCTATGGGCGTTTGCGACACAAAGGTGTTCACTAACTGTTAGTGTAACAGTGTTAGATCCTGGAACAATTGGGACATTTAACGCCACGCCTCAAATCACTATGACAGTTGACTAAGGAGTTAGGTACGTAATTTACGAGTGTAGATCTATTTATGAGATTGCGAGCATGTTTGTCAGGCTATTCCGTACGGTACACTGAGACTAGTCGAAGCTCTGCCCAAATTATTGTGCGTGTGATACGGAGAATAAAGTAATTAGCTGATTCCTGAGGGTTTTCATTGTCCTTCTGTTACAGACATCTTTCCGAAGACTTACTCGGAGCCCCCGGCCACAGGCAGTGGTAGAACATCGTGTGGTTTTAACCGGCATAGCATCCATAAGGATCATCACACGTGAAAAAAAGTGCGCGGTGTTACACTCGCACTGGCAACGAAATAGGAATTCGTGATAATTCTAATGCATATTAGCCAGCAAAAGCGTTAATAATACCACTTATGTAGCAGACTAGCTAACGATAGCATTACCTGCACGAACGGTAACCACTTTTTTTTTTCTTTTACGTATTTCACGCCTAGAAAGTGATTTTGATATAAGTAAGTTTTCTGTTAAATCTAACTATCGATCACGGAAGATTATCGATCGATACATACATGTCAAGTCATAAGTTTATGTGTCATTGTCATGTATCTTTTAGACACAATAAATTATTATTATTTATTTAATATTACATGTAGTTAATGTAATTTATTAGTCACCCCTTTATCCCCCAAGAGAATTAAGGTAGGCAGATGCACAGAATAGGCCTAAATTTCGCTGTAAGTTTTTGTTTCACGTTTTGAAATTGAATGGACAGGCGAATTTTGTGGCGATTCACCGTAGCCGCTTGAAAATTTTCAAGTCATTCAAACAACGAATAATGTACGTACTATACTGTTTTTCAGTAGCTTTGCGCAAAAATGTAAACAAACACATTTGTTCCTATAAGTATATCCATAGTTATTTGCAATTGAACATTTACCCTGATTATATTCCAGTATCCAGGAGTCATACAGTGTTCTTACAAGCATTTCGAAACCAAATAACTTATTTATGATAGTTTATTTTCATTTAAAATACCTACTCAGGATAGTAAAAAATTCAATGATTTGTCATACTATATTTTTTCTACTCATCTGTCTTAGACCATGATTGTCAAAACATGACATGTTTACATTATTGCCAGATCGGGCAGGATTGGACTATACACGTAAATAGTTAATAATAAATAAACTCCAGCGCAAAAAACAAAAATGTATCAATTTAAAACTCGCATAACGCCCTTGGACGTCCTTAACCCTGTGCATGCTATTAATATAAAAATAAACCGTCTATAAACGTAGTGGTGTGACTCGCACGGTAGGAGCGCAGCGCGACCTTGTCACTGAAAGCGATATGACATCACATTCAATGGCGAGATGAATATAAACACGGGGCGGCGACTCTTGATCATGCGACGTTAATGCGTGGACGGAAATTTACTAGTGAAACGTAATTTTTCATATTTAGAAACGGCAAACAAAAGATAGTTTCCGAAACACTTAAATTTCCGTCCACGCACTCACGTAGCGTAGTATGATAATATCGAGCATCGGCACCCTGGTGCTACAAATGTTGAAAGAAACGTGTCATATGTTTATTACTAGCGGACGTCACGCGGTTTTACCCGCGTAGTTCCCGTTCCCGTGGGAATACGGGAATAAAATATAGCCTATGTTCACCGCAAAGAGTGTAGCTTCCCAACAGTGAAAAAACTTTTCAAATCGGTCCAGTAGTTCCAGAGCCTATTCGATGCAAACAATCAAATCTTTCCTCTTTATAATATTAATATAGATATAGATATCTAAATAATATAAGATTAGATGTAGTTCTGTACGTATCTTGTATTCTAGGGATAAAGGAGAATAATAGTATGGCTAATGAGGACATATTTCAGGAATAAAAAGTAGCATATTATGATTACGGCTATTTTCATGAAATACACAAAAACTGTGAACCTGATAAAACGTTAAACCGTTTGGGAGCTACGCGTGTAATAAGAACCGGAATCACGCACGGAATTCATTAAGGGCCATTTAAAACAAAGCTGTCGGTACCGATTGTAGCAAGACAGTCCTTAAGCTAAGTTGAAGACCTTACGGGCGGCTTTTCAACAGCAGGTATGGGATAAGGATAACCTGAGCCTGTCCATGCCCATTTCAACATGGCAAGATATACACACGACGGGACACAAAATACAAAAAAAAAGAACTGTTGGTGCACCTTCTTATATCTCTGCTTAACCCATCAGGGTAAAAATGCAGTTCTAAATGTCCATATGTCTGGCGATAATATTGTTGACAATTGCCGATAATACAAAATTATGACGAAACGAAACTGGGAAAATATTCTAGTTTTCCTTCCGCGAATAATTTAGTTATGTGTAATTGTTAGACTCATCGCTATTGTTTTATATTTAGCCTGTCATATGACGTCACTCGCTTTATGGAAAGTCGTGGCGACGCCGACGTCCAGAGGCGTCACTGGTGTGGAAATCAAGTGGTTCTCAAGTTGACGCCCTGTTAAGGTCAAAGCCCACTATAACGACTCCACTCCCACCCGGCAAAAACAATATAATTCAAATATAGGCTTTAAATATTGCTCTTTAGATATATTTTACATTGCCATCATCAATTAGCAGACAGCTCGCTGTCAGCGAGCTTACCGCCGTCAGACTGCTCGGGAGTGGACGCCTCGCTGGCCGTGCGTTGTAGACGAGCGGTCGGCGCGGTGCCCGCGCGGCCACTGCTAGCAGTCGCCTCACCAGCTCGCTACTACGAGTTGCTTTAATGGAAACCGATCGCGAACTGTGTCTATTGCGAAAAGCGAGAGCGGTCGGCGGGTGGACAGCTGGCCGTCTGCTAGCTGTCGCCGCGTGGACTGCTGGGTGCGGGCTAGCTGTCGCCGCGTAGACTGCGAGCAGTAGCCTTCTTTTAGGGCAGTATTGGGTGGGAGCGGTGTTGGAGCGGGGTGGTTATAGTGTGCTATGACCTTAAAACGCCTCTTCACGCTCCACTTGAAGAAGTTGTAAAAGCAGGGAAATAATGTGCGCTGATAAAGATGCGGAGCCCGAAGTGGGGATTTCGGAGAAGGTCGTACCTAGGGAGGGGGGGACTGAATGCAGAGAGTGGTGAAAAGCTTTGAGTGCTCAAAAATCAGCCTCTATTTAAAGTAAAGTACGGGGCACTTTACTTTAAATAGAGGCTTTCTTCCGCTTGCTTGGACTGTCGAATGTACTCCCTCGGCTTTTCTAAACGTCTGCATTACAAGGTTCATAAAAAGGGGTTTTAGAAGGTTCTTGCAGGGTCTGCAGCGCGAGTATAATAGCGCGTTACAGTAAATGGTGCAGTAAATTTACCCTAGGCGCACACTGGGCGACAGTCGCGGCGACTTATCGCCCAGTGTGCGCCTGAATGGGGCCACTTGTCGCCGTGGCTGTTGCGGGCGTCGACCTGAAGTCACGGCGAGTCGGCGACAGATGTCGGAGTCGTGCAAAAAAGGTGTCGTTCCCCGTGACCAAAGCGCGATTCCCCTTGCTTGTCGCCGAGTCGCGTCGACATGTCGCCCAGTCGCATCGACATGTCGCCCAGTCGCGTCGACATTTCACCCAGTGTGCGCCTAGGGTTAGTCTTACATCACATGACAGAAAACTATTCTTGCATACAAGCCAAGCCCCTAAAATTAAATTAATCAATCATCCACTCATCACATTATCGTGAAAGGCATGTCCACATTTGGCAGAGTCTCCTCTCGCGTGTTTATTGTTTGTTTACAAGTGATACGACACTCTTTATCGTCAGCCCCCCCCCCCCCATCCCCCCCGCACCCCAGGTTATCAATACCTCCCCCTTTCTCTATACACGGTATGTAACTTTGGTACGGTACCCTCTGTGCGTACTTCGGTGGTTTTTTTATACCTACATAGGCTGAGGCCGCTTACCTATGCAGTTACCGCGGGCGGTTTCTTACCATAAAATGTCAAAATCAAACTACAAAATGTCAAAACCAATGAAACCGAGCCTATGGTTTTGATATTTTGAGATAGGACAGTGATCTGTATTATTACAACAATAATATTACTATATCTGTGGTATCAATACAGATCAGTGGATAAGGGACATTGGCGAGTTGATGCTAAGAGCACAGAAGGCCATTCAAAGACTTAAACTTGAATTGACATTTTAAAGTTAGAATTTGATATTTTGCTGTCAAAGTGCGTTAAAAAATATAGTTTTTTTTCTTTCTTTTTGGGCACAACGTGTCTCTTACGCTAAGTATTGAAAATTTGTGACATGGATTTAATTTATTATTTGTATCTACGAGTGCAGTTTTTGGAAGATAAAAAGAAAATAAGACACATTAAAGTCGTACTTAAATCATAATCCTTATTTTGTTTAGGTACTTATTTATGTTTTACTAGCTTCCCCGCGGCTTCGGCCGCGTAGAAGTCGTTATCGCGTAAAGTCATAACCCTCCTTTTGCGCAGCCGGGTAAAAAGTAGCCTATGTCCTTTCCAGGGCCTTGAACTATCTCTATGCCAAATTTACTATCAATCGCTTCAGCCGTTTAAGCGTGAAAGCGTAACAGACAGACAGACAGTGTTACTTTTGCATTTATAATATTAGTACCTAGTAAGTAGTATATAGTATAAGCCCGCCAAAGCGACACCACCAGCCTAATGGAAAGTCATGGCGCATCTAGCGATTGGGGGCCACTCTTACAGTACGTAAGAATTCTGACAGTGGTCCTCAAGTTGTCACCCTGTGATGAGCCTCTTCACGCTCCGCTTAAAGAACCCGGGATTGTAAGATGAGGGAAACACATGCGCGGGCTTCACTTTTTGAACATAATTACAATAGGAAAATTGGAATCATGGAGCAAATTTATATGGAACCCTAAATTTTTTTTTTTATTTGTTTGCAGTGTACAGACCTTATTTTAACCTTCACCGACGCGACTCGACCAGAGGTAAACATCTTATTTATGCACACAAGAATAAAGTAGGTACCTACCTATCTATATTACAATAACATATTATGCGAATTTTGTTGACAACTGAAGCGATAAACCTTCGTACAATGGGCGGGTTTACTGATAACCTTAAAAACAAAGATTTTTACTATCTTTTCTTTAAACTTTCGGGTCTTTTTAATGTGAAACGTCTATAACCAAGGGATAAACCGTTTTATTTAGGGTTCCCATAAAACAACTAGAAACCATGAGATCGTTCTCACCCGACTGCCCCTCTCTAACACGTTTATTGTGAAAGTTCAATCCGATTGAGACGTTGTCATTTTTGTCTTGTTTCAAACTTTGAACAGATGATCCACGTGGCCTAGTGACGTAGTTTAATGCGACAGAGTCACAGACTACAGACAAAGTCTCGACATAAGTCCCTCTGAGAGGGGCTAAAAGTGACTGTAAAAAAACAAAAAAACTGACAGTGGTCTTCAAGTTCCAATCTGCCCAATTCTGGTAAAAAAAGAATTGTTAAACACTTCGCTTAAAGAATGATGAAAATTTGCAATTTTTGTAGATAATCCAACACTTTTTCATTTTCGTTCTTCTTGAATAACAAGAACGAAGAATCCAGGGTTTTAAGAGGAGAGAAACACGTGCGCTGGAAGAGTAGGTATTCTTAAATTTTTGGCGCAACAGAAAACGATTTTAGCGGATTCATCGATGGCACTCTTAGATCATCTAACCACAGGATGCGCCTTACTTAAGCATTGTTTTCTGCCATTGCACATGACCATTTGGTCTTTTGGCTTTATGAAAAGCCTGTACATCAGTACATCATTTTATATGATTAAACTAGTACATTACATTGTAGTTGACTGTACAATAACAATTAACACACAACAGCCATTACGCGTTTGTCGATAAATACATTTTTAAATGCAATGAAATTTTATATGTCTTTGTGTTTCCCCCTTCATTTGTATGAAAACTGGCAGAATATTTTTGTATGCGGTGGTTCGCAAAGGCTAGTCCCGTGTTATATGGTCTAAGATGGCACTGTATACTGTGTCGATGGGCTCGCACAGCTCGCGGCGGAAATTGATCTTTATTTAGGCTTGGGTTTTGGAGAAAGACTAAGATAACCCTCAAAAGCAGGTAAATCTCTGAAATAATTATATAAACACGAGAACACGGCGTGCAAACCAATATTTTCTCATTTTACGATCGAACAAGATACCATTTTGAGCAAAAGACCGCGAAACAAGCCACCTAAAAAAACAATGTAATTTTATAAACTTGATTGTGACGCAAGGAATCACGCCACTGCATGCATAATGCCTACGAGCTATGCATTACTTTACTATGCAACGTGCAAAGGCAATGGTTTAGTACTTAGCACTGTATGTAAATTATCTAGACTATGGTTATTAATTAGTGCAATAGTTTATAAAAAAGTGTCTGACAGGTTGGTTAATAGAGGATGGACGAAACAGGTTTATGAAATTAATCTAGACACGCGGCAGCGTGTCAAGCCAAGTTCAAGCAAAGGAACTGGCTAGCCAGCGCCGAGTGTAATATTACACGAACCATTTGGTGCCACTTTTGACCCTTCTATAACTCAAAACCTCTTTACTGTAAATACATTAAACTACGTGTGTTTAATTATATCCATAAGAAAATCTAGAAGCCCAAATGTCATGAAGCTAGTTTAATCGGTTACAAAGATATAAAGGTCAAAAAGTCGTTAATTTTAGTACTGACTAACTGACACATACTACCTAAACCTAACCTACTTCCAGATGACCTAGAAAGATGGAATTTGGAATCCAGCTCGATAATTGTATGCAAGCGTAGGAAATATTCTAAAAATCAAAAATAAATTAAAAATAGGGGCGTAGCCATACTATTTTTTGAATTGTTGCGTTTGAAACGTTACAACGTTTCAAACAGATATTTGAAACTATCCCAATAAATGTATTATTTTATAACATAAATATAAAAATAAAGTTAGTAAAAAAATAAGCGGTGTCCCCATACAAAAAACTTGTAATACGCGCTAAACAACCTGCCAACGGTGTGTCGTCGGCGGAGCGCGTCACCACATTATAGTATCCGCAATACGAACTGGCACTTTGGGCCATAAATGTCACTTATTGTAGGGGTTGAACCATGTCGATGAAATATTTAAATTTTTTTCGATATGTCGTAATCTGATATTAAGTGGGTAATTTGCTTATAGTTGTAAATATGATATTAATAGCAAATAAGATTTTCTTAAATAATTAGCTAAATTTTAGCAATAAAAAAGTTAAAATTAGTAAATTTTAAATTTTTTTAGTTAGTAATTCACCTATTCAACCTACTTATTTTAACATTTAATTTAATGCATTTGTCTTAATAAATCAATGCTGACATAAAAATAAATAAATAAATAATACATATTTAAATTTTTCATTTCATTACTTTTGTCGATATTGTTATGGAATACGTAAAAGATTACCTGCACAGCACTATGGGTGCGAGTCCCGCTCCATAAGACTGTGTAGGTGCGAAAGAGATAGCACGAATCCGATGATTTATGGCCCCACGTGCCAGTTCGTATTGCGGATACTATAGTAATCTGTGACCACATAATTATACACAGAACAGAAGTAAATCTACATGCCTAGTTTTCTTTACAAAAAGTAATGATCGCACCAAAGACATAAATGTAAAAAAGGAGAGCCAAGTTCAACACAAAAAATATGCTTGGCTGTGGGCTTTCCTACAAAAAAAAAAATGGAGATCTAAATGAGTGCCAAGATTTTGCAAAATCCAAATTTGTATTTAAAGGAACAAAATAACATTAAGAACAAGTATTAAAATCTATATCTTTGCTTTATTGGACACCTCAATTGCTGTTATTTAGAGAAAATGTAAGATCTTAAAGTAGGTTAGATTTGACTTGATATTTAGCAAAGAAGATATATATTTTAATACTTGTTCTTTAGAGCCTACCAGACGCCAAATTATTAGAAGAATATGAAAGATATACATTTTAGCGCGCAAGAAAGTGAGAGACGCGATCGGTATTTGTGCGCTTTTAACGAAATAAATTAATTATGAAAAAAAAACTAAGTATTACCAATATGAAGAAAATGCTCTAGTGCAAATGAAGATTTTACTATTGTCTTTCTTATAAATATTTTATGTTATAAAAACAACATAGAACATACGAGATTTAACGAGATCTAGCTTAAAATTTCACGAAATCGAGGTATTTTGAACACAAAAATCTATCGAGGATTTAATCAGAAATCGTGTTTCGAGCCTAGAGCGTTTCTAGTTCATGAACTGAAGTTGTTCAAATTTTAATTCATCAGACCTCACGAGTCCTGAGATCTAGATCAAAGTAATAGTCTATTTGGCGTCATATGGACTCTTAATGTTATTTTGTTCCTTTAAATACAAATTTGGATTTTCCATAGAACTTGGCACTCATTCAGATCTCTTTCATTCTTTTTGCCGGAAAGCCCTCAGCCAAGCATAATTTTTGTGTTGAACTTTTATACGTCTTGGGGCGACGACGGACGCGACGTCGTAGGCATCATCTACCGGCTTTAAAGAAAGTTACACGGCTAGAATGTATCACATTGCTTAAAATTGATTTACACAAATAGATTAGAATTATAATACTAGATGTACTTGGTAAAAAAATGTCTGTGCAAATTTTCCCACTAGATAAGGCAGTCTGGCACGACCTAAGCGCGTGGGTTGATAAATGATAAATATGAGGTGATGAGTTGTGACGTTTTTTGTTTTGGTGATAACACTGTTTATTTCTTTTACTTTAGGTAGATATTTTAAAATTTCTTTTAAACAGGTGGTCGTCAATAGTAGATACATAAGGATTATGGACTTGGTACAGGATAATGAGATTAGATTGAAGATACTTAAGTTGTTATTATAGTCCGTTCACAGATAGATTACCTCTGACTGACAGCTCGTCGATCGTTTTCTGTGTGTTGGCATTGCAGTAAAGTCGCCCTATGAGTGCCAGCCTAAGACATTTTACCGAATAAGTGGAGATTATAACATCCAACCTTTAGCACGAATAGTTTTGTTATTCATGTCACAATAAACTTAACTCCACTAAGACAGTGCTCCTGTTACTATGCGATTGTATTTCAGATTTATTTATTTTTTATGAATTTCTGAAAAAAATAAAACACTACCACCACTAACGAAGGCGAAGTTGCTGCTTCCACAACGTTCCACATCTCAAATAATGGTCACACCCAAAAAAAACGCCAGCAAAAGAAGAAAATAAGTTTCGATTAAAAGTAATATTACATGGGAGAAACAAAAACTTATTGGGGTAACACAGCAATCAAGATAGGCAACCTAAGTGCTAGAGGTAATATATCTCTGGACGGACATATAGCCCCTCCCCCTATTTGACAGGAGCGGTAGATTTTCGAAAGGGGATGCAATGCAACTGTTCACCCCTTTGGAAAGATGTCACCCTGAATGTTTATCAGGTTAGTCCAGGTTATCCTTATCGCACAATGTTTATGCATAATATTCGTATCTAAATATTGTACCTACATAAATATTAACACTGATACCGCTATTGGTCTCTGTGATCCATTAATGTAATAAATATTTTGCAATCTACAGCTTAGCGCCATTTTATAAACTGTATTTGTGATGTTATGTTAAACACAAAGAGAAATCTACTAACATTGCCAGTGGTAGCACAATATAAAAAGAAAAAAGGTGTGTGCGTGTAACCTTTGCGCGCGATTGAAGTAAAACTTCTTTGCCATTGACGGCATCAAATGTTATATTAATTTAGTATCATTCATTCGAATTTTGAATAGCGGAACCGTTTCCGCTATTGAAAATTCAAATATCGTTACTTCCGTTTCCGTCAGAAAAAAAATCTGAGTTAATCCCTAGGTCGCGCCTAAAGAAGTTTTACTACCAAAATATGATCCGTCGGCTGTGGTGGTAGTAAGCCCATGATGAGCCTGATGGTAAGCCGGGGCGCATCTAGCGATTGGGGGCCACGGTGAGGCGGCATGTCTCCTAGCCGGTACCCCTCCATGGGACGTGGAAGCTAGAGCCCTTGCGTCGCTGTTCAGATGGCGCAAGGAGGCGCTGGAGCGGGGCCAAAGGCCTGCGTCTCGATTTCGAGGCCCAGCGGTCCCTGCTCCACCAGGAAACCGTGGAGACATGGAAAGTGCGACTTGAGCAACCAAAGAGGGGATTCGCCACAATCGCGGCCGTCAGACCGGTCATGGCCGAGTGGCTGGAGAGGAGACACGGTGCTCTCTCCTATCGGTTGACACAGATGCTTGCCGGGCACGGTAGCTTCGGTAGGTATCTGTGGCGAAAACACCGGCCGAGTGTCAGCACTGCGAGGACCGCAGCAATGACACGGCGCTCCATACACTAGTGGAGTGCACGGCGTGGGCGCAACAGCGCCAAGTCCTCGTGGTGGGTCTGGGCGTGGACACTCTCTCGCTCGAGACCATGGTGCGAGCCATGTTCTCCAGCGGGAGTAAGTGGGACTGCGCTGCCTCTTTCTGCGAGCAGGTCATGCTCGTGAAGGAGGCGGCGGGACGGGTGCGGGAGAGAGCTCTCCCACCCGAGTTCCGCAGTCGGCGCCCTGGGCGCCGCCGACGTGTCTTCGCCGAGGACTATCGGCCTCCATGACCGGGGGTCTGAGGACGGTGAGAGGGGCGACTGTAGCTCTGTTGGGAGTCCCGGAACATCCTTCCGAGGGCTTACCACAGGCTGTTGGGCGTTACGTGAGGTTTTTTAGTCGGTAAGAGTCCGGTATAACATCCTTTGAGGATTTTCCCTCACGTAAAAAAAAAACAAAAAAAAAGTGATTGGGGGCCAGTCTCACAGTCCTTAAGACTTTCGACAGTGGATGAGTGGCTGGAGAGCCTTAACAGATTCTCGGGTAGTCACATAACTACCGGGCACGAGTGCTTCCGTAAGTAGGATCTGTGGCGAATACACCGGGAGACTACGGCCGAGTGCCCAACACTGCGGAACACAGCGAGGACACAGCTCTTATAGTGCTTGTCAATATGTATTGGTCCTTTCTTACGTGTTGTAGATCTCAATTCTCATGTATGCTATGCTGAACTACTGGCGAAAATCCTGTGGTGGCGAAACTACTGGTGGCGAAAAAGCTGTGTAACGCTAAAAGTCCTGGGTAAGCCCCCGGAAGGATATACCAGGATTACCGGTAGACTATGGTAACCTACCTTTCTTTGATCAACAAAATCACTTCTTGATCGAACGACGCGCTCGAATACTACCGAAAACCCTTCTAGGGCTTTCGGTAGTTACTCTAGCGATAATACAATCGATCGATTCACTTGGTAACAAGATAATCAAACAAAATAGTCACTGGGTTGTAAAATACTTACAAATAATGGCCGAATATGCGAATGAATAATTTTGTTTAAATAAAGAATAATTTTGTATTCGGAACGTCCGCGCGATAACGTATCGGTGTCAACGAACTTTATATCTATGGCATTCCATGTTTGAATTTACGAATGTCAAGGTTAGAGTTGTTTTTCAATTTTTCATGGATTATTTTATGTAGTAATTTTTTTTATACCACTAAGGTGGCAGACAAGCATACGGCTCACCAGAGGGACCGGTGGTCACCGCAGCCTATGAACGTTTGCAACACCAGAGGCGCCATACTCGCGCTGCCGACCCTGTAAAAACCTTCTAAGACCCCTTTTGAAGAACCCCATACTGTAGGCGTTTGGGAAAACCGAGGCAGGGAGATCATTCCACAACCTAAGCGTGCGCGGAAGAAAACACCTATCGGATCTAACCTACATGGATGCAAAAATATTTTTGAACTTTTTGCATTTTTTTGGCTAACTGTAACATTTTTGCAAAATCTGTGAATGCGGTTCAAAATATCTCAAAAAGTTAGGGAAGGTCTCTTACGAACGTTTTGCTGTAACTACAACGGTTAAGGTAGGTACTTGCCCTTACTGCCCCGTTTCAAAAATACGCCCTGTATGGCCTGTATATTTCTAAATAGTATACATTATACATAATATCAAACACCCACTCTGAAGTCCTGAAACAAACATTTTGTGGATCACACAAAATATTTATTTGGACAGACCCAGGGGCCAGGAATCGAACCCAAGACTATCTTTCTCAACTAAATCATTACGGATCCTCATTTGAGGGTCCATCGAGTGGCGCCTCTTCAAAAATTGTCATCGTAATTGTTGTTTGTTAAACTCCGCTTGCGAAAAGCCACGCAATGAACTTCTGTATGTAACGAAACCATAGCGGGGTTCAGGTATCGGCACAGCGCCATCTATCGAGAGTATAGGTAATAATAAATAAATATTTGCGGACATTCACACACAACATTATCTAGCCCAAATTAATTAATATCAATGAATACAGACGTATACTAGAAGAACAGTTTCTTGGGCATCTCTGAAGACAAACTTTCTGTGACTCAAACTGCCGCTTGGCGGTGTTGCAGTCGCAGCGCGGCAGCCATTTTTAATTTTTCGTAGCAAGAGTAAAATCAATCATTGTTAATATCTATAAATACTTAATATAAATATATTATATTTTGATTTAAAAGATGTGAAATATTTTTTTATAAATAATCCCTGAATTCAGTCGATTATAAACGTAAAAATGTGCCTACTAGTTTTTGACTAACTGCGACAGTGAAATGCGACGACAGCGCCGCCAAATGGGAACTACACGAGCTGGGGACATGCCCCCAACAAAATTGGCACAAAAAATCCTTAAGAACTGTTCTTCTAGTATACGTCTGTATTCATTGCTAATATAAATAAATAAATAAATAAATAAATATTCACGGACATTTCACACAACGCTATCTGATCCCAAAGTAAGCTAGGAATAACCTGCTTGTGTTATGGGTATCAGATCACGGATATTATTTCTTATATACTTTTAAATATATACATATTATACATAGAAACACCCAGACTCTTCAGACAAACATTTATAGGTCACACAAATATTTGTCTCCGGTGGGAATCGAACCCACAAAATCTATATAAGCTTGTGCTATGGGATCTAGATGACTGATAAACATACTTATATATGTTTTTGTGAACTAGCAGACGTCACGCGGTTTCACCCGCGTAGCTTCCGTTCCCGTGGGAATACGGGAATAAAATATAGCCTATGTTTAGCGGCGACCACATCATCTAGCCCAAATTAGTTTAATTTGGGCTAGATGATGTGTGTTAATGTTCACAAAGGCTCGTTGTCACGTGTAATTCTTATCAGCGCTTATCACAAACAGCTGCTTAGCATCAAGATAATATCATTATTACATCTATTCCGTATCTATCAGGCTATCAAAATGCATTTCATCAATAATGGTTTAGATAATTGGTCATACTGATAAGGAATGATAATCATCTATTTACGACAGACGGTATAAAACATTGATAATATTAATTGGTCTGGAGTCCTTGTAGTCCAGTCCTGTAGTTAAATTTATTAGATACTGACGAACCTCACGCGGTGTCTTCCACGTAGTTCCCGTTCCCGTGGGAATACGGTGATAAAATATAGCCTATGATTCTCAGGATGAATGTAGCTTTCCAAAGGTGAAAGAATTTTTGATATTGGCACAGTAGTTTTTGTGTTTATTAGGTACAAACATACACACACATAAATGAACCATTTTTCTTCTTAACCTTCGGTCCGTCGTCGCGTGGGGTCTTTGAAAGCCCGAACATTACAAAAATGCAAAATTTACCAAGTTAAATAGGTATATTGTAGCGGTGCAGTAGTTTATGTACTGCTCGTTCGCTCTAACTTTGCCGTTCAGCTCCATACTAAAGTCGAATTTTTGATTAGACGAAGTAAATTAACAGCAACTAATATCACTTCTTCATAAAGTGTTGCGTATTTTCTATGACGAAGTGACATTAGCTACTGTTAATTTACTTCGTCTATTGAACAATTCGGGTATACGCCTCTACGCCAGCGGCAAAGTTAGAGCGAACGGGTAGTACCCTCCTAAGTTAGATTGCAGTTGGCGCGGACAGTGGCTAACTTCAGTTCGCGCATAAGTGCCGTGTGATACGGGCGTATTTTGAACTCTCAAAGACCCCACGCGACGAACCATGTAAGTAATTTAATTTTTTTAATTCGTTCAATTTCATTTGTAATAGTAAATTATAAATGATTTTTCTTATTGTTTTAGATAATTTTTGTGTCATAATTAACTTTAATAATGAGCGAGGCGCAAAGCGAGCGTATATTGAGGTGGCTAGATGAGGACGAATCCAATGAAGTACTTGGTGGAGAAGATGAAGGGGACAGCGTTTTATACCCGGATGAAATAAGTGAACATGACACAGATTCAGAACAAGAATGTGAAGATCAGGATATTGAAAGGACTGTGGTCGAACAACAGCAGGTTTCAGAAACATCGAGCATGCAACATCCAGTGAACATGACACAGATTCAGAACAAGAATGTGAAGATCAGGATATTGAAAGGACTGTGGTCGAACAACAGCAGGTTTCAGAAACATCGAGCATGCAACATCACTGCCTTAGAAAGTTCTAGTGATGACGACGAGGAGCCGTTGGTAAATATATCATCTCAAAACTATTATTATGTCAAAAGAAAAGAACGTAATGGCGTTCATAAATAATTTGCAAATGGCAAAAGACCCATTATCCCCAAGGCGTTAGAACACGGAGACAAAATATAGTTACGGAACAACCAGGCCCACAAGGCGCAGCCAGGGACGTTACGGGTCCTCTAGAGTCTTGGCTTTTATTTTTCAACTATGATATATTGCAGCATATTGTAGATTGTACAAATATAAAGATTACCGCCAGTAGTGGAATATTGGGCATTCTGTCCCACTTTAAGTTCGCATCGTCGCTATCGCTCCTTGCTCACGTGGGACAGATCGCCCAATATTCCACATTTTAAAAATGTAACCTAACCTAACATTTTTATAAAAAATAATTTAAAAAATAAAAATTGCTGAAGCTCCCTCCATGTTCATTACTTACCATTTATAACCCACAACGTTTTCTGTATCCAGTTGGGTTCGACTACTTGTAGTTATAAATATTTATGTTATAAATTCATCTTTTCATTATGAGTCCATCAGTATTGCATAGCAAACATGAAATTCGTTAAACAAAGACAATCGTTACAGGTCAATACAATCTGTGACGATTTGACAAAAAACAAATTACGTCATGGAGAATTATTACCGAATACTGTACGTTGCATCATTTGTGGACCATCAAATTGTGGAAAAACTAATTTATTAATTGGTCTTCTATTGCATGAAAATGGCTTGACATTTAAAAATGTTTATGTATACTCTAAAACTCTACATCAACCAAAGTACATCTTTTTAGAAAAGGTTTTACAACGAGTACCAGGTATCACTCTTCATAAATATCAGACAAATGATGACGTTTTAAAAGTTTCAGATGCAAAACCAAATTCTGTGATTATTTTTGATGATGTAGCATGTGAAAATCAAAGTAATATACGTGATTATTTTGCCATGGGAAGACATAAATTGATTGATAGTTTTTATTTAAATCAAACTTATACCAAAATACCTAAACAACTTGTAAGAGATAATGCTAACCTAATTGTGCTTTTTAAGCAAGATGAAGTTAATTTGAAACATGTTTATGAAGAACATGTTAACACCGATATGACATGGTTGAAATTTCGAGAAATGTGTTCCTTAATATGGAAAGAACCTTTTGATTATGTGGTAATTAATAAAGATTGTTCTAAAAACAATGGTTGCTATAGAAAAACGTTTGACACATTTGTATTATTAGATGAAATTTGAATATTTAAGTAGACTGCAGTCTGTTTATTGTTATTCTTTAATTGATTCTTATTCGATTACCACCTATTTTACATAATGGATAAATCATTGAAAAAACAAATTGTTGATGCGACACAAGCTGTCAAGAAAAAAATACGTAAAATGAAGGATTTTGAAGATAATAATAAGCATGCTCTTGATACAGTTTTTAAACCTGTCACAGAATCTCTCAATTTAATAGCCAACACTAATAACCACTTAGCTCTAACAAAAAAGGAGGAAAAAGTAGAACCCAATGAACCGCAAGACCAAGATATGAAAGAAACAGATGATAGCAGTATTGCTAGTAACGAATCGGAACCCTCATCGGACTCTTCATTTCAGTCATTAGTCGGTACTAATCCAGATGCATCATCTTGGTCGTTATCTTCACAAGTACTATCAGATGTTCCATTTGGTATAAGAAATGAACGTGGAAAGCTAATGTTGGGTTCCTCTAACATAACTATTGGGGATAAAGTTATTACTGTAGCCGGACACAAATACGAAAGTACACCTGGGTTGCGAGAGTTACTGTTAAAAAAAGACATTGATCTGAGCTTGGTTAATGACTGTGACAAGCAAAATTATAAGACAATGTTACTTGTAACGAATGCACATCGTCGTGATTTCGATTCAAAAAAACCAATTAAAAGTAATAAAGGACAAAAATATTTGCAAGTTATTAAACCACTTTTCGATCAAGAAAGTAGAAGTCCAAGTTGTAGACAGAAAGTAGGAAAAGGATTACCTTCAACAAAAATGTGGAAAAAAAACACAGATTTTGTATATTGGGATGATCCCAATGAATTGGTTGATAGATTAAAGTTATTAATTGCTTCTCGAGATGCTGGGAACACAGGACTAGACAATGAAATAATATCTATCATTGAAGAACTACGTGAAAGCAAAATCATTAAATAAATAGATCTACTAATGTTATATGTGTGTCATTTTACTATATACCGTTCAACATAATACACCTTTAATATGAATGTAGACAAATTTGGACATTATATTCATAAGCGAATGCGGATATCAGAACTACTTGATTTTAATGATAACGCATTAATAAAATCTGATTATGGAGATTATGACTTGAAGACATCGAGGCTAAAAGGTGTTAAACCTCCTCAAGACGCAGATGATGCAGTAAATAAAGCATATGTAGATGAATTGAAAGGTGTACTAATCCGTGACTTACGAAAATTGCAAAGTTCTATTCCAAATAGTGTTCAAAACCACATAGAGAAAGCTTTAAAAACAATAATGTCTGAGATAGACACTCATTTGGAAAGCAAATTTTACACAAGAAAAGCAGTTGATAAACTAGTTCAAGACGCAATTCAATCTATATTAAAAGATCGAAAAACATAGCCCTTAAAGTTTGTTAAAATGACGAAACAACAAATCGTCAATGAAATACATAAAGCAGCACGAAAAAATTTTCCTCGACGATCTGTAATTTTAAAAGGTATTGATGATTTGTGGCAAGCAGATTTAGCTGATATGCAAAACCTAAAAACCTTTAATAAAGGATATAACTATATTTTAATAGTTATCGACTGCTTCTCCAAGTACGTTTGGGTGGAACCATTAAAAACTAAATCCAAACATGATGTCTCTCTTGCATTTGAAAAAATACTTTCTTCTAATCACAGGATACCAAATCATCTGCAAACTGATATGGGTACTGAGTTCTATAATTCTACATTTCAAAAGCTTTTACAGAACTATAATATTAATCACTACTCTACATTTTCAACCAAAAAGGCTTCAATTGTAGAACGAGTTATTAAAACTATTAAAAATAAATTGTACAAATACTTTAGCTTGAACGGACACTATAAGTGGATAGATGGTGGCTTGAACGGTATTGTGAAGACATATAATAACACAAAACATCGTACTATTAAATTTGCACCTGTTAATGTCAATAAGTTTAATGAAACTAACATTAAAAATAATATTACGAATTCCATGATAAAGGTAGTCCAAAAATGTCGTCCAAAGTTTAAAATTGGTGACAAAGTTCGAATTAGCAAGTACAAACATATATTCGAGAAAGGATACACTCCTAACTGGTCAACAGAATTATTTACTATAAAAAAGATAAATAACACTATACCAATAACATATCGCATCGAAGATAATCAAAAACAAGTCATATTAGGAACTTTTTACGAACAAGAGCTTCAAAAGTCGTCCTGTCCTGGTGTCTATTTGATAGAAAAGGTATTAAAAAAGAAAGGAAACAAACTGTTTGTAAAATGGTTGGGTTTGAATAACAAAGAGAATAGTTGGATTGATAATACTGCAATAGTGGAATGAGTTAATTATATAAGTGATATGTAATTTTAAAGTATATTCATTATTCTTTGGACGATGCAAGGTGGTGGACTAATAAACAATATCATTAATCATTTACCATTCGAACTACACATACCTGGTTATAACTATTGTGGACCAGGAACAAAGCTTTCGAAACGATTACTACGTGGTGATAAAGGTGTAAATAAGTTAGACGAAGCTTGTATGCATCACGATATTGCATACGCAAACTACACAGACTTGCCTAACCGTCAAAAAGCCGACTTACGTCTTTTAGATATGGCTAAGCAAAGACTTAAAGCAAAAGATGCTCGAACAGGGGAAAAGATTAGTTCGTGGATAGTAAACAAAGTTATGAAAGCTAAATTGAAGTCTGGTGCTGGTGTTAAGACCTTTTATAACTTTGTTAAAAAAATAAAAAGAAAAATCAAAAAACTCTCACCTAAAGATGATAAGTCATTAATAAATATGGCTTATATGGTTGCCCGAAAATTAGTTCCATGCATTCCAAAAGTTCGAGTACCTCGAATGATACCTATACCAAAAACTGGAGGCATTCTACCTTTAATCCCAATTTTTGCTGGTTTATCTGCTTTAGGAGCATTAGCTGGTGGTGCAGCTGGTATTGCAAAAACTGTGAATGATTATAAACACGGTCAGAAAAAATTACAAGAAACTGAACGTCATAATAAAACTATGGAGGCTATAGCAATAGGTAAAGGTCTATACATTAAACCGCATAAGCAAGGTCAGGGATTGTTTATAAATCCATCAAAAAACTAATTGATCAGCTACCTAATCGCGCTTTAACTAATATCGATATTCAGAAGTATGGTCATTGTATTCCACATTTTCGAGGAGTTTATATGAAGGATCAGTTACCAAAAACACCTAAACGAATTGAATGTGCTATAGTTAACCTAGATAATTCGAGAAATGATGGAACGCATTGGGTAGCTTATGTTAAAATAAACAATTATTGTGAATATTTTGATAGCTATGGTGATTTAAAACCGCCAAGAGAGTTAATGCTATATTTTAAGAACTGTGATGTTCATTATAACTATGATAGATATCAACAATTTAACACAATAGTTTGTGGACATATGTGTTTAAGTTATTTGCAAACTTTTTGGATTAAATACTATAAATCTTTATTATAATTATAATACTTTAAATAAAAATACTATAAATCTTATACCACTCTTTCATTTCCATCCTTTGCAAGATGTCACTCACCTTATCGATAACTGGAAACTCATCGGTATTATCTACCTATTATCCAGACACGTTGCCATTAGCTGAGGAGTATGAATGTGCATTATTACATTTCTCTACATATAATTCTATTCCAAATTTTGATAATACAAACAATAAATTATACTATGGTTCTAAAAATGTTATTGAGATACCTGAAGGAACCTATGAATTACAAGATATTAGTGACTATTTAAAAACTGAGATAAAAGATGCATCTATAACACTCAATTGTAATAACAACACCTTAAAAACTGTGTTATTTTGTACATCAACTATAGATTTTACTAAAGAAGATACATTTGGAAGTTTATTGGGATTTAAAAAGCAGATCTTAGAAGCAAATAAATATCATGTATCAGAGTTTCCAGTAAACATTTTGCCAACGACTGTCATAAGGATTGAATGTGACATAGTTAGCGGTTCCTATATAAACGGTCAATCCAGTCACATCTTACACGAATTTGCACTTAATGTTCCACCTGGATACAGGATTATAGAAATTCCGAAAAACGCAATCTACTTTCCAATAAATCAAACCAATATAAGCTGCATACAGATAAGGTTGTTGGATATAAATAATAACTTAATAAATTTGCGAGGTGAAGAAGTGCAGTTGTATCTACATATCAGAAGAAAACAATGATAGATTATAATAAATATGTGGTACATCCAACTAAAAATAACAGTTCTACTAAAACTATCAAACCAATAAGAGCTCGGTCCAAAAGGGTTATAAAATTGAATAACAATAATAAAGCATTTCTTAAAGCGATCGGTTTGTTGAAATGAATATACTAGATGTTTTGTCCACTCCTGCATACAACAACGCTGTGGAAGGAATTGAATTTCACTCTTACAAGCCTTACGTAACAAGTTTCAATAGAAGCGATGAAATCAGGATACCTATTAATCAACAAGACTTGTATATATTACCATCAGCAAGCACTTTGTTTTTGGAAGGAACTGTTGTTGTAAACAAGGGTGGAAATTCGAAGGAAAGAGTCAGTAACGTTCATTTCACAAACAATAGTCTACTTTATTTGTTTCAAGATATAAGGTATGAGATAAATGGAGTGGAAATAGATAAAATAAAAAACGCTGGTATAACTACCACAATGAAATCATTAATATCAATGAACGAAAACGAGGCTAAAGCATCTAATGCTTGGGGATGGAATATCGAAGGCATAAATAGTGCAAATGGGGGAAGCTTTTCTGCTTCTATACCCCTCTGTAACATTCTTGGTTTTGCAGAAGATTTCAAGAAAGTAGTGATAAACAGCAAACATGAATTAATATTGTTACGAAGTAATACTAATCTGAACGCCCTAAAACTTAACGATGGTGAAACTGTAGAAGATATTATTATAAATAAAATAATATGGCGTGTACCACATGTCAAAGTGTCCGATAGGGAAAAAATAAATATGTTAAAACTGTTAGAAAAAGATCGACCACTCCAGATGATATTTAGGAATTGGGATTTATATGAATATCCGGCTTTACCAAAAACTACTAAGCATACTTGGTCCATAAAAACATCGTCGCAAATAGAGAAACCAAGATTTGTTATTATTGGTCTGCAAACAAATAGAAAAAATAATTCTAAATTGGATATGTCTAAGTTTGATCACTGTGATGTTCGTGATGTTAGAGTATACCTAAATTCAACCTACTTCCCTTATGAAAATTTGAATTCAAGTTTCTCGAATAATCGAATTGCTTTAATATATGAACAATATACTAGATTTCAACAGTCGTATTATGGACGTCGCGCCGAGCCATTATTAAATGAGAAACAATTTAAAAATATTGCTCCGTTATTTGTAGTAGATTGTTCTAGACAACCAGATAATCTTAAATCAGGTCCTGTTGTGGATGTTAGAGTGGAAATTGAAAGTGATATTGATATACCAGATCAAACTTCAGCATATTGTCTTATATTGAACGACTGTATAATCGAGTATAAGCCGTTAAGTAGCGTCGTCAGAAAGATATCATGAACAAAAATACTATTATAGTAGATGTTCAGGGTTTTAAAGATCGTTATAATAACTTTATAGTCAAAGAATTAGCTGTAGCTACGTTGGAACATACTCATATATTCTTAATAAAACCTCCTTACCCGTTATCCTCGCTAACTGATGAAGAAAGAAGACACATTTGGTGGATTGAAAGGAATAGAGGTTACCGCTGGAGCGAAGGATATATAGACTACAGAGAATTTTCTAGAATAATCAAACCCTATTTGAAGGAAAAAAAGGTTCTTGTTAAAGGTAGTGAGAAAATTAATTGGGTTCAAGAGCTATGTGGTCATAATAATGTTTCCGACATATGTAAAAATAAAAGTATTCCTAACTTAAAGACTCTTAGTGATCTTTACTGTAAAGACCTATTTTTGTATAATTGTTTTGCTCATAAGAACTATTGTGCTTTAAGGAATGTATTGTGTATTAAACAATGGTGTTTAGAAAATAATTTTTGTATTTCATAAGTTTAATAAACCGAATAAATGTTTTATTACTATACTGTGTTTGTTTTTCATACTATTTCCTACCCAAGTCGAAATTGAAATGAAAAAAAAATTAATCATAATACCATTTATTTAATGTCTCAAAAAATTACATTGATCTTAAACCTAACACAATGATAAAAAATGACGCGTACAAAATGTTGAAGCGTCAGCAGTACATCTCTAAGTATTAAGGTGATGTATAACTTACTTAAAACTAAAAACACATTAGTTAAAATGATAAGCTATCACCATGAATTTTCTTAGATATTTTCTTAATAATACCTTCAGCCATGTCCATGATTTCATCAACTGTATCATGAACTACGTATTGAGCACTAAGTATCACACTGTCACTATCTTCACAAAACGGCAACGAAGGTTTGTCTTTGTCGTTGGTGATGTCCAAGATCTTTATCTGAATTAGCTTGACTCCTTTTGGTTGGTTGCTGATTACAAAAGATTTATGAGCTGTCTTTTTAGATTTTCTACAAATAGTTGGTTTTCTTCTTTTTGGTTCAACTTGCGTAGGAGAAAGAGGTAAAATATGTGAGAAGTCAAAGGGGTCTTGAGCGTATTGAACAATACCGTCACCATATGCATCTGCCATTATTTATAATGTATTAATGTTGAGGTATATCTGGTTGGCCTCGTCCTCCTCTGCCACGATCTTCTAACGTTTTAAATATTTGGCTCAGTAATTTCTCTGTTTTATAATATATTTCATCCCACTGATCGTAAACAATATATTGGGTTTTCACTCTTGTATGTATTTCTACTTCGTTATCTGATGTATCTTCAGCTTCTAATACATCTATTTTAATTACGTATTTTGGAATCCTCCTATTCCTTGTAGCAAAGTAACTGGTTTGAGGTTCAGAGATGCACTGCTGTTGCTTCAACATTATTAATTAAAAGAATCAATTAAAGAATAACAATAAACAGACTGCAGTCTACTTAAATATTCAAATTTCATCTAATAATACAAATGTGTCAAACGTTTTTCTATAGCAACCATTGTTTTTAGAACAATCTTTATTAATTACCACATAATCAAAAGGTTCTTTCCATATTAAGGAACACATTTCTCGAAATTTCAACCATGTCATATCGGTGTTAACATGTTCTTCATAAACATGTTTCAAATTAACTTCATCTTGCTTAAAAAGCACAATTAGGTTAGCATTATCTCTTACAAGTTGTTTAGGTATTTTGGTATAAGTTTGATTTAAATAAAAACTATCAATCAATTTATGTCTTCCCATGGCAAAATAATCACGTATATTACTTTGATTTTCACATGCTACATCATCAAAAATAATCACAGAATTTGGTTTTGCATCTGAAACTTTTAAAACGTCATCATTTGTCTGATATTTATGAAGAGTGATACCTGGTACTCGTTGTAAAACCTTTTCTAAAAAGATGTACTTTGGTTGATGTAGAGTTTTAGAGTATACATAAACATTTTTAAATGTCAAGCCATTTTCATGCAATAGAAGACCAATTAATAAATTAGTTTTTCCACAATTTGATGGTCCACAAATGATGCAACGTACAGTATTCGGTAATAATTCTCCATGACGTAATTTGTTTTTTGTCAAATCGTCACAGATTGTATTGACCTGTAACGATTGTCTTTGTTTAACGAATTTCATGTTTGCTATGCAATACTGATGGACTCATAATGAAAAGATGAATTTATAACATAAATATTTATAACTACAAGTAGTCGAACCCAACTGGATACAGAAAACGTTGTGGGTTATAAATGGTAAGTAATGAACATGGAGGGAGCTTCAGCAATTTTCATTTTTTAAATTATTTTTTATAAAAATGTTAGGTTAGGTTACATTTTTAAAATGTGGAATATTGGGCGATCTGTCCCACGTGAGCAAGGAGCGATAGCGACGATGCGAACTTAAAGTGGGACAGAATGCCCAATATTCCACTACTACCGCCATGCAGGAAAATTATGAACGATTACGAGATTGTGAACTAACCAACGTATTAGAGCTAAAGTCGTTATTCGGTATCCTGTACCTATCTCATTGGGCTACATAAATCGTCACACGCTTCAACTGATGATATTTGGATGGCTGATGGAACTGGGATCGATAGATGCCGTGCTGCGATGTCCAAGCAACGATTCCAGTTTTTGCTCAGAGCCCTACGTTTTGATGATATTCATACTCGTGAAGATCGAAACCGTTTAGACAAGTTGGCGCCTATCAGGGATATATATGAGGCATTTGTGAAAAATTGTGACGCCTATTACAAAAACAATGAATTTGTCACTTTAGACGAAATGTTAGAAAGTTTTAGGGGATCGTGTCGATTCTGTCAATATATGCCGAGCAAACCAGCCAATTACGGCATCAAGTTATTTTCTTTAGTAGATGCGATTACTTATTATACAAAAAAATTGGAAATATATGTTGGAAAGCAGCCAGAAGGTCCATTTTTTCAAGATACTTCTACAAATGCTCTCGTCAAGAGGATGATTGAACCTATTGCTAGTACTGGACGAAACGTGACTATGGATAACTGGTTTACCAGCGTTCCATTAGCTGAACAACTACTTCAGAACTATAATTTGACAATAGTGGGCACAATGAGAAAGAATAAACCGGAGATCCCAAATAATTTCAAGCGAAAGGGTCTGGAAGTATATTCTACCAGGTTTGGATATACACCAACGGCGACTTTACTCTCGTATTGTTCAAAAAAAGACAAGGCTGTCCTTTTACTTTCAACAATGCACCACGATGGAATTATCGATAATAGCACAGAGAAAAAAAAGCCAGAAATTATAAAATTTTATAATAAAACAAAAAGGGGGGGGGGTCGATTTAGTTGACAAACTCATTGGCACTTACTCTGTTGCACGTATTTGTTATCGATGGCCACTTAGGTTACTCTTTACGTTTCTTGATGTTGGAGCTGTCAATGCTCACATATTATTGGATACCGTTAGTGAAACTAACAAAACAAGTCGCAAGCTGTTTTTGAAAACGCTAGCATTTGAGCTATGCCGTCCACAGTTGCAATCACGAGCTACTCTCCAAAATGTACCTCGTGAACTGCTTATCAGGCGATTTGTACCTCTTCAGGAAGTGCAACCCGAAGAACATAATGTCGTACCTATGAAAAAACGTTGTATTCATTGTCCTAGAAGAGTAGATAGAAAATTTAAGTCTATGTGCCATTTTTGTAAAGGTAATATATTATGTCCTTTACATACTAAAATGATTTGTACTGAATGTGTTCAACAGTAAAAATACTAATTTTAGATTTCGTAAAGTTACTATTTTTTTTTGTTTATTCCTTATATATTTTATGTTAAAAAGTTGATTGTTTCTATAAGATGCCAAAAAAGTATGAAGTAAATAATTACAGAGTAGATTTCTTTTATTTTATTTATTTTTTGTAAAAGTGATCTCAGAGAGAGAAAAATAAGTTCCTATTTTTAGATTATGTGTTTTATAAGTGATTAAATACATATTGCTAAATAATTCATCTTTGTTTTATTGTAGTTTAACAAACAAGTAATATTGTAATACTAAATTATATGAAATACTTATAATTTCCTATTTTACATGCTATTTTTCATTCGGGTTCTCAAAAACCCCACGCGACAAACCTCGTAAAATAAAATCGCGCGACTGACCGAAGGTTAATAATATTAGGTAGAGTAGATTTATTTCGTCTAAGAGACATTTAGAATACTGAAATAATATCATCTGCAATAATATCATGTCTGCTAGTTTACAAATACATTATATAAGTATGTTTATCAGTCATCTAGATCCCATAGCACAAGCTTATATTAGCTTAATTTGGGCTAGATAATGTTGTATGTGATTGTGAATGTCCGCAAATATTTATTTATTATTACCTATACTCTCGATAGATAGCGCTGTGCCGAAACCTAAACCCCGCTATGGTTTCGTTACATACAGAAGTTTATCAACATCACATCCTTTACATTAATTAATTTTTAAACATCCTGAGGTTTTATCTAATTGTAATTTTTGAAGAGGCGCCGCTTGATGGACGCTCAAATGAGGATCCGTAACGATTTAACAGGAGAAAGCTGGGGTCCTGCTGGGTCGTTCGTTTCAAATATAATGTGGGATCCATAATGTTTTTTTCGGAGTATGGTGTGTTATATAAGTCAAATGGTTTTACATATTAAGGGGCGGTTATTGCGCACAAGTAGGCATTTGGCGCTCCCCTCGCCCCGGGCGCAAGACACACCGCGCGCCGGCAGCGGCAGTCAACTCTCATGCCACAGTATACAGTATAGTAGAAAGAAACAGCATGCTAACTTTGTTTGACGTAGTAAATGCGTCTAACTTTATTAAGTGTAGTGATTTATTAGTTTCGTAAATAAATGAGTTAATCGTAAATAAATTGTATATGTATATTATACTTTTATTTTTAAGCTAAAGAGTTTGTTTGTTTGTTTAGTTGTTCTAACTCTAGAGTCTAAGAGACTGCTAGTTGAATTTCAAGAGTTTCTTAACAGTATGCCCATTTTTGAAAAATACCAAAATATATAACATCACGCTAAGGCGAATAAGAGCTTACCAGCAACGAAACATTTTTCGACAACTAGGATATTTCATTTATTTTGAGAGTTTCCGTTGCGTACGTTTGCTACAGTTGCGTAAAAAATGTAAATTACATAATAGCTGGTCATAAAAATTTCTAAAGTTTTCTAAAGTTGGTATGCTAAGTATGAATCACGGGATCATTGTGCAATCCAAAATGGCCGCCGCAGTGTAATCACAAAATTTCATGATGGGTGTCGTTTAAAGGGTTTTTTGGTATGCTGAGTACGAATCACGTACTAATTTTGCAATTTATTCAATATGGACGCCGCGCCGTAATCACAAAATGTCATGATGGGTATCGTTTAAGGGGTTTCTTGGTATGCGGAGTACGAATCACGTGATTATTTTGCAATCCAATATGGGCGCCGCGCCGTAATCACAAAATTTCATGATGGGTATCGTTTAAGGGGTTTCTTGGTATGCTGAGTACGAATCACGTGATAATTTTGCAATCCAAAATGGCGGCCGCGGTGTAATCACAAAAATTCATGATGGGTATCGTTTAAAGGGTTTTTTGGTATGCTCAGTACGAATCACGTACTAATTTTGCAATTCAATATGGACGCCGCGCCGTAAACACAAAATGTCATGATGGGTATAGTTTAAGGGAATTCTTGGTATGCTAAGTATGAATCACATGATAATTTTGCAATCCAATATGGCCACCGCGGTGTGATCACAAAATTTCATGATGGGTATCGTTTAAGGGGTTTTTTTGGTATGCTGAGTACGAATCACATGATAATTTTGCAATCCAATATGGGCGCCGCGCCGTAATCTCAAAATTTTATGATGGGTATCGTTTAAAGGGTTTCTTGGTATGCTGAGTACGAATCACGTGATAATTTCGCAATCCGAAATGGCCGCCTCGGTGTAATCACAAAATTTCATGATGGGTATCGTTTAAAGGGTTTTTGGTATGCTGAGTACGAATTACGTGATAATTTTGCAATACAATATGGCCGCCGCGCCGTAATCACAAAATATCATGATGGGTATCGTTTAAGGGGTGTATTGGTATGCTGAGTACGAATCCTGTGATAATTTTGAAATGCAATATGGCCGCCGCGCCGTAATCGCAAAAATCCATGATGGTTATCGTTTAAGGGGTTTTTTGGTATGCTGAGGACGAATCACATGATAATTTTGCAATCCAAAATGGCCACCGCGCCGTAATCACATAATTTCGTAATGAATATCGTTTAATGGGCTTTTTCGAATGCTGAGTACGAATAACATGATCATTTTGGAATTCAATTTGGCCGCCTAAGCTATTTAGGCCTACTTTTTTTTTTTTTTTTTTTTTTTTTTTTTTTTTTTATACCACAAAGGTGGCAGACAAGCATACGGCCCACCAGAAGAACCGGTGGTCACCGCAGCCTATGAACGTTTGCAACACCAGAGGTGCCACACTCGCGCTGCCGACCCTGTAAAAACCTTCTAAGACCCCTTTTGAAGAACCCCATACTGTAGGCGTTTGGGAAAACCGAGGCAGGGAGGTCATTCCACAACCTAAGCGTGCGTGGAAGAAAACACCTATCGGATCTAACCGTGCTCGAACGCACCGGACGCAGAGTGTGAGGATGAACTCCCTGTCTGTGGCGAGCGGTGCGATGATAGAACGTAGCCGTGGGCATCATATCAAACAATTCCTCAGAGCACATACCATTGTACAGGCGGTAGAACACGCATAAGGAGGCAAAGTCTCTCCTGTCGCGAAGAGGTTCCACACCAGCTGTAAGTACAGGATCGTTGACAATTCTTACAGCTCGTCTTTGCACCGAGCCAAATGGACGAAGCTGATATTCAGGTGCTCCCGCCCAGAGGTGACAGCAGTACTCCATATGCGGCCGCACTTGCGATTTATAGAGAAGCAGTGTTTGCGCCGCAGTGAAGCACCGCCGCGCCCTGTTGAGCACACCTAGCTTCTTGGACGCCAGCTTAGCCTTGTCCTCCAAATGACTACGGAACTGAACGTCACTGGAGATGTCAACGCCAAGGATCCCTATACTTTTGGAGATGGAAAGAGATGTGCCCTGAAATTGCGGCGCTACAGTAATTGGGGTTTGCTTAGCGGTGAAAAAACACGCTTGTGTCTTGGAAGGGTTGAACTGGACAAGATTTTGTCCACCCCAATCGGACACTCTAGTAAGAGTAGCCTCGATTTCAGACACAAGCTGTTCACGATTTTCCTCTACTGTGTCCCGAGAGATACCGGGGCGGCCCGTGTAACAAGTGTCCCCCGTACTGTCGTCCGCATAACAATGAATGCCATCAATAGACAACATGTCATTGATATGCAGCAGAAACAGAGTAGGGGACAACACTGAGCCTTGCGGGACTCCAGCGTTTATGGCCATGCAGTCTGAACAGCTGCCGTCAACGACGGCCCTGATGCTTCTACCGGCCAAGAAGCTGGACACCCATCCGCATAATCTCTCAGGTAGTCCATATGAGGGCAATTTCGTAAGAAGACCACGGTGCCAGACCCGGTCAAAGGCTTTAGAGATGTCGAGGCTCACTGCTAGAGCCTCACCCTTACTCTCGATAGCCGCCGCCCATCGGTGTGTTAGGTACACAAGAAGATCGCCCGTCGAGCGACCGTGACGGAAACCGTACTGCCGGTCGCTGAGCAGGTCGTGTTCCTCAAGGTACCCCAGGAGCTGTGTATTAATTACACGCTCCATCACCTTGGATAAAAGGGAGGTGACGGCTATAGGCCTGTAATTGGCCGGGTCGGTCCTGTCACCCTTCTTGGGTACAGGATGTACATACGCGATCTTCCACGACGCCGGGACTTGTCGCATGGAATAGGAAAGTGCGAAAAGACGTGTAAGTACCGGACACAACTCTGGACCACAATGCTTTAGTACCACCGCGGGAATGCCGTCTGGCCCACTCGACTTATGAACGTCCAGGGATTGAAGCTCCCGCCGGACATTCCGCTGTGTAAATTTAACTTCCGGCATGGAAGTGCCACAACTCGGAATGCACGGCGGTATTGCACCCCCGTCGCTCATGGTCGAGTTAGAGGCAAAGAGATTACCCAAAAGGTCGGCTTTCTCCTTGGCACTCTGGGCCAAACTACCGTCGGGTTTAAGCAAGGGTGGTAATCCTGACCGACAGAAGTTTCCCTCGGCAGCTTTGGCAAGCGACCAAAATTCACGACTTCCTGAAGGGTAGCCTGCTAGCCGTTCGCCAATTCTGCCGACGAAATCGAACTTGGCCTTGACAATTGCTCTTTTACTGGACCTCGAGGCGGCATTTAATTTGCGTTTTACCTCAGAGATGTTTGGATCTGAATTTGCACGAGCCGTGGTCCAAGCTCTGTAGGCAGATTCTTTCTGCATTAGAGCTTCTCTGCAGAGCCGATTGAACCACGGTCGCTTTTTTGCACCTACAGGGATCCAGCGGTTGGGAATGTAGCATTCCATACCCTCCAAGATCCCCTCAGCGACTGCTATAGCACAAGAATCCAGATCCTCTGAGGCAAAACAAAGCCGCCACCACGGGTACGACGCATAGAACTCTCGCAGTCCATCCCAGTCTGCTGACTTGTAGTGCCACACATGTCGCCACTCCTTGGGCCGAGGTGGTTCAGGCCTTGCGAGAGGCACATGCGTCCGAACGACACAGTGGTCCGACGATCCTAGCGGAGCATCCACTGAAACACTGTATCCGTCCGGACGCGTTGTCAGCAGGAGGTCCAGCAATGCACTATGCTCGTTCTCCCTGTCTGGTATCCTTGTATGGGATTTAACCAGCTGGGAGAACCCATAGGTCAAGGCAAATTCGTGAGCAGCTTTTCCCGCAAAGTCGGTGGTCCGGGAGCCCAACCAGTCAACATGATGACCGTTGAAATCTCCCAAAATCACTATCTCCGCGGAGGGACACTGCTCAATCACCCTGTCAGTCGACTGCTGCAGGTGGTCATAAAGGCGAACTGTGTCGGTGTTACCGCTGTGAGACCTGTACACGCACGCGTAGATCCGGGTGTGGCCCCCGTGATCCACGCGCGCCCATAACGTAGACAGGTCCCTGTCTTCGAGGCTTGTAAGACGGCGACAGCAGACATCATCCCGGACGTACATACACACCCCGGCTTTCCGCCTGAAGTGGTACTCCAGCTTGTAGCCAGGGTACATTAAGTCGGATGCATCTCCCGGGCATGAGATCTGCGTCTCCGTCAAGAAAAAAAGGGTCGGCTTCGCAGTTTCAAGATGGTGGTGGACTACGTTGATGTTCGCGCGCATGCCTCTGATGTTGCAAAAGTCCACTTGAAGTGTGGACGCCGATGCCGCTGTGGATACCCTTTTATTTTTCCTTTTTGCTGCCATGGTTGTTTTTTTTAAAAAGGGGAATTAAGAAGGTTGAGGGGGCGCCTGTGTGCCGCTGGCGCAGGAGACTAAGCGAGGCTCCAACTCACCAAAGGCAGACAAAGGTAATGCGGAAGATTGGCACGGCGTACGGAAGGGCCCCCGGTCCCCCCCCAATGCAGTGGCCGCGTCCACTCCGGTATCCTCCTCCGGCACGACCACAGCACCAGGGACTTTACACAGGCTGCTGGTTCAGCCTCCTTGCTTGCTTACTTGCGCGGAGAGTCGAGTTAAATATATAAATATAGAGTTAGTAAGCTCTGAGTTAAATAAATAACTTCTTAACTCTGACCACGTCTTGCACAGTTGCAAATTGGCACGCGGTTAACTAACTCACAGTAAACCGAACAAGTTTTTTTAGTCTGTCGTTCCATGCAATCCAACCACACACAAATGTTAGAACGAAGAATGGAACATGTGTCTCTATCTCTTTTACACTACAGTCTGCTACGTATGATTTACGATACTACCATACTTACGATACTACCATTTACGATACCAATCATAAAATTTTGTGATTACGGCGCGGCGGGCATATTGGATTGCAAAATTATCACGTGATTCGTACTCAGCATACCAAAAAAACCCTTAAACGATACCCATCATGAAATTTTGTGATTACGGCGCGGCGCCCATATTGGATTGCAAAATTATCACGTGATTCGTACTCCGCATACCAAGAAACCCCTTAAACGATACCCATCATGACATTTTGTGATTACGGCGCGGCGTCCATATTGAATTGCAAAATTAGTACGTGATTCGTACTCAGCAAACCAAAAAACCCTTTAAACGACACCCATCATGAAATTTTGTGATTACACTGCGGCGGCCATTTTGGATTGCAAAATTATCACGTAATTCGTACTCAGCATACCAAAACACCCCTTAAACGATACCCATCATGAAATTTTGTGATTACGGCGCGGCAGCCATCTTGTATTGCAAAATTAGTACGCGATTCGTACTCAGCATACCAAAAAACCCCTTAAACGATACCCATCATGAAATTTTGTGATTACGGCGTGGCCGCCATGTTGGATTGCGAAATTATCATGTAATTCGTAGACATTTTAATGCATTAGGTAGGTAGCTGGTTACCATGTCGTGAAAACACTTAAAAAGTAAAAGATCACCACATTTTTACCATGAGTCGCGTATGTATTTGTAACGGTTAATCTAATAACATTTTGCCCATTACTGATATTTTTATACTGTGGCGCGATTTCAACGTAATTTGGCATAATAATTACGAAATAGTTGCGAAAAAAACTGACACAGGTCCTGCCTCCACAAGCGCCAGGGCGAGACTGATCGGTCTTCAGCGGCGCAATTCTATTGCGTTTGGTAGATATTCGTACATGATAACTATGTAAATAGTTGTTTATAGAAAAACGCTCGGAAAATGTGTATAAAAACTTAATACCTTTAATTGTGTGCAAAAAAAATATATAAAATGTTAATAGTTTAGCCACAGTTTTGAAAAAACTTTTCTGAGAGAGTCAACTTTGGGATTTTTTTCTATCTAGTGAAATTTATTGGATCGTGTAACAGGCTCGGAATATGTTTAGCTTATATCCTTAACTATTATATATATATATTTTTCAGATTTAAAAACCCTTTACTTTTTGACTAGGATTGTTTCAAAAAACTCAAAATTTGACCCACGCGGCCTTAAAATACCAGAAATCAAAATGCCTTTACTTAAAATGCATTAGACCAAAATACCCGAATTCCAAATAACTTAACACCTACCTTACACACCTTACGTTACCGTACAATGTCTAAATTTAAAATACATATAATTATTATACTTAAATTCAAAATTCTAATTTTCTATTATCCTTAAATTAGAATACCAAAAATAGAATACAATGTGTCACTGTCATAACTGAGCATTTTCACAAAAATGTATACTCCCCTGTTTTTCAGCTGTCCCCCGAAATTAAGGTTAAAATTTAAGACATGGTTATATCTAATTATTTACTTTTAACTGCTGAGTTCATTATTTATCATGTTGAGAACACAATATTTAATATAAATACTGTGAGATTTAAATTTAACACTTTTTATTATTGAGAAAAGAGTAATTTTTAGCTGTCCCTTCCCTAATCTCACGCACAAAAATTTACATTATTCTATATTTTCATAGAGAACGGTATGTTTTTTTTTATTTTTATCATGGTAGAATTAATTATGCATAAGGACGTAAACACAAAGTATAACACACCATAGTAAATTTTGAAATAAAATGTAAATTATTTTGAGTTTTAGACTCAAAATAATTTACATTTTATTTCAAAATTTATTAAACTTCCCGGAACATTCAGTTTTGTGACCCGATATTAGGATTTTTTTTGCCTGTATTGGCAACACCATAGGTTGACATTCCACAAGAAAGCAGGAATTGTCAGTGGTGTTAAAAGTGTTTGCGAAAGTTCGTGTTTGTACCGGCAATATCAGTAAACAAATTTTTCATCTCAGGTATGTGCATATAAACAAGCTAAAATAAGGTCTATTTTAGCTTGTTTCTGACTACTTAAGCCGTAGTTTTTATTAAATTCATTTGATAGTGTTATTATTTTTACGTTACCCATTCATTTAGATGAATAAGTATCGTAATTATTTTTATAACTTGATTTTCATACCATAAGATACCCACATGTGACCTCAGTTGTGTGACCATTACACCTTAATTTCGGGGGACAGCTGAAAAACAGGGGAGTATACATTTTTGTGAAAATGCTCATCTGGGTAAAATTTAATGGCGGCTGTACACACTCGTAAGCTCAGAGTCTCATAGGACTCCCGCGACAATGGACGTGGAAATTGCTGCTGCTGTTTGTTTTTGTACCGCAAGCTATTATTATAATAAAATGTTTATTAAATTTAAAAACGATTATAAACTGATTCCGCTGCAGCTCCAGACTGAATAGAGGCAAAAATGTGCACCCAAGCATCATGAACACATTGCTTATCCTTGTCTTTAACATCCTTCGAATTCCATAAAACGGCGTCTATCTGATAGCAGTCAAATAACTATAATTATAGTTCTAAATAATTTCTTTAGACCATTTAATGAAATACGTCTGGTAATTAAAACTTTCTGCGGGCACCTAAATGAACGAGTGTGTACATGCTCGCTCTCATTTACCTCGCGAGAGCCAACAAGACCCTTTGACTCGGGCGCAAAAACCGACACGCCACCGAGAGCGACCGAGACGAGAACGAGAGAGCGAGACAAGAGCGAGACGAGACGAGTGCGCCCTGTACACACTCGCACTCGGCCTGTCTCGGGGTGTCTCGACGAGTGTGTACAGCCGCCATAACACTTCGAATGTAAAAAAGGTAGGATAAGTGTGGTTTTAAGTCGGTAGGAGTCCTGCATAGCATCCATGTAGGATTTACTTCACGGTAAAAAAAAGTATTTTGTGTTTGAATATTTTAGGATTAAGTATTTAGTATACTAATTATTTTTTTTGGTTTCTGTTATTCGAACGTAAGGCATTTTAAATTATTTGCATTATACATACTAATACTAATGCATTATACATACTAGTACTTGGCCTTTTGAATATTGATATTTCGATTTCGGGTATTTTGGGCTCATGCATTTTGAGTAAAGGCATTATGATTTCTGGTATTGTGACGGTATACCATTATATTTAGAAATATATTAGGTGCTTACATATGAAATTGGCGTTTTGTATAGGAGGAACAAAAAGTCGAATATTTTTAAATATAATATATTTAATTAATCAAAGTATGAACCATTGTTTTCTATGCATTTTTGCCATCTCATAGGTAGTTCATTGATCCCTTTACTAAAAAAACCAGTCGGACGGGAATCAATAAAATCTGTGAAGGCGATTTGGACTGCCCCATCAGAGTTGAATTTTTTCCCTTGCAAGAAGTTGTCCAAATTTCGAAAAAAAATGGTAATCTGTTGGAGCAAGATCCGGGGAGTACGGAGGATGTTTTAGACATTCCAATTGAAGCTCTTCTAATTTGGTAGCCGTCTGTTGTGCAGTGTGTGGTCTAGCGTTGTCGTGAAGCAGCAGTGGCGTGGAGCGATTGACCAGCCTAGGTTGTTTAGCCGCTAGCTTTTCCATCATGGTTTGCAATTGCTGACAATAGACATCAGCCGTAATAGTCTGGCCAGATTTGAGAAAACTGTAATGAACAATACCGGCACTAGTCCACCAAACGCTTACAAGTAACTTTTTTGGGGTTAATTTTCGCTTGGGGCAGGATTTGGCTGGCTGGCCAGGATCCAACCATTGCGCTGAGCGCTTTCGATTATCGTAAAGAATCCATTTTTCGTCACAGGTAATGATTCGGTTTAAAATACCTTCATTATTGTGCCGGTTCAGTAATGTAACGCAGCAGTCGACGCGCTTTTGCCGGTTTGCTTCAGTCAATTCGTGAGGTACCCACCTTTCAAGCTTTTTAATCTTCCCAATTTGCTTCAAGTGAATTAAAACAGTTTTATCACTAACACCGCAGCCTGCAGCTAACTCAGACGTGGTTTGCGATGGATCCGCTTCCACAATAGCCTTCAATACTTCATTATCAACTTGAGTCTCAGGCCGTCCACGGGGCTTGTTCTGCAGGTCGACATTTCCTGAACGAAAACGTTGGAACCAAAAACAAACTGTGTTTTCTTTTGCAACATGACCGCCATACACATCATTCACCCTTCTAGTCGTTTCCGCAGCACTAGTGCCACGGCGGAACTCGTACTCGTAAATAATGCGATATTTTAAGTTTTCCATTTTGTAAAATGAGTGACGCAAACAGAAAAAAACAGAAGAAAAAAACAAATGAATGACGGTCATCGAAGGATAAATACATGAGTAAATAGCTGGGAAAATTTGAATTTGGAATTCCTTACCAAAGAGGAGAAAATCGTAATTAAAGTGGCCAGTACGAAAAACGCCAATTTGATGTGTAAGCACCTAATATAAGTATGCATATCATATCAGTCGTCTAGAATTCTAGCAACTTATAGAATCATCCGCGTGAAATTTGGTTCCCATTCCCGCTTCCCATGGGAACATATTCCCGGGATGAAATGTAGCCTATGTGTTATTCCAGACTATAATCTACTCCGGCTCCAAATTTCAGCCCGATCCGTTCAGCTGTTGGAGGGTGAATATTCAAAGTGACGAGTTTTGCATGGAACCATCAATAATTAATTCATACCTAAGTTTAGGCTTTAGAATATTTAGTAAACTCTGAGTTAGTTTACTCTATAATCTAAGGACAGAAGTTTTAATTAATATTAATATGTCACCGGAAAATAACAAGATCCGCAAGTTTATCAATCTACTAGGAAGTTTATAAACTTTCGTAGGATTCTAAACGGGAGATAAATTGTAATATTTTACGTCCACATTTTCGTAAATTTATCAATTTCCGACGTCTTGCCGTTAAATAATCCGACGAAGGCGAAGTGTATGTTGATTGGTTGAACAACTCACGTGAACACTTTGATGCAGAGTTACAAAAGTACTACAGTGGGCTAACGAAAAATAATAAAAAAAAAAAGTTTATTGTGATACGAGACCGAGACCGTTAATTGTGATAACGCTGCTTGATGAGTCTGATGAAGAAGTACCTACCTCTACTTTCATACAACTTATGACGTAAACGAAGTTGCGAGGGTCAGCTAGTATTTACTATAGTCCGTTAAGAGATATACCTATTATCTCTAGCACTTAGGTTGCCAATCTTGATTGCTGTGTTACGCCAATAAGTTTTTGTTTCTCCCATGTAATCTTACTTTTAGTCGAAACTTACTTATTTTGCTGGCGTTTTTTTCTGAGACCATTATTTGAGATGTGGAACGTCGTGAAAGCAGCAACTACGCCTTCGTTAGTGGTGGTAGTGATTTATTTTTACAGAAATTCATACAAAATAAATGAATCTGAAATACAATCGCATAGTAACAGGAGCACTGTCTTAGTGAAGTTAAATTTATTGTGTCATGAAAAACAAAACTATTCGTGCTAAGGGTTGATGTTATAATCTCCACATAATTCGGTAAAATGTCTTAGGCTGGCACTCATAGGGCGACTTTACTGCAATGCCAACACAAAGAAAACGATCGACAAGCTGTCAGTCAGAGGTAATATACTACCCGTTCGCTCTAACTTTGCCGCTGACGTAGAGGCGTATACCCGAATTGGTAATTAGACGAAGTAAATTGACATAGCTAATGTCACTTCGTCATAGAAAATAAGCAACATTCTATGACGAAGTGTAGGGTAGTACACCTTATGTGACGTAAACGAAGTTGCGAGGGTCAGCTAGTAATTACTATTTACGAAGTTTCCTCGTATCACAGATAATAATTAACATAATTAGTTATCGCAGATTACGCAATACCTCAGTGACATCCGCGTGTAGTGTGCGTGGATCTGTGGACATTTACTGGCGAGGTGCGTGTGCGTGTTGTTTGTGTTGACATCGGAAAGGTTAATTTATGAGGATATCTATAATGAGCGATTTTAATTGGAGTAGTTTATGATTGGCGGCTTGGCCTGTGATACCACAGCCTACAGATCAGGCAGTCGTTCGAAGTAGCCGTCTAGACAGGTCAATCGTGCAGGGGACAAGGGACGAGACGCGGGAGGGAATGTCCTGAACTGCGTACAAAATTTTCTTTATAGTAGTTCGGGACAGACTTTCATACATACATACATACATATCATCACGCCTGTTTCCCATCGGGGTAGGCAGAGACTATGGCTTTCCACTTGCTACGATCCTGGCATACCACTTTCGCTTCTTCTACTTTCATAAGTGCTTTCATACACGCTCGCCGGTTAAGGGTACTCTTGACCTGGCCTTTTTCCAGCAGGTCATCAATTTGGTTACCATGCGTACGCCGAGGATGACCCCTACCAGCTTGCCCATTCATTATCGCCTTATAGATCTGTTTAGTCAGTCTATTTTCATCCATCCTCTCAACATGTCCAAACCATCTAAGCATCCCTTTTTCTATCTTTGTCACTACATCTTCAGTTATACCACATTGTTTTCTAATCACGCTATTCCTTTCTTTGTCCATCAATTTCACTCCAGCTATACTTCGCAGACTTCTCATTTCCACTGCATTAATTATACTTTCATGCTTCTTCTGCCACACCCAACTTTCACTACCATACATAAGTGTGGGGATAAGCACACCCCTATGCACAGCCACTCTCGCCTTCTTAGACACGTTTTGACTGCTCATAAAGGTATGCATCGCCCCATTCACTTGATTTCCTGCCAAAACTCTTCTCTCAATATCCTGGTCACACTTTCCATCCCTCGTAAATTTTGAACCCAGGTATACAAATTCTTTCACCTGTTCAACTCTTTGCCCTTCGATAATAATAGGGCAATTCGTCATACATTCCTCTCTTTCAAAAACCATTACTTTAGTCTTACTTACATTCACTTTCATTCCTCTACCTTTCAGCGCCTCATGCATAATATTAACCATCAACTGCAACTCCTCCGCCGATGCAGCTAAGATCACCTGATCGTCAGCATATAGGAGGCATTTGATGGTCAGCTCGTTCAGTTTTATACCACACGCACTCTCTTGCAATTCTTTCAAACAACTGTCCATGTACAGGTTAAACAGCCACGGTGACGCTACACAACCCTGTCTCACACCCCTTTCTATATTAAAGAAGTCCGTGCAAGCTCCGTTGATCCTGACACAAGCACTTGAGCCCTCATAAAGAGATTTCAGTGCTCGTATCAAGCTGCTGCTCACCCCGTACAAAGACAATGTTGACCATAGTTCATTCCTCACCACTTTGTCATAGGCCTTCTCCAGATCTACGAATACGCAATATACCTTTTGGCTTTTCGCCAAAACTTTTTCTGCTATGCATCGTAAGGAGAAGACCTGATCAGTGCATCCCCTTCCTTTCATAAATCCTGCTTGAAGATCCCACATTTTTCCTTCACTTTCATTCATCACTCTTTTTATCAACACTTTCGCATACAGTTTACCGACGATGCTGAGCAGGCTTATGCCGCGGTAATTTTTGCACTCTTGCTGAAAGAAAGAAAGAAAGAAAGAAAGAAAGAAAATAAATTTATTTATGACACGCACATTTACACATGTTAAAACACACATGCTGCGACCCTTTTCCTTTGTACAGCGGCACAATGACCGCTTTGGACCATTCTTTTGGTACGCTGCCATTCCTCCAGCACAGATTAAAAAGGCGGTACAGCTGGTCAATCACCACGCCACGTCCTGCTTTCAGCATCTCAACGGAAACCCTATCAATCCCAGCAGCCTTGCCTAGTTTCATACTATTCAATGCTTCCACTATTTCTTCCATGCTAATGTCGTTTTCATTACCAATTTCATTCATTTCACAAAAATGAGTTTGCACTTGCGTATCCTCTTTATCAAATAGACTTTCAAAATACTCCTTCCATATTTTTAGCACACACTCTTCTCCTCCCACAAAACTTCCATCCTGGTTTCTGATCTTATTAAGCGGTGATGTGGTCTGTTGACTCCTCACCGCTTTTATGGACTTCCAAAAGAATTTTATATTCTGTTGGAAGTCACCAGATAACCTTTTATCAAATTCATCTCTATCATTCTCCTTCTTTCTTACTAACACCTCTTTTGCCACACGCTTATACCTTTTATACTCATCGTTGGCCATTCGTACATCCTCATCTGTTGCCTTCTGCATTCTTTGATTGGCCTTTGTAGCCAGCAAGTCCAACCATGCTTTCTTCTTATCAGACAACGCTTTCAGAACTTCCGCGGTCATTCTTTTTAACTTACATCCTTGGCTTCTCTTGCTCACACCACACAGTTCAATCGCAACTTCCACGAGTCCTTCCTTAATCGGCTTCCATAATTCTTCAATCTCACATACTTCATCTAAATTATCAAACTTTTTGCTTAGTTTGCTCACAAATTCCTCTTTTATACCTATCTCTTGCAAATTCTCAACTTTTATGCGTTCTAGTACACTAACAGGTTCACGCACACGGTGCCTCCACCGCTGAAACAGACCTCTTACTCGGCTGACAACCAAGAAGTGGTCTGTGTCAATCCCAGCACCGCGGTAGGCTCGAGTATCTAGTACTTTCTTTCTCATCCTTGCGTCAACAATCACAAAGTCAATCATGCTCCTCTTACTTCCTTCTTGTCTCGTAACCAAGTGGATATCTTTGTGGTGAAACATGGTGTTAGTCACCACAAGATTCCTCTCCAAACATACTTCAAGCAAACTTTCTCCATTTTCATTCACTCGCTCATCACCAAACTTTCCCAATACTCTTTCATACCCATCACGCTTGACTCCAACCCACCCATTAAAATCGCCTAACATTACTATCCTCTCATTTAGTTTGCACTTACTCAAAACATCACTCATGCTCTCCCAAAATGCCTGCCTCTCGCTTTGGTCTCGTAAAGATCGGCGCCACCGGGCATCTTGCGGAGCATATACTCCTAAAACAAAGATGCGGGTAAGTCCAACCTTCAGCCTCAACCAAACGAGTCTTGGGCTTACACATTCATATTCTGTGACACATTCATTCATTCTCGCAGACAGTACTACACCAACGCCCTGACACGCTTTACTGGTTTTAGGCACACCCGACCAGTAGGCAGTGTAGGGTCCATGTGTGGTGGTGTCACATCCTTTCCTCTTTGTCTCATTCACGCACAGAATATCGAGTCGTCTCTCTTTCATCATCTTGCATACTTCCTCAATTTCGTCTATCATACCTCCTCTTACATTCAACGTAGCAAAGTGGCTATCCCCAGTCCACTTTTCGCCTCGATGGGAAACGAGACGTGATGGGTTGCGAACCACATCGCCGCCATTTTGGATTTTGTTTTTGGTTTTGTCCATTGCGTTCCCACGAAAAGCAAGGGAAAATAAAGTCCACCCAGACAGAGCCCCGCATGTCTAAGTAAGGCTAGCCTTCTTCTGGGGTCGCCCGGCCCCAGGGCAATTGGCACGCTAATACTAGGCTCGCCCCTAGTCACGCAGCACATACGCACGGCAACGTTGGCTTGGCGGAGAAAGGATGGGAAGAAGATGAGGTAGGAATAGGATTGGTGGATAGGAAAGGGTTGAGGTAGGAAAAGGACGGGGATAAGGTACATTCAAAGCCTTCTGTAATTCATTCCACAAATAATCCAGCAGCCAGGACAGTTGTTACCCACATTATATCTCTGCAGTCCGAGCCAATATCTCTGCAGTCCGAGCCAGACTTTCAGGGCATTCACAATTTGCTATAATTCTTTTGCGAATACGAATTACATGATAAAATTTGCAATCCAATATCGACGCGTCGTAATTACAAAATTGTATGATGGGTAAAAAAATCCCTTAAAGGTTTTTTCGTATTCTTTTTATAGTTCCTTTACTGTGGTGGGTGAAAACTCTGCGGACTTCCATTGCATATGCATACTACACTCTTGAAAATTTTTAATACAAACTTTCATCCCTTATTTTACACCGTAAATAAAGAGTTTGATTTTGGAAAATAGGCTTGTCCTAACCTGACCTTCTACGATTAATAATGATGGGCAAAATTGTGGGAAAACGACGCGTTGGGAGACGTAGGAAGTCATGGCTCAGGAACATCAGATATTGGACTGGAATAGATCGTGCGGGGGAGCTCTTTCCTTTGGCTCAATACCGTGTGGAATTTTTCAAAAGTTAACGGCCAACCTTCGGTAGCGGAATGACACTGAAGAAGGAAGAAGGTATATCGACTTTTATGCCTGTTCCGACACTGTCAAAAACACAATCAATGCCTATCCGCTCAATAAAGTAACTCATAGTATTATTTTCAAGATAAAATTATTTTATTTACCTTTTAGAAGCAGTTGCGTGTCCGAGTTGATTGTTCAAATTGTATCAGCCCACACTCGTACCATCTATCAACAATAGGGAAAATTATTTTAGTTAATAATATAATAACTAACACAAGTATACTACGAGCTAATCTTGAAGTTTCTTTGAGGGATAAACTCCGAAACGAGGTTATCCCTCTTAGAGAATTCTGTTGGTGGCCCCGTGGACTCAGTGTTTAAACGATCACTGCAGTGAGCAACTTTCACTATGGTCGGTCCATGGATGTGTGACCATCCATGTGATCACTTTGCGACATTTATTTGAGCGTTTCCGTGCTTCGGAAAGCACGTTAAGCCGTTGGTCCCGGTTGCCAGTAAAATGGCAGTCGTTAAGCCAAGTGGAAGGCCTCTTCGGCCTTGAAAATTTTCAACAGCAGGCAGACACAACCTGCGCCTGTCCATCTCACACGGCAATACAGCTCACCACCTATTACGCACCACCTATTACGTGGGACAAATTCTAAAAGGGTGAAATGAGGGCATAAAATAGGTAATATGCCTCTGCCTACCCCTTCGGGGATAGAGACGTGACCATATGTATGTATGTAATATAACCTGCAGAGTAACAGCGTTACAGAGTCAGCGGGCTGGCCACATCTGAAGAACTGGTCGATGGAGAAAAATAGTTCTGGAGTGGAGACGTCACCCGCCAAATGGACCAACGGTCTTGAAAAGGTCGCAGACAGGGACCGGAGGCGGAAAGTGTAGGACCATGAAAGTGTATGCTTAGTGACAGGAGAGACTTTGCTTCTCTGTGTGTATTCTACCGGCTGTATAACGGTTTGTGCTCTGAGGAATTGTTTGACATGATGCCTACGGCTACATTCTATCATCGCACCGCTCGCCACAGACAGGGTGTTCATCCTCACATGTTGCATCCGGAGCGCTCGAGCACGGTTAGATCCGATAAGGGCTTTCTACCGCGCACGCTTAGGTTGTGGAATGATCTCCCTGCCTCGGTTTTCCCAAACGCCTACAGTATGGGGTTCTTCAAGAGGGGTCTTAGAAGGTTTTTACAGGGTACGCAGCGCGAGTGTGGCGCCTCTGGTGTTGCAAACGTCCATAGGCTGCGGTGACCACCGGTACATCTGGTGGGCCGTATGCTTGTCTGCCACCTTAGTGGTATATAAAAAAAAAACATCTATTGCGACGTGAACTAGGAGAGGCCAGGAGAGGCCTACGTCCAGTCCAGCCAGCGGGATCTGAAAGTTGTGACGAAAATTGGAACATTTTTTGTGTTGTGTGTATTAATTCGGCTGAGATGACGTGGGCTTCCTCTTAGGGGTAAGAAGGTGAAGCTATATGAATTGAAAACATAGAATTTAATTCTACTATACAGGATAGAATTTAAAAACGATAGTTGGAGGTAAAGTACCCTTAATATTGATAATGGCAAGGTTTGCTGGAAGGAAACATTCCTTTATTTTCAAAAGTAAGTAATAATGCATTTAAAGATTGGTGAAAATCACCTGCTTGAGCCGGGAATCAAACCTGGGAGATTTGAAAAAAAAAAACATTCTGTATTTTATGATACCAACCAAAAGAGTCTTTAATTAGAAACAATTTCTTTTAAACAACATAGTAGTCTGGAGAAACACATAGAACTAATCTTTATCCCTGGAATACATTCCGAAAGGTAAGTACTTATCTATAGTCCAATCCTGCCCGATCTGGCAATAATGTAAACATGCTAAACATGTCATGAGGATTCTTTGGCGGGAATTTGAAAAGAGCGCGCGTAATTTTTTTTCAAATCTTACTAAATAATTAATTTTAATTTGTAAATAGTGAAAGTCTTGTATATAATACTCATTTTTTATTGATAATTCTTTTTTGATAATGGAGGAGGACGAGGGAGGGGGTGCTGCTCCCCCAAACCCTAAAGTAAGGAAGAGAAAGGAGGATTCATCACGGACTGACGGCGGTGGCGGTGAGGAAAGTGAATCACTTTATTTACCATTTTTAAAACCGTCATATCGTAGACTTTACCCAGAACATTCAACAAATATTGAATTTAACGTCTTTGTAGAAAGCAGGGAAAAAGAGCGCCTTGGGAATAAAAGTCCCATTTACCTCAACCACATCTTTGCCTCGGAAGTAAAGGGAGTGGTGGCGATTCGTCGCATAAATGCCAACAAAATAGTGGTAGTATTTAAGCAGTGCAACACAGCAAATAATTTACTTACCAATGAACATTTCCTAGACAAATACAAACTGAAAGCCTACATACCAGCCGCTCAAATTGAGCGAATCGGTATTATTAGACATGTCCCATCAAACATCTCAAATAAAGAGTTATACAGAAAATTATCATCAATATATGAAATAGTAGCAGTACGGAGATTCACTAAGAAAGTGGGATCAAATTGGACCCCACTTCAAACTGTCAGTATTACATTTCTGTCAAATACACTACCATCTAATGTTCAGTATGATTTGTTCTCATATAAAGTGTACGAATACATCCCACCTCTTCAGCAGTGCTATCGCTGCTTCAAATTTCACCACTCAGCCAAGGTATGTAACGGCAAACAGCGCTGTAGCTGTTGTGCAGGTGACCACAGCTATAAAGAGTGTGACAAGCCCAGCGAGCTTTGCTGTGTTAACTGCGGTGGCGCTCACTTGGCAGTATCTAGGACATGTCCAGTCAAAATGAGGAAAATAATTGAAAAAAAAGAAAAAATTAGCTATTCTAGTGTAGCAAAAACTAATGATGACAAAGATTTTCCTTCTTTGCCAGATAAGTCCTGGATAAATAAGCCTGTAAATAAGCCTGTAAATAAACCTGTAAATAAGTTAATTGAAACTAAGACTGATAGAACTCTGTCTGAGAAACAGAGTAGTTCATCTGATGTAATTAAACAAATTTTAGGTAATAAAGATATATTAATGGCTCTTGTCAACACCCTAGTACAATTAGGAAATAAAACAGATGATGTACCTATCACCACAACATCTATTAAGGAGATGTTATTAAAAAATTTATCATTTTAACCTATGGATTTAAGTTCTTCCAATATTATTTCTCAATTACGGATTGCACAGTACAATATACAAAGTGCCAATAGCAAAAAACAACTTTTGATAAATTTTTTACATAACAAAACTATTGATATTTGTTTACTGAATGAAACATGGTTCAAAGATAATCAACGGTTCAATTTTAGCATACCTGGTTACAATATACACTTTAAAAACTCAAGTAATAAACATAACGGTGTAGCAATTTTAATAAGACCTTATTTACAATACAATGTTTTGGATACAACTTTTTATGAGGAAATACAAACTATTGCTATCACATTATCAACGAAATTAGGAAACATTACTATTTTAAATGTATACTGTCCTCCTAAAAGTAAACACATTCGATTGAACAGACTGCAGAATATCATATCCAATCTTCCAAAGCCCATATTTGTTAGTGGAGACTTCAACGCTCATCACATTGCCTTTGGGTGTTTGTGTACAAGAGGCCGCGGCCGAGATTTGTATAATATAATAGACGATAGTGATTTATGCATTTTAAATGATGGTAGGTTCACTACAGTCGGTAGACCTTCATGCAATCAATCAGCAATTGATGTTACTTTTGTCAGTGCTAATCTGGCACCAATTTGTGAGTGGTCCATACATGACGATGCCATGGGCAGCTACCACTACCCAACAATCACTAATATCGCAATATGTGTCGACAAGTACCAAGTTAATCCTCCTGTCGCAAAGTTTCTGTATAACAAAATGAGTGAAACGGATTGGCATAAATTTCGTGATGTATCGGAATCTATTTTTGAAGACCTGTCATTGACCATTGACAGTCCAGAATTTCAACTTGATCCAATGTCTGCATATCTGGCTTTTTGCACATGTCTGAATAAGCTTAAAGAATTACTTATCCCAAAGTTTGTTAAAACGAGTAACTTTAAAAGTAGGCCACCAGCACCCTGGTGGAATGAAACATGTGAAAAAAGCGTTAAGGCATCCTACAATGCTTTAAAAAAATATAGAAGTGATCCGTCTATGGCTAACTACATTGAATATAAAAAACTAGATGCATTAAAAAAGCGAACTATTTCTGAACAAAAAAGAAGTGGTTGGAATGATTTTTGTAATAAATTTAACAGGAACACTCCGTTAAGCACTATTTGGAATTTAATTAAACGGTTTAGGGGTTTGAAGGCTGGAAATAGATCTTATAAGGATGAATTCGTACAGCCATTTTTATCAAAATTGACAGAATCCGGTAATTTGATAGAGTTCAATTCATTTTCTAAATACTTTACTGTAAATAATAATAATCCCGACTCAGTGGTCCTATTGAATGACTTTACATGGAATGAACTAACAATGAGTTTGCAATCTAGGAAAAACACAACTCCAGGTCTTGACGATTTCCCATACATTTTAATCAAAAATCTTCATAAATCTGTACAAAATCTATTCCTCAAAATTATTAATATGCTATGGTCTCAAAAACTTGTTCCTGAACACTGGAAAACTCAGTGTGTCATTCCAATTCTCAAAGTAGATAAGCCACCTGAACTTTCAAATTCCTATCGACCCATCTCATTGTCGTCTTGTCTTGGGAAAATATTCGAAAATATGCTTAAAACTCGTATTGATTGGTATGTTGAAGCTAATAACATTATTCCTCAAATTCAGTATGGATTTCGTAGAGGTCGCAGCTGCGTAGACAGCTTCACTTCTCTTGTCGCGGATTTGAAAAGAGCCAGAAATATGCGGTTAAATACTGTATGTGTATTTTTAGATGTCCAAGGTGCTTTTGACAGTGTGGACCCTGGAATTTTGGTTGAGGTTCTGACTGGCAATCTAGGTATTCCTGGTCAAGTTTCAAAGTGGATACACGAGTTTTTAAACAGTAGAATATTGTATGTGAAACACAACAATATTCTGTACGGCCCAGAAATAGCTTGTAAAGGGACGATGCAAGGTGCTACCCTTTCACCCCTGTTGTACAATTTGTATACTTGTGAGATATGTAAATATATAAGTGTAGAGAATGTACAGATTCTTCAGTTTGCTGATGATTTAGTTATATATAGTTCTGATAGTCAGCTAACTAAAACAATAAACAATATAAATGTAGCATTGGAACAACTGAAAGTCTACTACCATGATAAGCTGCATTTAAAAATAAATGCTGCCAAAAGCAGTATGATGATTTTCAGTGATGACATCCCTTGTACAAATGTTACTTACAATGGTGACACTATAGATAGGGTTACTCAACACAAATTTTTGGGCGTCGTCTTAGATCAGAAATTAAACTTCGAGGAGCATATTAAATATATATCCAAAAACGCCTTAAGAGCCGTTAATATCCTTCGATGCTTAGCTGGCGTCTCATGGGGTGCAGACCCAAAAACTCTGTCTATATTGTACAAGGCAATTGTAAGAAGTCACTTCGACTACAGCACTTTAGCATATGTAAATAGTTCTTATGTACATAGATTAGATGTTATTCAAAACAAGGCCCTAAGAATTATTTCTGGAGCAATGTGCTCAACTCCAATTAGAGCAATGGAAATCGAAACTAAAATAATGCCTCTCATTATGAGACGGATAATGTTAGTTGAAAGATATTGCTTGAAATTACTAGCATTAGAGAATAGTGAAGTTACACGGAAAATTATTCCCCAATCAATTACCATATCAGAACCGCTAACTTCTGCCGATGAACTGTTGAGAGGCATCTCCCCTCAACTAAGTAGAGTATTTTTACACATTCAAAAACAGTGCACTCAAATTAGACGACAATCCCAATGGCCATGTTACTCTCACTCAATCAATAGCATTATTTTTCCCATGACGACTGTCACTCATGAAGTTTCATGCAACCACGATATTTTACAATTCCTAGACGACAATCCTCATTATTATACATTGTATACTGACGGAAGTAAGTCTAAAGATCATGTAAGATCTGCAGTATTTGATCCACAGACGAATTTCTCTCAAAGCTATGTTTTGGATAATAATTGTTCCATATTTACCGCAGAGGCATATGCAGTTTTAGAAGCACTCAAATTAATCTACCATCTAAATACCAGCAAACACTTGTTAATTTTAACTGATTCCTTAAGTCTAATAGAAGGTTTAAAAAACCTAAAGATTAACTATAAAACGAATTACATTCTATACCTAATTAAAGAGTGTATATATAAATTACACATGACAAAAATCGATGTTGCTTTTATGTGGATACCCTCTCATAGAGGTATAACTGGCAATGAGATAGCCGATAAAACTGCATATGAAGGGATTAATTCATTAGATGTTAAGCTAGTGGTTAGTGTCCCGCTGACAGATTACTACAGCTCTATAAATATAAAAATATTAGATGAGTGGAAAAGCATGTGGAAGAAAGACCAAGAGGAAAAAGGAAAATGGTATGGTTCTCTGCAAGAAGATATACCAGCACACCCATGGTACTGGAAATTGGAGTCAGCAAGTCGCGACTTCATAACGACCATAAACAGACTTCGATTTGGACATACCACCACTCCCTCCCACCTGGCTAGGTTGGGAATTGTGTCAGATAATAGGTGCAAAGACTGCAATACTCCACAAGCGGATATTGAACATTTATTTTTCTCCTGCCAAACATACAATCTGCAAAGACTGATACTCGCTAGTGAAATTAGTGAAGTTTTATTGAATGATTCCTCCCGCCGCTTGCATGATTTATTAAGAAATGTGAAGTGCTACAAACACTTATTTGATTTTATTAAAAATACTATTGGAAGAATTTAATTATCCGCCGTGTATATAATACAGTGCAGTGAACAAAGTGAAAAGTACAAACAAGTGTAAAGTGAACGCTTTTAAAAAACAAAGACATGGCTTAAAGGTCTTGTAACCAAGCCAAAACCATTTAAAAAAAAAAACATGTCATGTTTTGACAATCGTCTAAGACAGATGAGTAGAAAAATATAGTAGGTATGACAAATCATTGAATTTTTTACTATCCTGAGTACATAGAGTTATATATATTATCATTAGAGAGGCAAGCACGAACATCGCGTCTCGACAAAAGCACGGCTACTTATGAGCTGAGAAGACGCAACTATGAAACTTTTTAAGCAGTGATGGTAAACATATATCTGTCTCACTCACACGCGTACGGTGAACACCGCCGCCACTGCGATTAGACAAAGACAAAAACATAAACATGACGAACGTGGGCCAGTGTTGACTACTGTATGAAATTTTTACCCACGATATTTATAGAATTACTTAACAAATTTAAAATTATTATGTACCCATTTCATTTATTATTTTATTTCGGTTGAAACCGAAACTCACGTGTTCATATTAAAAAAAACCGGCCAAGTGCGAGTCGAATTTAAGCACAGAGTCCAGGTCCCCATACAAAAACGGCAATTTACGTTTGTTGTGTGGGGTCTTTTTCTGCTTTTAGTAGGTATTTTTTGTTATGGCGGCAGTAACATACATCACCTGTGACAAAATTTGCTCTATCAACCACAGTTCCTGCGATACAGCCTCGTGACTAACAGACAGACGGACGGCAAAGCCTCATGTCTCGTTCATAGAGTCTCGCGTTTGCCCCTTTGTGCGCGAATCCGACTCACACCTGGCTGGTTTTTTTTGCAATATGTGCAGCAAGTTTCACCAAGTGCCATTAATCAACGGTAGATATAAATCTTCTCTAATGTCCATTTTAGAAATTTCTCTACCTTAAAATGGGTTTCTCTCTTTTACGTTTGAAATTACACATGGATGCTATTGCGAACGCCTACTGACTAAAACCACACTGCGCCCTGCTACTTAATAAACTTTAATAAACTTTTGGTCCGTTGTCCGTTGGTCCCAGTTGCCAGTAAAATGGCAGTCGTTAAGCCAAGTTGAAAGGCTTGACCAAGGTTGAAAAATTTCAACAGCAGGCTGTCACAACCTGTGCCTGTCCATCTCAACACGGCAACGGCAGTACGTCTCACCACTTATGACGTAGGTTATATTCTTATAAAAAAAGGTGAATTTTGTCCATATAAAATGCCTCTGCGTACATATAAAGGCATGACCATATCGCATCGCATCCCGACAGACCTTAGCTAACACTGCCGTCTCGCATAGGGGTCCTATCCCGCGTCTTTAGGGTTGGTTCCCGGCGTACTAAACAAACTCTCTCCGAAACTACTGGACCGATTTGAAAAATTATTTCACTGTTGGGACGCTACACTCTTCCCGGTGAACATAGGCTATATTTTATTCCCGTATTCCCCTCAGGAACGGGAACTACGCGACTGAAACCGCGTGGCTTTCGCTAGTATTCTATTTATCTATACTAATATTATAAAGAGGAAAGATATGTTTTTTGTTTTTTTTGTTTGTTTGTTTGTAACGAATAGGCTCCGGAACTACTGAACCGATTTGAAAAATTCTTTCACTGTTGGGAAGCTACACTCTTTGCGGTGAACATAGGCTATATTTTATTCCCGTATTCCCACGGGAACGGAAATTGCGCGGGTGAAACTGCGTGACGTCCGCTAGTATTCTATATAGACCATTAAAAAGGCACTTACTTACAAAACGTCTAACCCTTTCATTTAATACCAAACACGATATTTTTTTCTTAAATTTATTTTAACACAGTACTTTATGGCCGCTAGAGGGCGCACCATTAAATTCAGTGACACGATATATAGCTTATAACCAGTCGAACGTCAAGACGCTGCTAGCAATATCTCATTAGTCCAGTTCTAATAAGTACCTAGTTGAGGAGCTCTGAGGGAATACATGAACATACAGACATACGTATATAGCCTGTCAAAATCATAACCCTGCCTTAGTCGGGTAATACTATTAATGTATCTTACATAGGTAATTAATTACTAATTCTCCCACTGATGTGGGTAAACCAAACCGATATTTTAGTGGTAACACTGTATGGCAATCACAAATTTTATTTTCAAAATTCGATTATAGCGGTATTTACGCTGATATCAATGCGTAAATAGTATAATTACGTGTGAAAAGTAATTCTACATGACTAATTGTGTTTTTATGTTTTAGAATCGCAATCTTTTACTGTGTATTTGACCATTTTGTCGCCCGGTTCAATTTGTACGTACGATTGGCGTAACGGCGTCAGACTGAACTGACGTTTGGCTCACCTAAGCCTGTGGGCTTACGTTAGGTAGGCTTGATGTTGGCGCGGTCGTTAGTCATCTAGTCTTATCTATATCGATGCCTGAGTAGGTATTTTAAATGAAAATAAACTATCATAAAGAAGTTATTTGGTGTCGAAATGATTGTTAGAACACTGTATGACTCCTGGATACTGGAATATAATCAGGGTGAATACTCAATTGCAAGTAACTATGGATATATAGGATCAAGTGTGTTTGTTTACATTTTTGCGCAAAGCTTTTGAAATACAGTATAATAATTCCACGCGGGGCGAAGCTGTGGGCAACATGTAGATACATCTAGTAGTCTATTACATATAGTTAGCAAGCAGTCGATCTAAACTTTTGGGAGTAATTTATTTCTTGTCGTGGTGGTTAATAAATTGATTTATAGTATCTTTATCATCAATATACATTACATATGACATTGACCAAGGGCATTTTGATTCTATTGGCCAATCAATGGCGTTTATTCACTTCAGCTGGAATAGCATGTTATTGTAGAAGGGGTCACACACATTCGAAGATCGGAGGTACTTACCTATTGAGAGCAATTGACCTTTTTAGATAGTTTGATTTCTTTATTGTTAGGGTTCCGTAGAGGCGTAGACAACACGGTTATCATGAATATTATATCAATTGTAGTAAGGTGACGGAAAGCCTCGAACAGTTAGCCGCAGTGGTACCACAGATTATATAATATATTCTATGTGGTACCTACCCAACTCTTTTGTTTGATAGACCACTTTCAAAATTTTGCTGCTACCGGTAGACCCCCTCGCAGCTATATCACTACAAAATTTATATAGGTAATATATCGTGGGTTCGATTCCCACCGGAGACAAATTTTTGTGCGACCCATAAATGTTTGTCTCAAGAGACTGGGTGTTTCTATGTATAATATGTATGTATTTAAAAGTATATAAGTATTAATATCCGTGGTCTGATACCCATAACACAAGCAGGTTATTCCTAGCTTACTTTGGGATCAGATAACGTTGTGTGAGATGTCCGTGAATATTTATTTATTTATTTTTATTTATATTGAAAAAATAAAGTGAAGATCGGATCTAACTATGGAACTTTGTGGTTTGTTTTAACGAAGAATTAACAGTTTTGATAAAAAAAGGGTAAGAATTGATTGCTTGATAGGGTTAATTAGTTGATAATAAAGTCGACTAAACAAATTTTCAATAAAATTTTTACTGATTGTGCTGTGAGGCTGTGAGTGTAGGTATGTCAAAACAGCAAAGTTGACCAATCGAAAAATAGACAGGCCCGTGTTGAAAAAATTATGAGTCATTTGAACCACCAGATGACCTATCTAGAACCAAAGACTTCTATATAAAGAGGTAGACCTGCCCTACGCACCAATTTTTGAAGCGTATAAACTGAGCTAGTTAGCGCGGTTGCGCGCAGTTCGCGCTGACACTATGTCACTGTCGTATCTCCCACGATTTAACAACAAATGTGTATTTTTATCGTGGAAAAGTACATAATTAACGTCTTAAAAGTGCTTAAGATTTGGTAGTTTACGAAGGAGTACCTACTAATTTATTTGGTAAGTACGCACAATTTATGCGTAATTAATTATTTTTGATCAATTTTATGATTATTCTTAATCTTATTAACCCACCAAATTGTATAGGCCTAACTAATCTGACGCGCCCAATGCTTTTGTTGTACTTCGTATTTTGACAGCATAATACTTACTGAATATGCCAAGCGAGAATCAAGGCACGGGGATTCCCCGAATAGTTATAGTTCTTCGCAAGTACGGTTTGCAAGAAAATCTAATTTATATGTTTTACTTTTAAGGTACTTACAACGATTGTGATCAAGTCAGTCATTATAATGCCATCTTGTGTACTAAGATTTTGTAAAAATTACACATCAAAATGCAACAAATCTTGTGGAGTTACCTTTCACAGGTAATTTTTTTAAGATTATTATATTAACTTTTTATTATTACATCATTCATTTACGAATATTTTTTTTTTTTTTGGTTCTATTAGCTTTCCTCAAGATCAACTACGTCAGCAAAAATGGGTTGAATTTGTCAGACTGGAGCGATCGGAAAGCGATTGGATGCCCAATACCTATTCCAGAATATGCTCGGATCATTTTCTAAGTGATATGTTTTCTACTACAAAAAAGGGTTTACGCAAATTATATAAAACTGCATTGCCCGGTAAAAAGGTAAACTAAATTTGCAAAGTTTTGTTTTATATTTATTTGTAACTAGCTGTTCCCCGCGGCTTCGTCCACGCGGAAGTCGTTATCGCGTAAAATCTTTATACTCCTTTTGCACAGTCGGTTAAAAAGTAGCCTATGTCCTTCCCAGGGCCTCAAACTATCTTTATACCAAATTGCATTTCAATCGTTACATACATCGTATACAGAGTTACTTTCGCATTTATAATATTAGTAGGGGTGATGTCTGTTTTGTGAACACGAGGTCTTAGATACTATCGGTGTCGAGGCCCTGTTTTTAAACTTAATTTTTTTACATCCCTTGTGGAATAGGTATGGGTCGGAAACTGACCGGGGTAAATTTTTATCTAAGATTATAGTAGGTATCGATTTTTTTTCTCTGCCCGCAGGTATTTTAACTGAAATACTATTGCCGTAGCTAGATAATGAGACAAAAATAGTTGAATTGTGTAAAGCGCTTGAGTGTGTCCAAAGCAGCGAATGCCGCACACCGTCAACGCCTAGCAATCACCCCAACGCTAAATATCGCTTTAGAATTAACAAAAAAAAAACACTTATGCAATTATAAAGAGATTTCTTCTTCCATCATGCTGCGAAAGTTCTATAACATGTATGATTGAACAATAGAATCGTCAAGAACACAGCATAGCTTTTTTTTTTCAATAAAATTCCAGATGTCAACTTATATTTTACGAGCGAGATAAGCACTATTATTGAAAAAGTATCAATAGAAATATATGCAATTGCTTATGCGAATGCATGTAATTCGATGTCCAATTATAACATTACCTACTAGCTGATGCCCGCAGCTTCGCCTGCGTGAAATTTAGTTCCTACACTGTCTCTAACCTATCTCTGTAGGTACCAAATTTCAGCCAGATCCGTTCAGCCGTTACAGCGTGAAAGAGTAACAAACATCCACGCTCACAAACATTCGTATTCGTAATAGTAGTTAGATACATAGATTTCTGATTAACAAATTCATAATACATATTATGAGTTTTGTAAATTTATTTATTAAATACATTTCTTAATTCATTGGCTAGACTACTACTTGACTCAACTTCTCTTCTATGCAATTGACATCGTAACTTAGTTCCTTCTTCAGGTAGTCCCAGTCATACTGTAAGCCTACGACGTATGGGAAAACCGAACTACAACTTCGTCCTCTTAATACAGATGGTCCAACCAAGACCTGTTAACTTAATAACCATGTAAATTTCATCTGCTAGGGGTTCATGTTCATTTTAATGGCTCTTTTTACTTGTCAAATGTGATCTTCGTAGAGGCCATTCCCGTATTTAACAAAGACTTAGTGAGTCTGTGTGCACCGAATGCAGCCAGCACTATAGAATAAAGTTCATACCTTCCATGACCAGTCGCTTAGGGCTGTTGATAACCTTTCATTCTAATGCGCAGTGGACACTACCCGAAGCGTGGTCATTCATTATTCCTGGCTAGCCATCTTCGAATTTTCTTTTTCTTTCACATATTTATTTTTTGTTATACAAAATTTAAAAACATTAACAACTATATTTCTAATAGTACTTAAATCATGAAAATGACAATGTCATTCGGATTAAACTTCCACAAATGTGTCAAAATAAAAAGTAATTTAAATCAAAAATAAGATTATTTAAGGAGTATTGATATCAACTCCGGAGAAAATCAGCTTCAAAATAATTTACATTCCCTTTTTAGGTCGATAATGCATAAATTTTAATAAAATAAGGAACACGTCTTCCATCAATTATGTTAATAATGCTATATGTCAAATTTTAAACAAATCGGACCAAGGAATCGCGTTGTCCCATACAAACTTGACCCTCCTTTTTGATACCTTTGGAGGTGGAATTTGCAAAAATGGTAAAATTACTTTTTTCAAATTGTAACAAACAACGCTCATGTTGAATTTCATCATCGTACCATTAACCGTTTAAGCAATAATTGATAATAACTTTGGGTCTAGGGATTGAACCGCAAAATTAAGTTTGGTTTGAATTCTATATACTTTTCCGGGATAAAAAGTACCCAGTGTGGTGCCCAGGCTATAAAAGAATAATTATACCAAGTTTCATCGTAATCTAACCGGTAGTTTTTGCGTGATGCCTGAACAAACAGACAGACAGACAGACAGACAGACAGACAGACAGACAGACAGACAGACAGACAGACAGACAAAAATTTTTTTAATCACATTTTTGGGTTCGGTGTCGGTCTAGTAACACCCCCTGCTATTTATTTTTTTGATATTTTGAATGTACAGAATTTTCACTTCTACAGATTTATTATAAGTATAGATAAACAAATCTTAATCGCAAAAAAAACCTTAATTGCAAAATCTTTTTATTTTCAGGCAGTCGAAGATCCGCCATCCAATCAAAATATTATAAGACCAGATACACCAAGTACTTTCCAAGAACCAGACATTTCCGACTTAAACTCGATTTTTGATACACCACGAAAACATTATTTAAAAAAATGCCTTAGGAAAATTACATTAGATAAAAATAAATTATTATATGACAACAAGCTATTAAAACAAAAGAATAAACGATTAATAAAAAAATGAAAAAGTTTAAAAAATATTCTGCAAAACTTAAAACAAAAAAAAAATAGTTAAAGATGAACATTACAGGGAGCTGCAATTAAAAGCTGAGGCTGCTGACTTCCAGGAAAGATTATACTTAAAAAGGCAACGTCCTCATTGTCAAAATAAGTTTACACCTGCTTTGAGAAAATTTGCCCTGGCATTAAATTTTTACTCCGTGGCAGCGTATAGATACGTCCGGAAAACCTTCAAAAACGTACTACCACATCCACGTACTTTGTCAAAATGGTATGAAAGGGTGAATTCGGACCCAGGGTTTACTGCTCAAGCGTTTTTAATTTTAAAGCAACGGCAACAACTACTTAAAAAAAGATTAACATGTTGTCTAGTAGTCGATGAAATGGCTATTCGCCATCAAAGTATTTGGAATGGTCGCAAAACTGAAGGTTTGGTAAATCTTGGGCCAGGGTTAGACGATACCAATGAAATAGCTACTCAAGCATACGTATTTATGGTAGTAAGTTTAGAGGAAAATTGGAAATTACCAGTAGGCTATTTTTTTGTGAATGGTCTAAACGCTAATGACCGATGTAGATTAATAACCATATGTTTATCGAAATTGTACGATGCTCATGTAGATATAGTAGCTATAACATTTGATGGATGTTCTTCTAATTTGTCGGCAGCAAATCTATTAGGCTGCGATTTAAATGACATCCACAACCTTAAAACTACCTTTCGACATCCCTCATGTGACATGGAAGTGGCAATTTTATTGGATCCCTGCCATATGCTGAAACTTGTACGGAATATCTTCGAAAGTAAACGAATCATTTATGAAAAGGATGGTCAAATGGTAAAATGGCAATATCTTCTGAACCTCGAAAAACTTCAAAGAAATGAACGTCTTAATTTTGCTAATAGACTAACACCCCAACATTTAAATTTTCGGAATCAAGTCATGAAGGTGCGATTAGCTGCCCAACTCCTTAGCTCAAGTGTAGCAAAAGCATTAACATTGTGCAATGAATTATTAAATTCATCTCTTTTTAAAGATACCGAGGCGACTGTACGTTTTATTAGCACATTTAATGACTTATTTGATATTTTCAATTCCAGAGTGGTAAACAAGTATGGCTTCAAAAAACCATTATGCTCACAAAATGCCACAGATATATTCCAGTTTTTAGACAAAGCCACCGATTACATAAAGTCTTTAACAATTGTAGATAAATTAATATCAAAAAAAAATAAACGTATACCGGCAATCACTACAAAAAAAAACGTCATACAAACTCGAGCCAAAACAGGTTTTGTTGGATTTCTTGTTTGTATAAAAAGTTTAAAACATTTATACAAATCTTTAGTGGAATCAGGAAGATTGCATTACATTTCTACTTACCGTTTGAGTCAAGATCATATAGAACTTTTCTTCAGCCTAATGCGGCGGCATGGCGGATATAACAACAATCCAAATGTAAGACAATTTAAAGGAATATACAAAAAAGCTTGCAATCATTTGGAGCTTAAAGACTATAATTCTGGTAACTGCATACCACTTGATAATTATGGTATACTAACATGCTCATCGGGTGTAGATACCATAAATAAAACGGTGGGAATGACAGCATTTTTTGACGAGGAATACATAAATTTGCCCAAATTAACAGATAGAAACGAAAGTCAATATGAAAGCAATGTGAGTATATTACTTACTTTGGTCTCGGACAATAAAATTTCGATAAGTGCTCAACAAATTGTTGGCTACATTGCTGGATGGGTTTGTAGAAAGCTCATGAGTTCCATTAAATGTGAAACTTGTTTAGATGCACTATTTTCAAATCAAAAGCTTCATTTCCATAAACTCATAGCAATAAAAAATATGGGTGGATTATGCTTTCCCTCCGAAGACGTCTACACAATTTGTTTAAAATGTGAACATGTAATAACGGAATACATCAAATTGCACGGAGAAAATTTTGGATCAACACAAATTATTAAAAAAGTTAAAATTTCAATTTTGAATAGCTTCCTTCACTCAGACGTGTTCCGATCTTTACAAGATCATTCATTACAACAACCTGTTACATTCAATCATAGACTTCATATTTTAATAGCAGTTATAGATAAGTATTTATCAGTAAAACTACATTATTTGCACTCCACCAATTATAAAAAGAATTTAACCAGCAAACGTCAGAAACTGACAAAATTAATTTTATTTGAAGGTAATTAATTAATGAGATATTTTATATACACATCTGTGTAATTTTCAGCACACCAGGTAACTCCACTAACTGAATGCATACCAGACTCTAAATGGTACAATCTTATAACTGAATAGGTTAGGTTATGTTTGAATTTTTTTATTCAATAATAATAATCGTTTTCGGTAATAATAATCGTCGGTTTTCAAAACGTTTAGATATTATGTTTGTTGAACTATGGAGTTCTGCAAATACCATTAAACAGTAGATTTAATTTGATTTATTTGGTGAGCATAATTAGTGTTCAAGTCAGTATTTTTCGTTTACCTTTGAAATATTTTGTCCGGAAAAGGGTTCGAAAAATTCAGATATCGATTAAATATCATTAAAAAGGTATGTAATCAGTTTTTTAAGTTTACATTTAAATATATACATCATTGGTAAATTTTGCATTTTATTCCTTTATACCTACTTAACATTTTTCTGCAGTCTTCCTTTATACCTAATTAACATTTTTCTGCACTCAGTACCTGTGATACAGAATCGTAAAACTTCGAGATTATTCGGTGGTACTCGGCTTGTAATTGGAGTCCATACGCCTTCTCTTTTACTCTTGTTCTATTCGTATATTGCTATTGCAGTTACAATTACGTAAATATAGTTTATTAGTGAGTGTAGTTTAGCAATGTGTGTGTATGAGGATTGCTTTTATGCGTTCGTTTCTTATAGTAGAGCGTATCTACCTCATTTTATATAGAAATCTTTGTCTAGAACGATATAAGAGCATAAAATTATAAGATGCAGCACTATGCCGTCACTTGTAAGCTGTCCGACTGAGTGCAGGTGGTGCAGGGTGGGTGAGGCTTAAACTAATGCTTTCAGGGTTGTGCTGATCCCCCCGCTTACACGCTGTGCAACCTTTCACTGCTTAGCTGTAGGTGTAGCTTGTAGTTTGAGCCTTCCTGAGAGATCCTTCTGATCTCCTAGGAAGCTAAACGGTCTTAGGGGAGAGTGCTACGGTCATGTTGATCCCTAAGGCTAGCCAGAGAGATTATCCTTCACGTGGTGCCACCTGTTTTTGATCTAATTCCCTCAGAAATAGATGCAACAGAAATCTCCTGGCGGCAAGACCACAGGGTATCAGTGGCTGTGCCAGGTGGCACGACTCACACTAGAATATGTGAGGGTCGGTATAGGGGGGCAGTGGGCAAAATTGGGGGGTTTGGTTTCTATGGGGGGTAAAGGGGAGGCCACCCGCGACAAACCCTGATCTGTCCACAGGGTATGAGTGACCGTACTCTGTGGCGGGACTCACACTAAGATATGTGAGGGTCAGATCAGGGTGGGGGGATGGGGCGCGGAGGGGGGGAGGTCACCCGCGTGTTTGTGCCGTGCGTGGAGACCCGTAAGGCAGGATGACGGGATCCTGGTGGCTGAGTGGCTTCCAACGCAGCGGTAGTCGTTGGACTCCACAACACTCCACTTTGGCCCGGATTTCTGTCGAAACGGGAGGTCGTGGACTAGCCAACCACGATCAATCGGCTGTGGCGTCCGGTCAGACGGCCGCCAGGCGAGTATTCTGGAAGGGAGGGGTCCGCAGGCGGCGGCGCGCGATTTTTCGACGTCTTGTTGGGCGTCGTTGATCTCGTGCCGTGCGGTCTCGTGGGCACTCTCTTCTGGAATGCTATACCGACATGGTAACCCTGGTGTCTACTTCTTAGACATCCCCAATGTTGTGGACTCCGTGGCGGGTGGGGAGCCATGCTCGGTGAATATAACTTCAGTACGGCTATGGATTCAACAAAAGCCAACAAAACCAAACAAGATGACCGCAAGGGCGTCAAAAAGGACATTATGTCATCTGGCGGGAGGGTCACCGAACGCAATATCATGGGGCGTACTCAAGTGAGTCATACCGGGCAGGGGACCATCGGGCAGCCTGGCAACCAGCCAAGCATACCCGTTGGGACGAATGCTTCGGGAGGCGAGCTTCGAAATGCCAAACCGAAAAGGTTGAGTGGGGCAGCCAGGCGCAAGATGCTACTGGAAAGGCGGACAAGAACATTTTCGGAACGTAGTGCACCTGTCGGGGCAACTTCTGGGGGGGCAGGGGACTTAACTGCTGTCAAAAGGGCCAGGGAGTCCAGTGATGAGAAGGCCGGCGAATCATCCAAGAGACCGAACCTGAACAAATCGTTCAGGGACGCTCTCAACGGATGCAGGATGGCGATCATCACCGATAACTTCCCGGCTTCACAAGTCACCACTGATGACGTCGGACCGATTGTCAGCGCCCTCTGGCAGATGATGGTCGGTCACCCGGATCCTCTGCCTCGATTCAACATCGGGTCAGTCAGCGCGGGAGCACTCCACGTATTCTGCGAGGATCAGAGGTCGGCAGACTGGCTTGCCGGGATCGATGGGAGGAGTATCGGCAGCCTTACCCTTAAAGTGGTCAACGCCAAAGATCTTCCCAAACCGGTGAAGATGGCGTGGAAATCGAAGAACGTCTGGATCACAGATCTGCCCAGCGTTCTTTCGATGTTACAGCGCCTAAACCCCGAACTGAAGACGGGAGACTGGAAGGTGGTGGACACAATTGTGGAGGCGGCCAGTGTCAGGAGGATTGTTCTGATGGACAGGACATCGGCAGACTACATAAAAGCTAAGGACTACTGCCTCTACGCTGGCGTCGACAAAGGCTACTTCAAGCTCCTTGAAGACAGCGATGACAAGGTCGGCGCCAGTGGGGGGGCAGGAGTTCCACCACTTGCTCCACAGATGCTGCTCGGCGACGCGGGGTCACACCAGGACACCATCGGGGGCTACCCAGTCCCTTCACCGGCCACTTCTCATCGCACCGATGATGTGTTGGGCGATTTGGACGACCTCAACCTGTCGTCTCCACTCTCGCAGACGGAGACTATGGAGGAGGCTGTAGACGCAGGCGACAGTCACTAGACTGCCGATACCCCCCCCCATTTGCAAAGAACAAAAAATGGCGGGACTAAGGTGTGTACAAATTAACTTACATCACTGTAAAGCGGCGATGTCCCTCTTGGGACGTCACCTTAAAGGACATAAATTCGATATTGCCTTGATACAGGACCCTTATATAAGCTCTGCGGGTGTTGTCTCAGGCTTAGGTAGAGAGGGATCTATTTTCCACTGTACTAATGAGGGTGTGAGGGCGTGCGTATATGTCAGAAATGGCATAGACGCTATGCCCTTACACGATCTTTGTTCCAGGGACCTTACAGCAGTCAAGGTCTATACGGGGGCAGGGCGAAGACGGAGGGCGGTTGTGTTGGCCTCTGTGTACCTCGCCTACCCAAAGATAGAAAGACCCACTAACATGAGGGAGATGAAGGAACTTGTCGAGTTCTGCGGCCGGGAGAACCTGGAGTTAGTGATGGGCTGCGATGCGAATGCCCACCACATCACCTGGGGGAGCTCGGACATCAATGATAGAGGGGAGGAACTTTTCGAATATTTGGTAAGCTCTTCACTTCATACACTAAATAAAGGCAATGCTCCCACCTTTGTGGATGCTAGGCGTTCGGAAGTTATTGATGTAACTATAGCTACTAACAATACTTATAAGAGAATTACTAACTGGCGAGTGTCTGACGAAGCTAGTGGTTCTGATCACAGGTATATCTGTTTTAGATACGATACAGAGGACTCCTTTCCAGGAGTACGGAGAAGAAATCCCAGGAACACTAACTGGGAGGCGTACACTAAGGAACTAAAAAACGAGTTAGAATCAGTTAAAGGTAAATTGAACTCTACGGTTGACATTGAACTTGAGGCTGAGCGGGTTGACAGAGCCATTAAAACGGCATGGTACACAAACTGCCCAGAGAAAGAAACGAAAGGAACTAAGGTTCCGTGGTGGACGCCAGATTTAGAAAAGAAAAGACAGGCAATTCGCCGCATCTTCAACGACGCTAAGTCCAAGAGATGTTTTAAAGAGTACTCCCGAGCGCTTACCGAGTACAATCTGGCAGTTCGCAAGGAACGAAGGAAATCATGGCAATCTCACTGCCAGGACATCAATACTGTTCCTGAAAGTTCAAGATTGGTAAAGGCTATGTCTGTGAGTAGAAGTAATACCCTTAATGCAGTTAGAACCCATGAAGGGAGACTAACTGAATCTGGTAAAGAAACCCTAAAGATCATGATGAAAACACATTTTCCGGACTGTAAGATTCATGATAATTCTGGCACAGATGATCCCATGCCCGTAGAAGAGCAAAACATGCGAACTACGAAAGCAGACTGGGATGTTGCAAAGAAGGTAGTAGAAGAAAGAAAACTCAGTTGGGTATTGAAAAACTTTCAACCATATAAATCACCAGGTCCGGACGGCATATACCCGATACTACTACAAAAAGGTCTTCCTATACTAGGCCCGCACTTGATGCGGCTTTTTAAGGCCTGCATAGCCTTTGGATTCATTCCAAAGATATGGAGGGAAGTGAAGGTAACTTACATTCCGAAACCAGGGAAGGATAGCTATGAAGAGGCAAAGTCGTTTCGTCCGATAAGTCTCTCGTCTTTCTTATTAAAAACCCTGGAGAAATTGGTAGATCAATACATAAGGGATGGGCCTCTCACAAAGAAACCATTTCATAAGCTACAATGTGCCTACCAAACCGGAAAATCAACCGAAACTGCGTTGCACCATGTAGTCGAGAGAGCAGAGAATGCTATTGATGGTCAAGAGATTTGTGCGGCTGCGTTTCTGGACATTGAGGGAGCATTTGACCGCACAACATTCGAATCGATTATGAAAGCCGCAAAAGAACACGGCATTGACCCCACCCTCTGCAAATGGATTGACTTCATGCTGAGGGGCAGGAGAGTAAGGTCATCTCTATTAGGAGATGAAATTCACGCCACAACGACCAAGGGATGCCCTCAAGGAGGGGTATTGTCCCCCACACTGTGGTGTCTGGTAGCAGACTCCCTCCTAACCAAACTGAATAGAGGGGCATGCTTCGCTGTGGGATATGCAGATGACATAGTTGTCATGATCAATGGTAGATTTCCGGAAATTGTCTCGGAACTTCTGCAACAGGCTTTGAAGGATGTGGAGGAATGGTGTGCTGAAAATCATCTAACCATAAATCCCAGCAAAACTACAATTCTTCCTTTTACAAGAAAGAAGAGGTTGAGCAAATTAAAGAAATTGCTTTTATTTGACACAGAGTTAGAATGGTCCACCAACGTGAAATACCTTGGTATGACCTTAGACAAGGAGCTCACATGGAATCTGCATGCCAAGAAGGTGACAAAAAAGCCATGAGAGCCTTCAATATGTGTAGATCGGCGTATGGCAAAACCTGGGGCCTGAAGCCCAAGGTACTGTACTTCATTTACACCACTATGGTTCGCCCAATATTAAGCTACGGCAGTGTTGTATGGTGGACAAGAACCAAACTAACATCGTGCGTGGAAGAATTGGGCAAACTACAGAGGATGGCCACTATGGCTATCACAGGAGCGTTTAAGTCCACGCCTACAAAGGCGTTAGATATAATACTAAACTTAACCCCTCTTCACATCTTCATACAACAGGAGGCAATCAAAACCTTATACAGACTAAAAACGGCAGGCGCTTTTAACTGCAATAGGCCAACAACGCGGCATACAAAAATGGAGCTTAATGATGAGATTCAAAGGAAGATGCATATGATTAGCGACGCTATGCCGTGCATAAAAATCTTCAAAAGAAGCTTCAAAATACATGTCCCCACAAGGGAAGACTGGAAGCAGGAACTGCGCTCACCAGATGCAGACTGCCTCATCTGGTACACAGACGGTTCAAAAACGGAATCTGGTACAGGAGCAGGTATTTACTCAGAATCTTCACAACTTTGGAGCAGCCTGGGTCAGTACACCACGGTCTTCCAGGCCGAGATGTATGCCATCATAGCATGCGCAGAGGAAAATCTGAAAAGGAGTGTAGAGAACAAGACCATCTACATTCTTAGCGACAGTCAAGCGTCACTAAAGGCCTTAAATTCCTACAAGGTCAACTCAAAACTTGTCCTGAATGCGGTGAAAACCCTAAACAAGCTGGGCCGCAGGAACAAGCTGCGACTGCTCTGGGTCCCAGGCCATGTAGGAATAAAAGGAAATGAGAAGGCCGATGAGCTAGCTAGGACAGGATCGGCAAATGCCATGCTTGGACCTGAACCATGTATGGGCCTACCAGCATGTACATTCATAAAGGCCGCTAAGGATTACGCTGATAATAAACACATGCAAGAGTGGGATATCAGTCAAGGGTTACTACATTCGAAGAAATTCATAAGTAGCAGAACCAATGAGGCTTCTAAATTTATATTGAATAATGGAAGAAGCAAAGCTCGAGCTGTGGTTGGTGCCCTTACAGGGCATTACGGAACCAACGACATGCTTTTTAAAATGAAGATCACTTCAAATAACGACTGCAGAGCCTGCGGTGATGTCAAGGAAACTATGGAGCACATCCTGTGCGAATGCGACGTCTTAGCAGCGAAGCGTATGAGCCTCCTTGGGAATGCATATCCCAAACCGGAAGAATACAGGTTTCTTCCTCTTAGTGGGATCACCGCGTTAATAGACCACTTCTTCAAAGAGTAAGAAACATTAAGGTAGGGGCTAACACAAAAGATCCCACTAGGTCGAAGTGTTGCTGACTTCGTCAGCCCCCGATGTAAGATAAGAAGAGTGCAGGTGAGAATTCAAAAGTAGGTACAGGTCTCCCGTGAACCCCTGGGGTCACCTCGACCACTTTGGGAAACACGGAGTTAGCGGAACGAAGGACAATAGCGTCTTTGGCGGCATTCTACCGAATGTATCACGGCGAGTGTTCTGATGAGCTCTTCAACCTGATCCCACCATCTCCTTCCCGATCCCGAACAACGCGTGCTGGGCAGAGTGAAACTTCGCCAGAACTGAGCGATTCCAAAGATCGTTTCTCTGAACTATAAAAACTTGGAACACCATGCCCGCGTTTTGATTTCGCCATAGCTTTCCATCAGACGGGTGGCGTCAATTTGGCAATAATATAGATATAAAGTGCATGGAACTATTTTTTAATAAATTACTGACAAGTTTACGTTAACTTAAGATAATACTTTGACTTGACCAATGAGTTAATCAAAAATGGCTACGTGTAGGTGGTTAAAATCTATGCCGTAGAAGTAGGGGCAAGGGGAATGCCAGCTAAATCCCTGTATAATTTATTTAAGGACCTTGGATTGCCAAGAGCTTCAGTAAGCTCTTTACTAAAAGTATCCAAAGCGGCATTGATAGGATCTTACCAAATCTGGTTGGGCAGGGGAGGGCGGTGGAAGGTGATCGGTTATGCGCATAGTAAGGTGGCCACCCTGAACCTACTCAAATGGGTCGCAAGTCCCAGACGCAGTCGGGGTGTTCCCCCCTGTGCCACGCTATGGACCCGGCACCCGCACGGAGAATCCATGGAATGCTAAGAATGAGGTCTCGTACGTTACTTTGAAGGCATTTCCACGACATAGCCCAGTCCATCCAGTATATCTAAGGTTCTTCAAAAGAGGTCTCACAAGATTGCTGCAGGGTCGGCAGCGCGAGGTAGCGGCTCCGATGTTGTAAACGCCCATATGCTGTGGCCGTATGTCTTTCTGCCTTATGATTTTCTGCAACCGTAGTGGCATAAAAAAACATAATGTTGTGGCTTATTAAAAACAGTCTCAGTGGCTTTATCTTAAAAGCCCAAGTCCTTTGCCTAACTAAAAGTGCCTTTGCTTAACAAAAAGTGTCTCCACATTCCACAAAGCTCTTTGACCGCTCTTTTAGCGTCACAGCAGTTCGCTTGTGGAATAAATTACCTCTAACAATTAGACGGGCTGAGACATTGAAAAACACCGTACTTAGTAAAAAATAACATGTTTGGGCTTATTAGAACAATCTCATTGGCTTTATCTTAAAAGCCCAAGTCCTTTGCCTCCCACCGGCCCGACCTCTACCGCTATCGGCCGGTCACGGTCGCTATTATCGTAAAGATAAGCCGCTCGGCTATATAAATAATAATATTTATGAAGTATGGAGGTTATCGTGAGTTTAGTGAGAAAAGAAATGTATTGAAAACATCGTTCTGCTTGACTTAAGTAGCGGTCCATTTGGCGGTCGGAGACGGTACATAATTCATTCAACTTTACTGTCTATTTCAGAGGCAGTAGCAAAGTATTTGAGTATGTATCGTACCTATTTGTTATTTATTAACCTCCCCTAAATAAATATTATTGAAAATAAAAGATATTAATGAACCTGAACCACAGATTACTAAATAGTTTTAACGACATTGTCACAAGTTAGAAGCGCTCGTGGCCCCGCGGACTCAGTGTTCTGTAAACGATCACTGCAGTAAGTAACTTTCAATATGGCCAGTCCTTGGATGGGTGACCGTCCATGTGACCACTTTGTGACATTTATTTGAGCGTTTCCGTGCTTCGGAAGGTACATTAAGCCGTTGGTCCCGGTGGCCAGTAAAATGGCAGTCGTTAAACCAAGTTGAAGACCATTTTAGGCGGCTTGAAAAATTTCAACAGCAGGTAGTCACAACCTGCGCCTGTCCATCTCAACACGGCAATACGGCTCACCACCCACGTGGGACAAATTATAAAAAAAGGTGAAATGTGGGCATATAATATGCCTCTGCCCTACCCCTTCGGGGATAAAGGCGTGACCATATGTCACAAGTTAATTTATAAGTAAGAAGGGCGAATTCGACCTAAATCGGAGTACCTAAGTAGAGAATAACTTACACTGAAGTAAGTAGTCTACTTAAGTATGGTTACCATTACCATAGTTACGTGACGTGAGGAATTCACGAACGCCCCCCCCCCCCCCCCCTTAGAAGCAGGATCACACCCGAAATCCCCCAAAGACGCGGGATAGCATCCGATCCGAACCACCCACTGGGCGAGGCCGCAGTGGTGGCCTGTTGGGAGTCCTGGGACATCCTTCCGAGGGCTTTCCCGGGGCTCCCAACCATAGGCTGTTGGGCGTAACGTGAGGTTTTTAGTCGGTAGGAGCCTGACAGAGACCTTCGTTCGCGCTTCGATTGACCAGCAGTTGATTTGCGATGGGGAGGAATTCTTCGTCACCTAGACAAGTTTTTAACAGTGCTATCATTCTCTCAAATAGCTACGTATACGGTACTTATATATAACCCGTTCGCTCTAAGTTTGCTGCTGACGTAGTCTGGCGTAGAGGCCTAAATAAAACTGGATGTCAGCGGGCAGCGGGGTCTCAGTTTTAGGCCTGACCGGAAAACTTAGAGCGAACAGGTAGCAAGCGTCAACTAGGTAACGTAATAAACGGTAAAGAAAATTCTAATATTATCCCCGCGCGTCAATCTTGGCATCTGACACCATGACGTCTGACATTGGCAACGGATGAATTACGTCACATTTTATTTGCTTTTTTTATATTTAGCTCGCCTAAATGACGCAGCCGCCTAATGGACAGCCATGCATAATGTTTTGTGTGCCGTTGATTCAATATTGTACATGATGAAAAGAGCGCGGAGGAAACTAAATGCAGAATGTGCAAGATTATTTGTATCTTCACCACAACCACAAATAATTGGGATTAAGCCCAAATTCCAACAGACAGAACAAATTTACAAATCCACCGATACCTAAAATCTACTAAGAAAACTCTGGAATGCTGAATGTGGTGAGTACGTGCGTCCGCACTATTTGGTGAACACATGAAGAAATAATTGTTAATGCTAACGTTTAGATCTTATAATCTCCCCTAATACGCGGTAAAATGTCCACTCATAGTGGGACTTTACTGCAATACCAACACACGACCTGCCCGCACACGTGTTTCCCTCATCTTACAATCCCGGGTTCTTCGAGAGGAGCGTGAAGAGGCACATCACAGGGTCTCCAACTTGAGGACCACTGTCAGAAGTCTTACGGACTGTGAGACTGGCCCCCAATCGCTAGATGCGCCACGGCTTTCCATCAGGCTGGTGGCGACGTCGATTTGGCGAGCTAAATATAAAAAAAACACAGAAAACGATCTGTCAGAGGTAAATTAACTGTGAACAGACTATATAACTTATTTTTATCTGTGGTCGGTACGTGTATGAATGGCGCCAATCGTCTTAGTACAACATTTATGCGGTTGCTTTGCCCTTGAAGGCTGTATCTATGAGTAACTTAAGGCCTGCGGTAAAATCGTACAATTGTCGGTAGCCTATCAAGTGATTTGCGGTTAGAGTATTGATATCGTCTGACTACTGGACTATTTGTGCTATTGTGTTTAATAAGGAAAAATCAAAAAAGTTACATGTATGCCGATGACAGATAGATGGACTGCGGAGTCTATATAACAGGGTCCCGGATCCCTTTGAATACAGAATCGCCCTTTACTACTATTCCGCCTGACGGAATATATCTAGATCTATCTATCGGGACTTTTTTTTTAACGTGAGGGAAAATCCTCATGGATGCTATGCCGGACTCCTACCGACTAGAAAACCTCACGTAGCGCCAAACAGCGTTTGGTTGGAAGCCCCGGGTAAGCCCTCGGAAGGATGTCCCAGGACTCCCAACAGACCCACGACCGCCATTGCAGCCTCGCCCGGGGCGGTTCGGGTGCTGTCCCGCGTCTTTGGGGGGTTTCGGGTGTGATCCTGCTTCTAAGAGGGGGCGTGCGTGAATTCCTCACGTCACGCTGCCGTCATGGGCCTGCTTCTGTAAGGACGGTGAGTGACCCTCTCACCGTCCTCAGGCCACCGGTCATGGAGGCCGATAGTCTTCGGCGAAGACACGTCGGCGGTGCGGCGACCAAGCCGCCGACTGCGGAACTCGGGTGGGAGAGTTCTCTCCGGATCTATCTGGACTGCGAGAGTGGTCCTTGATTTTCATCAAGGACCACTCTTGCAGTCCACAAAACTATTGTAACTAGTGTATATAATACAGTAACTAGTGGATCCTCGTTGGCGGTTCTAGGATGTTCCTCTTCACGCTCCGCTTGAAGACCCTGGGGCTTAGAGAGGCGCGAAACACGTGGTTTGGCAGAGCATTCCAAGTGTCTGAGGTTCAACAGAGAAACCGTCTTCCGAAATCGCCTGGTTCTGGCAACGATTCTCTCCAATGTGAGAGAGTGGCACAACGAACTCTGTTCACGATGATCGGAATCAAAACGTAGAAGGCCATCGTATCTGGTCGTTTGCTAATGAAAATCTGGTCATTTGCTTTCGGGTCATTTGCGTTTCTGGTCATATGCGTCGAAAGGTTTTTAACGTGTGAAAATCCCTTAGTCTGGCAATACATCCAAATGCCAGACTCTTACTGGCCTGCCAGCGGCCGGGACTGGCCGGGAGCCCCTAGTAACTATTTAGTAATCTGTGCCCCGAGTAAGTTCTCGGGAAGATTACCATGAATTCCCTACAGACCTCGGATACTACTGCGGCCTTGGGGATTCTGGTACTATCTCGCATCTTTGGAGGTGATTTGGGTGTTATTCTGCTTCTTGGGGCGTGAGGTGGGCGTATAGGCTACCATCTTGAGATTTGATATGGTCTAGTTTTAGATTTGGTGTGCTATTCTAGAACTATTTTATAGTTTTATACTGCATGAATGTTAAATTTGAAATATTATCTATACTAATATTATAAAGAGGAAAGATTTGTTTTTTGTTTGTTTGTAACGAATAGGCTCCGGAACTACTGGACCGATTTGAAAAATTCTTTCACTGTTGGAAAGCTACACTCTTTGCGGTGAACATAGGCCATATTTTATTCCCGTATTTCCACGGGAACGGGAACTACGCGGGTGAAACGCATGACGTCCGCTAGTTACATTATAAATTTGAAATATTATACTTAGTTAAAGGTAGGTACCTAAATTTGCATGCCAATAAGGTAGACCAAAGAGGACTAAATAATTATATAACCTTTGATCAGCAAATAAATCAAGGAAATGAAATAAATGAAATGAAATGAGAGAAACGGAGAAGGTGGGATTAAGTTAAAGAGCTCTAAGGTCTGCTCTCTCAGAGATGCAAGGAGAGAGTGCATTATTAATAGATAACTTTTCAGAAATATAGTTATTGCACACGAATAGAGTCACGGTTCAGAAACGTGTGCAGTTATTGCCAATTAGTGAGTAAATCAATCATTATAAGTACCTATATGATATACAAACTGACCAGATGGACTTTGCACAGCTTCAGAATGCAATAATGTGCAAACTTACATACATATGATCACGCCTTTTATCCCCGAAGGGGTAGGTAGGTTTTTACAGCTCAACGGGACCATAGACCTTGATAAATGGTAGGTACTAATTTTAAATCGATACCTTCACGCATTCACGAGATTAAAGTTCTTGACAGACAGACGGACGGACAACAAAGCTATCCTATAAGGGTTCCGATTTTTCCTTCGAAGTACGCAACCCTAAAAAGCTGGTTTGGGGAGAATTCCTTATAACTAAAAACGGCAAAATCACGGTTTTTGTAAAGGAAGTTCCTTTTTAGTTTCATTTTTTTTTATAATAATTTTTATTCAAACTTAAGAGGTAGGTACTAAACTAATATTATGTCACCTTCGCAGAAGCGATCCGTGTGGTGACGGGATCCCGTGTTGCGACGAGTACAAAATGTCGCCACTCCAATACATCCAGAGATAATGAAGATCCATTGCGTAGAGAAGGAAAACACGAAATGAAACCTGGTTATCAGGAAAATGACAATTGTTAAGCCAATTTAAAGACCTGCGCTTGTCCATTTCAAGACCTATTATGTGGGACATAAAACCAAGTAGGTATAAGGTGAAATGTGGGCGTATACTATGTCTTTGCCTACCTTTGGGGATAAAGGCGTGACCATATGTATATACTTATGGACTACTGGAATCTAGAATGGTTTCTAATTATAACCCAGACAGGTTGATCTAATCGAAGTAAGGTTATCGCTCGCAGCCAGTAGTGCAGTGGTTGTTATCAGCGCTGATAAGAGATCACGTGGAGGGTCGCGTGGTGGGTCACCGTCTTAACTTGTGGGGTTATTCGACAGCTAGTTAATAAATATTTGTGGACAATCTCACACCAAAACATCATCTTTTTTTATTTTTCAACAAGAGGTAAAATCCATCATGGATGCTATGCCGGACTCCTACCGACTAAAAAACCTCACGTAACGCTCAGCAGCCTACGCTTGGAAGTCCCGGGTAAGCCCTCGGAAGGATGTCCCAGGACTCCCAACAGACCTACGGCTACTACTGCGGCCTCGCCTAGGACACAACATCATCTAGCCCAAATTAAGCTAATATAAGTTTGTGCTATGGGATCTAGACGACTGATAGACATACTATACACATATTTCTAAATACCATACAGATTATATACACTAGCTAACCCGCGCTACTTCGTTTGCGTCACATAAGAGAGAGTATAATTATCACCCGTTCCCGTCGCATTTACTCCCGTCGTGTTGCGTTTACTCCCGTAGCGTTGCGTCTTTAAGAGCTTGTCTGACCCTAACCAAATCGCATGATTCACTGCCGCTACCCCCGCGCCCCTCTGCTACAGATCGCGCGTCGCGCGCCATATTCACGCAGCGCGGCGCGCCGCGCCGCCGCGTCAGTCGGTGAGACGGTGACAGATTACGATAGTAACGCAAGTAGAGCTTAGTAGCGGCGGATCACAACGCACTGGCGAACAATGAATAGAATGGAGTAGATATTTGTGTGAATAGTTTTACTCGGTTTTTAGTTTTATAGTTTTACTTTTTTTTTAAATTGACCGTTTTATACTACTTATACTTATAAATAGGAGGAGATTTTTATAGAACTTTAAAATGAACAATTTCGCAATACACAATTTTTATGTACTTAACTTTAATTATATTTACTCAGCGCACGCAACGTATACTCTCAAAGTAAATAAATTTTCCCGTTTTCGAAACTTTATTCATAGTTGCTCCTATTCGTTGAAGTGTAATGTTATAAACCATCCTCGACAAACGGACTATCGAGCACCCAAACTCCGCAACATCATTTTGTGGATCACACAAATATTCGGCCCGACCCCAGAATAAAATCAGGGCCTCAGCGCGGCCATCGGTTATACTACCGAATGCACCACCGCACCGAGGCGAATTATGAAGAACGATTAATCCTTTTTTACTGTAAAAGAACAATGATGAAAAAGATACTATCTATCTATCTACCTTCACGCCAAATCCCTTGCGGGGTAGGCAGAAAGAACCGAGCGCCACACGGCACGGTCCATACACACCTCACTTGCTTCTTCAACTTTCTTTTTTCTTTTCATGCATGCACGTCGGTTCCTTCGGCTCTTGACACCACCTTCAACTAACACACGATTAATTTGGTCGTGGTAGGTGTGTCGTGGCCTTCCCCGACTCCTACGTCCATCCACTTTCGCGTTGTATATCTGTTTTGTCATTCTTTCATCTCCCATTCGCTCCACATGCCCGAACCTACGATGGTTGCATGTCCTTCCTTACTTTAACACCGACACTCTCTTCCAGACCAACTCTCTTTCTTCCATCTTCATTCCGAACGCGATCTGCGAGCGTTACTCCGCAGATTTTGCGTCGCACGCATCTCGACCGCGTTTATTCTACTTTAATGCGTTTCCTGCCATACCTAACTCTCGCTTCCATACATTAGCGTAGGTATCCGCACTGTGTACCGCGAGCTGGGCCTTTTGACTTAGGGTTTTGGTACCCAAAAGTTTGCCTAACGCTCCATTCACTCTATTTCCCGCAGTTACCCTCCTTTCTACATCAGTGGTGTACCGTCCATCCCTGCTTAATGCACATTCAAGATGTACAAACTTATCCACCTGTTCCAGCACTACATCATTTACAATTATCCTGGCATTCGTTCTGTCCTCTTCTCTTTCGAATACCATCACTTTTGTTTTAGTCGCGTTCAAATGTAAGCCTCTCATTAGTCTATCATCTTTCATCGCTGTGACTAGAGACTGTAGTTCTAATGGCGATTCGGCTATGAGCACGGCATCATCTGCATACAGCAAACAGTTCACATTCACAAGTAAGTCACCCATTCGCAATCCAACATTCATCGATCTTACTCTCTTAAGGCCGCGTGGGCCAGATTTTGAGTTTTTTGAAACAATCCTAGTCAAAAAGTAAAGGGTTTTTAAATCTGAAAAATATATATATAATAGTTAAGGATATAAGCTAAACATATTCCGAGCCCGTTACACGATCCAATAAATTTCACTAGATAGAAAAAAATCCCAAAGTTGACTCTCTCAGAAAAGTTTTTTCAATACTGTGGCTAAACTATTAACATTTTATATATTTTTTTTGCACTCAATTAAAGGTAATTAGTTTTTATACACATTTTCCGAGCGTTTTTCTATAAACAACTATTTACATAGTTATCATGTACGAATATCTACCAAACGCAATAGAATTGCGCCGCTGACGCCCGATCAGTCTCGCCCTGGCGCTTGTGGAGGCAGGACCTGTGTCAGTTTTTTTCGCAACTATTTCGTAATTATTATGCCAAATTACGTTGAAATCGCGCCACAGTATAAAAATATCAGTAATGGGCAAAATGTAATTAGATTAACCGTTACAAATACATACGTGACTCATGGTAAAAATGTGTTGATCTTTTACTTTTTAAGTGTTTTCACGACATGGTAACCAGCTACCTAATGCATTAAAATGTCTACGAATTACATGATAATTTCGCAATCCAACATGGCGGCCACGCCGTAATCACAAAATTTCATGATGGGTATCGTTTAAGGGGTTTTTTGGTATGCTGAGTACGAAGTACGTGATAATTTTGCAATCCAATATGGCCGCCGCGCCGTAATCACAAAATTTCATGATGGGTATCGTTTAAGGGGTTTTTTGGTATTCTGAGTACGAATCACGTGCTAATTTTGCAATCGAATATAGCCGCCGCGCCGTAATCACAAAATTTCATGATGGGTATCGTTTAAGGGGTTTTTTGGTATGCTGAGTACGAATCGCGTACTAATTTTGCAATACAAGATGGCCGCCGCGCCGTAATCACAATATTTCATGATGGGTATCGTTTAAGGGGTTTTTTGGTATGCTGAGTACGAATCACGTGATAATTTTGCAATCCAATATGGCCGCCGCGCCATAATCACAAAATTTCATGATGGGTATCGTTTAAGGGGTTTTTTGGTATGCTGAGTACGAATCACGTGATAATTTTGCAATCGAATATAGCCGCCGCGCCGTAATCACAAAATTTCATGATGGGTATCGTTTAAGGGGTTTTTTGGTATGCTGAGTACGAATCGCGTACTAATTTTGCAATACAACATGGCCGCCGCGCCGTAATCACAAAATTTCATGATGGGTATCGTTTAAGGGGTTTTTTGGTATGCTGAGTACGAATCACGTGATAATTTTGCAATCGAATATAGCCGCCGCACCGTAATCACAAAATTTCATGATGGGTATCGTTTAAGGGGTTTTTTGGTATGCTGAGTACGAATCGCGTACTAATTTTGCAATACAAGATGGCCGCCGCGTCGAAATCACAAAATTTTATGATGGGTATCGTTTAAGGGGTTTTTTGGTATGCTGAGTACGAATCACCTGATAATTTTGCAATCCAATATGGCCGCCGCGCCGTAATCACAAAATTTCATGATGGGTATCGTTTAAGGGGTTTTTTGGTATGCTGAGTACGAATCACGTGATAATTTTGCAATCGAATATAGCCGCCGCGCCGTAATCACAAAATTTTATGATGGGTATCGTTTAAGGGGTTTTTTGGTATGCTGAGTACGAATCGCGTACTAATTTTGCAATACAACATGGACGCCGCGCCGTAATCACAAAATTTCATGATGGGTATCGTTTAAGGGGTTTTTTGGTATGCTGAGTACGAATCACGTGATAATTTTGCAATCCAATATGCCCGCCGCGCCGTAATCACAAAATTTTATGATTGGTATCGTAAATGGTAGTATCGTAAGTATGGTAGTATCGTAAATCATACATAGCAGACTGTAGTGTAAAAGAGATAGAGACACATGTTCCATTATTCGTTCTAACATTTGTGTGTGGTTGGATTGCATGGAACGACACAGACTAAAAAAACTTGTTCGGTTTACTGTGAGTTAGTTAACCGCGTGCCAATTTGCAACTGTGCAAGACGTGGTCAGAGTTAAGAAGTTATTTATTTAACTCAGAGCTTACTAACTCTATATTTATATATTTAACTCGACTCTCCGCGTAAGTGGGCCTAAATAGCTTAGGCGGCCAAATTGAATTCCAAAATGATCATGTTTATTTATTTAAAATTTATGTACACATAATGATCATACAAATCAAAGGAAAAAAAAAGCACAATGGAAAAAAAAGTACATGTTATTCGTACTCAGCATTCGAAAAAACCCATTAAACGATATTCATTACGAAATTATGTGATTACGGCGCGGTGGCCATTTTGGATTGCAAAATTATCATGTGATTCGTCCTCAGCATACCAAAAAACCCCTTAAACGATAACCATCATGGATTTTTGCGATTAAGGCGCGGTGGCCATATTGGATTGCAAAATTATCACGTGATTCGTACTCAGCATACCAATACACCCCTTAAACGATACCCATCATGATATTTTGTGATTTCGGCGCGGCGGCCATATTGTATTGCAAAATTATCACGTAATTCGTACTCAGCATACCAAAAACCCTTTAAACGATACTCATCATGAAATTTTGTGATTACGGCGAGGCGCCCATATTGGATTGCAAAATTATCATGTGATTCGTACTCAGCATACCAAAAAACCCCTTAAACGATACCCATCATGAAATTTTGTGATCACACCGCGTTGGCCATATTGGATTGCAAAATTATCATGTGATTCATACTTAGCATACCAAGAATTCCCTTAAACTATACCCATCATGAAATTGTGTGATTACGGCGCGGTGGCCATATTGGATTGCAAAATTAGTACGTAATTCGTACTCAGCATACCAATAAACCCTTTAAACGATACCCATCATGAATTTTTGTGATTACACCGCGGCCGCCATTTTGGATTGCAAAATTATCACGTGATTCGTACTCAGCATACTAAGAAACCCCTTAAACGATACCCATCATGAAATTTTGTGATTACGGCGCGGCGCCCATATTGGATTGCAAAATTATCACGTGATTCGTACTCAGCATACCAAGAAACCCCTTAAACGATACCCATCATGACATTTTGTGATTACGGCGCGGCGTCCATATTGGATTGCAAAATTAGTACGTGATTCGTACTCAGCATACCAAGAAACCCCTTAAACGATACCCATCATGACATTTTGTGATTACGGCGCGGCGTCCATATTGGATTGCAAAATTAGTACGTGATTCGTACTCAGCATACCAAAAAACCCTTTAAACGACACCTATCATGAAATTTTGTGATTACACCGCGGCGGCCAGTTTGGATTGCACAATGATCCCGTGATTCATACTTAGCATACCAACTTTAGAAAACTTTAGAAATTTTTATGACCAGCTATTATGAAATTTACATTTTTTACGCAACTGTAGCAAACGTACGCAACGGAAACTCTCAAAAGAAATGAAATATCCTAGTTGTCGAAAAATGTTTCGTTGCTGCTAAGCTCTTATTCGCCTTAGCGTGATGTTATATACTTTGGTATTTTTCAAAAATGGACATTCTATTAAGAAACTCTTGAAATTCAACTAGCAGTCTCTTAGACTCTAGAGTTAGAACAACTGAACAAACAAACAAACAAACTCGTTAGCTTAAAAATAATAGTATAATATACATAATTTATTTACGATTAACTCATTTATTTTTATTTACGAAACTAATAAATCACTACACTTAATAAAGTTAGATGCAGACTCTAGAGTTAGAACAACTAAACAAACAAACAAACAAACTCTTTAGCTTAAAAATAATAGTATAATATACATAATTTATTTACGATTAACTCATTTATTTTTATTTACGAAACTAATAAATCACTACACTTAATAAAGTTAGCTGCATTTACTACGTCAAACAAAGTTAACATGCTGTTTCTTTCTACTACACTGTATACTGTGGCATGAGAGTTGACTGCCGCTGCCGGCGCGCGGTGTGTCTTGCGCCCGGGGCGAGGGGAGCGCCAAATGCCTACTTGTGCGGGTTAACCGCCCCTTAAGACAATCGTCCAGGTACAGGACAAACAGCAGGGCTGACAGCACGCAACCCTCTCTGACGCCAATGTTGACGTTAGACCAGGGAGACAGGCTGCCGCCCACCCGCACACATGCCATACATCTAGGGTTGCCAACTTTAGAAAGGACGAATCCGGGAGATTTTGAGGGGGGGGGGGGGGGGTTTTCGTTAAAAGTTCGAGAAACTGAAAATCACTGTCTTTTTTTTTTGCTCTGCCCCCTGGTTTAGGCAAAGGTTATGGGTTCAAATCCCATATGGGCCAAGTTGTCCTTTTTCACTTTATCCCTACTAATATTATAAATTAAACTGTATCTGTCTGTCTGTCTGTTACGCTTTAACGGCTGGAGTGATTGAGATAAAATTTGGTATGGGGATAGTTCGACGCCCTGGGCTACTTTTTAACCGACTGCGCAAAATGAGGGTTATGATTTTACGCGATAACGACTTCTACGCGGTCGAAGCCGCGGGGAACAGCTAGTATTAAATAAAATGAAAATCAGACTTTTAATTTTTTTAAATTTAAATTTTGTTTTGTTTAGTAGCAGCATTTAGCAATCGCAATTTATTACCGACTTCAAAAAAGGAGGAGGTTCTCAATTCGATGGTATGTTCCTTTCTTTTATGTTACTTACCTCATAACTTTTGATCGCGTGAACTGATTTTGAAAATGTTTTTTATGTTTGAATGCTTATGCTTTCCATTGGTCTTGTTACAAGGAAGTCAGGATCTGATAATGGCATCCTGGAGAAATCGAGGGAAAAATTTAGAAAATTGTAGAAACAACTAGTGTATTTTTTAACTATGTATTTTATTCAGTGTTTTGAAGCACTAAATTTCCAAGAGTCGATCTGGTAATGGACTCGGTTGACAGCAGCTGACGGAATCACTTAACTTTGTAAAATTTTAGAACATCCGGGAGAAATCGTCGCATCTCGGGAGGTCGGGAGGGTAAACATTATTACCGGAGTCTCCCGGGCAATCCGGGAGGGTTGGCAACCCTACATACATCCCACATATGTAGACTACACAGCACGAAGCAGCGCACCATCAATCCCAAATCCTGGCAAGATGATGAGATGAGACGTAATCCAAACACGCTTTCTTCTTTCTTGCTACGCAGGATTGAACGTCTGCATCCCACCAAGCATCACCTTTCGAATGTTCATGTCTCTTTGCACTCCCACATGCTTCTTTTGCACTATCCACTATACTTTCTTTCATAATATTCCAGCATTCATCCACATCTAAGTCGGAAAGGCTCGAGTTTGCAAGCCTTTCACTGACTAAGCCTACATACATACTCCTTACGCTTTCATCTTCCAGTTTTTCACTCTTTATCCTTTCCAAATCTCCGAGAGGGACACGCACTCGCCAGTGCCTCCACTTCTTGAAAAGACTGAATGCAGAAAAAGATACTAATAATACTATTTTTTTTAACGTGAGATAAAATCCATCATGAGTGCTATGCCGGACTCCTACCGACTAAAAAACCTCACGTAACGCCCAACAGCCTATGGTTGGGAGCCCCGGGTAAGCCCCCGGAAGGATGTTCCAGGACTTCTAACAGACCTACGGCCACAATTGCGGCCTCGCCCAGGGGGCGGTTCGGGTGCTATATACCGCGTCTTTGGGGGGTTTCGGGTGTGATTGATCCCGCTTCTAAGGGCGTGCGTGAACTTCTCACGTCACGCTGCCGTCATGGGCCTGCTTCTGTAAGGACAGTGAGTAGCCCTCTCGCCGTCCTCAAACCCACGGTCATGGAGGCCGATAGTCTTCGCCGATGCCTAGGCACCAACTGCGGAACTCGGGTGGGAAAGTTTTCTCCCGTACCCGCCCCACCGCCTCTTTCAAGAGCATAACCTGCTCGCAGAGAGAGGCGGCGCAGTCCCACTTACTCCCGCTGGAGAGAATGGCTCGCACCATGGTCTCGAGCGAGAGAGTGTCCACGTCCAGACCCACCACGAGGACCTGGCGCTGTTGCGCCCAACAGCATCATCATTCAGTAAAAACTCATTTTTCTTTCATTAGTACCTTCAATAAAATTATTATTCTTTTATGTGAATTAACAAGTATTTTTTTTAGGTGTTTTCAAAAATTAAAAGTATCGAGGTTTTTTTTAGTAATCGTGATTTCAGGCTAGTAGATCTTTAGTTCATGAACTGAAGTTGCTTGTGTTGTAATGTTAGTTCATTAGACCTCAGGAGTCCTGAGATCTAGATCAAGATAATAGTCTATTTGGCGTCATACGTCCTCTTAATATTCACTACTAAGTGAGAGAGAGAGAGAGAGGGAGAGAAAGAGAGAGTTTTGTTGTTGCGTGTATTCCCGTCACATTATATTTAAAAACAATTTCGTTTGCAAAAGAGGTTTCCCGTCGTATCATTGAAGAAGAAATTTGATTTCCATTAAAATGGTTATTGTGAACCAACCCTTATAACGATGATTTTCGATACATGTCATGTCCGCTTTGGTGGAAGGACATGTATGAAAATCGTCGTTACGAGTATAGCGGAGTCCGTAATGGGTCCGACTCGCTCGTAGTGGAAGGCGGGCATTAGAGATAGACACATGCTGTTCCAGACGTTTTTTAAATATTTTTTAAGCGGAATAATTTTGTAGTAAGTACATCATTTTTACATAACTTTAACCATTTACGCAGCGCACGCAGCGGAAGCTCTTAAAAAGAATATCTTATTATGAGCTTATTATTGCTCCGCTCCTAATCATTTTAGCGTGACGCGATATAGCCTTAGATCATCTAACCACAGGATGCGCCTTACTTAAGCATTGTTTTCTGCCATTGCACATGACCATTTGGTCTTTTGGCTTTATAAAAGCACTGTACATCAGTCTTAGATCATCTAACCACAGGATGCGCCTTACTTAAGCATTGTTTTCTGCCATTGCACATGACCATTTGGTCTTTTGGCTTTATGAATAGCCTGTACATCAGTACATCATTTTATATGATTAAACTAGTACATTACATTGTAGTTGACTGTACAATAACAATTAACACACAACAGCCATTACGCGTTTGTCGATTAATACATTTTTAAATGCAATGAAATTTTATATGTCTTTGTGTTTCCCCCTTCACTTGTATGAAAACTGGCAGAATATTTTTGTATGCGGTGGTTCGCAAAGGCTAGTCCCGTGTTATATGGTCTAAGACATCAGTACCTCATTTTATATGATTAAACTAGTACATTTCATTGTAGTTGACTGTACAATAAAAATTAACACACAACAGCCATTACGCGTTTGTCGATTAATACATTTTTAAATGCAATGAAATTTTATATGTCTTTGTGTTTCCCCCTTCACTTGTATGAAAACTGGCAGAATATTTTTGTATGCGGTGGTTCGCAAAGGCTAGTCCCGTGATATATGGTCTAAGGATATAGCCCATAATCCTCGAAAAATGAACTATCGAACTGTAAAAGAATTTTTGTATTCCAACTTACTGGTTCCTGAGATCCTAGCGTTCAAACGAACCAACAAACTCTTCAGCTTTACATTATTAGTATGAAAACACCAAAACTCCTAAACAAAAATTTGTGAATCACAAAAATAGTTGGACCCGAAAATCTATGTTTAAAATTTAAATCTAAATTATAAAATTACTAGCAGATCGCCCGCGTAATTTTTTTTTCTTCCTGTGGGAACTTATTCCCGGGATAAAAAGTAGCCTATGTGTTATTCCAGACAATAATGGTACCAAACAGTTCAATCCGTTCAGCGGTTTGAGCGTGAACGAGTAACGAACATCCACATTCACAAACTTTCGCATTTATATAGTAAGAAGTAAGATTCCGTTCTGTCTGAGTGAGACTTCTATGCATAGAGTTATATATATTATCATTAGAGAGGCAAGCACGAACATCGCGTCTCGACAAAAGCACGGCTACCTATGAGCTGAGAAGACGCAACTATGAAACTTTTTAAGCAGTGATGGTAAATATATATCTGTCTCATTCACACGCGTACGGTGAACACCGCCGCCGCTGCGATTAGAGAAAGACAAAAACATAAACATGACGAACGTGGGCCAGTGTTGACTACTGTATGAAATTTTTACGCACGATGATTATAGAATTACTAAACAAATTTAAAATTATTATGTACCTATTTCATTTATTATTTTATTTCGGTTGAAACCGAAACTCACGTGTTCATATTTAAAAAAAAACAGCCAAGTGCGAGTCGAATACACAGAGGGTCCCCATACAAAAACAGCAATTTACGTTTGTTGTGTGGGGTCTTTTTCGGATTTTAGTAGGTATTTTTTGTTATGGCGGCAGAAACATACATCACCTGTGAAAAAAATTGCTCTATCTACCACGGTTCCTGCGATACAGCCTCGTGACTAACAGACAGACGGACGGCAAAGCCTCATGTCTCGTTCATAGAGTCTTGCGTTTACCCCTCCGTGCGCGAATCCGACTCACACCTGACCGGTTTTGTTTGCAATATGTGCAGCAAGTTTCACCAAGTGCCATTAATCAACGGTAGATATAAATCTTCTCAGGTGTCCATTTTAGAAATTTCTCTACCTTAAGATGGGTTTCTCTCTTTTACGTTTGAAGTTACGCATGGATGCTATTGCGAACGCCTACTGACTAAAACCACACTGCGCCCTGCTACTGCCTACGAAGGGTGTCCCGGCTGGCATTTATTTGAGCGTATCCGACGTTTCCGTGCTTCGGAAGGCACTTTAAGCTGTTGGTCCCGGTTGCCAGTAAGATGGCAGTCGTTAAGCCAAGTTGAAGGACTTGACCAAGGTTAAAAAATTCAACAGCAGGCTGTCACAACCTGTGCCTGTCCATCTCAATACGGCAGTGGCAGTACGTCTCACCACATAAATGACGTGGGTTATATTCTTATAAAAAAGGTGAATTTTGGGCATATAATATGCCTCTGCCTACCTCTTCGGGGATAAAGGCGTAACCATATCGCATCGCATCCCGATAGACCTTGGCTAACACTGCCGTCTCGCATAGGGGTCCTATCCCGCTTCTTTAGGGTTGGTTCCCGGTGTACTAAACAAACTCTCTCCGAAACTACTGGACCGATTTAAAAAAATATTTCACTGTTGGGAAGCTACACTCTTCCGGGTGAACATAGGCTATATTTTATTCCCGTATTCGCACGGGAACGGGAACTACGAGGCTGAAACCGCGTGACGTCCGCTAGTATTCTATATAGACCATTAAAAAGGCACTTCTTACAAAACTTCTGACCCTTTCATTTAATACCAAAAAGGATATTTTTTTCTTAAATTAATTTTAACACAGTACTTTATGGCCGCTAGAGGGCGCACCATTAAATTCAGTGACACGATATAAAACTCCAGTCCAGTCCAGTCCAGTTAAAAAAACCAGTCTAACGTCAAGGCGCTTCTAACAATATCTCATTAGTCCAGTTCTAATAAGTACCTAGTTGAGGAGCTCTGAGGGAATACATGAACATACAGACATACGTATATAGCCTGTCAAAATCATAACCCTGCCTTAGTCGGGTAATATTATTAATGTATCTTACATAGGTAATTAATTACTAATTCTCCCACTGTTGTGGGTAAACCAAACCGATATTTTAGTGGTAACACTGAATGGCAATCACAAATTTTATTTTCAAAATTCGATTATAGCGGTATTTACGCTGATATCAATGCGTAAATAGTATAATTACGTGCAAAATGTAATTCTACATGACTAATTGTGTTTTTATGTTTTAGAATTGCAATCTTTTACTGTGTATTTGCCCATTTTGTCGCCCGGTTCAATTTGTACGTACGATTGGCGTAACGGCGTCAGACTGAACTGACGTTTGGCTCACCTAAGCCTGTGGGCTTACGTTAGGTAGGCTTGATGTTGGCGCGTTCGTTAGTCATCTAGTCTTATCTATATCAATGCTTCTATGTGTCTGTATCTAATATATCCTTAGACCATATAACACGGGACTAGCCTTTGCGAACCACCGCATACAAAAATATTCTGCCAGTTTTCATACAAATGAAGGGGGAAACACAAAGACATATAAAATTTCATTGCAATTAAAAATGTATTAATCGACAAACGCGTAATGGCTGTTGTGTGTTAATTGTTATTGTACAGTCAACTACAATGAAATGTACTAGTTTAATCATATAAAATGATGTACTGATGTACAGGCTTTTCATAAAGCCAAAAGACCAAATGGTCATGTGCAATGGCAGAAAACAATGCTTAAGTAAGGCGCATCCTGTGGTTAGATGATCTAAGAATATATCAGAATAAATATACTCGTAAACTTGTATTGTAATCAAATCTGTACCTAAAAAATGCATCTCACATTACCTACATTTGATAATAACAATGCCTAATTATTAAGGATGGTATTAAATGTCCCATTGTGGAACTGAATACTTTTATTTGACTGACTAAACTGCCTCTGTGGCGTAGTCGGTAGTGATACCGCCTGCGGCGCTGGAGGTCGTGGGTTCAATTCCCACCGGAGACAAATATTTGTGTGACCCATAAATGTTTGTCTCAAGAGTCTGGGTGTTTCTATGTATGATATGTATGTATTTAAAAGTATACAAGTATTAATATCCGTGGTCTGATACCCATTACACAAGCAGGTTATTCCTAGCTTACTTTGGGATGATAGCATTGTTTACTTATTTATTTTATTTATTTAAATGTCCCATTGTGGAACTGAATACTTTTATTTGACTGACTAGACTCTACACTGCCTCTGTGGCGCAGTCGGTAGTCATACCGCCTATCGCGCTGGAGGTCGTGGGTTCGATTCCTGGGTTTGTCCGAATAAAAAAAAATAAGGATGGCAAAAAAAATTGTGTGCTCCACAAATGTTTGTTTCGGAGTTTTCGGGTGTTTTTCATGTATAAGTAATATGTATTTAGAAATAAGCATATAAGTATGTATATCAGTCGTCTAGATCCCATAGCACAAGCTTATTATTATTAGCTTAATTTGGGCTAGATAATGTTGTGTGAGAATGTCCACAAATATTTATTTATTATTTTATTGATTTATTTGTAACTTGCCATGAGAGTACAGAACAGTCCATTAACGATCTAAAAATAAAAAAGAAATCTATGCCGCTCAAGAGCTTAATAAATATTTACGACGCAACCCGACTTGCGCATACCGAGGCCCTTGACTAAATTGTCCAAAATTTATTCTCCTCCATATGAATATACACTCTATGGCTTACTACATAACGTTCAAAATCATACGGCAGAAAAATAAACCAGTTAATATTCAATAATGTACTTTATAATCATAGGGATAGGAGTTATATTCAATTGAATTAAGGCTAATAGCCCTCAGGGTTATCACTTCAAAATGAAATGAAACTGCTTTAACCGGATTTTAATTCTCGTTCAGATATTGGGTAATGATTTGAACCAGATTTCTTTTATATTGTCTCCAATCACAGTCTTGTTTATGTTCAAGTTATAAAAGACTGACATTGTAATCTAAGTTAGTCTTTTTTAACTTGAATATCGGTTTCATCCTTCATGTACTGTGATAGCTAAAAACACACGCTTGAAATTTGCACAGTTGATGTATTTTTGTTGCCGCTATAACAACAAATACTAATTAAATTTTTTTTAAGCCGCAGCCGTTCAACATGGCTTAACGATTGTCATTTTACTGACAGCCAGGTTTCATTTCAAGTTTTTCTTCTATACGCAATGGATCATTTTGCGAAATTGTTTCCTTAGTCGCCTCTTACAACACCCTCAAGATGAATTGGGTGTCTTCTTGTCGCTGAACGGGATTTTTTGTATATATTGTTTATTTTGTTTCGCCACATTTTATATCGCTAGAGCAATTAATTTAAATAATTATACGCCTGACGATACAGCTAAACCAGTTACTATTACAAACACGTAGGTATATGAAGCAATATAAGTTAATTAATGAAGAGGTACCTAAACGCAGAGGTACATAACACCATTATATTCAGTATTCAACCTGTTTTGCACTCGTTATATTTGCACAAATTTATATAAACAGACTTCCAGGGTTGCCATGCGTATTCGTATTGTGAGAAATTAAGGAAAAACATTTTGTGGTACCCACAATTTTGATTTGAAAAATCTGTAGTTTTTCGTGTAGGAATCCTTATGGATGTCATGCCGGACTTCTACTGATTGAAAATCACACGGTACCTTGCCTTCTGTCTTAAGGCAATGAGTCCTGATACAGTTTTGTGCACCATCGCGGACTCTCGCTACAAAAGTCGAGAGAGAGGTAAACTGAATTTTTAGTCGCTTTCGCAAGAATTTGGGATTGGATTTTGTCAAAATAATTTCCATGTTTCATATCTGTGTATCTGTTCTATCATCGCACCGCTCGCCATAGACAGGGTGTTCATCCTCACACGTTGCGTCCTGAGCGCTCGAGCACGGTGAGATCTAATAGAGGCTTTCTTCCGCGCCGCTTTACGCTTAGGTTGTGGAAGGATCTCCCTGCTTCGGTTTTCCCAGACGCCTACAGTATGGGGTTCTTCAAAAGGGGACTTAGAAGGTTTTTAAAGTGGCGCCTCTGGTGTTGCGAACGTCCATAGGCTGCGGTGACCACCGGTACATCTGGGGTGGCCGTATGCTTATCTGCCACTCAAGTGGTATAAAAAACAAATCTGTGACGTGACAGATCATAATTATATTTACACAGCGCCATCTAATCCAAAACGATATACAAGCTTGCGCTAAAGGATCTAGACAACTATATACATATATATGGTCAAGCCTTTAAAATTATAATTTGTAATACTGATAGAAAAACAGGTGGTGTTGTTCCATGGAAACATATTTCAGGGATTGAAATCAATCTATGTATTATTCCACACTATACTCTATCCCTGTACCAAATTTCAGCCACATTCGTTCAGCCGTTAGAGCGTGAAAGAGTAACAATCACCCTTACAGATAACTTCACAAACTTTCAAATTTATCCTAATATCTAGTAGCAGGTTTTTTTTTTAAATTAGGAGGATATCTATTAATCGGACAAAATGAAAAACGATTTAATCTTAATATATACTGTAAGATCTTCTATAGAATGTTCTAGCAAATAAAGATAAAAAACAAAGAATATTTTTTTCTTTTTTAAGTTTTTTTTTAAATAAAAAATTGACGTGACAGCCCTACAACCACGGAACAACATCGTGCTGCCCACGCGCATGCCCGTGGTCCCGCGCGTGACAAAGACGAAACATACTGCTATCTCTCTCCTTTAGGTATTTATTCGCGATTACTGTTTATCTAAGGTGAAAGTTAAGTGTTATTAATTAAGAGGGACCATTACCAGCGCTTTTCGATACATACGTATTTCTCTAACCCTGGGGCATCCATCTGAGAGCTTACCCGCGACTCCAGGCCGTAAAAAGTTGTGAAGCATCGTGGGGTTTTAGTCGGTAGGAGTCCGGCATAGCATCCATGTAGGATTTCTACTAACTAATAAACTATTTTCTTTAGAAGAATCTTTTAAGTTTTGTAAAATCTGATAGGTATTCTGTACATGTTTGTTCCTAACCTAACACGTTTGTTCGGCAAATAATAAGGAATGGCGAGAAATGGCCCGTTTTATCGCCGTGGTAAGAGGACTACCAGACTAATTAGATAAGCTTTTAAACTTTTGATTATATGTACGCCAAAGCCTCTTACTTAAAAAGTCCGGATTTAAGTACCTACTCTTTCTTAAGAAATGTTGTGTTAAGGCTTTTGTTGAATAAGTAGGTAATGTTTTTAACACGCTTTTATTAGCTTCACTTGTAACTATGTATGTAAGAAAATCTTGGAATGATAATTTGACCCACTTCCCGTCCTTCGATCAGGCTGAAATTTTGCAAACGCTCTGAGTTCTGATGACAATACATGACTAGCTAAGGCAAGGTCAGGAATACGAAAAAAATAGTTACGTGACTTAAATCCAATATGGTGGACAGGCTATTTGAAATGCACTTCCATGATATGGGTTTCAAATGAAAGGGTTTGCTGTCAGGAATACGAAAAAAATAGTCACGTGACTTAAATCCAACATGGCGGACATCCAAAACTATAAAAAAACAAGCGTGTTTTTTAAACTATTTAAATTATTTCGTTATGTTTAATAATCTAATCGCAACGAGCAGAATTCGCAACCTTGTCAAAAAAAATGGAAAATGACAGACTTCAATTATAGCGTTATCAAACAAGAAAGCCGTGAGATCGTTCTCACCAGACTGCCCATCTCTAACACGTTTATTGTGAAAGTGAAAGTTCAATCCGATTGACGTTGTCATTTTTGTTTTATTTCAAACTTTAAACAGATGATCCACGTGACCTAGTGACGTAGTTTAATGTGACACAGTCACAGACTACAGACAAAGTCTCACCATAAGCCCCTCTGCACTCTATTTTATAGAGAGGGGCTAAAAGGTTTAAAAATCTGTTAATTTTTATTTTTTGACAAGGTTTCGGATTCTACTCTGCGCGCGGATTATACCTACCTAAAATTACCCTCTCTCATCCGATATCCCCAATATTTTTTGACTTGATTGGGTTAAGTTTGAAAGTAACCCTTGTCTGTCCGTTACGCTTTAGCACCTGAAACACTGAACAGATTCTGATGCAAATTTTGGTACAGAAATGAACATCTTTGAAAAGGACATAATTATAGTCTATCTCTAGTAAATGAATGCTCATAGGCTGTTGGGCGTCACGTGAGGTTTTTTAGTCGGTAGGAGTCCGGCATAGCATCCATGAAGGATTTTCCATCACGTTAAAAAGAAGAAAAAAAACAACGATTTTCGTAAATTACTGTTACAATGCGCGCTTTGAAAATTGACCACCTTTAGTAGCTCATAGCTAGGCAATGATTGGAAATAGATACAAAGTGTAAAAGACAAAGTTATAGAAAATTTAATTAGCTTTCATTATGTGGTACAACACAATTTCGTACAAAGCACCGTTTTCGAGAAGTAAGCAAAAAACCAAAAAACGGGACCTTCTTGTGTCTCCCCCCTCGGGCTCACCTCGGAGGGGTCAGGACTTTTAATAAGTTTATCTCCTAACTAGTCCAAACAAAGTTCCTAAGTCAAAGTTTCTGCTTTCGACTTTTCCATCCACAAGTTATTCGTTTACTAGGCTAATAGGGTTAGGGTACTTTTTATCCCGGGAACAAGTTTATGTGGGAAACGGGAAGATACGGGAAACCCTCACCACAAAAGTGTTTAAAGAAGTAAAGTTTGTGTGTTTGTTAAATTGTAAGGGGTAATCTCGGGATTTACTGAACCGATTTAAAAAATTCTTTTACCAATAGAAAGCTACGTTATTGTGGAGTGTCATAGGCTATATAGCATCACGCTACAACGAATAGGAGCGGAGCAGTAATAGTAAATGTTTCAAAAACGGGGGAAAAGTTATTCTAAAGTTGTTCTCTCTTTAATTTTTCTACAATAATGCCACGGAATACACGCGACGAGAAACCTTTCTCTCTCTCTCTCTCTCACACACGTAGTATTGACAGTGGGCGCACACTAGGCGTCTTGTCGCGGCGACATGTCGCGGCGATAAGCTGCGGGCGCCAAATTACATACATTTTGTTCTAAGCTCCGCACACTAGGCGACATGTCGCCGCGACTCCGCGACAAGCAAGTGACAAGACGCCGCGACATGTGGCCGCGACTGTCGCCTAGTGTGCGCCCACTGTAAATATTAACGACGAGACGCTACGGGAGTAAACGCAACGCAACGGGAGAAAATGCGACGGGAACAGGTAATACTCTCTCTTATGTGGCGCAAACGAAGTTGCGCGGGTCAGCTAGTCATTACATAAATAACAATAAACTTGGTCGGTAACTAAACAATTTGACCTCTAAATTGTAAATACCTAATTAAATATAATTTGTTTGTCCGTTCGTACTCCTTTACTATTGAATGAAATTCTCTAACATTTACATAATTTAAACATTTGATTGTTAAGTTAGTATTGACATTCTATCACCTGCGCTAATGAATTTCTATTATATATACAAATTTTTATTGTCAAGGTCGTTTGTAAGATATAGGTAATCTGCCAGGACTGTCTTATTGTTCATGGGTTCGATTCCCACTAGGAACATTCTCTACTAATATTAAACAAGAAGCCGTGAAACAGTCTCACCCGACTGCCCCTCTAACGTTTATTGTGAAAGTGAAAGTGCAATCCGATTGACGTTGTCATTTCTGTTTTATTTCGAACTTTGAACAGATGATCCACGTGACCTAGTGACGTAGTTTAATGCATCAGCGTCACAGACTACAGACACAAGTCTCGCCATAAGCCCCTCTGAGTCTGCAATATATTTTATAGAGAGGGGCTAAATGCTAAAGTAACTATATCTGTCTGTTTTGTTTCACGCCTAAACCGCTGAACCGATTTTTATGAAATTTGGAACTCCTATAAGAGTGCATCGAGTGGTTTTAGCCTATCTACAAGAGTCCAGCATAGCATCCTTGACGATTTCCATACAGCATGTAAGTAGTTTTTGTATTGTGTAAGAATGTAGATACCTATAATCCCTGCTAGATAATATTATTAATGCGAAAGTAACGCTGTCTGTCTGTCTGTTACGCTTTCAAGCCTAAACCGGTGAAGCAATTTTGATGAAATTTCGTATAGACATAGTTAGAGTCCAAGGGAAGGACATAGGCTACTTTTTAACTGACTGCGCAAAAGGAGGGTAGGTAATGATTTTACGCGATAACCACTTCTACATCGACGAAGCCGAGGGGAACCGCCAGTTATGTTTATGTGACTGCCTCGGTGGCGCAGGCGGCAGTGTAACCGATAAGCGAGCTGGGGTCCTGGGTTCGATTCCCGGATCAGTTCAAATATTTGTGTGATCCACAAACGTTTGTTTTGAAGTTTGTGTGTTTCCTATGTATATACGTATGTATTTTTAGAAATATATAAGTATGTATATCAGTCGTCTAGTAGATCACATAACATAAGCTTATATTAGCTTAATTTGGGCTAGATGACGTTGTCTGAGAATGTTTAGAATATTAAATAGGTTTATAACTTCCGCGAAACTGCACAGCAACAGTCAAACAGGTTTCTCAGTAACACAGCGAATCTAGATGGAATCTAGTTTTATTATTGACACATTCAAATATCTTAAACTAATTTGCCTCATAGCAACAGACTGTCATAAAAATAGATGTCAACTATTACACAAGCTTTTGGGAATACGGGAATAAAATATTTAGCCTATGTTCATGTTCACCGCAAAGAGTGTAGCTTCCCAACAGTGAAAGAATTTTTCAAATCGGTCCAGTAGTTTCGGAGTCTATTCGATGCAAACAAATAAACAAACAATCAAATCTTTCCTCTTTATAATATTAGTATAGATTAGTATAGATATAACTTCCGCGAAACTGTTTCTGCACAGCAACAGTCAAACAGGTTTCTCAGTAACACAGCCAATCTTGTTTTATTAATCCACTAGCTGACCCGCGCAACTTCGTTTGCGTCACATGAGAGTGAGAAAGAGAGTGGTATAGTAGGTATTAATATTTTACGTAAGTAATATAATCCCGTCGCATTTACTCTCGTCGCGTGTCTTAGGTTTATTTATTAAAAAGGTGTGGTAGGTTTTAATATTAAAAGTGATATAATTTGTCCCGTCGGCGTCGCGTCGCTTATAGGTATTCATTCCCATTATAGTTGAACCGCACAACTTTGTTGAAGTGATATAATGTTTCCCGTCGCATTTATTTTTGTCCGTTTTTTGGTATGGAACTCATCGTGTGCGAGTCCGCCTCGCACTTGGCCGCTATTATCTTTCAGTTGACTGGCTACTGCTGCAGAAAACGTTTACTCCCGACGTGTCGAGTTGCGTCGCTCATATTTTGAAAATTATTAACGTTATTGTAAGTGAACCTTAAAAGATAGGCATAATTATGCTGTTCAGGACTTTTTTTTGTAACTTTTTAAGATAAAACATTTTGTAGTACACCATTTTTACATAACTTTAACAATTTACGCAACGTACGCAATGAAAGCTCTCAAAAGCAATAATTTTTCCCCGTTCTGAAAACATTATTCATGGCTGCTCCGCTCCTATTTGTCTTAGCGTGATGTTATATAGTTATTAGCCATCCTCAATAAATGGACTAAAAAACCGTAAAATTATTACTGTAATGCAACCAGTAGTTTCTGAGATCCTAGCACAAACAAACTCTTCAGTTTGATAATATTGTGAGCTAACCTTAAAAGAAAGACAAATTCGGTTATTGTGAGCGAACCTTAAAAGATAGACATATGCTGTCGCGGACTTTTTTATAGAACTTTTTAAGAGAAACAATTTTGTAGTACACAATTTTTACGCAACTTTAACCGTTTAGGCAGCGTACGCCTCGGAAGCTCTCAGACGGTAAAAATAATTCCCCGTTTTCGAAACATTCTTCACTGCTGCTCCGCTCCTATTCGTCTTAGCGTGATGTTAAATAGCCTATAGCCATCCTCAATAAATGGACTATCAAACTGTAAAAGAAGTTTTGAAATCGAACCAGTAGTTCCTGAGATCCTAGCGTTCAAACAAACAAACAAACAAACAAACAAACAAACAAACAAACAAACAAACAAACTCTTCAGCTTTATAATATTAGTATGGATTCAATTCAACTATCTTCGACTAATTTGCCTCATAGCAACAGACTGTCATAAAATTGATGTCAACTATTACATAAGCTTGTCAATGTCATTGCAATGTCTTTTGACATGTTCTCGTTAGGGTTCCGTAGGAAATGAAGACGGTCTTTCTGTCTGTCCGCAGTCTACCTCAGAAACCGTCAGTTATTAGAAAGCAGTAATTTGAATAGATTTTCATCTGGTGGTACTATTTGCACTGTATTCATTGACGTGTCGCAAGTGCCTATGTTTATGCGATTAATTGCGATATTAAGATTATGCGAAATAAATGATTTTTTGAGTTTGAGTTTATGAAAGAATGGCAAAACAGATATACAACGCGAAAGTGGATGTACGTAGTAGGAGTCAGGGAAGGCCACGACACACCTACCACGACCAAATTAATCGTGTGTTAGTTGAAGGTGGTGTCAAGAGCCGAAGGAACTGACGTGCATGCATGAAAAGAAAAATAGGACGTGCATGCATAAAAAGAAAATTGAAGAAGCAAGTGAGGTGTGTATGGACCGTGCCGTGTGGCGCTCGGTTCTTTCTGTCTACCCCGCAAGGGATTTGGCGTGAAGATGGTAATGGTAATCAGTTTAGTCATATGAAAATAAGTGGCACCTATCACAGATATCAGAAAAGATATCTTTTTTTCTGATTTCTGTGGGTATTTCTGATCTTTTTTCTGATTTCTGTGGGTACCTATACTAACGTAAATTGTTAGTCACTCCTTTGAACCCCGATGGGGTTGAGAGAGGCATATTTTAGGCCCACATTTCATCATTACTTTTTGTCCCACTTATTAGTAGATGAGCCTATTACCGTGTTGAAATGGTATGGTAATGGACATGGTATGGTTGGACACTTTGGACAGGCGCAAGTGTGAATTACGCTTTTGAAAAATTTTCAAGCCGGCGCATAAAGCCAACAACTTGGGTTAAAGATTACTTAAAATCGGGACCAACGGGCTTAACGTGCCTTCCGAAGCACGGAATCACAATCCTGTATGAAAAGCATAGTTTATTCTCGTTTATCCTACGATGTAAGTGTACTTAAAAATATTATTATGTTTACTAGGTAATTTAGAATGAAAAGTTTTACAGAAGGATCTACGGAAACCTTACATAGCTCGACGATACACACTTGGCCAGTTTTGGGCAGTAGGTAAATGAAGTGCGGCTTTTGGTCACACTTTAATATTTGTTTATAACACATTTCGATGAATAAACTCGACGATGATAACACCAAACATAGACATGCAATGGAAGTTCAAACAGACATAATTACCTACTTTTATATAAGTACCTATGTAAATATGTATGTACCTCCTTCCACCACCAGCCACAATGTTGTCCCGAAAGTGTAATTATAATAAGGATTTAAAACTTACACAACTTGTACATTATAGATTTCGAATCGTTTCCTCGTTTAAACATCTAAAACATAGTAGAATCATAATCTACTAGAAGATCTACTTTAGATAAAATATTTAAAGCAATTAGTAAGTATGCTGACTTTTTCATAATATTTCATTATAAAGTGAAAAAAGACAACTTGGCCCAGACACGATTTAAACCCGCAACCTTTTCCTAAACCAGGACAATGCTCATCCAACTGAGCTACCGGGACCGTAGTGAAACAAGTTGAATTTCTTCACCCTTGTAACCGCCATTTAAGAGTATGGTAACACTTTCGCAAAAAGATCCATTGCGTAGAGAAGGAAAACTCGAAATGAATCCCGGTTGTCAGTAATGACAATCGGTAAGCCGAGTTGAAGGCCTTAAAGATGAGAGAGAGAGATTTAGGGTGGCTTAAAAAATTTTTAAAGCCCTCGGAAGAATGTCCCAGGACTCCCTCCCAACAGACCTACAGCCACTACTGCGGCCTCGCCCGTCCTACATTGACGCTATGCCGGACTCCTAACGTCTAAAAACCACACGTATCTTACCTAACAGCCTACGGCTGGGAGCTTCGGGAAAGCCCTCGGAAGGATGACTCCAGGATTCCCATATATACATATCTACATATAGTCACGCCTTTATCCGAGTAGGGGTAGGCAGAGGTGGGTTAAATTTCATTATAGTACTAGCTGAACCGCGCAACTTCGTTTGCGCCACATAAGAGAGAGTATTACTTGTTCCCGTCGCGTTGCTTTTACTCCCGTAGCGTCTCGTCGTTAATATTCAATACTGCGTGAGAGAGAGCGAGAGAGAGAGAGAGAGAAAGGTTTCTCGTCGCATTATTTTTAAGAACAATTTCGTTTTGAAAGAGGTATCCCGTGGCATTATTGTAGAAAAGAATTGATTGCCATTAGAATGGTTATTGTGCAACAACCCAAAGATAGACACATGCTATCGGGCAATTTTTTTCGATCTTTTTTAAGAGAAACAATTTTGTAGTGCATATTTTTTACATATCCTGTATATTGTCCATTCGATCCTTTGGCTGTTTGTCAAAAAGAACCGTCAAAGTTCATTCGATCCCAAAGCTTTTTCGATTCGTCTCCGATTTAGTCGTTTTTGAAACATTTACTATTACTGCTCCACTCCTATTCGTTGTAGCGTGATGTTATATAGCCTATGACACTCCACAATAAAGTAGCTTTCTATTGGTGAAAGAATTTTTAAAATCGGTTCAGTTGATCCCGAGATTACCCCTTACAATTTAACAAACCCACAAACTTTACCTCTTTATAATATTAGAATAGAAGAATAGAAGAATAGATTAGCCAACATTTCACCTTATATGCCCCACGTATTGCCGTGTTGAAATGGACAGGGTCAGGTTGGCAACCTGACCTGGTTGCGGTGACCTGACCCTGTCCATTTCAATTTCCGGCATAGCATCCATGTAGGACCGGCGAGGCCGCAGTAGTGGCCGTAGGTCTGTTGGGAGTCCTGGGACATCCTTCCGAGGGCTTGCCCGGGGCTCCCAACCATAGGCTGTTGGGCGTTACCTGAGTTTTTTTTAGTCGGTAGGAGTCCGGCGTAGCATCCATGATGGACTTTTTCCCACGTTAAAAAAAAATAGACATTAGGTACACCATGTTATTTTGATTTTCAAATTAAGGTATAGCAAGTGCTGTTCCTATGGACGCCTTATACCTGTGGACACAATCGATTCCGACGAAACTAACAACCCTAAAATTATAATTTGAACGCGACCGTAAAGCTAAACGACAAAGCTTTACGGTCGCGTTCAAATTATAATTTTAGGGTTGTTAGTTTCGTCGGAATCGATTGTGTCCACAGGTATAAGGCGTCCATAGGAACAGCACTTGCCTATACCTAAGACTTGTTTTGGTTTTCGTATTTTAATTTATAAATTTAAAGAAAGTCATTAGAATGTCAAATTTTTGTTTTTCTATTATTGGTTTCAATTCATGAATATTGGTTTAGCTAGTCATGAAAATGAGTCATGGAGTAATGACATACAAATAAAGTGAGTTAGGTAATTTTGTTGCCTACCTAAGTACCTTCTTTATTAAAAAAATCCGTCATGGATGCTATGCCGGACTCCGACCGACTAAAAACCTCACGTAATACCCAACAGCCAACGGTTAAGAGCCCCGGGTAAGCCCTCGGAAGGATGTCCCAGGACTCCCAACAGACCCACGGCCGCCACTGCGGCCTCGCCTAGGAGTGGATGGTTCGGGTGCTATCCCGCGTCTTTGGGGGGTTTCGTGTGTGATCCCGCTACTAAGGGGGGGCGTGGGTGAGTTCCTCACGTCACGCTGCCGTCATGGGCCTGCTTCTGTAAGGACGGTGAGTGACCCTCTCACCGTCCTCAGGTCCCCGGTCGTGGAGGCCGATAGTCTTCGGCGAAGACTATACGTCGGCGACGCCCATACCTAGTAGTAGCTATATATTAGGTGTAACAAAATTGACTCTCCAAATTTCGTCACGTGACGTGGCATCAGTCAAGAAACATTACAAAAATGAAGAAAAAAAAATCACATGAATACTTTAATTTGAGCTCGATGACGTTGTCTGAGAATGTTTAGAATACTAAATATATACCTAACTTCCGCGAAACTGCACAGCAACAGTCAAACAGGTTTCTCAGTACCTAACACAGCGAATCTAGTTTTATTATTGACACATTCAAATATCTTAAACTAATTTGCCTCATAGCAACAGACTGTCATAAAAATAGATGTCAACTATTACACAAGCTTTTGGGAATACGGGAATAAAATAATATATAGCCTATGTTCATGTTCACCGCAAAGAGTGTAGCTTCCCAACAGTGAAAGAATTTTTCAAATCGGTCCAGTAGTTTCGGAGTCTATTCGATGCAAACAAATAAACAAACAATCAAATCTTTCCTCTTTATAATATTAGTATAGATTAGTATAGATATAACTTCCGCGAAACTGTTTCTGCACAGCAACAGTCAAACAGGTTTCTCAGTAACACAGCCAATCTTGTTTTATTAATCCATTCAATTCAACTATCTTCGACTAATTTGCCTCATAGCAACAGACTGTCATAAAATTGATGTCAACTATTACATAAGCTTGTCAATGTCATTGCAATGTCTTTTGACATGTTCTCGTTAGGGTTCCGCAGTAAATGAGGACGTTTTGATCTTTCTGTCTGTCCGCAGTCTACCTCAGAGACCGTCAGTTATTAGAAAGCAGTAATTTGAATAGATTTTCATCTGGTGGTACTATTTGCACTGTATTCATTGACGTGTTGCAAGTGCCTATGTATTAAGATTATGCGAAATAAATGATTTTTTGAGTTTGAGTTTATGAAAGAATGGCAAAACAGATATACAACGCGAAAGTGGATGTACGTAGGAGTCAGGGAAGGCCACGACTCACCTACCACGACCAAATTAATCGTGTGTTAGTTGAAGGTGGTGTCAAGAGCCGAAGGAACTGACGTGCATGCATGAAAAGAAAAATAGGACGTGCATGCATAAAAAGAAAATTGAAGAAGCAAGTGAGGTGTGTATGGACCGTGCCGTGTGGCGCTCGGTTCTTTCTGTCTACCCCGCAAGGGATTTGGCGTGAAGATGGTAATGGTAATCAGTTTAGTCATATGAAAATAAGTGGTACCTATCACAGATATCAGAAAAGATATCTTTTTTTCTGATTTCTGTGGGTTTTTCTGATCTTTTTTCTGATTTCTGTGGGTATTTCTGATCTTTTTTCTGATTTCTGTGGGTACCTATACTAACGTAAATTGTTAGTCACTCCTTTGAACCCCGATGGGGTTGAGAGAGGCATATTTTAGGCCCACATTTCATCATTACTTTTTGTCCCACTTATTAGTAGATGAGCCTATTACCGTGTTGAAATGGTATGGTAATGGACATGGTATGGTTGGACAGGCGCAAGTGTGAATTACGCTTTTGAAAAATTTTCAAGCCGGCGCATAAAGCCAACAACTTGGGTTAAAGATTACTTAAAATCGGGACCAACGGGCTTAACGTGCCTTCCGAAGCACGGAATCACAATCCTGTATGAAAAGCATAGTTTATTCTCGTTTATCCTACGATGTAAGTGTACTTAAAAATATTATTATGTTTACTAGGTAATTTAGAATGAAAAGTTTTACAGAAGGATCTACGGAAACCTTACATAGCTCGACGATACACACTTGGCCAGTTTTGGGCAGTAGGTAAATGATGTGCGGCTTTTGGTCACACTTTAATATTTGTTTATAACACATTTCGATGAATAAACTCGACGATGATAACACCAAACATGGACATGCAATGGAAGTTCAAACAGACATAATTACCTACTTTTATATAAGTACCTATGTAAATATGTATGTACCTCCTTCCACCACCAGCCACAATGTTGTCCCGAAAGTGTAATTATAATAAGGATTTAAAACTCACACAACTTGTACATTATAGATTTCGAATCGTTTCCTCGTTTAAACATCTAAAACATAGTAGAATCACAATCTAGAAGATCTACTTTAGATAAAATATTTAAAGCAATTAGTAAGTATGCTGACTTTTTCATAATATTTCATTATAAAGTGAAAAAAGACAACTTGGCCCAGACACGATTTAAACCCGCAACCTTTTCCTAAACCAGGACAATGCTCATCCAACTGAGCTACCGGGACCGTAGTGAAACAAGTTGAATTTCTTCACCCTTGTAACCGCCATTTAAGAGTATGGTAACACTTTCGCAAAAAGATCCATTGCGTAGAGAAGGAAAACTCGAAATGAATCCCGGTTGTCAGTAATTGACAATCGGTAAGCCGAGTTGAAGGCCTTAAAGATGAGAGAGAGAGATTTAGGGTGGCTTAAAAAAATTTTAAAGCCCTCGGAAGAATGTCCCAGGACTCCCTCCCAACAGACCTACTGCTCGTTCGCTCTAACTTTGCCGCTCGGCTCCATACTAAAGTCGAATTTTTAATTAGACGAAGTAAATTGACAGCAACTAATGTCACTTCTTCATACAATGTTGGGTATTTTCTATGACGAAGTGACATTAGCTACTGTCAATTTACTTCGTCTAATTAACAACTCGGGTATACGCCTCTACGCCAGCGGCAAAGTTAGAGCGAACGGGTAGTACAGCCACTACTGCGGCCTCGCCCGTCCTACATTGACGCTATGCCGGACTCCTAACGTCTAAAAACCACACGTATCTTACCTAACAGCCTACGGCTGGGAGCTTCGGGAAAGCCCTCGGAAGGATGACTCCAGGATTCCCATATATACATATCTACCTACATATAGTCACGCCTTTATCCGAGTAGGGGTAGGCAGAGGTGGGTTAAATTTCATTATAGTACTAGCTGACCCGCGCAACTTCGTTTGCGCCACATAAGAGAGAGTATTACTTGTTCCCGTCGCGTTGCTTTTACTCCCGTAGCGTCTCGTCGTTAATATTCAATACTGCGTGAGAGAGAGCGAGAGAGAGAGAGAGAGAAAGGTTTCTCGTCGCATTATTTTTAAGAACAATTTCGTTTTGAAAGAGGTATCCCGTGGCATTATTGTAGAAAAGAATTGATTGCCATTAGAATGGTTATTGTGCAACAACCCAAAGATAGACACATGCTATCGGGCAATTTTTTTCGATCTTTTTTAAGAGAAACAATTTTGTAGTGCATATTTTTTACATAACCTGTATATTGTCCATTCGATCCTTTGGCTGTTTGTCAAAAAAAACCGTCAAAGTTCATTCGATCCTAAAGCTTTTTCGATTCGTCTCCGATTTAGTCGTTTTTGAAACATTTACTATTACTGCTCCGCTCCTATTCGTTGTAGCGTGATGTTATATAGCCTATGACACTCCACAATAAAGTAGCTTTCTATTGGTGAAAGAATTTTTAAAATCGGTTCAGTTGATCCCGAGATTACCCCTTACAATTTAACAAACCCACAAACTTTACCTCTTTATACTATTAGAATAGAAGAATAGAAGAATAGATTAGCCAACATTTCACCTTATATGCCCCACGTATTGCCGTGTTGAAATGGACAGGGTCAGGTTGGCAACCTGACCTGGTTGCGGTGACCTGACCCTGTCCATTTCAATTTCCGGCATAGCATCCATGTAGGACCGGCGAGGCCGCAGTAGTGGCCGTAGGTCTGTTGGGAGTCCTGGGACATCCTTCCGAGGGCTTGCCCGGGGCTCCCAACCATAGGCTGTTGGGCGTTACCTGAGTTTTTTTTAGTCGGTAGGAGTCCGGCATAGCATCCATGATGGACTTTTTCCCACGTTAAAAAAAATTAGACATTAGGTACACCATGTTATTTTGATTTTCAAATTAAGGTATAGCAAGTGCTGTTCCTATGGACGCCTTATACCTGTGGACACAATCGATTCCGACGAAACTAACAACCCTAAAATTATAATTTGAACGCGACCGTAAAGCTAAACGACAAAGCTTTACTGCTCGTTCGCTCTAACTTTGCCGCTCGGCTCCATACTAAAGTCGAATTTTTAATTAGACGAAGTAGATTGACAGCAACTAATGTCACTTCTTCATACAATGCTGCTTATTTTCTATGACGAAGTGACATTAGCTACTGTCAATTTACTTCGTGTAATTAAAAAATCGGGTATACGCCTCTACGCCAGCGGTAAAGTTAGAGCGAACGGGTAGTACGGTCGCGTTCAAATTATAATTTTAGGGTTGTTAGTTTCGTCGGAATCGATTGTGTCCACAGGTTTAAGGCGTCCATAGGAACAGCACTTGCCTATACCTAAGACTTGTTTTGGTTTTCGTATTTTAATTTATAAATTTAAAGAAAGTCATTAGAATGTCAAATTTTTGTTTTTCTATTATTGGTTTCAATTCATGAATATTGGTTTAGCTAGTCATGAAAATGAGTCATGGAGTAATGACATACAAATAAAGTGAGTTAGGTAATTTTGTTGCCTACCTAAGTACCTTCTTTATTAAAAAAATCCGTCATGGATGCTATGCCGGACTCCGACCGACTAAAAACCTCACGTAATACCCAACAGCCAACGGTTAAGAGCCCCGGGTAAGCCCTCGGAAGGATGTCCCAGGACTCCCAACAGACCCACGGCCGCCACTGCGGCCTCGCCTAGGAGTGGATGGTTCGGGTGCTATCCCGCGTCTTTGGGGGGTTTCGTGTGTGATCCCGCTACTAAGGGGGGGCGTGCGTGAGTTCCTCACGTCACGCTGCCGTCATGGGCCTGCTTCTGTAAGGACGGTGAGTGACCCTCTCACCGTCCTCAGGTCCCCGGTCGTGGAGGCCGATAGTCTTCGGCGAAGACTATACGTCGGCGACGCCCATACCTAGTAGTAGCTATATATTAGGTGAGCACTGCGAGGACCGCAGCGATGACACGGCGCTCCACACGCTGGTGGAGTGCACGGCGTGGGCACAACAGCGACAGGTCCTCGTAGTGGGTCTGGGCGTGGACACTCTCTCGCTTGAGGCCATGGTGCGAGCCATGCTCTCCAGCGGGAGTAAGTGGGACTGCGCCGCCTCTTTCTGCGAGCAGGTCATGCTCGCGAAGGAGGCGGCGGGCCGGGTGCGGGAGAGAACTCTTCCACCCGAGTTCCGCAGTCGGCGGCGCCCAGGGCGCCCCTGGGCGCCGCCGACGTGTCTTCGCTGAGGACTATCGGCCTCCATGACCGGGGGTCTGAGGACGGTGAGAGGGCCGCTCACCGTCCTTACAGAAGCAGGCCCATGACGGCAGCGTGACGTGAGCACTCACGCACGCCCCCCCTTAGAAGCGGGGTCACACCCGAAACCCCCCATAGACGCGGGATTGCACCCGAACCACCCCCTGGGCGAGGCCGCATTGGCGGCCGTAGGTCTGTTGGGAGTCACGGGACATCCTTCCTGAGGGCTTACCCGGGGCTCTCAACCATAGGCTGTTGGGCGTTACGTGAGGTTTTTTAGTCGGTAAGAGTCCGGCATAGCATCCTACGAGGATTTTCCCTCACGTTAAAAAAAAAAAAAAAAAAGCTATATATTAGGTGTAACAAAATTGACTCTCCAAATTTCGTCACGTGACGTATGGCATCAGTCAAGAAACATTACAAAAATGAAGAAAAAAAAATCACATGAATACTTTAACCGTAAATCCGTTTTATAGTTCCTATAAATTTTCATTATCACCCTTTCTATCGCTACTGAGCGGCAGTAGAAAGCGACAATGACAGCCAGACGGGTGCACCGTGTTTGTTTTGCCACGGCGACCATGTTGAATTTTGAAAAAGTGCTGTATTTCTATTGCTGCTACAACAAGAAAATTAAATGCTAAAACCGCAGGCTGATTACGTATAAAACAGCGATCAGCGATAATCGCGCAATCATTGCGCAATCATCGCGCGATTTATCGCTGGTCGCGGAAAAAATGGTATTACGTTAAATTCTATAGCGAATCGTTCGCTAATCGCTACGTCGCACTTATCACTATGAAACTAGCGCCATAAACAATTACGTGGCAATCACTGAAAACTGGGAACTGTCACATTTGTTGGGCATTTCATTAGTGTGTGTGTGTGCTGAGAGACCACTTTTATTTTTTCGGATTTTTTCAGTTTAACTAACAATAGTGCATAGTAAAAGTTGGGAAAATATTTGTAAAGCTTAGTGATCGGTTAGAAAGCGCGTCCGAACACGTGTTCGCAGCACTATTGTTAGTTAAACTGCAAAAATCCGCAAAAAATGAAAGTGGTCTCTCAGTACACACATACACTAGTAAAATATCGAAATCGCTGCCTGGAGGTTGTCAAAAACGATACGTAATACGAAATTATCGCCAGATCGCTGCCGCAGTATAGCACAAATGCACTTTTTAATTTACTGATTGTCCTACAGAGGCAGCACCGTCGCTAGTTGGCTATGGCAAAACGATCGTTGATTCGTAATACGAAACAGTGAACAAACAGCGATTATCGCGCGATTTCCGCGAGATTATCGCTATCGCTTGCCTATTGTAACATACGTAATAAGCCTGCCGGCCACATGCGAGCGCACACATGACTCCGTATAAAAAAAACGGCAAAAAATCACGTTTTTTGTATAGGAGCCCCCCACCTTTATCCTCTCTTTTTCTGTATTTGTTGTTACAGCGGCAACAGAAATACATCATCTGTGAACATTCATCTCTCTAGCTATCACGGTTCCTGAGATACAGCCTCGTGACGGACAAACAGACAGACGGACAGCGAAATCTCATGAATAGGGTCCCGTTTTTACCTTAGGGCACGGAACCCTGAAAAAATTAAGGGCGCTTTTTACAATGGTTTCCCTAACTTGTTTGTGGCCAACTACAAAGCAAGAAGCCAATAAAAAATGTGTGCGTGTAACCTTTACGCGCGATTGAAGTAAAACTTCTTTGCCATTGACGGTCTCAAATGTTATATTAATATCATTCATTCGAATTTGTAAGTGTTACTTCCGTCAGAAAAATAATCTGAGTTACCCCTATTCGCGCCTAAAGAAGTTTGACTTGAAAAACGTAATTATTTTGCCGTATTTTGGTACGGAACCCTCTGTGCGTGAATTTGACTCGACTTCTCGTTGGTCTACAGTGATGGGCAAAGTACGGCCCGCGGGCCAACTCCGGCCCGCGAAAGCACTTAATCCGGCCCGCCGACGCGACGGTCCTTCGAGATGAATAATGTGTGATTCGCTGTAATCATAATTTGAAGGTCCGGAAGGATTATGTAGATTCTACCTAATAGAACAATAGAGGCATAGGTGAAGGAGCGAACTAGCAGAAAATTGTGGCAATGAAAATCTCAATCAGAAACGGACGTTTCGCGCTACTGAAAGTTACTGCGTCACAGCTCGAATCTGCATTCGAAAAATGCATTTTTCCATAAATTTGGCCCTCTACTGAAATTTCTTAAGTTTTCTGGCCCCTCATTAAGAAAGTTTGCCCACCACTGGTCTAGAGGTCGAAATATGCGACTGCGGATCACGGGGTCTTGGGTTCGATTCCCACCGGAGACAAAAATTTGTGCGACCATAAATGTTTGTCTCAAGTGTCTGGGTGTTCCTATGTATGATAAGTATGTATTTATAAGTATACATATAAGTATTAATATCCGCGGTCTGATACCCATAACACAAGCAGGTTATTCCTAGCTTACTTTGGGATCAGATAGCGTTGTGTGAAATGTCCGTGAATATTTATAAATAATATAGGTACTTTATTTTTTGTTTTACATTAAATTTAATATTATTTAGTAAGTACTTATATTATCTTTGGTAATATGATGACACGCATACCAACCAGGCTATACTAAAAACCGGCCAAGTGCGAGTCGAACTTGCGCACGTAGGGTTCCGTACCAAAAAGCTGCAAAAATATCTCGTTTGTTGTATCTTACTAATTTATAAATGCGAATGTTTGTGAGTGTGGATGTTTGTTACTCTTTCAAGGTCGAACGGCCGAACGGATCTGGCTGAAATTTGGTACAGAGATACATTATAGTCTGGAGTAACACATAGGCTACTTTTTATCCCGAGAATAAGTTCCCACGGGAAGCGAGAACGGGAACAAATTTTACGCGGGCGAAGCTGCGGGCATCAGTTAGTTTAATATATATTTTTTTCTGTTTTTCTTTTTAGTAATTAAGTATTTGTTGTTCAAAGCGGCAACAGAAATACATCATCTGTAAAAAAATTAACTTCTAGTTATGACGGAATACGGGATACCGCCTCGTGACAGACAAACGGACAGCAGAGTAATAATAATAACTAATATTTGATAATGAGATATGATAATAATATTAATTAACTAGCTGACCCCTCAACTTCGTTTACGCCACATAAGGTGTATGTAAGGTATTTCTTCATCAGACTCATCAAGCAGCGTGTGAAACTGTCCTGTTTGCTTAATCATAAAATAGCTTAATGATTAAAGCTATTTTAAAACAATTCAGTCCGCGCCGAAGGTTTAGATTTACCCATTTTTAGATTCATAATAATGTCTATGTAAGATTCTTTAAAGTGATATAACTTTTTTATTTATAAACCGATTGACATGAAATAAACACAAAACGTTAAGTGGAGCAAACCTCAACACAATGTAGAAAACCGCATTGCAATCGGTTAAGCGGTTACAGAGATTAGCGTACACAAACGTACAGACAAACACTTATACAGACATACAGAAATACAGACAAACAGACAAAAATTCTAAAAATCATTGTTTTATTACTTAGGTACTTTTGGTCTTTGGGACTTTGGAACTTTGGGACTTTGGGACTTTGGGACTTTGTGACTTTGTGACTTTGTGACTTTGTGACTTTGTGACTTTGTGACTTTGTGACTTTGTGACTTTGTGACTTTGTGACTTTTGGACTTTTGGACTTTTGGCCTTTGGGACTTTTGGACTTTTAGATGGGACCTTGGTACTTTTGGTCTTTGGGACTTTGGAACTTTGGGACTTTGGGACTTTGGGACTTTTGGACTTTTGGCCTTTGGGACTTTGGGACTTTAGGACTTTGGGACTTTGGGACTTTGGGACTTTGGGATTTTGGAACCTTGAGACCTTGGGACTTTGGGACTTTTGGACTTTTGGCCTTTTGGACTTTTGGACTTTGGACTTTTGGACTTTTGGACTTTTGGACTTTTGGACTTTTGGACTTTTGTACTTTTGTACTTTTTGACTTAATTTAAGGTGAGGTGAAAATTAAGTTTATGAAGAAGTTTCACTTCTTACGTGTGTACACTAAGTACACGCAATTTTTTTTAAATTAGGAGGATATCTATTTGTACAGCGGGGCGACTTTATTCCGCTGGGCGACGGCACCTAACCAACTAGGTAGCTAGGCACGCCCCACTGTACTGGTGAAAGCGTGTTACCCAGATCCACACTTTCCTTGACTGGGGTTGGTGGTGGACCACACCAGGTGCGGGTTACACAGGATGCCGGGTTAGCGGCACAAAACACAAACACAAACACAAATAAAAGTCACTGTGAAAGTTCTTACCGGTCACTAGGTCGGAGGTTTATTACGAATACTGACTATAAAACAATACTGTTCCTATTCCTATCCTATTCTTCCTGGCTATCCTTTTCTTCCTGGCTATCCTTTTCTTCCTAGTATTCTTGGTTTCTTCCTGTTTTCCTGGTTTCCTTTTCTTCTTGTTGTTCCTGTAGTGCTGGACCGTCGACTGAATGTCGGTACAAAAGTGACGTCTGTATTTATACATTTTTGGCCTAAGCTGTGATTCGCTATTAATTATGTCCAATCACAGCTCCTACATAATAACCTATCAAAAACGCGAAATTATACAAATTTAGTGCAAAATCTTTAAGGCACCTCCCGCAAACTTTACCGTAACGTGAGCCGTTACGCAACTATGAGCTTTATTGACAATGTTTCCATACATTTACTCTATAGGCACCTGTCGCGAACTTTACCGTAACGTGAGCCGTTACGCAACTATGATCTTTATTAACAATATTTCCATACATTTAGTTCTATACAAATCAAATATGTTATGGAAATTCAAAACTATTTACAAATTGCTATTACTATAAATGAAATATCGAAAATACAATTAAAAACATTCAAAAATGGAATAAAAACCTAATAATTGAACGTATCCTATGCTATAAGACCTATAATATTCTATTTACAGTTTTCTATGTGCAGTCGCCGCTGTGACCCGCAGTGTTGTCCCGTACACTATTAATCGGACAAAATGAAAAACGATTTAATCTTAATATATACTGTAAGATCTTCTATAGAATTTTCTAGCAAATAAAGATAAAAAACAAAGATTTTTTTTCTTTTTCTTTAAGTTTTTTAAATTCAAAATTGACGTGATAACCCTATAACCACGGAACAACATCGTGCTGCCCACGCGCATGCCCGTGGTCCCGCGCGTGACAAAGACGAAACATACTGCTATCTCTCTCCTTTAGGTATTTATTCGCGATTACTGTTTATCTAAGGTGAAAGTTAAGTGTTATTAATTAAGAGGGACCATTACCAGCGCTTTTCGATACATACGTATTTCTCTAACCCTGGGGCATCCATCTGAGAGCTTACCCGCGACTCCAGGCCGTAAAAAGTTGTGAAGCATCGTGGGGTTTTAGTCGGTAGGAGTCCGGCATAGCATCCATGTAGGATTTCTACTAACTAATAAACTATTTTCTCTAGAAGAATCTTTTAAGTTTTGTAAAATCTGATAGGTATTCTGTACATGTTTGTTCCTAACCTAACACGTTTGTTCGGCAAATAATAAGGAATGGCGAGAAATGGCCCGTTTTATCGCCGTGGTAAGAGGACTACCAGACTAATTAGATAAGCTTTTAAACTTTTGATTATATGTACGCCAAAGCCTCTTACTTAAAAAGTCCGGATTTAAGTACCTACTCTTTCTTAAGAAATGTTGTGTTAAGGCTTTTGTTGAATAAGTAGGTAATGTTTTTAACACGCTTTTATTAGCTTCACTTGTAACTATGTATGTAAGAAAATCTTGGAATGATAATTTGACCCACTTCCCGTCCTTCGATCAGGCTGAAATTTTGCAAACGCTCTGAGTTCTGATGACAATACATGACTAGCTAAGGTAAGGTCAGGAATACGAAAAAAATAGTTACGTGACTTAAATCCAATATGGCGGACAGGCTATTTGAAATGCACTTCCATGATACGGGTTTCAAATGAAAGGGTTTGCTGTCAGGAATACGAAAAAAATAGTCACGTGACTTAAATCCAACATGGCGGACATCCAAAACTATAAAAAAACAAGCGTGTTTTTTAAACTATTTAAATTATTTCGTTATGTTTAATAATCTAATCGCAACGAGCAGAATTCGCAACCTTGTCAAAAAAAAATGGAAAATTACAGACTTCAATTATAGCGTTATCAAACAAGAAAGCCGTGAGATCGTTCTCACCAGACTGCCGATCTCTAACACGTTTATTGTGAAAGTTCAATCCGATTGACGTTGTCATTTTTGTTTTATTTCAAACTTTAAACAGATGATCCACGTGACCTAGTGACGTAGTTTAATGTGACACAGTCACAGACTACAGACAAAGTCTCACCATAAGCCCCTCTGCACTCTATTTTATAGAGAGGGGCTAAAAGGTTTAAAAATCTGTTAATTTTTATTTTTTGACAAGGTTTCGGATTCTACTCTGCGCGCGGATTATACCTACCTAAAATTACCCTCTCTCATCCGATATCCCCAATATTTTTTGACTTGATTGGGTTAAGTTTGAAAGTAACCCTTGTCTGTCCGTTACGCTTTAGCACCTGAAACACTGAACAGATTCTGATGCAAATTTTGGTACAGAAATGAACATCTTTGAAAAGGACATAATTATAGTCTATCTCTAGTAAATGAATGCTCATAGGCTGTTGGGCGTCACGTGAGGTTTTTTAGTCGGTAGGAGTCCGGCATAGCATCCATGAAGGATTTTCCATCACGTTAAAAAGAAGAAAAAAAACAACGATTTTCGTAAATTACTGTTACAATGCGCGCTTTGAAAATTGACCACCTTTAGTAGCTCATAGCTAGGCAATGATTGGAAATAGATACAAAGTGTAAAAGACAAAGTTATAGAAAATTTAATTAGCTTTCATTATGTGGTACAACACAATTTCGTACAAAGCACCGTTTTCGAGAAGTAAGCAAAAAACCAAAAAACGGGACCTTCTTGTGTCTCCCCCCTCGGGCTCACCTCGGAGGGGTCAGGACTTTTAATAAGTTTATCTCCTAACTAGTCCAAACAAAGTTCCTAAGTCAAAGTTTCTGCTTTCGACTTTTCCATCCACAAGTTATTCGTTTACTAGGCTAATAGGGTTAGGTAGGGTACTTTTTATCCCGGGAACAAGTTTATGTGGGAAACGGGAAGATACGGGAAACCCTCACCACATAAGTGTTATCTATACTAATATTATAAAGAAGTAAAGTTTGTGTGTTTGTTCAATTGTAAGGGGTAATCTCGGGATTTACTGAACCGATTTAAAAAATTCTTTTACCAATAGAAAGCTACGTTATTGTGGAGTGTCATAGGCTATATAGCATCACGCTACAACGAATAGGAGCGGAGCAGTAATAGTAAATGTTTCAAAAACGGGGGAAAAGTTATTCTAAAGTTGTTCTCTCTTTAATTTTTCTACAATAATGCCACGGAATACACGCGACGAGAAACCTTTCTCTCTCTCTCTCTCTCATGTAGTATTGAATATTAACGACGAGACGCTACGGGAGTAAACGCAACGCAACGGGAGAAAATGCGACGGGAACAGGTAATACTCTCTCTTATGTGGCGCAAACGAAGTTGCGCGGGTCAGCTAGTCATTACATAAATAACAATAAACTTGGTCGGTAACTAAATAATTTGACCTCTAAATTGTAAATACCTAATTAAATATAATTTATTTGTCCGTTCGTCCTCCTTTACTATTGAATGAAATTCTCTAACATTTACATAATTTAAACATTTGATTGTTAAGTTAGTATTGACATTCTATCACCTGTGCTAATGAATTTCTATTATATATATACAAATTTTCATTGTCAAGGTCGTTTGTAAGATATAGGTAATCTGCCAGGACTGTCTTATTGGTCATAGGTTCGATTCCCTTTACGAAAAAAAATCTATTAGGTACATATAATAAAATGATAGAAAAGTCAAAACTGTACATTGGAAATATTAAAAAAAAATACTCGCTGGGTGTTCAACAATAAGATACCGAAACCGAAAATATAGTTAGAAATTATTTGTCTGTTTGCCTTTTTCCTTTGCTTTGTCCGGAAGGATGTCAAAAGTACCTACTCAATAGATTTGATTCAAATATTGCACAAATATTAACTAGGGGTAGGGTCTTCAAATAGGCTATATATTATGTCCCGGGACATCCTTCCGAGGGCTTACCCGGGGCTCCCAACCACAGGCTGTTAGGCGTTACGTGAGGTTTTTTAGTCGGTAAGAGTCCGGCATAACATCCTCTGATGATTTTCCCTCACGTAAAAAAAAAGGCCATATATTATCACGCTACATATCCTAGGGGCTAAGCAGAGAGCAATCAAATTGGCGTTATAACATAATTTTGACGCGTACGAAGTCGCGGGCAACTGCTAGTCATAAATAATTGTCTGGAGAGTCTGGGTGTTTCTGTATGTTATCAATCAATCAATCAATCAGATCAGCCTATGGCAATCCACTCCTGGACACCTGGCACAACACACGGTCTTTTCTCATGGATGCCATGCCGGACTCCTACCGACCAAAATCCACACGCTTCCTATCTAACAGCCTACGGTTGAGAGCCCCAGATAAGCCCTCGGAAGGATGTCCCAGAACTTCCAGCAGACTTACGGCTACCACTGCGGCCTCACCTATTTCGGGTGCTATCGCGCGTTTTTGGGGGGTTGTTCGGGTGTTTTCGCGCTCCTTTTTAGGGCCTGCTTCTGTAAGAACGGTGAGTAGCCCCCTCACCGTCCTCAAACCCTCGGTTATGGCGGTCGATAGTCTTGGGCGAAGACACGTCTGCGGAACTCGGGCGGGAGAGTTCTCTCGCGCTACGCTAGGCTACCAGACTACATTAAAAGTATGTCCCTTAATAAGTTTAAAAGATCTGTAAAAGGTAAATTGTACTGCAGGGGCTACTATCCCTGGGACATCCTTCCGAGGGCTTACCCGGGACTCCCGGCCATAGACAGTTGTAGAGCATCGTGTGGTTTTAGTCGGTAGGAGTCCGGCATAGCATCCATGTAGGATTTCCACACGTAAAAAAAAAAAAAAAAGGGGCTACTATACCATCAATGAATATTTGTTGGATAAGGAAGCCTGGAAATGACCTGCTCTGCTGGATTCTCAAAAAAATTGTTAAAATGCATAGTTTTTAGATTCTTTAACATTGTAAATAGAGCAAAAAAAGAACAACCCGCTGAGTTTATTGCCAGTTCTTCTCAGGTGGGTCGCGTTGTGAACTGGTGGTAGAGTTTTGTTTTATATTCTGGACGTTTTACAAGCGCATCTGTATAACGCCTATGTGAAATAAATATAATTTTGATTTGATTTTGATTTTGCTCCCTGCCCGCCACCTGGTCCTGCACTTTGCGCTTCCAGTCAATCCCTGCAACCTTTTCAGGTCGTCGGTGCATCTACAGGTTTCAATAAATTAAATAGGTATAGCACCCTAATTCCACCTCCTTTTAAATATTTGTGTGATCCACAAATGTTTGTTTCGAAGTTTGTGTGTTTTCTATTAATAGATAATATGTTGGTAAGTAGGTATTATAGAAATTTATAAGTATCTATGAGTTATTTAAATCCCTTAACAAAATCTTATATTAGCTCAATTTGAGCTCGATGACGTTGTCTGAGAATGTTTAGAATACTAAATACACTCGAGAGCAATGAATCCGGGTCACTTAAAGAATGTTAAAAATCTCGGAAACTAAAAATGATAGGTTAATGCAATAAATTGTATTTAATAGACAATGTAATACTCCTTAAATGAAAGTAAAAAAAATATGAGTCACCATACATTTTATTAACACAAAATTACATAAAGAAAAAACTGCCGATCTCTCCTTAAAACAAAAATAGGAAACATGAAATTTTTGAACTTTATTACGATTTTCTTGAATTTTAATACTTCGTATTGCCTCCTCGTGCTTCCATTACTGCGTTTACGCGGTTTGGCATGCTGTACACCAAGTTCCTTATACGATTTTGGGGAATATTCTCCCATTCCTCTGTGAGAGCAATTTTGAGCTCACGAAGCGTGATTGGGGGAGGGTTTCGTTGTTTTACGCATCTGCCTAGCTCGTCCCAAGCATGCTCGATCGGGTTGATATCCGGGCTGCGCGCTGGCCACTCCATACGAGTAATGTTCATCTCTTGAAGGTAGTCATTCACAATCCTACCTGTATGAGGTCGGGCATTGTCATGCATAAATATAGCATCCTCACCTAAATTGACCATAAATGGACCAACGTGATCATTGAGGATTTCTTCCACATATCTTACGCTAGTTAAAGAGCCGTTTTCTATGATCACCAGCTCTGTGCGACTTTCAGAAGAAATTCCGGCCCACACAAGTACAGACCCACCACCGTAGGCTACTTTTTCTTCGATGCATGCTTGCTTGAATCTTTCCCCTGGTCTTCGATACACTCTGTGTCTTCCATCGTGCTTGTAGAGCATAAATTTTGATTCGTCGGAGAACATAACTTTTGACCAATCTTCAATACTCCAATTTACGTGGCTCTGGGCATACCTTAGTCTCGAAATACGATGCCCACGCTCCAGTTTAGGGCCGTTTGCAGGTCTAAGGGGTTTTAAGTTAGATTCAGCAAGCCGACGTCTTACTGTCCATGCACTTGGGTTACTTCCTCCGAGGCGTCGAAACTGATTGGTGAGTTCAGTTCCTGTGAGAAAGCGATTTCGAAGCATGGTGTTCACCAAGTATCGGTCTTCTCGTGCTGTGGTACACCTGGTTCTGCCCGTACCTGGTCTGCGTAGGTTAGAACCAGTTTCTTCGTAACGTCGGAGAACTCTTTGTACTGTTGACAGCGACACACCGACAGTCCTGGCTGTATCGCGCTGACTCCGGCCGGTTTCCAGCATTGTAAGTATTCTGGTGCATTCTTCAGGCGTAAGCGACATAATTTCAGCTTGATTAATGAATATAGAGCACTATCAACATGGTTTATGTACCCACATAAATGACAGATTACAAACAAAAGCAACACCAAATGCTGTAATTTCGTAGTTCCATCTTCGAAAGTGGCCCTTTTTCAAATTTGATTTTTTTATGATATAACTTTACAATAACTAAGAAGTTTTAATACCTTCATTTAAGGAGTATTACATTGTCTATTAAATACAATTTATTGCATTAACCTAGCATTTTTAGTTTCCGAGATTTTTAGGATTCTTTAAGTGACCCGGATTCATTGCTCTCGAGTGTATATACCTAACTTCCGCGAAACTGCACAGCAACAGTCAAACAGGTTTCTCAGTAACACAGCGAATTTAGTTTTATTATTGACACATTCAAATATCTTAAACTAATTTGCCTCATAGCAACAGACTGTCATAAAAATAGATGTCAACTATTACACAAGCTTTTGGGAATACGGGAATAAAATAATATTTAGCCTATGTTCATGTTCACCGCAAAGAGTGTAGCTTCCCAACAGTGAAAGAATTTTTCAAATCGGTCCAGTAGTTTCGGAGTCTATTCGATGCAAACAAATAAACAAACAATCAAATCTTTCCTCTTTATAATATTAGTATAGATTAGTATAGATATAACTTCCGCGAAACTGTTTCTGCACAGCAACAGTCAAACAGGTTTCTCAGTAACACAGCCAATCTTGTTTTATTAATCCATTCAATTGAACTATCTTCGACTAATTTGCCTCATAGCAACAGACTGTCATAAAATTGATGTCAACTATTACATAAGCTTGTCAATGTCATTGCAATGTCTTTTGACATGTTCTCATTAGGGTTCCGTAGGAAATGAAGACGGTCTTTCTGTCTGTCCGCAGTCTACCTCAGAAACCGTCAGTTATTAGAAAGCAGTAATTTGAATAGATTTTCATCTGGTGGTACTATTTGCACTGTATTCATTGACGTGTTGCAAGTGCCTATGTTTATGCGATTAATTGCGATATTAAGATTATGCGAAATAAATGATTTTTTGAGTTTGAGTTTATGAAAGAATGGCAAAACAGATATACAACGCGAAAGTGGATGTACGTAGGAGTCAGGGAAGGCCACGACACACCTACCACGACCAAATTAATCGTGTGTTAGTTGAAGGTGGTGTCAAGAGCCGAAGGAACTGACGTGCATGCATGAAAAGAAAAATAGGACGTGCATGCATAAAAAGAAAATTGAAGAAGCAAGTGAGGTGTGTATGGACCGTGCCGTGTGGCGCTCGGTTCTTTCTGTCTACCCCACAAGGGATTTGGCGTGAAGATGGTAATGGTAATCAGTTTAGTCATATGAAAATAAGTGGTACCTATCACAGATATCAGAAAAGATATCTTTTTTTCTGATTTCTGTGGGTATTTCTGATCTTTTTTCTGATTTCTGTGGGTACCTATACTAACGTAAATTGTTAGTCACTCCTTTGAACCCCGATGGGGTTGAGAGAGGCATATTTTAGGCCCACATTTCATCATTACTTTTTGTCCCACTTATTAGTAGATGAGCCTATTACCGTGTTGAAATGGTATGGTAATGGACATGGTATGGTTGGACAGGCGCAAGTGTGAATTACGCTTTTGAAAAATTTTCAAGCCGGCGCATAAAGCCAACAACTTGGGTTAAAGATTACTTAAAATCGCGACCAACGGGCTTAACGTGCCTTCCGAAGCACGGAATCACAATCCTGTATGAAAAGCATAGTTTATTCTCGTTTATCCTACGATGTAAGTGTACTTAAAAATATTATTATGTTTACTAGGTAATTTAGAATGAAAAGTTTTACAGAAGGATCTACGGAAACCTTACATAGCTCGACGATACACACTTGGCCAGTTTTGGGCAGTAGGTAAATGATGTGCGGCTTTTGGTCACACTTTAATATTTGTTTATAACACATTTCGATGAATAAACTCGACGATGATAACACCAAACATAGACATGCAATGGAAGTTCAAACAGACATAATTACCTACTTTTATATAAGTACCTATGTAAATATGTATGTACCTCCTTCCACCACCAGCCACAATGTTGTCCCGAAGGATTTAAAACTCACACAACTTGTACATTATAGATTTCGAATCGTTTCCACGTTTAAACATCTAAAACATAGTAGAATCATAATCTAGAAGATCTACTTTAGATAAAATATTTAAAGCAATTAGTAAGTATGCTGACTTTTTCATAATATTTCATTATAAAGTGAAAAAAGACAACTTGGCCCAGACACGATTTAAACCCGCAACCTTTTCCTAAACCAGGACAATGCTCATCCAACTGAGCTACCGGGACCGTAGTGAAACAAGTTGAATTTCTTCACCCTTGTAACCGCCATTTAAGAGTATGGTAACACTTTCGCAAAAAGATCCATTGCGTAGAGAAGGAAAACTCGAAATGAATCCCGGTTGTCAGTAATTGACAATCGGTAAGCCGAGTTGAAGGCCTTAAAGATGAGAGAGAGAGATTTAGGGTGGCTTAAAAAATTTTTAAAGCCCTCGGAAGAATGTCCCAGGACTCCCCCCCAACAGACCTACAGCCACTACTGCGGCCTCGCCCGTCCTACATTGACGCTATGCCGGACTCCTAACGTCTAAAAACCACACGTATCTTACCTAACAGCCTACGGCTGGGAGCTTCGGGAAAGCCCTCGGAAGGATGACTCCAGGATTCCCATATATACATATCTACATATAGTCACGCCTTTATCCGAGTAGGGGTAGGCAGAGGTGGGTTAAATTTCATTATAGTACTAGCTGACCCGCGCAACTTCGTTTGCGCCACATAAGAGAGAGTATTACTTGTTCCCGTCGCGTTGCTTTTACTCCCGTAGCGTCTCGTCGTTAATATTCAATACTGCGTGAGAGAGAGCGAGAGAGAGAGAGAGAGAAAGGTTTCTCGTCGCATTATTTTTAAGAACAATTTCGTTTTGAAAGAGGTATCCCGTGGCATTATTGTAGAAAAGAATTGATTGCCATTAGAATGGATAACCTGTATATTGTCCATTCGATCCTTTGGCTGTTTGTCAAAAAAAACCGTCAAAGTTCATTCGATCCTAAAGCTTTTTCGATTACTGCTCCGCTCCTATTCGTTGTAGCGTGATGTTATATAGCCTATGACACTCCACAATAAAGTAGCTTTCTATTGGTGAAAGAATTTTTAAAATCGGTTCAGTTGATCCCGAGATTACCCCTTACAATTTAACAAACCCACAAACTTTACCTCTTTATAATATTAGAATAGAAGAATAGAAGAATAGATTAGCCAACATTTCACCTTATATGCCCCACGTATTGCCGTGTTGAAATGGACAGGGTCAGGTTGGCAACCTGACCTGGTTGCGGTGACCTGACCCTGTCCATTTCAATTTCCGGCATAGCATCCATGTAGGACCGGCGAGGCCGCAGTAGTGGCCGTAGGTCTGTTGGGAGTCCTGGGACATCCTTCCGAGGGCTTGCCCGGGGCTCCCAACCATAGGCTGTTGGGCGTTACCTGAGTTTTTTTTAGTCGGTAGGAGTCCGGCATAGCATCCATGATGGACTTTTTCCCACGTTAAAAAAAATTAGACATTAGGTACACCATGTTATTTTGATTTTCAAATTAAGGTAAAGCAAGTGCTGTTCCTATGGACGCCTTATACCTGTGGACACAATCGATTCCGACGAAACTAACAACCCTAAAATTATAATTTGAACGCGACCGTAAAGCTAAACGACAAAGCTTTACTGCTCGTTCGCTCTAACTTTGCCGCTCGGCTCCATACTAAAGTCGAATTTTTAATTAGACGAAGTAGATTGACAGCAACTAATGTCACTTCTTCATACAATGCTGCTTATTTTCTATGACGAAGTGACATTAGCTCCTGTCAATTTACTTCGTGTAATTAAAAAATCGGGTATACGCCTCTACGCCAGCGGCAAAGTTAGAGCGAACGGGTAGTACGGTCGCGTTCAAATTATAATTTTAGGGTTGTTAGTTTCGTCGGAATCGATTGTGTCCACAGGTATAAGGCGTCCATAGGAACAGCACTTGCCTATACCTAAGACTTGTTTTGGTTTTCGTATTTTAATTTATAAATTTAAAGAAAGTCATTAGAATGTCAAATTTTTGTTTTTCTATTATTGGTTTCAATTCATGAATATTGGCTTAGCTAGTCATGAAAATGAGTCATGGAGTAATGACATACAAATAAAGTGAGTTAGGTAATTTTGTTGCCTACCTAAGTACCTTTTTTATTAAAAAAATCCGTCATGGATGCTATGCCGGACTCCGACCGACTAAAAACCTCACGTAATACCCAACAGCCAACGGTTAAGAGCCCCGGGTAAGCCCTCGGAAGGATGTCCCAGGACTCCCAACAGACCCACGGCCGCCACTGCGGCCTCGCCTAGGAGTGGATGGTTCGGGTGCTATCCCGCGTCTTTGGGGGGTATCGTGTGTGATCCCGCTACTAAGGGGGGGCGTGCGTGAGTTCCTCACGTCACGCTGCCGTCATGGGCCTGCTTCTGTAAGGACGGTGAGTGACCCTCTCACCGTCCTCAGGTCCCCGGTCGTGGAGGCCGATAGTCTTCGGCGAAGACTATACGTCGGCGACGCCCATACCTAGTAGTAGCTATATATTAGGTGTAACAAAATTGATTCTCCAAATTTCGTCACGTGACGTGGCATCAGTCAAGAAACATTACAAAAATGAAGAAAAAAAAAACACATGAATACTTTAACCGTAAATCCGTTTTATAGTTCCTATAAATTTTCATTATCACCCTTTCTATCGCTACTGAGCGGCAGTAGAAAGCGACAATGACAGCCAGACGGGTGCACCGTGTTTGTTTTGCCACGGCGACCATGTTGAATTTTGAAAAAGGGCTGTATTTCTATTGCTGCTACAACAAGAAAATTAAATGCTAAAACCGCAGGCTGATTACGTATAAAACAGCGATCAGCGATAATCGCGCAATCATTGCGCAATCATCGCGCGATTTATCGCTGGTCGCGGAAAAAATGGTATTACGTTAAATTCTATAGCGAATCGTTCGCTAATCGCTACGTCGCACTTATCACTATGAAACTAGCGCCATAAACAATTACGTGGCAATCACTGAAAACTGGGAACTGTCACATCTGTTGGGCATTTCATTAGTGTGTGTGTGTGCTGAGAGACCACTTTTATTTTTTCAGATTTTTTCAGTTTAACTAACAATAGTGCATAGTAAAAGTTGGGAAAATATTTGTAAAGCTTAGTGATCGGTTAGAAAGCGCGTCCGAACACGTGCTCGCAGCACTATTGTTAGTTAAACTGCAAAAATCCGCAAAAAATGAAAGTGGTCTCTCAGTACACACATACACTAGTAAAATATCGAAATCGCTGCCTGGAGGTTGTCAAAAACGATACGTAATACGAAATTATCGCCAGATCGCTGCCGCAGTATAGCACAAATGCACTTTTTAATTTACTGATTGTCCTACAGAGGCAGCACCGTCGCTAGTTGGCTATGGCAAAACGATCGTTGATTCGTAATACGAAACAGTGAACAAACAGCGATTATCGCGCGATTTCCGCGAGATTATCGCTATCGCTTGCCTATTGTAACATACGTAATAAGCCTGCCGGCCACATGCGAGCGCACACATGACTCCGTATAAAAAAAACGGCAAAAAATCACGTTTTTTGTATAGGAGCCCCCCACCTTTATCCTCTCTTTTTCTGTATTTGTTGTTACAGCGGCAACAGAAATACATCATCTGTGAACATTTCAGCTCTCTAGCTATCACGGTTCCTGAGATACAGCCTCGTGACGGACAGACAGACAGACGGACGGCGAAATCTCATGAATAGGGTCCCGTTTTTACCTTACGGTACGGAACCCTGAAAAAATTAAGGGCGCCAATACAATGGTTTCCCTAACTTGTTTGTGGCCAACAACAAAGCAAGAAGCCAAAAAAAAATGTGTGCGTGTAACCTTTACGCGCGATTGAAGTAAAACTTCTTTGCCATTGACGGTCTCAAATGTTATATTAATATCATTCATTCGAATTTGTAAGTGTTACTTCCGTCAGAAAAATAATCTGAGTTACCCCTATTCGCGCCTAAAGAAGTTTGACTTGAAAAACGTAATTATTTTGCCGTATTTTGGTACGGAACCCTCTGTGCGTGAATTTGACTCGACTTCTCGTTGGTCTACAGTGATGGGCAAAGTACGGCCCGCGGGCCAACTCCGGCCCGCGAAAGCACTTAATCCGGCCCGCCGACGCGACGGTCCTTCGAGATGAATAATGTGTGATTCGCTGTAATCATAATTTGAAGGTCCGGAAGGATTATGTAGATTCTACCTAATAGAACAATAGAGGCATAGGTGAAGGAGCGAACTAGCAGAAAATTGTGGCAATGAAAATCTCAATCAGAAACGGACGTTTCGCGCTACTGAAAGTTCATATTCATATTCATATTCATTTATTGCACACCACATGTCAAAATTAAAGATGTCACAAAATTTGGTTAGAGTACAATTATAACACAGTGATGATCAGTGTTACTCACCAACTAGCGCGAGGTAGCTATGCAGAGAACTCTTTCCCAGGGCGCCTTACTACAGAGATTCCAGTGTGCGTGCAAGGGTAGGCCAGGGCTCTGACGAAAACAGTCAGGTAGGGTGTACACACATATATTTATATAACACAGAGATACACAGAGACACACAGAGAGCTTATTCACTGATAGACACAAATATCACAGGTACACAGAAGTATAGTCAGTGCTTAGGTACTTATGCTACTAAGCTACACATAAGTAGTGGATTTACTGGCCTGCAGAGTGAGAGTGACTGCCTGTTGTTACTGCCAGGTGATGACGGCAGATACCTCTCACATGAGAAGCTCGTGTAGTCCGCACTTCCACGTTGTCGTACCACGTGCAGCCCACTAACTTATAGGTGCGGCACCAAATAAATCATCCGGCAACTAGCCGTAGTAAAAAACCCTGTCATGAAAGAAATGACAAATTAAGATCTTGGCTGCGCGACAGACGACAATCGACCCGCTTTGCAAAAGAAGAAGTGACTCACCAGTTTTCTGGGTAAAATGTAGCAAGATGCAATGCAGCAACCCAATCACAGCCCGTTAGGCCACGCGAGGTAACAAATAATCGCGCTTGAGAGAAAAACTGATTCGCGGCACAGTCTCAGAGCAAAAGCCAAAGGACCTCCAACTACCCCAAAGCAGGTCTCGGTCAAAAGTCCTGTCTTTCACGAAAAATCTTAACAAAAACCCGTTCCCTTAAATGCGAAACGCTTCGTCACCCAACTTATGACATCCTGTCATTCTGACAGCAGAAATGTCACCACTGACAACCGATTAAAAAAAGATAACTCGATAAGGCTGCTTTCACATCCTAAATACTGCATCTATAGAAAATAAATGCTACAACCACCCCCCCTTTAATAGTATTTCCTGCGGATATGACACGCTGGAAATACACAATAAAGAAAACAGAAAAGTACTGACTAATAAACAAAGACAACCAGCTAGGTCCTTCAAACACCAGCTGACTACGACCATTACAATACCAAAGAAAGATCCTCCTATGTACCTAACTAGACACTGACTCGTGTACCGGTTAGGCTAAGTAACTAGAGTCTAATGCCCTTCATAGAAAACGAATGCTCCCTTTACTCACTGCCGATACCCTAACACTACCCAAGCTCTCAGGATAATGCAGAGTACTAAGAAGCGAATGAGAGAAAAACGCTCGGTGCGGTGCATAGAAGAAACTACAACGTGACAATTTAAAGTCACGTACACATATAGAAATACAAACAAAAGATTAAAATAGTCTTACATAATGATCACATAGCACTGGTTTAATAAACTAGAGAAACAGTGCTATGTAGTTACGTTAGGTATTGGAGACTGCTCCTCCTGATACTTCAGGATGTCCTTGATATGGTACTCCCCAAGATCCTTACCGTCCAGATCTGACAGCCTATATACTAAAGGGGATCGTTTAGCAGTCACCACACATTTAAGGAACTTAGGAGCTAGCTTAGCAGTAAAATTCTTGGCCTTGTTGGACAGGTAGAACGTGCGTTTGTAAACTATCTGTCCCACTTTCAGCTCTACATGCCTTTTTCTGAGGTTGTAATACTTTTCATTACGCTGGTGGGCAACGTTCAAATGTTTCCTCACCTGGTCGTAAATGCGTTGTATTTCTCTCAGCTTGACACCGAAGGCTGATGGATCGTCTACAGAGACTGAAGTAGGATGGCACGCGATATCTGTCTGCCTGTACAGCACTCCATCCCCAATAAATTCCCTACCATGTACCAAAAAGTAAGGGGTGAAACGAGTTGCTTCGTTAACTGCAGTGTTTAAAGCACACTGTATCTCAACCAAGAACTGATCCCAAGACTTGTGTTGTGACTTCACATAGCATGAGATCGCTTGAACCACATTGCGAATAGCTCGTTCCGCCTGATTAGTTTGGGCATGATACCTAGGGTTATAATATATATTAGGTACATTGTATTTAGCCAACAGATCCTTAAATGGCTTACTCACAAACTGAGGGCCATTATCCATGTAAATAGTCTTGCAGACTCCGTGCACGAGAAACACACTCTTCTCTATGAACCTCGCGACTACAGCGCCTGTGGCAACCCGAACAGGGCACAACATGACGTATTTGCTAAAGTAGTCGGAGACCACGATCAGGTGTACGTTTCTATTGCTCGAAGTGGGAAAGGGACCAAGCAGATCGACAGAGATAGCTTCGAATGGCTTCGAAACCCGCTTCGGGCTACCCATTAGGCCGGGACGAGACGTATTTACGGGTTTGTACTGCTTGCATGTTTCGCAATTCCCAACATATTCTTTGACGTCCTCGTACATCTTGGGCCAGTAATAATTTAGGGCTAACCTTTTATGCGTCTTCCAAACGCCACCATGGGCACTAAGTGTGTCATCGTGGTACTTAGAGAGCAGGGGCAAGCGATCCTCCTGAGGTACCACCAGCTTCCAGTCAAAGTCTGAAGTCAAAGAATATTTATTTTTAGTTAACCTATATAGAAGGTTGTCACGAATGTCATAATTTGGTGACTTCCTAGGGTTCTTCCGAACACTATTCATGGTGTGGTCATACCACGGGTCTTTAGTGGGTACTGCATCGAGGGAATCAATTTTGATACGAGACAGAGCATCAGGTACAACGTGGTCTTTACCTTTTCGATGCTCTATGTCAAAATCGAATTGACTGAGCCTCATGCTCCAACGTGCTAGACGACCCGTGGGATTTTTTAGCTTATGGAACCACAGAAGAGATGAATGATCCGTGACGACCGTACATTTTTGGCCTTCGACGTACTGTCGAAATTGTTCCAAAGCGAAAATCACGGCCAGAAGTTCTCGCTCAGTTGTGCTGTAGTTCACCTCGTTCTTGTTGAGAGAACGGCTACAGTAGGCGATAGGGTGCTCAACACCATCGTGAGTTTGTGTCAGTACAGCAGCAACTGAGTAAGCTGACGCGTCACTAAGAATGCGGAAGGGCATCTCAAAGTTAGGCATTTTTAATATAGGGGCAGAAACCAAGGCTGACTTTAGCAGGTTAAAGGACTGTTCAGCCTCAGGGGTCCATTCGAACTTAAGGTTCGTAGAAGTGAGTTTGCACAGAGGTTTACTAATCTTCGAGAAGTTGTTAACAAAGCGACGATACCAGCCGGCCATTCCCAGAAATCTCTTAACCTCCTTAGGGTTAGAAGGGGTGGGATAGTTGAGGATAACCTCAACTTTACCCGGGTCTGTCCGTAAGCCATGTTTGTCCACATAATACCCCAGGTATTTGAGTTCACTCCGACAAAAGTGGGATTTTTTCATATTAATAGTTAGGCCAGCATCCTTGAGTTGCTGATAGACTCTATGTAAGAGCTCTACATGCTCCTCAAAGGTGCTGGACACACAGACTATGTCATCCTGAAACGCAAATACCTTGTTGTCGAACTCGGGACCAAACAGACGGTCCATGAGGCGTTGCATCGTGGCACTGGCACCGACAAGACCGAAGCACATGGAATTGTAATGGAACAATCCTCTCCGGGGAACCGTAAAAGCAGTCTTCTCAGCAGACTGGAGTGAGTCGAATGGAATCTGCCAGTAGGCCGCACTCAGATCTACAGAGGTTAAATACTTAGCATTATTAAGATGGTCTAAGATTTGATTGATATAGGGTAAGGGGTAGGCGTCACTCTTAGACACAGAGTTCAGCTTGCGAGAGTCCAAGCACAATCTGAGGTCGCCGTTCGCCTTCTCCACCATGACCACTGGAGAGTTCCAGGCGGACTGAGACGGGGACACTACTCCCATCTCCAGCATTCGGTCCAGCTCGGCTTCCAGGGCCTTCTGCTTAAGGGGAGAGAGCGGATAATAACGCTGCTTGATCGGCTTGCTGTCACCAGTGTCAATGACATGGTGCACAAGTGAGGTCCGACCTAAACCCACCTTATCAGTGTTCAACGAGTCGAACTTTTCAATGACCTCGTTGATTACACACCTTTGTTTAGTTGTCAGGTTGTCGTAATCCTCGAGGCCACCGTTAAGGGACACAGACTCTATAGGATTATTATCACTAAAGCTATCAAGACTAATATTTTGTAAAATTAACTTATCACTTAACTTAAATTGTTGCCAGAAATCCACTCCAAATATCATGGAGGTGGTTATACCTGGGACAACATAGAACTTGACAACTCGGATAACCGAATTGTACTCAATTGGCAAAGAGATACAACCCAGACATTGCAAGTGAGTGCTGTCTGCAGTTGTAATACGAAAAGTAGGATTGATACTCACAAGATCAAAACCCAGTTCCAAGAAGATGCGGTGCGCTCCCTTACCTAGTATAGAGCAGGAGGCACCGGAATCTAGAAGGCCTAAGACATTTAAATTTAAAACCTTAACAACTAGATACGGTCTAATGTCACTATCCCGTTTAGGAAACAGGACCTTATCAGAAATAGACTCAGATACAGAGTGATGCACCGAGTTCCTAATAAGGCCCTGGCCTACGCGTTTTTTGACTTGCTAGTACAGTGTGAGCAGTCTGGGGTCTTGACTCCTTTGAGACCACACCGGAAACACACCAGCTCCCTTGACTGTGTGCAGCTGTATGCAGTGTGACCGCCCCCGCCGCAACGAAAGCATTTGCGATCGTGGGGGGTAACCGGCGTCTCCACTGCAGACACCTGCTTAGCGGGCTTTTGTACACCTTTGTTCTTAAGCTGGTGTAAGTCAGATGTAATCTCAAACTTGTCAAGAGCAGGCTCATGGAAAGCGTCTGCCCTAGTACGCGCAAGCTCCAAGCGCTTACCCAAACGTCTCAAGTCATCTACAGAGTTGACATCATGCAAGGCCAGTTCCTTCATGTAGTCAGGTCTAATGTTGTGCATGAGAATGTCCAGCTGTTCCTCACTGGGCATCTTACACGACAACCTTGAGAACATGGCTTGCATTGTACATATATAGTTAACCAAGGACTCAGAGCGGGCTTGTGTACGCTGTCTTATCTCGTTCCTGAGGCGGTAATCATAATCAGGAATATCGAAGGTATCTCTAAGCTCACTAATAAGATCCTCATATGAGATGAAGTTAGCTTTGTTTGTACGGAACCAAGACAAAGCCGGTCCATCCAACAGGTCGGAGAAAGCCATAAGGAGTCTAGGCTTAGTAACCTCCCGAGCACATCTAAGTTCCTCTAATCTCTCTAAAAACACACGTACACAAGTAGAACCATCATATTTTAAGTTAAATGAACATAAGTTAAGGGGACGTTCTTTATACACTATGTTACATGTAGAACTATTCCTACTTGAACTAGCTCGCACCGAGCGGTCCTCTCTCACTACTGGTGAAGTATATTCCACCTGGTCACGACCCGAAGGATCATCACCATCATCATCCGAACCTTCGGATTCAGAATCACTACTGGGTTCAGCCCTAGCGATGATCTTCACTAGCCTACCACGAATATCCACCAGGTCGGGGCAATCCAGACCACAACAAGCTAACCTACTCAATAAGTAGTTGGCCCTGATATACACCCTAAGACGACTATTATTATTGGCCAAAAACTCACCTGACTGAATAGCCTCCTCCAACTCGGACACCTTCGGGAGGCAGATCGAGAGCTCAGCCGATGCATCAGCGGGTACCGGAGCACTCGCTTTGATGCTACCTCGACGGACGAGTCGGTGTGCCGCTCTTAGCTCACTCCGAAGGCCAGACACTGTCGTTTCCGGTTCCACTGAAATACCCATGTGGGACAGCTCGTTAGCAAGTTCATCCTTTCTTAAATAATTAATATGTTTTTTCATCTGTGCCATTATGTAAAAATTTACTTACAACAATTATAAAGATAAAATGGCACAGATAGGGATCAATTACAAAGTAAAAATGTAAATTGAGTTACAACAAAGTGTACTAAGTTAGGTAATTATGTTTCAAATTGACTTTTAGAATTTAACAAAGATTAAGGGTATATTAAGAGAGAAAAGTTTCTAAATTTTCTGATAACACAGTTCAGGTTAACATTCAAAATTACAAGGTATGTACACACCTTATAAAAAAGTTTTAAGTTACACAGAGAAATTCACTAAGTTAACACAGAGAGATTCACTAAGTTTACCTTACAAGGTGAAACTATAGGATAATATATATTATATATTAATCTACACTAATTATATAATAAATATATGTGTGCACCATAAAAAAAAGAACATAAAGAAGAAAAAAAACACAATAAGAAAAGAAGTGGGTATTCCAAATAAAATCAAAAAGTTTTTCCAAAATCACAGCTATTTTTAAATTTTAGAATTTAGAATTTTGTGTCTTTTCCAGCCAAAGATGTAGGGAGCTGGAAGAAGACGAAAGGGAAGGTTTTGTGCTTAGCTGCTAGCACCACCAATTAACGTCCTGGAGCGTCTCGGACGATTCCAGAATGGTTTCGCCAGAGATAACCACCTATGCACACACACCAGACTGAGACTACCGCAGAGTAGACCCAGAGATTTGCCACTACGTTGGGAGCCAATTTATAACACAGTGATGATCAGTGTTACTCACCAACTAGCGCGAGGTAGCTATGCAGAGAACTCTTTCCCAGGGCGCCTTACTACAGAGATTCCAGTGTGCGTGCAAGGGTAGGCCAGGGCTCTGACGAAAACAGTCAGGTAGGGTGTACACACATATATTTATATAACACAGAGATACACAGAGACACACAGAGAGCTTATTCACTGATAGACACAAATATCACAGGTACACAGAAGTATAGTCAGTGCTTAGGTACTTATGCTACTAAGCTACACATAAGTAGTGGATTTACTGGCCTGCAGAGTGAGAGTGACTGCCTGTTGTTACTGCCAGGTGATGACGGCAGATACCTCTCACATGAGAAGCTCGTGTAGTCCGCACTTCCACGTTGTCGTACCACGTGCAGCCCACTAACTTATAGGTGCGGCACCAAATAAATCATCCGGCAACTAGCCGTAGTAAAAAACCCTGTCATGAAAGAAATGACAAATTAAGATCTTGGCTGCGCGACAGACGACAATCGACCCGCTTTGCAAAAGAAGAAGTGACTCACCAGTTTTCTGGGTAAAATGTAGCAAGATGCAATGCAGCAACCCAATCACAGCCCGTTAGGCCACGCGAGGTAACAAATAATCGCGCTTGAGAGAAAAACTGATTCGCGGCACAGTCTCAGAGCAAAAGCCAAAGGACCTCCAACTACCCCAAAGCAGGTCTCGGTCAAAAGTCCTGTCTTTCACGAAAAATCTTAACAAAAACCCGTTCCCTTAAATGCGAAACGCTTCGTCACCCAACTTATGACATCCTGTCATTCTGACAGCAGAAATGTCACCACTGACAACCGATTAAAAAAAGATAACTCGATAAGGCTGCTTTCACATCCTAAATACTGCATCTATAGAAAATAAATGCTACACAATATGGACCCTGTCGGGCACGGCAACATAGGAGAGAGGAGGAACCAACCACCGCCATTTCTTCATGCAATGGCTTTTTGGCTGTTACTGCGTCACAGCTCGAATCTGCATTCGAAAAATGCATTTTTCCATAAATTTGGCCCTCTACTGAAATTTCTTAAGTTTTCTGGCCCCTCATTAAGAAAGTTTGCCCACCACTGGTCTAGAGGTCGAAATATGCGACTGCGGATCACGGGGTCTTGGGTTCGATTCCCACCGGAGACAAAAATTTGTGCGACCATAAATGTTTGTCTCAAGTGTCTGGGTGTTTCTATGTATGATAAGTACGTATTTATAAGTATACATATAAGTATTAATATCCGCGGTCTGATGGTCTGATACCCATAACACAAGCAGGTTATTCCTAGCTTACTTTAGGATCAGATAGCGTTGTGTGAAATGTCCGTGAATATTTATAAATAATATAGGTACTTTATTTTTTGTTTTACATTAAATTTAATATTATTTAGTAAGTACTTATATTATCTTTGGTAATATGATGACACGCATACCAACCAGGCTATACTAAAAACCGGCCAAGTGCGAGTCAGACTCGCACGTAGGGTTCCGTACCAAAAAGCTGCAAAAATATCTCGTTTGTTGTATCTTACTAATTTATAAATGCGAATGTTTGTGAGTGTGGATGTTTGTTACTCTTTCAAGGTCGAACGGCCGAACGGATCTGGCTGAAATTTGGTACAGAGATACATTATAGTCTGGAGTAACACATAGGCTACTTTTTATCCCGAGAATAAGTTCCCACGGGAAGCGGGAACGGGAACAAATTTTACGCGGGCGAAGCTGCTGGCATCAGCTAGTTTAATATATATTTTTTTCTGTTTTTCTTTTTAGTAATTAAGTATTTGTTGTTCAAAGCGGCAACAGAAATACATCATCTGTAAAAAAATTAACTTCTAGTTATGACGGAATACGGGATACCGCCTCGTGACAGACAAACGGACAGCAGAGTAATAATAATAACTAATATTTGATAATGAGATATGATAATAATATTAATTAACTAGCTGACCCCGCAACTTCGTTTACGCCACATAAGGTGTATGTAAGGTATTTCTTCATCAGACTCATCAAGCAGCGTGTGAAACTGTCCTGTTTGCTTAATCATAAAATAGCTTAATGATTAAAGCTATTTTTAAACAATTCAGTCCGCGCCGAAGGTTTAGATTTACCCATTTTTAGATTCATAATAATGTCTATGTAAGATTCTTTAAAGTGATATAACTTTTTTATTTATAAACCGATTGACATGAAATAAACACAAAATGTTAAGTGGAGCAAACCTCAACACAATGTAGAAAACCGCATTGCAATCGGTTAAGCCGTTACAGAGATTAGCGTACACAAAAGTACAGACAAACACTTATACAGACATACAGATATACAGACAAACAGACAAAAATTCTAAAAATCATTGTTTTGGGTTTTATTACGTTCATAAAGCCCCCTATAATATTTTTTCTTATTTATCTTCCAAGTACAGACAGTGACCTGTTACGATTTTATTTTATGTATATTGATATTGATTCAAATGGCAGATGCAGTCTTCATCCATAGATCAAATCACTCAGTTCACCTCATTTTAACCCCCATTCAATAGCCCATTTTGTAGTTAGCATATTTAATTTTGCCATTGTAGGCAGTCCATGCCATTCTTCTACATAAGGCGGACGTGAATTGTCTGCAGTGGGGGTCCCATTTCCCAATACATTAAAAACCTCCAAGGGCCTCTGCGTGTTGGACCAATGTCCCCATGTAAGCCTACCAAAAGATACCCGCAGGGCTATTACGTATGTTACAATAGGCCAGCGATAGCGATAATCTCGCGGAAATCGCGCGATAATCGCTGTTTGTTGACTGTTTCGTATTACGTATCCACGATCGTTTTGCCATAGCAAACTAGCGACGGTGCTGCCTCTGTAGGACAATCAGTAAATTTTAAAGTGCATTTGTGCTATACTGCGGCAGCGATCTGGCGATAATTTCGTATTACGTATCGTTTTTGACAACTCCAGGCAGCGATTTCGAACGTCAAAACTGCGATTGCGTTTTCTCTGATTGCTGATCGTTCGCTAATCTCTACTTAGTATTAATAATCTATTTTTGCGTAATTATTTAGTAAATTGCCAATTTTATTATTCTTAAAGTGTAATTATAAACGTTGAAAAACTTTACAGCAGTGAATTGTCATGTACTTAATTTTGTTTTGTAAAGAGTATAGTGTGTAAGTGTTGAGTTGTGATCTTACTGTTTACTGAAATATTTGATTGTAAAGTAAGAATGGCTCGTGCAGTTCTTTAGATTGACGCACTTGAGGTTAAAGCTAGAAGGGCAGATAATCGAAATTCAGGACTTTGAAGCTTTGAATCTAAGCGAAGCAGAGTTCAAAGCCCACTAAGTACAGGCTATCAAAAGAGCTTTGTCGTTTTGTGTGATGAGTTAAGACCATTAATGGCACAAAGAAAAAGGAGAACAAAAGTGAGTTTAGAACGTAAAGTGAGTACAAATCTTTCGTCACATATGTTTGTACTACAATGGGCATTTTAGTAGTGTATGTGTGTACTGAGAGAACACTTTTATTTTTTGCGGATTTTTGCAGTTTAACTAACAATAGTGCTGCGAGCACGTGTTTGGACGCGCTTTCTAACCGATTACTAAGCTTTACAAATATTTCCGCAACTTTTACTATGCACTAATGTTAGTTAAACTGCAAAACTCCGCAAAAATAAGTGGTCTCGCAGTACACAAATACACTAATAAAATGCCCAACAGATGTGACAGTTCCCAGTTTTCAGTGATCGCCACGTAATTGTTTATGGCGCTAGTTTCGTAGTGCAACGTAAAGATTAGCGAACAATTCGCGATAGAATTTTACGTAATACCATTTTTTTCTGCGATGATTGCGCAATTATCGCTGATCGCTGTTTTATACGTAATAAGCCTGCCGGTCTTTTGGTAGGCTTACATGGGGACATATTGGTTTCGTTAGAAAAAAAACATACTTACCCGAGAATAAGAAAGATATATATTAATCTATTTAAATAAAAAAAGTGTCTCAGTAATAATAGGGCACCGTTTTTACCATTTGCGGAACCCTAAAAATCGACTTCAAAATCAGCCGGGACTGTACGCTTGCATAACTAATATAACTATAACGGCGGTAAAAGGAATGTTACTTACTAATTTATATTATATTATAATTTTATACAAATTTTATTAGCCTGTAATGAAATTTTAAAAACTCTGTAATATTTGGTGCATTAAATAGTACGGTTGCGTGTACTGTGACGTAAGAAAAGTCTTTGTTAGCATACTGGGGTTATGTATGAGAGATTCCGCGACTACGCGGTAACATCGGGACCCTATTGATGAGACTACGCCGTCTGTCTGTTTGTCCGTCATGAAGCTGTATCTCAGGAACCGTGATAGCTAGAGAGCTGAATTTTTTACAGTTGATGTATTTCTGTTGCCGCTATAACAATAAATACTATGATGAGAGTTGTCAACGATCCCATACTTGCAGGCAGGGTTCGCCGATATATATCAACGGATATATGTATATCATGATATATATCACGATATATATCAATTGATTTTTACCTTGATGTATATCAATGATTTATTCCGGTCTCCGGAACAAAATAGAAATTGGAGATCAATGTTTACCCTGGCAAATCAGAATAATAATCATTCTGAATTGAATTGTTTCCCAAAATGGCAACCTCAATTTAAGTCGGGAAAATCCCTGTTAACTTACCAGTATTGTTAGCTTTTTACTGAAATTCAAACCTTAACTTTATATAATATAAGATAAGGTTCATTTTACGAGATAATGAAAAGGGATATACACACTGTCATAAAAACTTTTAAATCTTTAAATATTAAGAAAACTGCTGACCTCTGGGGAATTTCTGTACATTTAGTTAATTCGTTAATTGAAATGGTTGCCCCTGAATTATCAATAATATTTAATAATTGTGTTGATAGTGGTGTGTTTCCTGACTTAATGAAGTTTAGTAAAATAACTCCTCTGTTTAAATCGGGTAGCACCTCAGATCCGTCCAATTTTCGTCCTATTTCTGTACTACCCACGTTTAGTAAAATCTTTGAAAAGGTAATGCTTAATCAAATGCAAAATCATTTTAATACAAATAAACTATTCCATACTAAACAATTCGGTTTCACGCGCGGTCGGTCTACCACGGATGCTGGAATCAAATTGTTAGAGTGTATATATGAGGCCTGGGAGGAGTCGTATGATGCTTATGGTGTATTCTGCGACTTATCTAAGGCCTTCGATTGCGTCCAGCATCAGACTTTAATTCAAAAACTTGATCATTATGGAATCCGGGGGACGGCCTTGGATTTAATTAGTTCTTACCTTAGAGATAGAGTACAGAGAGTAGTTATAAATGGTAAACAGTCAAATGGTTCTGCTGTAACAATGGGGGTGCCTCAGGGTTCAATTCTGGGACCTTTTCTATTTTTAGTGTACATAAATGATCTCCCTCACCTTATAAGAGACGATCACGAGGTAGTTTTGTTTGCTGATGACACATCTTTAATATTTAAAGTTGAACGTGGACAACGCGATCTTGACGAAGTAAACAATGCCCTCTCTAGGGTAGTCCACTGGTTTAACGCTAATAATTTATTTTTAAACGAAACTAAAACAAAACGTATTAGATTCACCTTGCCAAATGTTAGGCTCGTTAACACCAGTATTAAGATTAGGGATGATCAAGTAGAATTGGTCGATGAAACTGTCTTTCTGGGCATAAAGTTAGACTCCAACTTGCAGTGGGGGCCTCATATCGGGAAAGTCTCGGGCAGACTGAGCTCTGCAGCCTATGCCGTTAAAAAGATCCGACAACTGACAGACATTAGAACAGCGCGTCTTGTCTACTTTAGCTACTTCCACAGTGTCATGACCTATGGCATACTATTATGGGGTAACGCTGCCGACATCGAATGTATCTTTGTGTTGCAGAAAAGGGCTGTCCGGGCTATCTATGGTATGGGGTTTCGGGAGTCATTAAGAGAAAAGTTTAAGGATATCAACATCCTTACTGTGTATTCACAGTACATATATGAAAACTTATTATATACTCATAAAAATAACAGTAAATTTATTAAAAATAGTGATATCCATAACCTAAACTTAAGAAATAAGAATAAATTGGCTGTACCTAGATTTAGGCTTAATAAAATAAGCAATTCTTTTGCGGGCAATTGTATTCGAATGTACAATACATTGCCGACAGCCATAACAGGTTTGTCAGTTAATAAATTTAAAAAACTAGTAAAACTTAAATTGTACCAGAAAGCTTATTATAGCATTAAAGACTTTCTAGAAGACAAGACTGCCTGGCAGTGACACGAATTGCTCCTTTCTACATTTAAAAAACAAAACTGTATTAGATACTAAGATGAATAAGAGGGACCGGACTGAGTTTCTTGGGGTGTTCTTCTCAGTCTGTAGCATTTCCGAACCCCCGGTAGAGTCACAAAAATTTTGACAAACCTAAATAATTTTTTAAAAATTTCAAAGGGAATTAATTTTATTTTATTTTATTTTATTTTGGGAATTCATGGGGACAAATTATTATTTAAAATATTTGATTTATCTTACAAACAAATGAATAATATTATAATAATAGGTAAGTACCTAAGTATAAGTACTTATTCTTGTAAGTTTTCATTAAAAAAATCTTTCTCAGACGAACACTATTTCTTTCGTTGCCTATATTAGGGTTTCGAGGATACCCAAAATGTAAAAAGCCGGGACCCTATTAATAAGACTTCGCTGTCTGTCTGACCGTCACGAGGCTGAGTCTCAGGATTCATTATAGCGAAAGCGCTGACATTTTCAAAGATGATGTACCTATTTATGTTGCCGCTATAACAGCATCTTCAGCAATCCTCATTTATAATGAAATTCGCCTATCTTTCTTAGTCTGGATATATATATCCGAAATATACAGGCTGAATTTTTCAAAAGGGATTGGATGGCCAAATCCGAAACTATAAGGAATAGCGAAAAATACGGAAAGGAGTCACGAGCCCGATTTTGATGAAACTTAAAACCACATCATTAGATATTTGAAAAACCAATAATCCTAGCTGGAAATCGAATCCATTGATTTTGAAAAAAAATAACACACCCTTTATTATTACACCATACGATAGTGTTGCTATTAAGGATCATATTTTGGGAAGTAATGATATATGGCAAACTACAGGAAAGAGCTCATCTTTAACAAAATACATTTTATTTTTCTTACGTTTAACTGATTAATTGTTCAAAATCTTTGCAATACATAGCTAGATTCGAAACCTCAAGGATCGTGCTGCATTCAATATTTCAATATTATTGATTCCGTTGAGAATATTCTCTTAAAAATCATTCTGAGCATAATTTAAAACACGGAATAGTTACGATCTTTTCTGGGATTTCGAACGAAACAAATTATGATACAAAATTTAGGTACATGAAATATGCATTCTATCAAAATTCCAAATGTTCCTTAAATTTGGCTTTTATCATTACTTTGCAAAATTTGATCCTTAACAGCGACTCTATCGTATGGTGTAATAATAAAGGTGTGTTTTTTTTTCAAAATCAACAAGTTCGATTCCCAGCTAGGATTATGGGTTTTTCAAAAATCTAATGATGAGGTTTTAAGTTTCATCAAAATCGGGCTCGTGACTCATTTCAGCATTTTTCGCTATTCCTTATAGTTTCGGATTTGGCCATCCAATCCCTTTTCAAAAATTCATCCTGTGTATCGGATATAATGTATATCAAAAAATCGGAATTTTGATTTTTATTATAAAAATCGGATTTTTTCGAACCCTGCTTGCAGGTGGTGTAGAACCTCTTAGTGACAGCTTAGGAGAGACTTTGCTTCTCTGTGTGTGTTCTACCGCCTGTACAACGGTTTGTGCTCTGAAGAATTGTTTGATATGATGCCTACGGCTACATTCTATCATCGCACCGCTCGCCATAGACAGGGTGTTCATCCTCAAACGTTGCGTCCTGAGCGCTCGAGCACGGTGAGATCTAATAGATCTAATAGAGGCTTTCTTCCGCTTACGCTTAGGTTGTGGAATGCCTCCCTGCCTCGGTTTTCCCAAACGCCTACAGTATGGGGTTCTGGGTTCTTCAAAAGGGGACTTAGAAGGTTTTTAAAGAGTCGGCAGCGCGATTGTGGCGCCTCTGGTGTTGCGAACGTCCATAGGCTGCGGTGACCACCGGTACATCTGGGGGGGCCGTATACTTGTCTGCCACACTAGTGGTATAAAAAAAAACACTAAAATCAAATAGAAAATACCATTCCCATACAACAAACGTGATTTTATGCGTTTTTAGTACGGTTGAAGTGCACCAGCAAGTTCCAGGACCTTATTGTTGATTTTCTAATGAGTTTCTTCAAAATTTAAGCATTATTGTATAGATCACATCGGTTTTCGAAAAAAAAAACGATTTGTCCTTGAAGGTCAACTTGAAAAATATCAAAAGCCGGGTAGCCACAACCTGCGCTTGTCCATTTTAACACTTCAACATAGCACATTAGCATTATTTTTTTAAATTTATTTATTAAAATTAATTTCATATTGGTATGTAATTATGTTTTAACGAAGGCGGCGTATACGTTTGTTATTTAAATAACAAATTAATTAAGAGATTAGCAAGATAATAATTATCTTAATAATAATTATTATTTGTACACACGTCTTCACGCCTGCAATTCTTATCATAACTTATCCATTTCTAACATAATTACTCTCTTTTTTTTATACCACTAGAGTGGCAGACAAGCATACGGCCCCACCAGATGTACCGGAGGTCACCGCAGCCTATGGACGTTTGCAACACCAGAGGCGCCACACTCGTGCCAACCCTGTAAAAACCTTCTAAGACCCCCTTTGAAGAACCCCATACTGTAGGCGTTTGGGAAAACCGAGGCAGGGAAATTTAACATAACTCCCATCTCTTGCCATTTCTAACGTAATGCTCGGAGGGTGGGATTGTACTGAGAGCAATTCAATCCCACTCTCTCCTTTTCGATCCTGAACAATGCGAGCAGAGGTATTAGAGTGATAACTCTCACACAGTGGAGAGAATCTTCGCCAGAACTGAACGATTCTAAAGATCGTTTCTCTGTCGAACCACTGTGGTCGAACTATAGATATTTGGAACGCTCTTCTTCAAGCGAAGTGAAGAGGCACTTGGGGATCAGCGACTATAGTTTTGTGGACCTCTAGATGTCAGCCAACCTATTGAAAGTGGTCCTCAAGTTGACTAACAACAAACAAACAAAATACATTTATTTTACTTAGGCATATGGCAGATGCACTTGTAAACGGCACTTATATAAATCAAAGAGTTACCAGCAGTTCACAACGCGACCCACCTGAGAAGAACTGGCAAGAAACTCAGCGGGTTATTCTACTTACAATTTTAAAGAATATAAAAACTATGCATTTTAACATCTTTTTGAGAATCCAGCAGAGCAGGTCATTTCCAGGCTTCCTTATCCATCAAACAATCACCAACTGTATAGTAGTCCTTGCAGTATAATCACAGTATAATTTACTTTTTTGCATTTATTTAGGGACATACCTACTTTTAATTTCGTTAGCGAAATTCTAATGCGCATAAATTTTTCAAGAATTTGAAAAAGCGCTTGGTAGATGTCGACTGGTGACCCAAGTAGGTTTGCCACCTCGAAAATCTGTGAACCAGGACAAGAAACGTGAAATCCCCGGATTTAGGAGCTCACAACCCGGACGATTGACCCTCGCACAGGGTATTTTTTCTAAGTTACTCAATAGAATAAAAAACAGTTTTCATGGAAATAAATCAACTTTTATTTTTTTTAATCCAATTTGAAAAAAAAACCAACAACAGAATATTCTTAATTTTTTTAAAGAACAGCCAACAAAAAATAATAAAATAACAAAATTAGACTTTTTTAATAGAACATATTTCAACTACTCTTTTGTATTGCAGTTGCAGAAACCAGCACGCTTTACATACTACTTACTATTTTTAAAACAGTCTTTAAAACAAACTTTAAAGAACTATACCTAACATTTTAATTGTCTGTAAATAAAAATTATACTCTTTAGTCTTTAGCTTCGAAAAAATCAACTTTAACTTCACTAAACATCTCTTACAAAAAAAACTTTAAAAAATCAACTTATATTTTCAATATTACTTTTTTTATAAAAACAAATCTTCATAAAGTTCTAATAAACTAAGTAATAATAATTTATTATCTGTCTTTTGGTTTAATCGTCTATTTTACTTTTCACGTTTTTGGTATTTATCAGTCTTTCCAATAGCTTTTAGAATATCTTCCTTGCTTAGAAGAAATTTGTAAAAATCAAAACAATAATAAAATTGTTATTACTGCTCGTTCGCTCTAACTTTGCCGCTCGGCTCCATACTAAAGTCGAATTTTTAATTAGACGAAGTAAATTGACAACAACTAATGTCACTTCTACATACAATGTTGCGTATTTTCTATGACGAAGTGACATTAGCCACTGTCAATTTACTTCGTTTATTTAACAATTCGGGTATACGCCTCTACGCCAGCGGCAAAGTTAGAGCGAACGGGTAGTATAGTCTTTGAAATTATATTTAATTTTGATAATTGACGAGACTGTTTCAGTTTTCAATAAATTTCTTTCTTTCGTCCATTGCTTTGTAATTAGGGAGAATATTCTCTCGATGTTGGCATTATGCGCAGGAATGCAAAAAAAATACTGTGCAATTTTTAATAATTCCGAATATAAATGAGCATTCGGAGTTCTAAAAAATTGTAACCAAAGTTGATTTGCATTTAGAGGTTTTTCTTGCTGGCTCAAATTTTGACTGAAAGATTTTGCACCCACTCATCTATAAATTTTGTGTTGTTGACAGTTGCATTTATTATATTTTGTTGATTTTTTAAAGTTTTTTTTGAAAGAGAAGTTTAGTGCATTTAATATTATTTCTATGTTTTGCGGGGTGAGTCGAGTCGAGATGAGCGTCCAGAGCCGCGCGCGTAATTTGAATCAAAACCCGGACTACAAATAAAACCCCGGCCGGACGCTCCCGGACGCCTTCTAAACTAGGACAAATCCGGGGAAACCCGGACGGATGGCAACCCTAGACCCAAGGCACAGTATATATATATACTAGATGAAGCTCGCGGCTTCGCTCGCGTGAAATTCGATACCCGTTCCCGTTTCCCGTGGCAACTATTTTTCCGTAATGAAAAGTAGCCTATGTGTTATTCCAGACTTTAAGCTATCTGTGTACCAAATTTCAGCCCAATCCATTTGGCCGTTAGAGCGTGATTGAGTAACAAACATCCAAACATCTAAACATCCAAACATCTTCACAAACTTTCACATTTATAATATTAGTAGGATGTTGTTTAACGCCCAAGGGCTGGCAGTTTTCTCGCTCAGAGAATATAGGTATTGCTATTCAAGGGGGGAATGCTGCTAGTCTTTTGGGCACAATGCCACGGGGGCCATATATAGGTTTAGTTTAGGATAGTCATAATGTAATACTAATATTATAAAGAGGAAAGATTTGTTTTTTTGTTTGTTTGTTTGTAACGAATAGGCTCCGGAACTACTGGACCGATTTGAAAAATTCTTTCACTGTTGGGAAGCTACACTCTTTGCGGTGAACATAGACATATATTTATTCCCGTATTCCCACAGAAACGGAAACTACGCGGGTGAAACCGCGTGACGTCCGCTAGTGTGTAATAATTATGTTTCATAGTAAGATTATATTTTATTTTGTCCTTGGTTAGTACATTTTATTAGCCGTTAAAATATATTATTACGCGGGCCGTTGTTGCTTTTTAAGCAATATTACAATATATTTAGGTAATATTAATTACATTTGTCTAATATTAATCGCTGAGTAATTTTTTTATATAATACTAGCTGACATGTGCAACTTCGTTTCTGAACTAAAATACGAAACTATTATACCTATAAAACTTCCTCTTGAATCACTCTATCTATTGCTAAAAATTGCATTATAATTCGTTGAGTAGTTTAAATATGATCTCAATCTCAACGCACTACCAGGAGAAGCGTTTTCATTTTATAATATGCAAAGATACTACCACAGTATAAATATGTTGTATACAGTGATACTACTGAGGCGGTAGACAAACATAGGGCACCCCTGATCGTGAGAAGGGGAACTGTGGTGGTGAATGAAAGTTTGCATGAGAATATTTAAAAGAAAACTGATTTAGCTTATGGGTTAGATGTGGGATGAAACGTAAGAAGCCGGAGGGCATGACTAATCAATCTATACTAATATTAAAAAGAGGAAAGATTTGTTTTTTTGTTTGTAACGAATAGGCTCCGGAACTACTGGACCGATTTGAAAAATTCTTTCACCGTTTGAAAGCTACACTCTTTGCGGTGAACATAGGCTATATTTTATTCCCGTATTCCCACGGGAACGGGAACTACGAGGGTGAAACCGCGAGACGTCCGCTTGTGAAAAATATACTTGTAATTAAGCCGATTTAAATACATCACTAGCCCAAGATATATGCTGTGGAAAGATTCCTCGGTCCTGAGCTGAGCAGGTCTCAGTGGCTAAGTTGGAAAAGCGTCTAGACCCGGCATGATAGAAGGCACAGTTTCCAATCCTGCTCGTTATAGCCTTTCTCTATAAAATAGAGTGCAGAGGGGCTTATGGCGAGAATTAGTCTGTAGTCTGTGACTCGGTTGCATTAAACTATGTCACTAGGTCACGTGGATCATCTGTTCTTCTTCTTCTTTTCTTATATGAATGGCCCCGTCGTTTACCAACGATTCCGCCAACGTCAAGGTGGAGAATAGATTTACTAGTTTGAAGTTCGGTTTTGAGACAATTGTTCGGTCTCTTAGACAATTTTTATTTTTATATTCTGAAATAGAGGACGACACAAGTGTTAGTATTGGTTAGTAAACATATATTATAACTACATCATTAAAGCTAGGAGCAGATTAGTGAGGACAGAAAAAAGAGAAAGGTGGTTCTGAAATTGGGAGTGAAGCAAAGTGGGTACGGTTATAATTTTATTTTATTAATGGAGATAAATTTGTATAGTACTTTTATTAGAGGGGAGTTGACAAGGGTTAACAAAAAGGCCAAATTAATCGGTCGGGAGATCCGTTCAGGGAGGAGGTCGTATAGGGGAACCACTAATCTGGGACATGAAAAGAAAATATGTTCGAGGGAACCCTCAGCTAGACCACACTCACACAGAGAGTGATCCCGAATGCGAATTTTGGCCAGAAACACAGGTGTACAGACAAATCCTAGGCGTAGGCGAATTATAATTGAAGTAGCAGTTTTATTAATACTCTGTTTTTTGTTGAAGAACCAAGGTCTAGAGGGGATAGTGGGTTGGAGAGAACCATAAAATTTTCCCTTGATCAAGCGAGAGGATTGCCAGGAGTCATTCCAGGTCTTTGATAGAGAGAGACTAGCCAGGGACTGTAGATCTCTAGCAAACGTGTAGTTGTAGGTAGAACAACCTGAAGTAGCAGCTACCTTTGCGTTGGAGTCTGCTGCTTCGTTGCCTGTTATGCCAACATGACTGGGAATCCATGCTAAAACTACCTCTATACCAGACAGGTGACACCTGTGTAACACTGACTTTATCTGAAGGGTAAGGGGGAAGATATTGCGTGATTTAAAGGGGTTTTTTAATAGATCCTTTAGGCAACTCAAAGAGTCAGTCAGTATAAGAGCTTTATTAAGTTTATGGGATTCTACATACATGACTGCCTCCAGGAGGGCTATGGATTCACCAGTAAACACTGAGTTAAAAGGAGGGCTTTTAAAGTTGAGTATAATGCTATATTTTGGGATCCAGACTGCTGAGCCAACTGGTGCTTCTATGGATAGCTTAGAAGCGTCCGTGTAGAGGGTGAGCCATTGTGACCAATCTTTATTTAAAATGTGAAGGAACTTTTGGTTGGCTTCAAGGCAATTTTTGGATATTCCAAAGTCTAGAATTACCGATGGTTGGAAAAGTAAAGATTGAAAGTCAGTATTAAAGAGGGGATTAAGGGATGTTTGGGATACAGGAACAGGAAGGTTGATAAATTTTGCAAAAGAGTTTGAAAGGAGGGGGTGAGATTTATGCTGCCAGTATGGAGAGGTAGCGAGAAGATGTGAAAGCTGGTTGAGAATAGGAAAAAGGGGATGGGGACTGAGTTGAGCTATATTAAAAAAGTATCTGTCAGCAAGGTATTGCCTGCGAAGATGAAGTGGAGGTTCCACACATTCAACTTGGAGTGCATTGATGGGAGAGCATTTCATTGCGCCTGTTATTATTCGAAGGCATCTAGACTGGAGCTTCTCTAGTTTCGCCAGGGCAATCTTGTTACAAGGTTCCATTAAGAAGGTGCCATAGTCAAAATGGCTACGAACAACTGCATTGTAGAGTAGCTTCTGGCAGAAGGGGTGGGACCCCCAACGTACTCCAGACAGCGATCTTAAAGCATTGACACCTCTTTCACCCTTAGTTAACACATGATTAAGGTGGGGAATCCCGGTCAGTTTGGAATCGAGAATTAGGCCTAAGAATTTGACTTCATCTTTGATAGGAATCAACTCGTTAGCTACGGAGAGGGAAACGAAAGGGACATTGCGTTTACGTGTAAAGATGACAGCAGAGCATTTAGCGACTGAAAGGGAGAGGTTGTGGAGTGTTAGCCAATTATTTAAGTAATAGAGAGCAGAATTTACGGAGGCTGTAGATTCGGAGAAGGAGGAGGAGGAAGTGTAGAGGGCAATATCGTCTGCATACTGGAGGATATTACAGAAGGAGTTGACTGTAAGGTCAAGGTCAGCCGTGTAGATATTATATAAGATAGGACTTAGAACTGAGCCTTGAGGGAGACCCTTCCATACAACACGGGGGGGGAGAAGTTTATCTTGGTACCTGACAGAGATGGTGCGGCACATGAGCATGTTGCAAATGATATGAACTAGCCTCACAGGAATACTCAGCTGTAGCATTTTTTGCCTGAGTAGTGGAAGAAGGACATTATCATAAGCAGCGGAGATGTCTAAAAAAACTCCTATGACATGTTCATTTCTAGTGAATGCCAGTCTTATCTCAGAGGTGAGGATACTGAGGTTGTCCAACGTACCCCTACCTTTTCGGAACCCAAACTGGCTCCGAGAGAGTAACTGTCTGTGTTCCAGAATCCATTCTAGTCTGAACTTAATGAGGATTTCCATAATTTTGGCCAGAACGGAGGAAAGGGCAATAGGGCGGTAGGAGGAGGAAGATTTGGGGTCTTTACCGGATTTAAGGATAGGGATGACAATTTGATTTTTCCAGGAATCCGGGACGTTTCCAGAGCAGAGTATGGAATTGAGGATGTTGAGGAGTATACTTTTACTGTTATTAGATGATCTACAGATGAAGGAGTATGGGATGCCGTCTATTCCTGGAGAGGAGTCACGGAGATGGTCCAGAGCATAGGATAGTTCAGAGAAAGAGAAAGGGTTATTCATGGAGTCAAGGAGATTATCTATGATTGGGGGATTGGGAAGGGGAAGACAACCAAGCTCGGGTACGAAGGGAGGGGCTAGGTTATTTATAAATTCCGGTAAGAAGGAGTGAGATTCATTGCTAGAGATATTGGAGTCCACTAAGCTGCATCTGAAGGTTTTGATGCGTCTCCAAACAAGTGAAATAGGGGAGCGAGGGGATAGGGATTCACAGAATTTTTGCCATCCAAGTGATTTCTTTTTGGCAAGTAACCTGGAGGTGTGCGCAGAGATTTTTTTAAAGTCAAGGTAGTCAGACATGGTTAATGATGTTGCAAATTTATTCTCTGCCTCCTTGCGGCTACGGACGCTCTCTGTGCATTCCGAGTCCCACCATGGGGGAGAGGGAATTGATAGGGGTGGAGGATTCTTGAGGGGAATAGAAGATTCGGCAGCGGAAATAATTGCAGCAATGAACGACTCATACGGGGGAAGAGGATTGAGGGAGTTTACGGGAGAAAAAGACAATAATTTAGTATCCAACAGATCAGCATACAGGTCCCACTTAGCGTCTGATAAGCGGAATCTAAGAAGGGGTTGGAAAGGTCTAGGGGATGGGGTAGATATAGGGGATTGGAAATAGGTTATGTTGATAGGGAAGTGGTCGCTGCCCAACGAGTTTGGCAGAGGAGACCAGGACATAAGGGAAGCTAAAGCAGGTGAAGCGAGGGAGAGGTCTGGAATACTAATGTTTTGAGTTGGGGAGACTCTGCGGGTTGCAGAGCCATCATTCAGAACACATAAGTCTAGTTCGTCCATTAGATCTAGAAGAGAAGAAGAAACTGAGTCGATATAGTGGCAGCCCCAGAGAGTATGGTGGCAGTTAAAGTCACCTAGGACGATTAAAGGAGGAGGGATTGAGGTCAAAATGGACTTAAGGTCAAGTAGGATGTGATGGCTTGGGTGAGGGATATAAAGGGAAATGAAGGATATGTTGATGGCTCTGACAGCTACAATATTGTAGCCTAAATCATGTGGAGGTAGATTTATTTGAGAGAAGGATATGTTCCTGCTAATGAGCAGGGCACATCCTCCCCAGCCATCATCTCTGTCTTCTCGGAGGCATGAAAAGCCAGGAATCCTGAAGTTGATTCCAGGCTTCAGTAGGGTCTCCGAGATGGCTAAAAGGAAAGGTTTGTATTGATTGCATAAGAATAAGACATCAGGTCTACGACGTCGTATGCTTTTACAATTCCATTGAAGGATCTGGAGAGCCATTGGGATTGTTGTTTTTTGTGAATACTGTAAGTAGTTGTTCTACAAGAACGGAGACATCGTGCGGTAGGGCATCAGACATTTTAGATAAAATGTTTATTAAGGAGCAGAGGAGGAGTTCAACAAGGTTATCGTTAGGAGTAGCAAAAGGAGTAGTTTCTATAAGGCCGCAGCCATTAGGCTGACTCGATGAGGGGGAAAGTGTGATATCTCGATGTGCCTGAATATCATAAGATTTACCTGGTGAGGGTTTGGGGCGAGGGGACCGGAAAACAGTTTTTCTGTAGGAAATTGGGGAGGCAGTTTGTGAAGTGTGTGTAGAGAGGGGGGGGACTATAGAGGATTGGGATTGATGGATTAGGGGGTGAAGAGAGGTGTTATAAGCTGGTCTGGAAGCCAGCTCAGAATATAGAGCTTTGTTGCGTTGGGGAAAACGTGCTGAGGCCTCCATATAGCTTATGTTTTCCTCAGCCATTACAATTTTAATAGATTTTTGTCGGCTGTGTTCTGGGCACCTAGGGTCAGTTGCCGAATGACTACCTCTGCAAAGCAAACATGTAGCATTTGTGTCAGTTTCAGTACAGGAGTCACCTGGATGGGATTGGGCGCATTTATAGCACTGGGACTTTGAACGACATTGCTTAGCAATGTGTCCAAATCGGCAGCAGTTTCTGCACTGTATAGTAGGAAGTTGGTAGAGTGAAACAGGGAGTGAGGCATTAAAACAGTACACTTTTTCGGGAAGGTGCTGGCCTAAAAAGGTAAGTACAACTGTATTTGATGGAATCCATACTGTAGACTTCTCGTTTTTCGATTTCACGTTGAGGCGTCTAGCCCTCACCACTTCACCACAGTTGCCCGGAGTGGAAATACCCCCAACCAGTTCCTCAAGGGACCAGTCCGTGGGGATATCACGGACCACACCCATGCGAAATAGCTGGAAGCTAGGGATCTTTGTTATATAATTATTATCTTTTAAAAGACTTAGTTTGGCGAAGTTATTGGCCGATTCAGCCGAGTTGAATGTTACATTGACCTTGTTTCTGCCAAGATTCACTATGCTGCCTTCTTTAATATCGCGAACGTTGTTCGCATGTAAAAATTGCGCGAATTTTAAGGCCTTAAGGGTGAGACCCATCTTTGGGTCTGGTTCAAACCTCGAGACAAAGACCGAAAAGGGTCCTTTATCTATATCGGAGTAAAGGATGTTCGAGTCAGGTTCATAGCCTGGTTTAAAATAAATTAGTTGAATCGATTCCGCAGGGGAACGGATTCTTTTTCCTTCCTGGTCATTATTTAATAATGGGTCTGCGGATCTTTTAACACCTTTAGGGTGTATATCCGGAGGAATCCCACCCCCTTCATCGGGGGGTTTATCCTCGCTCATTTCCAAGGAAATGAGCGAGGAGCGAGTACAAACACTATGTAGTAAACACTAACCTTATATATCCTCCACCAAGACAACACAAACAGTAAATTTCAGAACAGAATACACAATTTGAAAAAAAAAGCCAAATATAACCTCAAAACACACAACTCTCAACCAAGCGTAGGACAAGAATCCGATCATCTGTTCAAAGTTTGAAATAAAACAAAAATGACAACGTCAATCGGATTGAACTTTCACTTTCACAATAAACGTGTTAGAGAGGGGCAGTCTGGTGAGAACGATCGTTTTCTTGTTTAAGTCGGTTTAAGTTGAAACACGTAGAATTTTTAAAGAAAATAATCGGTAAGAGGTCTTAGATTTAATTCCGGGTTGTAATGCAACAAATATTTGGGTGGATCACTTTTTTTTATTTCAGTAGGCACGAAGTTGACATTGAACAGTAATTTAAAAAAAATTGCTATATTATTATTCACTTCAAATCACTTCTTATTCTCCGTAAAAGGTTTAACTGTGATAACGATAAAGTTCACTTGCCATCGTAGGTGGAATTTTCTCAATAAAAAGGAACTTATAAAGTTTTCGCAATAGATACCGCTTTTATGCTCAAATTAGCACAGACTTTTTCTTCTTGTTCTTGGACCTCCTCGGCTTGAGAGTATGCCAAAGTCAAGTAAATTTCATTGTGAAAGTATAAATAATTTTCATGTTAAGATTCTTCTTAACGGCAGCGTATTCATGTATGTCCAAGTTTGGACTAAGTTCTACTCTAGTAAGGCGGTGGTACCTTACTAGGACTTGCTGTGGGATTTATCGACAAACCTAAAAACTCGCGTTTCACTGCGCTTTATCACTTTCCAACACTTTTGCACGTTGTCGAACCTCTTTATGTTTAATAATCCACCATAAATTACAACTAAACACTCAAAAATACACTACTTTTGAAAAAATATTATAACGAAATGCAACGCTTATCTGAAAGTTTCCCGCCGAATCCTAGCACAGACTAACAACTTTAAACAGTCTGTGCAAATTAGGCAATTTATGGTCACTATCCTTTTTTTATAGCGATGATGCCCTGCACTAAGCACATATTAAATAATAGTTTCTAACTTATGTTAATAAGTTACAGTCTATGGATGTTTGCAACACCGAGGATGGCGTCACACTCGCACTGCCGATCCCAAAAATATAATGCAGTATTAAAATTTTGTACTTACACGTTAATAAATTATCACACATACACAACACACAGTCAAAATAATACTAATTTTATTTTATCAAAATGGAGAATCATAAAAAATATTGCACCTCCCTCCCTTGGTAATGTAATAAAATTATTATTGCCGATTTACATTTTAACATAGTTAATATAAGTATTATATTTACAGTAACACAACGTCCGGTGACGCCATTTTTTTAAAATATAAATGTAATATTTTATTACTCGCTGATGCGAAAGAAAAATAAAAACTAGCTGATCATAATCCGCTGGTAGACAAATCCCGAAACCCCCCAAAGACGCGGGTAAGCACCCCAACCACCCTCTAGGCGAGGCCGCGGTGGCGGCCGTGGGTCTGTTGGGAGTCCTGGGACATCCTTCTGGGGGCTCCCAACCGTAGGCTGCTAAGTAGGATACATGTGGTTTTTAGTCGGTATGAGTCCGGCATAGCATGCCTGTAAGATTTACCTCTTAAAAACCAAGACTCGGAGGAGCTTTACAGCTGAAATTGTTTACCTGCAAAGCGATGATCGCTCTACTGAAGAGACACCTAGCTCTTGCTTTTTTTATTTGTATATCATTTTTATATTATAGCCGGTAAGTTGTTGTCGTCCTGAACATATCAAGTTGTCGGATCGGTCAATCCGTTTGGGAGAGCAGAGCTACGTTTGTACAAATAAAATTCGTAGGATTTTCGTACCCTTTTTCTCTATTGGACAGGATTGTGTTCTTATGAATATACATACATACATACATATACTCACGCCCCCATCCCCGAAGGGGTAGGCAGAGGCCTATACCGGCCCACATTTCACCGTGTACAATTCGGTCCCACGTGACAGGTGGTGAGCCCATCGCCGTGTTGAAATGGACCGCCGCCGTCAGAGCCTCGTCCGTTGTTCAGCAGGTGCACGAGCTTGCACGTGAGGTTGACTTGGGCCCGATGGTGTTGGTAGGGCCCCACTACACCCTTATGAATATGAAGTAGCGATTACCTACTTAGTGAGTTGTTTGAACAGTACAAAATAACAGTTTTAAATTTAAATACGGCTGTAATACTTTGATAGGCTTAAAAATTGGTCATGAAATAAATTTAAAAAACATGTTTTTAGCGTAGACATCGAAAAAAAAAACGGTACTGCTCGTTCGCTCTAACTTTGCCGCTCGGCTCCATACTAAAGTCGAATTTTTAATTAGACGAAGTAAATTGACAGCAACTAATGTCACTTCTTCATACAATGTTGCGTATTTTCTATGACGAAGTGAAATTAGCTACTGTCAATTTACTTCGTCTAATTAACAATTCGATTATACGCCTCTACGCCAGCGGTTACAGCAAAGTTAGAGCGAACGGGTAGTACCAACATTCCCGAGTACACAACTTTTTTTTTAAAATCGCGAGCAATGACCACGCTCTTGTCGCTAATGTTTGTCAAATTGTAATGATGACCACTTACCTTATTTGTACGATATTTTGACAGACGCGTGATAAAATCTGAAACAATAGAGTTTTGAAATTATTATTTGCCTGACAATCTTCTGTGCGATATGATGGGACATCCTTCTCAGAACTTCTCCGGGACTTACGGCCTTTGCATGCTAATAATCTCTGCGTAGTGCGTTATATCCTGGGACATTCTTCCCAGGGCTTATCGACGGTACTTCCGGCCTTAGGCAGATTGTAGGGTGTGGTTTTAGGCGGTAGAAGTCCGGGATGGCATCCATGAGTAGACTAAGAAGAGAACTAATTGGAAAATCCCACTTCCAAAATTCCTTTCCTGTGGAGTTCGGTTCGTCATTCCTCCCATACAATTAGTTGGGGTTATCCTTAACGGTTGTAAGTTAGGATTGACGAATCGAGGGTGTGAGGCGGGTTCCTCTTCCCCCCTCCCCTCCTTTTATTATCATTTTAATATTAGTTATAGAAAATCAACCTGCTTCGGTTTTCCCAAACGCCTACAGTATGGGGTTCTTCAAGGGGGGACTTAGAAGGGTCGGCAGCGCGATTGTGGCGCCTCTAGTGTTGCAAACGTTCATAGGCTGCGGTGACCACCGGTACATCTGGTGGGGCCGTATGCTTGTCTGCCACTCTAGTGGTATAAAAAAAAAATCAAGGATCGCCAGGAAACGTTACTACCGTATTAACAGCATCCAGCAGTTTTCACAGCACCCAACAGTAGTGTAGGAATTTCGGTCCTATCGAGATCATGGCTAAGAAAGGGATACATACATATGGTCACGCCTTTATCCCCGAAGGGGCAGGCAGAGGCATATTATATGCCCACATTTCACCTTTTTAGAATTTGTCTCACGTTATAGGTGATGAGCCGTCTTGCCGTGTTGAGATGGACAGGCGCAGGTTGCACTAGGTAACACTGACGGAGCTACGCGTGTGAAACCGCGTGGCGTCCGTTAGCCTCAGTTCAGACACGGCGGGAACCGCGCGATTTCCATGCGATTCTAAAATCGCGCGGATCTTAGCACGTTCCACGCGGCTTTGTCCGCTTAAAAGTCGTAATTGTCGTCGTCGTCGTTTGTGCAGTCAGTTAAAAAGTAGTCTATCTCCTTCCCTTGGACTCAAACTATCTCTATACCAAATTTCATCTCAATCGCTCCAGCCGCTAAGGCGTGAAAACGTCACAGACAGACAGAGAGTTACTTTCGCATTTATAATATTAGTAGGATAAAGACATTAATTTCCCCCTAGGTGAGGCTGCAGTGGTAGCCGTAAGTCTGTTGGGAGTCCTGGGGTATCCTTCCGAGGGCTTACCCAGGGCTTCCAACCGTAGGCTGTTAGGTAGGATACGTGTGGTTTGTAGTCGGTAGGAGCCTCGATTAAGAAAGATTTTCCTCACTTAAAAAAACGGCCAAGTGTGAGTTGAACTCGCGGACAGTGGATTCCGTATCAAAAAACGGCAAAAAATCAAGTTTGTTGTATAGGAGTCCCCCCTTAATCCCCCTATTTTATGATTTTAGTATTTGTTGTCATTGCGGCAACAGAAATACATCATCTGTGAGAATTTCAGCTCTCTAGCTATCACGGTTCATGAGATACAGCCTCGTTACCGACAGACAGACAGACGGACGGCGAAGTCTCATGAATAGCGTTCCGTTTTTACGGAACCCTTAAAAGCAAATATTTCCTCTTTATATTATTAATCCATAAGGAAAAGAGAAACCCGCTGCTTTGTTCAAGTGAATTTAGTTTCCTTTATGAATTTCTTCCCACGGGAATAAAATATTTAAAGAAAAACGCCATGTAACAAATCGATATTTCAGCCGCTAGTATCTTCCAAGGACCTTGGATTTCTATGGACCCCAGACTCACAAAGTTAACGTTTATAGAAGAGTCGGTAATGAAACAGGCGCGTGAGGAAGCTAACAAGAGGGAACGAGACACCGAAGAAGAAAATGAAGTGGAGAGAATAGCAGAACTACGTCGTCGAGGGCGGGGCAAAGAGGGCCTCAAAGTATTGAAAAACGTAGATGCACCACCTGTAAAGTCGCAACAGTTGTTTGACAATGAATAACAATAAATAAATAAAAATAAATAACAATTTTCGTTATTGGTAGAAAAGGCGTGTTTACATCTGACAACACCGGTTATATCGATGTCAAGTACCTAACTACAATCACTATGATGAAGTAGGTACCTTACCTATCTACTTTCTCATATCTACATACATTCAGTAATATAGCATAGCAACAATATTTTAAGAAGAATCTTACATAACAATTTACATAATTTAATCTTTATTTCTCTCGCTGGGTTTATTAAATAAGAATAACTTAACCTACTAAATGTGGATGTTAAGTTTGTTCCTTATGTCATTTCAGCGTCTATTACATAAAATTTTGAACCTTTTTTCGGTTTCCAGGGTCCGCTTTTTTAGGGTTCCGTACACAAAAGGCAGAAACGGGACCCTATTGACGAGATATCACCGTCCGTCTATCTGCCTGTCTATCTGTTTGTTTGTTTATTAATTCATCAACAATTTAATTACATCATATTTTTTAATTCAATAACATAATTATACTTTAACATAATACGGTTCATCGGTAACAAAACAAGTTAACAACAGTGATAACAGCACAAAAAAGTCAAATATGTTCAATATTTGTCCGTTATGAGGCTGTATCTCAGTAACCATGATAGGTAGAGAGGTGAAATTTTGACAGATTATGTGTTTCTGTTGCCGCTATAACAACAAACCTATACTAAGAACATAAAAATAATAATAACGGAGGGCCCGTACACAAGAAGCGTAATTTTTACTGTTTCAGAAACCGTTGTGTGCGAATCCGACTCGCACTTGGCTGGTTTTTTCTATACATCATATACTCAATATTTCCCACTTGCAGATACTACTAATATTATAAAGAGGAAAGATTTGTTTTTTTGGTATTTTGTTGGTTTGTTTGTAACGAATAGGCTTTGGAACTACTGGACCGATTTGAAAAATTCTTTCACTGTTGGAAAGCTACACTTTTTGCGGTGAACATAGGCTATATTTTATTCCCGTATTCTCACGGGAACGGGAACTACAGGGGTGAAGTCCGTGGTCCGCTAGTTTTAAATTTATTTGCGACACCAGCCTGATGGAAAGCCATGATGACATCTAACCAGTCGAGAGTCTCTATTACCCTCCACCAGACTATAGAACTATAGACAGACTTGAAGAAACGGGGGGAGGGAAACACGTGCGCTTGCAGAGCATGAAATAAGGTTACTTGGGCCCCAGATCTCGGTGAAGCAGCGTTAAGCGTTATTTACAGGTGGCCTCAGGACCCTGAAGTTTAAAAAATATGCAGAAATGTGAACACTTATATAAACGACTTTATTGACAATAATAAGCATAAAAAAATTATGAATGCCACTAGTTATCAAGTTTAAGATAACACGAGGTCTTAGCTTCTGAGTCACGGCAACAGAGTCAATATTTTCATGATTATTCATTAACTGTCATTCTTATTCAACAACATGTTTTTACACAGGTCCATTTCTAACTCAGTTTTATAGGAATATATAATGGGATATAGACGACTGATATATTTCTTTCTAGTATATTTGTATACTTCTAGTAGACACATTTTGCTAATATTATGAAATATGCAAAAGTTTGTAAGTAAAGTTGGCTAAATGGATCTAGATGAAATTTTGGAAATTCTTACAGTTTTTGAAATTGGAATTACCTACTCATAGGCTACTTTTTTCCCATGGGTAGCGGGAACGAGATCAAAATTTTACGGGGGCGAAGCTGCGTGCACCACCTAGTAATATTTATTTAGAAAACATCCAAGCTTGGAAACAACCATTAAAGTACAGATTATTCATTTTGCAGGGATTCGAAGCAGCTATGGCAGTTGCATATGGCACTGCACCACTGAAGCTTGTGGGATATTATTATACATAACGCCATCTAGCGTCATACTAAGCAGAACTTGTACAATGAAAACTAGATTTATTGATACTGACTAAACTAGATATAATATTCTTAAATGGATTTATTATATTAATTTTAGGTAACATAATGTTAATGTAAAACTGCCTGCGTTTACTCCTTTTAGGGTTTCTTACCCAATAAATAAAGGAGGGAGAGTGCCTTATGCTACATTTAAAGAGGAAAAACATTTTAGCCCCATGAGATACAGGAACAAATTTTGAGAGCAGTCACTGGCGTGCTCTTAGTATTTTTGTAAACTAGTATGTATACTTAAAAATAAACTTCATATACCACTTCTAGTACTAAATTAATATTTCTGATGGAGTAATGTCTCTCATCCCCGAACGGGTAGGCAGAGGCATATTATATTCCCTCATTTCACCTTTTTGATTTCGTCCCACGTAAAAGGTGATGAGCCGTTTTGATACAGACGGGTGCAGGTTGTGACTGCCCGTTTTTGAAATTTTTTATGCTTAAAGGCTTTCAACTTGGCTTAACGGCTGCCATTTTACTGGAAACCGAGACCAATCATGGCTTAACGTGCCTTCCGAAGCACGGTCACCCATCCATAACCAGTCATAGTAAATGTTGCTTACTACAGTGACCGTTTACAGAACACTGAGTACGCGAGGCCACAAGCGCTTTACTGATGGAGTAAGCACCTTTTGCGGTAACTAGGTACCTACTATAGTTACTTATGTGTTTATCACATAATATATTTCGACATCAGTATTCCTCTTCTTTTTAACTTCTCAAGTATGTCTCTCTCTCTCTCTCTCTCTCTCTTTGTCGGCTGACTGTGATCCACCAATGAATTGTGTTACCCGACTGTCGAAAAAGGTGTTACTTACAGTATGTTTGTGTGTAATGTATGTTTCGAATTGTATGTAATTCTCTACTTTTCTCTCCTGGGTACAAGTGGACGGATGGAATTTGTAATAATATTTTAGTAAACGAAGTTTTGAGAAACATATCCATATCTGTGTATGGAAACAACTTATCTAATCGATGAATAATACATGGAAGAACTGATAATATTCTGAGAATTATTAAAAACTCATTCTTATCTTGTCTTGGCATTAATGTATAATTTATTTTTGTTTATATTTATGTTAAACATCTTGTCAATGTTGTGATTAAAGTATGTACAGGACAATAGTAAATCATTTTTATTGCGCTTGCCAAGATAAGAATTATAACTACCTACATGCTGATAACTTTTACCATTGCTGAAGTTATTACACCTAAATGAAAAAATAAACATCTTACCTTAATTTTCTTCCAGTTATTTTTATTTTCGTAAACCGGGTTTTCTTATTTTTCACTTTTCAATTTAATCGTAAAGTAACTAGGGTATTTATTACTTTGAGCTTACTTCGATAGACTAATTTAGATATATGTTTTAATAAACTATAGTATATCTAAACTAAATGGACATATTCTCAATAATAACATAAAATAACAATAACGTAATAGGGTTAACGAAAAAACTAAAAGTAAAAGAGCAAGTAACACATCCCACCCCGACGGACGCCGTTACCGCACTATTTAGTAGTAGAATTGTTTTATGTTTACTTTACGTAGTGTTAGTAGATTCAATCAAGAGTGAAAGTCAATGAATATTCTAGTTTTTATTGTGAAAAAGGGTTTATTAAAAAAAAAACTTGGTTTTAAATGTATTAATTTAATATAACTAGTACAAAAATATTTTGTAATAATTATATAACAACAAAGTGCTACATTGGTTTCCTAAACTCAGATTTGGTAGTAATGCGATTTCTACCAAATTACACATGTTTTAACTTTGGTCACATTTGGAAAACGTTTTATTATTGCTTCAAAACTATTAGGTACTTTGGGTTCATAACGCTTTATAACTGATTATTTTAATTGTTTAGTAGCCTTTATTGTCCCATTCTTTAAGTTTTATGTTTTTTTAACAAAGTCTCAGCATTTTATATCTACATGAAGTAAAATCTTTTTAAAAGAAATCTTTCCGTCAACCTTTCACTTTACATCTAAACGAAACGCAAAATCGAAGAGAAAGAGAAAGGACAATGAATTGCAAAACAAAATGGCTGATGTTCGTAGAAAGGCGTGTCGCAGATTCTTCTTCTAGCGAATTACGCCAACTCGTAATCGGAACGGAAACCATTGAACTTCAGTGAAAAGTTTACGTGTTTATACTGGTTCGTAACTTTGTTTTGTGATTACTAATAAGGTGGTTATTTGATGTTCGATGTCCAGCCTGTCATCGAGGCAGAGGAGCGACGCTTCATCTACATTGGGAGATCTGTGGAGCCGCGTTTGGCCTGACCGTGAGGCCCCGCCGCGTGCGCCCGGAGGCTGCATGATTGCCTCGCGTGGGCCTGTGTCGGTCGCGGTCGCTTCGCCCCTTGTGAAGCCTCGTAAGCCCGCGCGCCGCTCTCGTATTCTAAGTATGTCGGTTTTTACAGCGGCGCTGTCGGGCTTCGCGTCTGCCCACCGCCAGGCAACGGGGCTTCGCCCCCCGCGTCACGCCGCGCGCGTTCGGAGCCCTAGCTCCATCCGATCGTTGAGCGGAGTAGTTCAGGTAAGTTTTCTCATGATTCCCTACGCAGGTGAGTAGTATTGATCGCGTCGCCATTTTGTGGGTCTAAAAATAGAATAACTTATTCGAACATCGTCATTGATTCAATTGTTCCGTCTACACTTCTAAAATGTACTATTTCGACCTTTAAACTAACTTTTAATTCCTCCAGTCCATTCTTTGTCTACATCAAACTAAATGTGCCAAAAATATTGGATTACTCATCTTAATATCTAGTCAATAAATAGTAATGTTCATTCTAACCTACATTATGTAAAATGAGGTCACTATCATAATGTAAAGTTTCTCTTTGTGTAAGCAACGGTATATTGCCTTGTCATCAAGTGTACTTAGGAATTACATAGCTATCTCCCAGAACTCTACATTACATTACATCTACTCTAATATTACAGGAATAAACACATTTCCAAGAATCTGAGAAAAATGTTTATAACTAACAATTTGCCTAGTTTCAAGCAACGGACTGCTGATTTCATTATAAATCCTTAATTGAAATTAATCTCAAAACTGTATTGATTAACCTGTCAATTCATGGTCATGTAAAGTAGGAATTATTGTCCTAAAAAACTACAGAATTTTCTAAAACAGTTTAAAAGAAACAACAAATTAACAGACACATCTAAAACCTCCACAATTTTAGAGTAAGAGATCCTTTGATTTTTCTCTTAGGTGCATCTTCATCATTATCTTAATGTACTAAGTCATATACTAAAATGTGAATTCAGCTGTAATATACAGCTCGCACCACTTATCCGCATCTATAAAGTTTGTTTGTTTGCGCCGCAATTATGCACTATCAGGTATCACAGGGTGAACTACTTCGCAGCTGAGCAGAAGTTCATTGCATAATACCTAATCCTTACTTCTTACTAATATTATAAATGTGAAAGTTTGTGAGTATGGATGTTTGTTACTCTTTCAAGCTCAAACGGATAAACGGATCGGGCAAAAATTTGGTACATAGATACATTGTATACTGGAACAACACATAGGCTACTTTTTATCCGGGGAATAAGTTCCCATGGGAAGCGGGAACGGGAACCAATATTGCGCGGGCAAAGCTGCGGGCATTAGCTTGTAATGCATTGTTACGGTGCAAACAAACGAACTTCATTAATGCAAAGTTATGTGGCGCAAGCTGTAATAAAGAGATTGGGGGCTTCATTTTCATCTATTCATGAAACGGCTCTAGAGGTGTGTCATTCTAGCAGGCCCATAACCTATAGTATATTAATGCCATATTATATTTCATAGTAATTCTTTTTCCATATGACATAGAATAATCTTTTACAAGCTGCTGCAGGATCCCTGCCTTTTCTGACTAATTTCAAAAGTACATTGAATTGCTTGAAGGTTTATTTTGTTATGAAATATAAATTCTTCTATACTTCGGCTTATTTAATAATCAAAGACTTCAATTTCTGTATGTAAGTTACGTTTTTGTCATCATGAGTGCCCCTCAACAGCCTTTTTTCATACTTATGTATATTTCCCTTTAATCAATTTGCAAGAGTAAAACCACAGAAAATACAGCTGAAATATACTGTCCGTTCTCAGTTTAGCATCTTATAAATAATCTCCCAATTAGGTTAGATGTTATGCATTCTATTTCTATAACATTATCCAACTTAAATTATTGATACTATCCCCAGATGTATCCTGGATGACGTATCATGGAACCCCAAGAGGCTAACAAGATAAAATAATAATCAAATTATGAGCTATCTGTGTCAAATTTCATCAAAACTCATTCAACCATTTCACATAGAACAGTAACTAACAACCATTTTTATTTATCCTCGCACATTTATTGTACTAATATGAATGTTTACCAGATCATCTTTTACAACTGCAGTGGGGACTAAGGGACTGCTCACATTCTATCACGGCCTATCATATTTTGCCATATTTCTCTTTTCACTTACTCTTTGAAACATTAATAATCACAGCGAGTTATGAGTGTTCATGGTGATGTATTACTGTGTATTTTGTTCTGATAGTTGAGGTTTCAAAGCTTAAATGCGACTCGAAGCCAATCAAGTAACAAGTCTCATGTGATTCACAATTGCAGAGTGTATTAAAGTAGCTTGCATACGCATTAAACAATCAATGACTTGATTCAATCTTTGTGAGACTTATCAAACACCTAAATTGTCTCGGAGTCTTGGTATAATGGGCTCTGGACCATCAATGTGACTTGACAAGTCTATTGAAATGTGAATGAAAGTAGTTCAAGTGCTTTATTTGACATTGTGTCAGACTTATCAAGTGACTTGATCGTCTTAGGAATCTATACAAGATAGGAATATGGTAAAATATGAATGCTTTTCTGTAAGTGAGTAGTCCCAACAATCATATCATAAATATTAATACCTCTGTACCGTGTTTCAGGATGTCTTCCCGCCGGAACGGGTCGGTGTCCCGGGCGGCAGAGGCCGCCTCCAAGAACCGGCTGCATATGGATAGGAATCCGCAGCATTCCAGGATTAATGGTCAGTGTTTTTCTACTACATTTTTTTAAATATTTAGCTCGCCAAATTGACGTCGCCACCAGCCTGATGGTAAGTCGTAGCGCATCTGGCGATTGGGGGCCTTCTGACAGTGGTCCTTAAGTGGTCGGCCCTGTGATGTGCCTCTTCACGCTCCTCTTGAAGAACCCGGGATTGCGGGATTGTAAGATGAGGGAAACACGTGTGTGGGCAGCGAGTTCCAAGTTTTTTATAGTTTGACAGAGGACCATCTTTTGTCAGTTCTGCCGAAGAAGAGGCCTTTATCCCCGAAAGGGTATACAGAGGCATATTATATGCCCACATTTCACCTTTTGGCCCTTCTCTATAAAATAGATTGCAGAGGGGCTTATGGCGAGACTTGTGTCTGTAGCTGTGACTCTGTTGCATTAAACTACGTCACTAGGTCACCTTTATCATCTGTTTAAAGTTTGAAATAAAACAAAAATGACAACGTCAATCGGATTGAACTTTCACTTTCACAATAAACGTGTTAGAGAGGGGCAGTCGGGTGAGACCGTCTCACGGCTTCTTGTTTAGAATTTGTCCCACGTAATAGGTGGTGAGCCGTATTGCCGTATTAAGATGGAAAGACGCAGGTTGCGCCTGCTGTTGAAATTTTTTAAGCTGTTTAAAAAGGCCATCAACTTGACTTAACAACTGCCATTTTATTGACAACCGGGACCAACGGTTTATCTTTCTACTAGCTGATGCCCGCAGCTTCGCCCGCATAATATTTGTTCCCGTTCTCGCTTCCCGTATTTTATCCCCTTGGGGGTAGAATTTATCAAAATCCTTTCGTAGCGGATGCCTACGTCATAACATCTACCTGCATGCCAAATTTCAGCCCGATCCGTCCAGTGGTTTGGGCTGTGCGTTGATAGATCACTATGTCAGTCAGTCAGTCACCTTTGAGTTATATATATTTAGACTACACTCTATCTTTGTAGGGTCCCATCTATACCCAAAGGGTTAAAGCGGGACCCTATTCATGAGACTTCACTGACCTTGTGTCTGTTCGTCACGAGGCTGTATCTCAGGAACCGTGACAGCTAGAGAGCTGAAATTTTCACAGATGATGTATTTCTGTTGCCGCTATAACAACAAAAATACTCGGAATAGAAAAATATTTTAGGGGGGCTCTCATACAATAATTTATGTGAATTTTTTTGACCTTTTTTTTGGAACGGAACCCGTAACGTAAGCGAGTCCTACTCACACTTTATATTTAACATACATACATATCACGCCTTCATCCCCGAAGGGGTAGGCAGAGGCATATTCAATGCCCAAATTTCACCTTTTTTTTATAATTTGTCCCACGTAATAGGTGATGAGCCGTATTGCCGTGTTTAAATGGACAGGCGCAGGTTGTGACTGCCTGCTGTTGAAATAAAGTCTTCAACTCGACTGAACGACTGCCATTTCTGATTTTACTGGCAATCGGGACCAACGGCTTAACGTGCCTTCCGAAGCACGGAAACGCTCAAATAAATGTCACAAAGTGATCACATGGATGGTCACACATCCATGGACCGGCCACAGTGGAAGTTGCTTACTGCAGTGATCGTTTACAGAACACTAAGTCCGCGAGGCCACGAGCGCTTTATATTTAACTTGCTAAAATAATCCCGCTCTCCTGATAGAAAGCCGTGGAGCTAGCTAATTTAGAGTTGTTAATACACTACTATCATAGTACTTAAATAAAAAATGCAATTTTCAGTGGTCCTAAAGCTCGCGACCTGGTGTACAATCCTGAGTCCTGGGGTATCCTTCAGAGAATATATCCTTCCGAGGGCTTACCCGGGGCTCCCAACCGTAGACTGTTAGCACAAATTAGAGATAGTACAGATGGAAACCTACATACTACTTTCGCTAGGCTACGCACACGTAGACACCGCTCACAGAGTTCACAGACACGAGGTCAGCGGTTTGAGCCGAGTTTTCGATACTGATTTGTGCGCGAGTGTGTGTAGCAGAGGGTAGGTGTCAAAAAAAAGTACATACATGAGATTTCCATGTGTAATTTGTGCTGTTAGGCAGGATACGTGAGGTTTTTTAGTCAGTAGGAGACCGGCATAGCATCCATGAGGATTTCCCTCGCGTTAAAAGAAAAGGTGGACAATCAGATACAGTACCCCAGACTTACGGGACTTGATTATGGGACTTGATTGGATTATGTTTGATTAAGACCATAGAACACTAGGGCGAAGTAAAACCGGGCTTGTCCGAATATGCGTTAAACCAGAGGGCGGAAACTCCATATATTGTGGTAATACTCTGTTAAAATTAGGATGATAATTTTGACAGCTCTTAGTAGGGCACCCCATAGTGTCCAATCGTTAATGAATCTATTCGATTATCGATTGCGTAAAATTTTAAATCGATAGTTACAAAAAAAAAACCGTTTTTATTATTTTGGGTAATTAGGTAACTATTTTTGCATTATTATAGTTTGTATTATACTTAGCTAATCATATTACAAATAAATATTGTAGATACCTACTTATTAACTTTACTTGCATTTAAATGAATATACTTACTTAATTTCGATTTGTTCGAATTATTTGTCTATGATCGATTCTGCGGTATTGTTGGAAGACGCTTCACTACGATAAGTGGGCGGTACTCGTCTATGTGCTACGATAATTTTTTGAAGTATACTTGACATAAGCAAATCCGATACTTCATAGGCGTGAGCTGTCAAAATTATCAACCTAATTTTAACAGAGTATAGTTTTCAATTCTGTCATCGTACAGAGCTTGAATGTGTGCGTGTGACCAATAAGGCTAAGCAAATTTTCCCTCACGACACCCGCCAACTATAATGAAAGCTGTGGCGGGACTGGCGGGGGTGGGGTAGCTTGGCCAGTGGGGGGGGGGGGGGGGCAGGGAGTTGCCTATCTGTATGCAATACTATTCTATTATGTTTTGTAAAACGAGGTAGTGTAAGTCCAGGATACAGCGGTATTGGGCAGTACTCCATAAGTCTGAAAAAAGACACTGCCCTGCAAAACGTTGTCAGATTACCAAGGTTCCAGTGTATTAAGGGATCTTAGAAGGTTTTTACAGGGTCGGCAGCGCGAGTGTGGCGCCTCTGGTGTTGCAAACGTTTGTAGGCTGCGGTGACCACCGGTCGTTCTGGTGGGCCGTATGCTTGTCTGCCGCCTTAGTGGTATAAAAAAAAAAATACCTCAAATAATAAGGTACAGAACGCAATCTCATGTATACTACCCGTTCGCCCTAAGTTTGCCGGTCGGCTTTCATACTACGTCTCTTCACCAGCGGCAAATTTAAGTGAACGTGCTAAATGTACTTTTTTTTTCACGCCTACCTTCTACTACGCACACTCGCTCAGAAATTGGTATCGAAACCTACTATGAAATTTTTTTGACCTGGTGTCCGTGAACTCCGTGAACGTTGTGTATAGTCCTTTAATCGCATAATGTCCAATTCGCAAAATGTCCAACTTTCCAATTCTCAATAGGTCCAGTTCGCAATTGGTCCAGTTTGCAGTTGGTCCAGTTTGCAGTTGGTCCAGTTCGCAATTGGTCCAAATCGCAATTGGTCCAGTTCGCAGTTGGTCCAGTTCGCAATTGGTCCAGTTCCCAAATGGTTCAGTTCGCAATTGGTCCAGTTCGCAATTGGTCCGGTTCGTAATTAGGGATCCTCCTTGATTACGAGAAGCGTTTTATTGAAGTGGATTTTGTAAACGTGTGTATATTGGGTGTAACAAAATTGACTCTCCAAATTTCGTCACGTGACGTGGCGTCAAGAAACATTTACAAAAATGAAGAAGAAAAAATCACATGAATACTTTAACCGTAAATCCGTTTTAAAGCTCCTATAAATTTTCATTATCACCCTTTCTATTGCTACTGAGCGGCAGTAGAAAGCGACAACGACAGCCAGACGGATGCTTCGTGTTTGTTTTGCCAGTCGACGGAGCCCTGCAAAGCGGGGCTCCTATTTCTTCATGCTTTAACACAAGAAACCTAACCACAAAGGATTACCCTTCTAACCCATATCTATCCGTGTCTGGGCGAACTGGACCAATTGCGAATTAGACATTGTGAGAATTGGACTATTTGCGAATTGGATGTTGTGAGAATTGGACAATTGGAGCCCGCTGGACATTTTGCGAATTGGACATAATGCGACTAAAGCTCTATAGTGTGCGTAGCCGAGCGCACTTTGTATGTAGGTTTCCTTCCGCCGCACATCAACACTTATATAAGATCCTTTTGCCCAACAGATCCCTCGAATCCAGCCGGTCGTAGGAAGGAAATTGACAATGTGATGAAGAGAGCCCGTCAAGCGTCCCCGGGCAGTTGGGACAGGAAGCTGCTCGAAGTTGAGGAGAAGGACCCTAACAGGTACATATGTTTATTACTTACTCTTAGGTGGACTGGCGACCTTGTGAAGGTTGTGACTGCCTCGTGGTCCAGTGGTGCCTGACTATGGTTTTGGAGGTTGTGGGTTTGATGCCCATCCAGGACAAATTTCTTTGTGTGATGAGCACGTTGTTCTGGATCTGGGTGTAATTTATATATAATTAATATGTATGTATTTAGAAATTTATAAGTACTACCCGTTCGCTCTAACTTTGCCGCTGGCGTAGAGACGTATACCCGAATTGTTAATTCGACGAAGTAAATTGACAGTAGCTAATGTCACTTCGTCATAGAAAATAAGCAACATTGTATGAAGAAGTGACATTAGTTGCTGTCAATTTACTTCGTCTAATTAAAAATTCGACTTTAGTATGGAGCCGAGCGGCAAAGTTAGAGCGAACGAGCAGTATGTTTATTAGTCGTCTAGATCCCATAACACAAGCTTATATTATAATAGCTTAATTTGGGCTTGATGATGTTGTGCGAGAATGTCCACAAATATTTATTTATTTATGGTCAACATCTATACTAAGATTATAAAGAGAAAAGATTTGATTGTTGGATTGCATCGAATAGACTCTGAAAGTACAGGACCGATTTGAAAAATTCTTTCACTGTTGGGAAGCTACACTCTTCCCGGTGAACATAGGATGCATTTTATTCCCGTATTCCCACGGGAACGGAAGCTAGGACGTCTAGCTCGTTAAACATAAACGGCTTTATTACAAAACATGGTTTAACTATAGTACTCAACTAAATATGTAGAAACAGAATTTATAGAGGTTCCGTGTCATTCTCACAAGTTAAAAAAGTGTCAAGATCCAGGGGTTTTTAAGGATTGTTGATCAGGATTCCAATGCCAGGTTGGATGATAAAACACAGTGGAGAGAATTTTCGCCAGAACTGAGCGTTTCAAAAGATCGTTCCTCTGTCGAACTATAAAAACTTGAAACGACCTGCCCGCACACGTGTTTCCCTCATCTTACAATCCCGGGTTCTTCAAGAGGAGCGCGATGAGGCAAATCACAGGGTTGCCAACTTGAGGACCACTGTCAGAGGTGGCCCCTAATCGCTAGAGGTAAGCCTCTAGCGATTGGCGTCGCCACCAGCCTGATGGTAAGCCATCAGGCTGGTGGCGACGTCAATTTGGCGAGCTAGATATATTGGGTGTAACAAAATTACCTATCCAAATTTCGTCACGTGACGTGGCATCAGTCAAGAAACATTACAAAAATGAAGAAAAAAAAATCACATGAATACTTTAACCGTAAAGCCGTTTCAAAGGTCCTATTTTATCCTTTTTTCACCCTTTCTATCGCTACTGAGCGGCAGTAGAAAGCGACAATGACAGCCAGACGGGTGCTCTGTGTTTGTTTTGCCACGGCGACAATGTTACCTCGAAGTGCCGCGGTAAAAAATGAATTCTTAATGTGCGACAATTTTTTTTAAAAAAGAATGAAAAAATTAACCCCCCTTTTTTATTAAATATTTGTATTTGATTTCCGATCAAGATCATGACCAAGTCATCTCATGAAATTTGGAGAGTCAATTTTGTTACATACAGTATATAAAAAAAATGATGATGACACCATTATCATGATCATCATCCAACCTGGCTGATCGTGCGTTGTAATAATGGCTGGATGGCCTGCACAGACAGCTTTGAGAGCTATTATCTGATACAGTAGCAGCTTCTTAAAAGTTATTCGCCCTGGGGATTTCACACAAGTCATTCATTCATTTCACGAGGTCGTGGGTTCGATTCCCACCAGAGACAAAAATTTGTGTGACCTATAAATGTTTGTCTCAAGAGTCTGGGTGTTTCTATGAATGTAAGTATTAATATCCGTGGTCTGATACTCATAACACAAGCAGGTTATTCCTAGCTTACTTTGGGATCAGATAGCGTTGTGTGAAGATTTTTATTTATTATGTTCATGGGCTTGTTTTTTTTTTTTTTTTTTTATACCACTAGAGTGGCAGACAAGCATACGGCCCCCCCAGATGTACCGGTGGTCACCGCTGCCTATGGACGTTTGCAACACCAGAGGCGCCACAAGCGCGCTGCCGACTCTTTAAAAACCTTCTAAGTCCCCTTTTGAAGAACCCCATACTGTAGGCGTCCGGGAAAACCGAAGCAGGGAGATCATTCCACAACCTAAGCGTACGCGGAAGAAAGCCTCTATTAGATCTCACCGTGCTCGAGCGCTCAGGACGCAACGTGTGAGGATGAACACCCTGTCTATGGCGAGCGGTGCGATGATAGAATGTAGCCGTAGGCATCATATCAAACAATTCTTCAGAGCACAAACCGTTGTACAGGCGGTAGAACACACATAGAGAAGCAAAGTCTCTCCTGTCACTAAGAGGTTCCACACTACCTGCAAGTATGGGATCGTTGACAACTCTCATAGCTCGCCTTTGCACCGAGTCAAATGGACGAAGCTGGTATTCGGGTGCCCCCGCCCAGAGGTGACAGCAGTACTCCATATGCGGACGCACTTGCGACTTATAGAGAAGCAGTGCTTGCGCCGCAGTAAAGTACCGCCGCGCCCTTCTGAGCACTCCGAGCTTCCTGGACGCCAGCTTGGCCTTGCCCTCCAAGTGACAGCGGAACTGCACATCACTGGAGATGTCAACACCAAGGATCCCTATACTTTCAGAGATGGTGAGAGATGTGCCCTGAAATTGTGGCGCCACAGTGAATGGGGTCTTTTTTGCGGTGAAAACACAAACTTGTGTCTTGGTAGGGTTGAATTGGACAAGATTTTGTCGACCCCAATCGGACACTCTAGTGAGAGTAGCCTCGACTTCAGACACAAGTTGTTCACGACTTTCTTCCACTGCATCCCGAGAGATACCGGGACGGCCCGTGTAATAAGTGTCGCCCGTACTGTCGTCCGCATAACAATGAATGCCGTCAATAGACAACATGTCATTGATATGCAGCAGAAACAAAGTAGGGGACAACACTGAGCCTTGTGGTACTCCAGCGTTTATGGCTATGCAGTCAGAACAGCTACCGTCAACGACGGCCCTGATGCTTCTACCGGCCAGAAAGCTGGACACCCATCCGCATAAACTCTCGGGCAGTCCATAGGAGGGCAATTTCGTAAGAAGACCACGGTGCCAGACCCGGTCAAAGGCTTTCGAGATGTCGAGGCTCACTGCTAGAGCCTCACCCTTACTCTCGATAGCCGCCGCCCAGCGGTGTGTGAGGTACACAAGAAGATCGCCCGTCGAGCGACCGTGACGGAAACCGTACTGCCGGTCACTGAGCAGGTCATGTTCCTCAAGGTACCTCAGGAGCTGTGTATTAATTACACGCTCCATCACCTTAGATAAAAGGGAGGTGACGGCTATAGGCCTATAATTGGCCGGGTCGGTCCTGTCACCCTTCTTGGGCACAGGATGCACGTACGCGATCTTCCACGACGCCGGGACTTGCTTCATGGAGTAAGAAAGCGTGAAAAGATGTGTAAGTACCGGACACAACTCCGGACCACACCGCTTAAGTACCACCGCGGGAATGCCGTCCGGCCCACTCGACTTATGAATATCTAGGGATTGAAGCTCCCGCCTGACGTCCCGTTGCTTGAATTTAATTTCTGGCATGGAAGTGCCACACCAAGGGATACCAGGCGGAAGCGCACCTCCATCGTTCATGGTCGAGTTGGAGGCAAAGAGAGAACCCAAAAGGTCGGCCTTCTCCTTGGCACTCTGGGCCAGACTACCATCCAGTCTATGTAGAGGTGGTAATCCCGACCGACAAAAGTTTCCCTCGGCAGCTTTGGCGAGCGACCAGAATTCACGACTTCCAGAAGGGTAGCCGGCTAGTCGCTGACCAATTCTGCCGACGAAATCAAACTTTGCCCTGGCAACCGCTCTTTTACTGGCCCTCGAGGCGGCATTCAGTTTGCGTTTCACTTCAGAGATGCAAGGATCTGAGTTAGCGCGAGCCGTGGTCCAAGCTCTGTAGGCAGTTTCTTTCAACATCCTAGTTTCTCTACAAAGCCGATTAAACCACGGTCGTTTCCTAGCTCCTGCCGGGATCCAGCGGTTAGGAATATAACATTCCATGCCCGCCAAGATCCCCTCAGCTACTGCTGCAGCGCAGGAGTTCAAATCATCTGAAGTGAAGCAAAGCCGCCTCCACGGGTACGACGCAAAGAACTCTCGAAGTCCATCCCAGTCTGCTGACTTGTAGTGCCACACATGTCGCCACTCCTTGGGCCGAGGTGGTTCAGGCCTTGCGAGAGGCACTCGCGACCGAACGAGGCAGTGGTCCGATGAACCAAGTGGCGCATCCACTGATGTGGTGTATCCGTCAGGCCGCGTAGTCAGCAGAAGGTCCAGCAATGCACTCTGCTCGTTCTCCCTATCTGGTATTCTCGTATGAGATTTTACCAGTTGGGAGAAACCGTAGGTCAGGGCAAAGTCGTGAGCAGCTTTCCCCGCAAAGTTAGTGTGCACGGAACCCAACCAGTCAATATGGTGACCATTAAAGTCCCCCAAAATCACTATCTCCGCGGAGGAATACCGCTCAATAGCCTTGTCGGTCGATTGTTGCAGGTGGTCAAAAAGGCGAACTGTCTCCGTATCACCGCTATGGGACCTGTAAATGCACGCGTAGATCCGAGTGTGGCCCCCATGATCCACGCGCGCCCATAATGTAGACAGGTCCCTGTCTTCCAGGTCACTGAGACGGCGACAGCAGATATCCTCCCGCACGAACATGCATACCCCAGCTTGACGCCTGAAATTAGCCTCCAGCTTATAGCCAGGGTACATCAAGTAAGATGTATCGTTCGGGCAAGATATCTTAGTCTCCGTCAGGAAAAATAAGTTCGGCCTCGCAGATTCCAGGTGGCGGTGGATCTCGTTGATGTTTGAGTGCATTCCTCTGATGTTACAGAAGTCCACATTTAGTGTGGACGACGACGAAGCCGCTGTGTAAACCTTTTTTCTTTTGTGACCTTTTGCCATGATTGTTGTTGAAAGGGGATAAAAAGAAGGTAGGGGGTGCCTGTGTGTCGGTGACGCAAGAGACTAAGCGAGGCTCCAATTCCCCAAAGGCAGGCACAGGTAGTGCGGTAGATTGGCACGGCGTACGGAAGGGCCCCCGGTCCCCCCCCCAATGCAGTGGCCGCGTCCACTCCGGTATCCTCCTCCGGCACGACCACAGCACCAGGGACTTTACACAGGCTGCTGGTTCAGCCTCCTGGGGCGGAGATTACGTAATCCCCAGGTTCGGGTCCCGTACAGCCTGCGGGCGGTCAGCGGGCAACCGTTTCACCGGGTCTCCCTGACCGCCGTACCAATATTCCGCGCCTATGCCAGCCAATGGAGACAGATGAGCCTCTGGTCTCACCGCCACCGGCACAAAGTCACCCCAATGAGCACTGGAACCCTGCTAACCGACGGAGAACATAACCCAGCACGAAGCAAGGTTACTATTACCGCGGTCTTCTGCAGGGTGGAGGTACTGTCCCAGGCGGGCTGCTCACCGAACGGAATTCCGTTATGCCCTTCCTCCTAATGTAGGCTCCTTCGTTAATCCCTAGGATATTAGATCTTAGGGATCGAATTGAAGAAGCCAAACACTGTGCCCTCAGGGTATTACGTTAGCTTCATGAGAAGTAACGCGTATCCCCTAAACCCCGAGGGGCAATATGTTAGGGACTACTCACACTATTCAGCTCCATTTATGTCGTACTACCCGCCTGTTGATATTGCGATCAATCCGCGCTAAAAAAACATTTTTTTTACGCTTTGAAACATCAGAAATCACAGAAAGATACATAGCAATACGCGTTCGTCGTGGACACGAAATATGCGTTTTCTACTTGCTGTGTATCTTATGAATACGGATGTTTGAATTCGTAAGAAAAGGATAAAAATACGACGAGCTAAATGGGACTAATTAAGTGTAAGTAGTCCCTTAGTCTGTGAATTTTATTCCAACGAATATGTAATCATAAAATTGTAAAAAGTTAAAAGCCTGTTATATTGTAACCTAACTTACGAGACTGTAAACTGTCAAGAGTTTACAATCTTTTTTATTAGATTTGCAACTCGTCAAGAAATGTTATAAAAAAATAATACAAATAGAGCATTCGGCGCTTGGTGGCCACTTCCGCGGCCCGCTCGCTTCGCTCTGTTGCCTTAGCAGATTAATAGTTAGGTTGGAGCAGTGTCCAACCTAGTCTTCGAATCTTTTAGATTAACATCTTTTACAGTTCAAATTCTCGCTGCTAAATTACAATGTCGGTGATTTTGAAATATTTTTCTGAAAACTCATTTACATAATTCGGTCGTAACTGACTAACATCTTCTGAATCTAGGCCAATTTTAACCGATAACTATTTATGTCCGTGGTCTGATACTTTGAATTATACAAGCAGGTTTACCCTGAATATCCATGATCAGGTTTTTTCCGCGTTTGGGAATCCTCATGAATGGTATACCGGAATCTTACCGACTAACCCCCTTATTCATAATCGTTTATTAAACCTATTTTAGTTAAAACACACTTTAAGTCTATTGCTGTCTCTAACCAATGACAGAGTATGGTTAGAGACAGCAATAGACTTAAAATGTGTTTTAACTAAAATAGGTTTAAAAAACGATTATGAATAAGGGGGTAAAACTACCACTGCCTACGGTAGGGAGCCCCGGGTAAGCCCTCGAAAGGATGACGTCAGGATTCCCAACAGACCTACGGCTACCACTGCGGCCTCACCTAGGGGCTTCGGATGTTATGCCGCTTCTTGGGACGTGTGGCGTGCTTGAAACTATTACGTCACGCTGTCGTCTAGGGCCTGCTTCTGTAAGGACGGTGAGCAGCCCTCTCACCGTCCTCAGGCCCCCGGTCATCGAAGCCGATAGTCTTGGGCGAAGGCAATTGCGGAACTCGGGTGAGAGAGTTCTCTTCCGCTCCCTCCTCGCCGTCTCTTTCACGAGCATGACCTGTCCGCAGAAATGCGCAGTCCCACTTACTCCCTCTGGAGATGATGGCTCGCACCATAGGCTTCAGCGAGAGAATGTCCACGTCCAGACCTGCCACGTAGTTAGGTAGTCAATCAAATCATTCTATAGCAGTCCACGGCTGGACGTGGGCTCTCCTCTCCTGCGTCTTCCGCATCTAGTCAGTCCCTGCGACCTTTTTCAGGTCGTCGGTCCATCTGGCGGGGGGTCGTCCTACCCCACGTGTATCAAATCGCGGTCTCCACTTCAGAACTCGTTTGCACGACCGATCATCGGTTCTCCTACAGCTGTGACCAGCCCACTGCCACTTCAAAACGCATATTCTGAGCTATCTCGACCACTCTGGTTCTCTGACGGATAACATCGTTTCGGATTTTACCCCAAGCGTAGCTCGTTCCATACGAAGTTAGGTAGTGAGTCACGACTAACCAACAATATTGTGCTATAGATGGCGCCACACGGGGTACAAACAGTTGTACCTGGAGGGGTCCAAGTCCCCGTCCCCGCGGCGATCCAGGTCCCCCGTCGTTAGGAGGTCCAGGTGAGACAAACATACTTATACACTCATACTGGATTGAAAATTTTGTAGTCTACCCTCAATTGGAGGAGAATATATTTGAAAAATACAGGCTTTTTAATAGTTCAGAGGAGTTGGTAATGGTCAGGGTAACGCGAAATCAATGCTTTTACAATATGCATGTGTATACAGGGTGTCCCAGAAGTCGACGTCAAGCCGGAATCGAGTAACAGGCTAGGTCATAATAGTTGCCAAAAAATATTTTAAAAAATCTCAAAATTATAAAAATTTGAAGTTTTGGTTGGGCAAATGGTGACATTTTACTTCCGAGCTAGAGAAATTGACTTTAAATTTCAGTTAAGACTAAAGAAAAAGTATTCAGGGTTACATTAGAGAAAAAATAAAACAAATAAGTACATATCTGTAGCTTTTCACTACTTTTTTTTTAACGTCCATAATTTTTAAAATACAAGTCCTCGATTTTTTGTATATTTATCTGACAACTATTATGACCTAGCCTGTTACCCGATCCCGCTTGACGTCGACTTCTGGGACACCCTGTATATATTTTTAAAGTTACGTACATACGCAATATCTATACAGAATTTTCGGCAACAAAGATTCAAAACAATCGAAAGATCGCCGGGAGGAACTTAGGGTGCTATTTCACTGTGATACAGCTCGCGCCAATTAACTTTGCATTCATGAAGTTCATTCGATCGCGCTGTAATTATACATTACATGTATGTATTTAAAAAGTATATAAGTATTAATATCCGTGGTCTGATACCCATAACACAAGCAGGTTATTCCTAGCTTACTTTGGGATCAGATAGCGTTGTGTGAGATGTCCGTGAATATTTTATTTATTTATTTATTTATTACTAAGTATTACGCAATAAACTACTGCCGAGGCGGGAAGGGAGCCCATCCCGCCTCAGCTGCATAACGCCAGCTGCTCATCATAAATTAAGATTGTCAACAATACCGATACTTTTGCAGTAGGGTTCCATGACCTTAAAGTTGCACAGCGAGCAATACAATAAGCTATGCTTGGGGTGTCTCTGAGGGATAAAATCCGAAACGATGTTATCCGTCAGAGAACTAGAGTGGTCGACATAGCTCGCAGAGTATGCGTTTTGAAGTGGCAGTGGGCTGGCCGATGACTGTGACATAGTAAATGTTCGGTAGGGTATGGGCTTATTAGCAGTTTGCCTTTATTGCAAATCATCTATCATTCCGAAAATTTCTCTTTCACTGCATGTCGAGATGGTCAGTTCCGCATACAATCATAGTCAAAGTTATTATCGCGACTGCGAAAGACACAATCAGCTAAAGAGACGATCAGCTAAAGAGACAATTAGCTAAAGAAATGATCAGTTAAAACGACAATCAGCAAAAGGGTCATTTTCGGAACGTTAGAAGTTTTTTGATAAAGGCAAACTGCGAATAAGCAACCAGATGGACTGACGACTTAGAAAGTCACAGGTTGGGATTGGAGGCGTTTCGAGCAGGATCGTGTGTTGTGACGTAATGGGAGAAGCCTACGTCAGACAGATAGAATTATTGAAGAATGCGTTTTCTTTTAACGTGAACAAAATCCTACATGGATGCTATGCTGGACTCCTACCTCCTAAAACGTATATAAACCACACGTATCCTACCTAACAGCCTACGGTTGGGAGCCCCGGGTAAGCCCTCTGAAGGATACCCCAGGACTCCCAACTTGAAGAGTGCCTAGAAGTGATGTCAGTTCGGCTTCCGTGGGTTTCGTACGCGAGTTTTAACTTTAACTGCCTCTGTGGCGCAGTCGGTAGTGATACCGCCTGCGACGCTGGAGGTCGTGGGTTCGATTCCCACCGGAGACTAATATTTGTGTGACCCATAAATGTTTGTTTCAAGAGTCTGGGTGTTTCTATGTATTATATGTATGTATTTAAAAAAAGTACAGTACTACCACGTTTATAAGTCGCATCGGCTTTATTCGGCTGCGCAGAATAGCTCATCCCACTGACGAATTAAACCGAATGAAAATTGCAAAGCAATTTCGAACTTATTGCTACTAATTTAAGGTCGAAAATAACAAGACGTGAACAGGATGTGCTATCTCGCTCGCTCAAGTGTACGACAGAGCAATGAACGCGACTACACCGTTGTCTAGACAGACTGACTGCCGAGCCAGACATGGCGCGTACGCATCAGCCAATAGCAGGCGAGTATTTTCGCGGGAATATGTGGCGCGCTGTGATTGGTACATATATTTTCGCGCCTTACAAAAAATTGAATTCCGCGCAGGTACATCGGTGTAACTTATAAAACTGGTAGTACTGTATATAGGTATTAATATCCGTGGTCCGATACCCATAACACAAGCAGGTTATTCCTAGCTTACTTTGGGATCAGATAGCGTTGTGTGAAAGTCCGTGAATGTTTATTTATTTGCCTGTATGGTTGTGGGTCCCGGCAGGACTCCGATGGCGTCCCGTCGCTCCAGGTCCGGCGGGCGGCGCTCCCGCTCGCGCTCCCGCAACAAGTCGCGCTCGCGGTCTGCGCGCCGGAGCCCCCGCCCGCACCCCCACCCCCACCCGCGCGCCAAGCCGCAGCGGAGCCCTGTCGCTAGGTATGTATCGAAGACTATTGATGTGGTGCTCAAGTGGATACGAATGACATTCGTCCGACCATAGTATTCATAAAAAAAAAATGTGTGTGTGTACTAGTATCCTGCTAATATTATAAATGTGAAAGTTTGTGAAGATGTTTGTATGTTTAGATGTTTGGATGTTTGTTACTCAATCACGCTCTAACGGCTGAACGGATTGGGCTGAAATTTGGTACAGAGATAGCTTATAGTCTGGAATAACAAATAGGCTACTTTTCATCCCGGGAATATGTTCCCACGGGAAGCGGGAACGGGTACCGAATTTCACGCGGGCGAAGCCGCGCGCATCAGCTAGTACACACTTAAGAAGTGAAACTTCTTTTACTTTGCTTTGCTTTTTTAATTTTCATTTTCATTTCGTAACTTGTAACACTGAAATAACTTGATATTCTATTATCCAGGAGTCCAGACGGAGAAGCAGGCAGCTACCCATCCGAGCTACTCCTGGCCGCTCCGGCTGGCCTGCCTTCCTGGGACGATGTGCGGGTCCGGTATGACTATTACAAGAAGAGGGGCTATTTGAGAGGTGAGTATCAGTAGTCATTGGCGGTTCCCCGCACCCCATAGTTATATAATTTTTGGTCAAAATGCCGGTCTTATAAATTGAAATGTAGGCCTATGCCTCTGTCTATCCCTTCGGGGATTAAGACGTGAGTATTCTGTTCATATGATTGCACAGATTCAAGTGTTTGAGTTTGAACCATACATTCATAGGCCACAGTGATCACCAGTCTGCCTGGTGGACCATACACTTGTCTGCCACCATAGTGGTATAAAAAATAACTATATTCTTTCATGATTTGAGTTTATTTTCAGTAACATTTCTTCATTCCATATGTATGTAGGTATTTAAAAAAAAAAGTATACAAGAATTGATATCCGTGGTCTGATACCCACAACACAAGCAGGTTATTCCTAGCTTACTTTGGGATCAGACACCTTCGTGAAATGTCCGTGAATATTTATTTATTATTCCGTTCCCAGGTCTAACGCTAAGCGACTACGTGAAGTGGGAGGAGTGGTGGTACAAGTACCAGGAGTGGCTGAAGCACGAGCGCGCCTACGAGCGGTGGGCTGAGGGAGAAGGTGGCGGTGGAGGGACTCGTCGCGAGAGGTAACTGCGTTCCACTAGTTTATTGTACTACTAACTGATCCGCGGCACTTCGTTTGCGCGCGAGAGAGAGAGGTTTCTCGTCGCGTGTATTCCCGTCGCATTATTTTTAAGAATAATTTCGTTTATGAAAGAGGTATCCCGTGGCATTATTGTAGAAATAAATTGATTGTCATTAAAATAATTATTGTGCACCAACCAAAAGATATACACATGCCATCGCGCAATTTTTTTAGAACTTTTTTAAGAGAAACAACTTTGTAGTACATATTTTTTACATAACAATAAATATTTACGCAACGAAGCTCTCAAAAGGAATAACTTTTCCCCCGTTTTTGAAACATTTACTATTACTGCTCCGCTCCTATTCGTTGTAGCGTGATGCTATATAGCCTATGAAACTCTTAGTCAGTTATAATTGTTGTTAATCATTTATTTTCGGTTGTCTCAATCTTCGAGGTCTAGTCCTATTTTCTGTTAGTTTACCGGGACTGGTCGCTCGTCTGAGGCCCGACTGTAACTGAAATTTGAATGGAGATGATAGATATGTAGCTACAACACTAAACTGTATCCCCCGATTTTGTTATCATTCGTTTTTTTGGATTGTGTCCCTATTGGAAGTAATTTTAAAGACGTATTCACGTGAAAAATACAAAATACATTCATGAAATTGCATTCTGCACCTTATTATTTTGTGTTGAAATGGTCTCAGGTTGTTTTTCAATAATTTTCAACTTGTTTAATTCTCTATTTCTGCCCCCAGGCGTAAAAGAGGCGGCCGGCACAGACGAAGCTGAGCCAACGCCGCCCCCGCCGCGGTCCTCAGCGTGGACCTGGCGGGGGCGGCGCGCCGTTAAACACTCCACTACCGGGCTAGTGGGGGCGGTGTGCCCACTGCAGCTGCTAGGAGACGTCTGCTGCCTACCCGCGCCTATGTCACACCACTGACGTAGGCCTTCAAAGTTATATAATGTGATCAGAAGTGTTAAAATGCGGTCAAAAGTGTTAAAATGCGGTCAAAAGTGTTATAGTGTGATCAAAAGTGTTATAGTGCAGTTACAAGTGTGATGTAAATCGCTTTTTTTTACGTATGGAAATCCTCATGGATATTATTCCGGACTTCTACCGACTAAAACCACACGGTGCTCTACCATCTGCACATGGGCTGGAGTCCTGGGTATGCCCTCGGAAGGATGATCCCAGGGATCCTGACAGTAGATCCGACCTATATGCAGTAATTGGATTGGACCTATACACTGGATCTGTAATATACATTTGTGGATCACAACACACAACTGATCTAAATTGATACAAAATTTCAAAAACTCAATAGAATTTAAACAAAAATTTAAAACAGATTTATAAATTTATAATAGATCTTGAGATTTGATGAATTGATTTGGAGAAATTAGATTCTAAAAACAACTGTCATTTACAGTTGATTACGAGTTGACAGTGGATCGAAATTTTGATTACAGCTAAATCTATTATAACAAATACTGATCAACTATTAAATTGATACAATCTTTCAAAACAATGTAGACTACTAAATTAAAAATTGTATATTATTATTATCAATATAATTCTTTACAAACAGACAAACAGTAGTCTACATATAAAAAGGCAGCATGATCTCTTCGCGAACGGCTAAATAGCTGATAGTATTGTCTGCAGTGAAAAATATGGACTTTTTAATATAGAATTAAGGTATTTTATAATATAACTTAACTGTATAACTATATGTTTGTGTATTGCTTATAATAATAATTGAATTGGGACACAGAATATGACTAAAGCTATCTGTCTTTGTCACTCTCAATCCCAAAATAATAATTTGCAGAAGGAAATCTACATACAAAGTGCGCTCGGGCTACGCGCACATTGACACAGCTCACTAGTCTTCACGGACACAAGATCAAAGGATTTTCATAGTAATTTGGATAGTGGTTTGTATGCGAGTGCGTAGTTGAGGGTAGATTTGAAAAAGAAAAGTACATACTGCTCGTTCGCTCTAACTTTTCCGCTCAGCTCCATACTAAAGTCGAATTTTTAATTAGACGAAGTAAATTGACAGCAACTAATGTCACTTCTTCACACAATGTTGCTTATTTTCTATGTGACATTAGCTACTGTCAATATACTTCGTCTAATTAAAAATTCGACTTTACTATGGAGCCAAGCGGCAAAGTTAGAGCGAACGAGCAGTACGTGAGATTGCGTTCCGTACCTTATCATTTTGTGAGGTCTAATATTCTGTGTTTTGTGATTCAATGATAGATGTTATTGTAGATTATTTAATAGTACAGCTTTTTAAATTATAGATTTATTATAATAGATGTAGTTTTGGTCGTCTTATAAAAGCGCTTCAGTTGATTTGAAAGCATAAGCAGAGCTTTAGCGTACAACCATATTTTACAATAGTATTTGTATATCAGGCCCCTTTTTGCCTTGTATAAGCTTGTGCTATGGGGTTGATACAGGTGATTTCAAATTCAAAATATCTAATAATAACATTTTTTTAGAGTTTAGGCATTTTCTAATATCCAAAACTTTAAAAAAATGTTAATTGCATGTCTCATATTAACCGGACCGCATTTCTAAGATGACTAGTTGTGTATACAGAATGTAGACCCATCCTAAAATCGACCTCACAAAATTTTAATTAGTAATAAGTTTTGTTATCGAACAAATTAAACTATAAATAAACATTCTACAGCTCAGATTGATCTGACATTTGGTATACTGTTACTTTAATGGTATTTCTATGACATGACCTGAAACTGGCTGCTACATTAAGGCACAAATGAGAGATAGTACAGATGGAAACCTACATACTAAATTCGCTGAGGCTACGCACACATAGACACCGCTCACAGAGTTCACAGACACGAGGTCAGGCGAGGTTTTTTTTTTTTTTTTTTTTCTTCTTGTTCTTGGACTTTCTCGGTTTGAGAGTATGCCAAAGTCAAGTAAATTTCATTGTTGTGAAAATATAAATCATTTTCATGTTATGATTCTTCTTATGAGCAGCGTATTCATGTATGTCCAAGTTTGGACTAAGTTCTACTCTAGTAAGGCGGTGGTACCTTACTAGGGCTTGATGTGGAATTCGTCGACAAACCTAAAAACTCGCTATTCACTGCGCTTTATCACTTTCCAACACTTTTGCACGTTGTCGAACCTTTATGTTTAATAATCCACCATAAATTACACATAAACACTCAAAATTACACTAGTTTTGAAAAATTATTAAAACACAATGTAACGCTTGTCTGAAAGTTTCCCGCCGAATCCTCAGGCGAGGTTAAGGAGAGTTTTCGATACAGATTTGTGCGCGAGTGTGCGTAGCAGAGGGTAGGTGTGAAATATACATACATGAGATTTCCATCTGTACTATCTCTAATTTGTGAGGGCAGATTCGACATAATTATGCTGTTATTGTCTACTTAACGTGGATTTGACCAAAATCGGAATAAGACTATACTTTTAAACGCTCCCTACAGGAGACTGTACCTGGGGATCGTGCGAAGCATGGCTCTATACGGAGCTCCTGTATGGGCGGAAACCCTGACGGCCAGCAATGTGGCTAAATTGCTGAGCCCGCAGAGAGTGATGGCCATCAGGGTGATAAGGGGATACCGCACGATCTCCGGTGAGGCGGCATGTCTCCTGGCCGGGACCCCTCCATGGGACCTGGAAGCGAGAGCCCTTGCGTCACTGTTCAGATGGCGCAAGGAGGCGCTGGAGCGGGGCCAAAGGCCCACTAATCGAGAAATCGAGGCCCAGCGGTCCCTACTCCAACAGGAAACCCTGGAGACATGGAAGGTGCGACTTGAGCAACCAAAGGGGGGATTCGCCACAATCGCGGCCGTCAGACCGGTCATGGACGAGTGGCTGGAGAGGAGACACGGTGCTCTCTCCTACCGGTTGACACAGATGCTTGCCGGGCACGGTAGCTTCGGTAGGTATCTGTGGCGAAAACACCGGGAAACCACGGCCGAGTGTCAGCACTGCGAGGACCGCAGCGATGACACAGCGTTCCACACGCTGGTGGAGTGCACGGCGTGGGCGCAACAGCGCCAGGACCTCGTAGTGGGTCTGGACGTGGACACTCTCTCGCTCGAGACCATGGTGCGAGCCATGCTCTCCAGCGGGAGTAAGTGGGACTGCGCCGCCTCCTTCTGCGAGCAGGTCATGCTCGTGAAGGAGGCGGCGGGACGGGTACGGGAGAAAACTCTCCCACCCGAGTTCCGCAGTCGGCGGCCTGGGCGCCGCCGACGTGTCTTCGCCGAAGACTATCGGCCACCATGACCGGGGGTCTGAGGACGGTGAGAGGGCGGCTCACCGTCCTTACAGAAGCAGGCCCAAGACGGCAGCGTGACGTGAGCAATTCACACACGCCCCCCTTTAGAAGCGGGATCACACCCGAAACCCCCCAAAGACGCGGGATAGCACCCGAACCACCCCCTGGGCGAGGCCGCAGTGGCGGCCGTGGGTCTGTTGGGAGTTCTGGGACATCCTTCCGAGGGCTTCCCCGGGGCTCCCAACCACAGGCTGTTGGGCGTGACGTGAGGTTTTTTAGTCGGTAGGAGTCCGGCATAGCATCCATGAGGATTTTCCCTCACGTTAAACAAAAAAAAAAAAAAAAAAAAGACTATACTTTTAGTATATTGTACAAGTTATTCTCTTGTAAAGTGATTTTCCATTTTACCAACTAATAAGCACAACATAACTATGGTAACCATACTGTGGTGTAGTATCTACTTCAGTATGGTTACCATAGTTACGTCTACTTCAGTATGCAACAGATAAGCACAATTGAAAATTTACAAAAAGAATTTGTCAAGTTTCAATTGTGCTTATTTAGTTGTATTGAAAATCACTTTACTTTTAGCCCCTCTCTATAGAATAGATTGCAGAGGGGCTTATGGCGAGAATTGTGTCTGTAGTCTGTGACTCTGTTGCATTAAACTACGTCACTAGATCACGTGGATCATCTGTTCAAAGTTTGAAATAAAACAAAAATAACAATGTCAATCGGATTGAACTTTCACTTTCACAATAAACGTTGGAGGGGCAGTCGGGTGAGACTGTCTCACGGCTTCTTGTTTGAATTAGTACAAGTTATTCTCTAATATAGCCTTACTTGGATTTTAATTGAATTTGTCTTAAGTAGAAAATAACAGCATACTTATATACCATGTTTGGGTTTATTAGAAGTCACAGTGTTGTGGGTATTTTAATATTTAAATTATTACTTTAATATACTGTCCTATACATCTTCACTTTCTCTATCAATCAAATCGGCCTACGGCTGTGGACTTTTCGTAACTTACTCCACAACACAGTCTTTCGTCAAACGATTTCAGTCACTTCCTGCGACCAGGTCGACAGTATTACTAATTATAGTCCAATCCTGCCCGATCTGGCAATAATGTAAACATGTCATGTTTTGACAATCGATGTCTAAGACAGATGAGTAGAAAAATATAGTATGACAAATCATTGAATTTTTTACTATCCTGAGTAGGTATTGTAAATGAAAATTAACTATCATAAAGAAGTTATTTGGTGTCGAAATGATTGTAAGAACACTGTATGACTCCTGGATACTGGAATATAATCAGGATGAATACTCAATTGCAAGTAACTATGGATTTAAAGGATCAAATGTGTTTGTTTACATTTTTGCGCAAAGCTATTGAAATACAGTATACCGTATATCTTATAGGAACCTTTTATAGGTAGCTTTATTTATAGAACAGGAGGTCAATATGGGTCGACTTAGACTATAAATTAATTTTAATAGATGTTAATGTTTTTATTAACTTAACGTATTAATAGAACTCTCTTACATTGAACAGACAAGTTGTTGTAAACTTAATTTAAGATCAAGTAAATTTTAGTTTTACTTAAATATTGCATGTAATTATGAATAGAGTATTATTTATTATACAGAAATGACCGATATCTCTCAATATTGGTGTATATTATATATATAAAATCTATAGTTTCTATGTTTGTCTGTTTACTGTGGGAGAGATGTAACTACAATGTGAAATTATACTAATCAAATCTATACTAATTATATGCATATTCTATGAAAGATGTTTTGTTTTAATTCTCCACCCTCTTACCTCGACGTAGCGCCTCTGGTGTTGCAAACGTACGTACGCTATAGTAACAACAGTCTATGTGGGGTCATAAGCTTGTCTGCCACCTTGGTAGTATAAAAATAAAAGACATACCCATTCAAATATGGTGGAACAAACGAAATTCTCGCGCTTCTGCGCCTAACTAACCAGCACTGATGAAATTACTTACCACTGCTTAAATACAAAACTAAAGATATATGGTCCCTTTGTGAGATTTGGGCTTCGTGGACTGTCAACGCGAACTTAAAGAGCCTACCAGACGCTCCAAATTCTATCGTTCTATCTTCCTACCTTCAACAATCGTTGAAAGAAGATAGAAGATAAACATTTCAGCGTGCAAGAGAGAGATGCAATCGGTTTTTGTGCGTTTTTAACGAAATAAATTAATTATAAAAAAACTATAACCAATATTAAAAAAGTGGTCTAGTGCAAATAAAGATTTTACTATTGTCTTTCTTATAAATATTTTATATTATATAAAAACAAATTAAAAGTTATGAGATCTAGGTTAAAATTTCAAGAAACCGAGGTATTTTCAACACAAACATCTATCGAGGATTCGAGGATTTTATCAGCAATCGTGTTTTTAGCCTAGTGCGTTTTTAGTTCATGAACTGAAGTTGTCTGTGTTAAAATTTTAATTCATTAGACCTCATGAGTCCTGAGATCTAGATTAAGGTAATAGTCTATTTGGCGTCATACAGACTCTTAACAAAATTCAAATCAATTTATTGTGAAAATGGGTTACATGGTGATGTTTGAGTAATAATATTACATTATTGTAGTTTCTCTATTCTCCACCTCTAAGGCATACAATATAATTTACATTATGATACAATTAAATGGTATTGAATTTATTTGATTGCATAATAAGCTAAGGTACACTACTTGGTTGTGTTAATTCACCTGGGTGAATAAGGTACACTATTTGGTTGACTTAATGCACCTGGGTGAATTAAGTCTACGAAAGGTATTTTTCTATATTTAGTTTGTCAAAATGACGCCACCCGCCTGATAGTGCGCCGTGGCGCATCTAGCGATTGGGGGCCACTCTCAAAGTCCGTAAGACTTCTGACAGTGGTTGAAGATCACGGTCAGAAGTCTCGTTTGCGGTCCTGTGATGTGCCTCTTCACGCTCCTCTTGAGGAACCCGGAATTGTAAGATGAGGGAAACACGTGTGCGGACAGGTCGTTCCATGTTTTTATGGTTCTACGATATTTAGAATCGCTCAATTCTGGTGAAGATTCTCTCCACTGTGTGAGAGTGCTCTGCTCGCGTTGTTCGTGATCAGAAAGGAGAGGGTGGGATCAGGTTGAAGAGCTCTTCAGAACACTCGCCGTGATACATTCGGTAGAAGGCAGTCAAAGACGCTATGCTATAGTTCTTCGCTACGCCATATGGACTGCCTCGGTGGCGCTTTCGGTAGTGATACCGCCAGGTCCGCTGAGATCCTGGGTTCGATGACCGGGTCGGTTCAAATATTTGTATGATCTACAAATGTTTGTTTCGGAGTTTGGGGGTTTTCTATGTATAATATGTATATATTTACAAATATATAAGTATGTCTATCAGTCATCTAGATCCCATAGCACAAGCTTATATTAGCTGAATTTGGGCTAGATGTGTGAGAATGTCAACAAAATATAGTCAAAACAAAAACCAAAAACAACTTTTAAATACAAATTTTATTTTCTTTATCATTATTCTACTGAGGTGGCTAACAAGTATAAGGGAACAGTTTGTGACGACTCGCTGTTAAAATGTTTTAAGACGCCCCTGGTTTGACGACTGTTATGATACTGACAATCGGGCTTATAAACGTGCCTTTCGAAGCACGGAAACGCAATGGAAATAATTACCCATCGACAGGGTGTTCATCCTCACACGTTGCGTCCTGAGCGCTCGAGCACGGTGAGATCTAATAGAGGCTTTCTTCCGCGCCGCTTTACGCTTAGGTTGTGGAAGGATCTCCCTGCTTCGGTTTTCCCAGACGCCTACAGTATGGGGTTCTTCAAAAGGGGACTTAGAAGGTTTTTAAAGTGGCGCCTCTGGTGTTGCGAACGTCCATAGGCTGCGGTGACCACCGGTACATCTGGGGTGGCCGTATGCTTATCTGCCACTCTAGTGGTATAAAAAACAAATCTGTGACGTGACAGATCATAATTATATTTACACAGCGCCATCTAATCCAAAACGATATACAAGCTTGCGCTAAAGGATCTAGACAACTATATACATATATATGGTCAAGCCTTTAAAATTATAATTTGTAATACTGATAGAAAAACAGGTGGTGTTGTTCCATGGAAACATATTTCAGGGATTGAAATCAATCTATGTATTATTCCACACTATACTCTATTCCTGTACCAAATTTCAGCCACATTCGTTCAGCCGTTAGAGCGTGAAAGAGTAACAATCACCCTTACAGATAACTTCACAAACTTTCAAATTTATCCTAATATCTAGTAGCAGGTTTTTTTTTAAATTAGGAGGATATCTATTAATCGGACAAAATGAAAAACGATTTAATCTTAATATATACTGTAAGATCTTCTATAGAATGTTCTAGCAAATAAAGATAAAAAACAAAGAATATTTTTTTCTTTTTTAAGTTTTTTTTTAAATAAAAAATTGACGTGACAGCCCTACAACCACGGAACAACATCGTGCTGCCCACGCGCATGCCCGTGGTCCCGCGCGTGACAAAGACGAAACATACTGCTATCTCTCTCCTTTAGGTATTTATTCGCGATTACTGTTTATCTAAGGTGAAAGTTAAGTGTTATTAATTAAGAGGGACCATTACCAGCGCTTTTCGATACATCGTATTTCTCTAACCCTGGGGCATCCATCTGAGAGCTTACCCGCGACTCCAGGCCGTAAAAAGTTGTGAAGCATCGTGGGGTTTTAGTCGGTAGGAGTCCGGCATAGCATCCATGTAGGATTTCTACTAACTAATAAACTATTTTCTTTAGAAGAATCTTTTAAGTTTTGTAAAATCTGATAGGTATTCTGTACATGTTTGTTCCTAACCTAACACGTTTGTTCGGCAAATAATAAGGAATGGCGAGAAATGGCCCGTTTTATCGCCGTGGTAAGAGGACTACCAGACTAATTAGATAAGCTTTTAAACTTTTGATTATATGTACGCCAAAGCCTCTTACTTAAAAAGTCCGGATTTAAGTACCTACTCTTTCTTAAGAAATGTTGTGTTAAGGCTTTTGTTGAATAAGTAGGTAATGTTTTTAACACGCTTTTATTAGCTTCACTTGTAACTATGTATGTAAGAAAATCTTGGAATGATAATTTGACCCACTTCCCGTCCTTCGATCAGGCTGAAATTTTGCAAACGCTCTGAGTTCTGATGACAATACATGACTAGCTAAGGCAAGGTCAGGAATACGAAAAAAATAGTTACGTGACTTAAATCCAATATGGTGGACAGGCTATTTGAAATGCACTTCCATGATATGGGTTTCAAATGAAAGGGTTTGCTGTCAGGAATACGAAAAAAATAGTCACGTGACTTAAATCCAACATGGCGGACATCCAAAACTATAAAAAAACAAGCGTGTTTTTTAAACTATTTAAATTATTTCGTTATGTTTAATAATCTAATCGCAACGAGCAGAATTCGCAACCTTGTCAAAAAAAATGGAAAATGACAGACTTCAATTATAGCGTTATCAAACAAGAAAGCCGTGAGATCGTTCTCACCAGACTGCCCATCTCTAACACGTTTATTGTGAAAGTGAAAGTTCAATCCGATTGACGTTGTCATTTTTGTTTTATTTCAAACTTTAAACAGATGATCCACGTGACCTAGTGACGTAGTTTAATGTGACACAGTCACAGACTACAGACAAAGTCTCACCATAAGCCCCTCTGCACTCTATTTTATAGAGAGGGGCTAAAAGGTTTAAAAATCTGTTAATTTTTATTTTTTGACAAGGTTTCGGATTCTACTCTGCGCGCGGATTATACCTACCTAAAATTACCCTCTCTCATCCGATATCCCCAATATTTTTTGACTTGATTGGGTTAAGTTTGAAAGTAACCCTTGTCTGTCCGTTACGCTTTAGCACCTGAAACACTGAACAGATTCTGATGCAAATTTTGGTACAGAAATGAACATCTTTGAAAAGGACATAATTATAGTCTATCTCTAGTAAATGAATGCTCATAGGCTGTTGGGCGTCACGTGAGGTTTTTTAGTCGGTAGGAGTCCGGCATAGCATCCATGAAGGATTTTCCATCACGTTAAAAAGAAGAAAAAAAACAACGATTTTCGTAAATTACTGTTACAATGCGCGCTTTGAAAATTGACCACCTTTAGTAGCTCATAGCTAGGCAATGATTGGAAATAGATACAAAGTGTAAAAGACAAAGTTATAGAAAATGTAATTAGCTTTCATTATGTGGTACAACATAATTTCGTACAAAGCACCGTTTTCGAGAAGTAAGCAAAAAACCAAAAAACGGGACCTTCTTGTGTCTCCCCCCTCGGGCTCACCTCGGAGGGGTCAGGACTTTTAATAAGTTTATCTCCTAACTAGTCCAAACAAAGTTCCTAAGTCAAAGTTTCTGCTTTCGACTTTTCCATCCACAAGTTATTCGTTTACTAGGCTAATAGGGTTAGGGTACTTTTTATCCCGGGAACAAGTTTATGTGGGAAACGGGAAGATACGGGAAACCCTCACCACAAAAGTGTTTAAAGAAGTAAAGTTTGTGTGTTTGTTAAATTGTAAGGGGTAATCTCGGGATTTACTGAACCGATTTAAAAAATTCTTTTACCAATAGAAAGCTACGTTATTGTGGAGTGTCATAGGCTATATAGCATCACGCTACAACGAATAGGAGCGGAGCAGTAATAGTGAATGTTTCAAAAACAGGGGAAAAGTTATTCTAAAGTTGTTCTCTCTTTAATTTTTCTACAATAATGCCACGGAATACACGCGACGAGAAACCTTTCTCTCTCTCTCTCTCTCACACACGTAGTATTGAATATTAACGACGAGACGCTACGGGAGTAAACGCAACGCAACGGGAGAAAATGCGACGGGAACAGGTAATACTCTCTCTTATGTGGCGCAAACGAAGTTGCGCGGGTCAGCTAGTCATTACATAAATAACAATAAACTTGGTCGGTAACTAAATAATTTGACCTCTAAATTGTAAATACCTAATTAAATATAATTTGTTTGTCCGTTCGTCCTCCTTTACTATTGAATGAAATTCTCTAACATTTACATAATTTAAACATTTGATTGTTAAGTTAGTATTGACATTCTATCACCTGCGCTAATGAATTTCTATTATATATACAAATTTTTATTGTCAAGGTCGTTTGTAAGATATAGGTAATCTGCCAGGACTGTCTTATTGGTCATAGGTTCGATTCCCTTTACGAAAAAAAATCTATTAGGTACATATAATAAAATGATAGAAAAGTCAAAACTGTACATTGGAAATATTTAAAAAAAATACTCGCTGGGTGTTCAACAATAAGATACCGAAACCGAAAATATAGTTAGAAATTATTTGTCTGTTTGCCTGTTTCCTTTGCTTTGTCCGGAAGGATGTCAAAAGTACCTACTCAATAGATTTGATTCAAATATTGCACAAATATTAACTAGGGGTAGGGTCTTCAAATAGGCTATATATATTATGTCCCGGGACATCCTTCCGAGGGCTTACCCGGGACTCCCAACCACAGGCTGTTAGGCGTTACGTGAGGTTTTTTAGTCGGTAAGAGTCCGGCATAACATCCTCTGATGATTTTCCCTCACGTAAAAAAAAGGCTATATATTATCAAGCTACATATCCTAGGGGCTAAGCAGAGAGCAATCAAATTGGCGTTATAACATAATTTTGACGCGTACGAAGTCGCGGGCAACTGCTAGTCATAAATAATTGTCTGGAGAGTCTGGGTGTTTCTGTATGTTATCAATCAATCAGATCAGCTTATGGCAATCCACTCCTGGAAGTAGGCATTTCCCAAATTACGCCACTATACACGGTCCTTTCCTTCAGGAAAATCCTACGGGGATGCTATGCCGGACTCCTACCGACCAAAGTCCACACGTTTCCTATCTAACAGCCTACGGTTGAGAGCCCCAGATAAGCCCTCGGAAGGATGTCCCAGAACTTCCAACAGACTTACGGCTACCACTGCGGCCTCACCTATTTCGAGTGCTATCGCGCGTCTTTAGGGGGTTGTTCGAGTGTTACCCTGCTCCTTTCTAGGGCCTGCTTCTGTAAGACGGTGAGCAGCCCCCTCACCGTCCTCAAGCCCCCGGTTATGGCGGCCGATAGTCATGGGCGAAGACACGTCTGCGGAACTCGGGCGGGAGAGTTCTCTCGCGCTACGCTAGGCTACCAGACTACATTAAAAGTATGTCCCTTAATAAGTTTAAAAGATCTGTAAAAGGTAAATTGTACTGCAGGGGCTACTATACCATCAATGAATATTTGTTGGATAAGGAAGCCTGGAAATGACCTGCTCTGCTGGATTCTCAAAAAAAATGTTTAAATGCTTAGTTTTTAGATTCTTTAACATTGTAAATAGAGCAAAAAAAGAACAACCCGCTGAGTTTCTTGCCAGTTCTTCTCAGGTGGGTCGCGTTGTGAACTGGTGGTAGAGTTTTGTTTTATATTCTGGACGTTTTACAAGCGCATCTGTATAACGCCTATGTGAAATAAATATAATTTTGATTTGATTTTGATTTTGCTCCCTGCCCGCCACCTGGTCCTGCACTTTGCGCTTCCAGTCAATCCCTGCAACCTTTTCAGGTCGTCGGTGCATCTACAGGTTTCAATAAATTAAATAGGTATAGCACCCTAATTCCACCTCCTTTTAAATATTTGTGTGATCCACAAATGTTTGTTTCGAAGTTTGTGTGTTTTCTATTAATAGATAATATGTAGGTAAGTAGGGATTATAGAAATTTATAAGTATCTATGAGTTATTTAAATCCCTTAACAAAATCTTATATTAGCTCAATTTGAGCTCGATGACGTTGTCTGAGAATGTTTAGAATACTAAATATATACCTAACTTCCGCGAAACTGCACAGCAACAGTCAAACAGGTTTCTCAGTAACACAGCGAATCTTTTATTATTGACACATTCAAATATCTTAAACTAATTTGCCTCATAGCCACAGACTGTCATAAAAATAGATGTCAACTATTACACAAGCTTTTGGGAATACGGGAATAAAATAATATTTAGCCTATGTTCATGTTCACCGCAAAGAGTGTAGCTTCCCAACAGTGAAAGAATTTTTCAAATCGGTCCAGTAGTTTCGGAGTCTATTCGATGCAAACAAATAAACAAACAATCAAATCTTTCCTCTTTATAATATTAGTATAGATTAATATAGATATAACTTCCGCGAAACTGTTTCTGCACAGCAACAGTCAAACAGGTTTCTCAGTAACACAGCCAATCTTGTTTTATTAATCCATTCAATTCAACTATCTTCGACTAATTTGCCTCATAGCAACAGACTGTCATAAAAATAGATGTCAACTATTACCACAAGCTTGTCAATGTCACTTCAATGTCTTTTGACATGTTCTCGTTAGGGTTCCGCAGTAAATGAGGACGTTTTGATCTTTCTGTCTGTCCGCAGTCTACCTCAGAGACCGTCAGTTATTAGAAAGCAGTAATTTGAATAGATTTTCATCTGGTGGTACTATTTGCACTGTATTCATTGACGTGTTGCAAGTGCCTATGTATTAAGATTATGCGAAATAAATGATTTTTTGAGTTTGAGTTTATGAAAGAATGGCAAAACAGATATACAACGCGAAAGTGGATGTACGTAGGAGTCAGGGAAGGCCACGACACACCTACCACGACCAAATTAATCGTGTGTTAGTTGAAGGTGGTGTCAAGAGCCGAAGGAACTGACGTGCATGCATGAAAAGAAAAAAAGGACGTGCATGCATAAAAAGAAAATTGAAGAAGCAAGTGAGGTGTGTATGGACCGTGCCGTGTGGCGCTCGGTTCTTTCTGTCTACCCCGCAAGGGATTTGGCGTGAAGATGGTAATGGTAATCAGTTTAGTCATATGAAAATAAGTGGTACCTATCACAGATATCAGAAAAGATATCTTTTTTTCTGATTTCTGTGGGTATTTCTGATCTTTTTTCTGATTTCTGTGGGTACCTATACTAACGTAAATTGTTAGTCACTCCTTTGAACCCCGATGGGGTTGAGAGAGGCATATTTTAGGCCCACATTTCATCATTACTTTTTGTCCCACTTATTAGTAGATGAGCCTATTACCGTGTTGAAATGGTATGGTAATGGACATGGTATGGTTGGACAGGCGCAAGTGTGAATTACGCTTTTGAAAAATTTTCAAGCCGGCGCATAAAGCCAACAACTTGGGTTAAAGATTACTTAAAATCGGGACCAACGGGCTTAACGTGCCTTCCGAAGCACGGAATCACAATCCTGTATGAAAAGCATAGTTTATTCTCGTTTATCCTACGATGTAAGTGTACTTAAAAATATTATTATGTTTACTAGGTAATTTAGAATGAAAAGTTTTACAGAAGGATCTACGGAAACCTTACATAGCTCGACGATACACACTTGGCCAGTTTTGGGCAGTAGGTAAATGATGTGCGGCTTTTGGTCACACTTTAAGGCCGCGTGGGTCAGATTTTGAGTTTTTTGAAACAATCCTAGTCAAAAAGTAAAGGGTTTTTAAATCTGAAAAATATATATATAATAGTTAAGGATATAAGCTAAACATATTCCGAGCCCGTTACACGATCCAATAAATTTCACTAGATAGAAAAAAATCCCAAAGTTGACTCTCTCAGAAAAGTTTTTTCAAAACTGTGGCTAAACTATTAACATTTTATATATTTTTTTTGCACTCAATTAAAGGTATTAAGTTTTTATACACATTTTCCGAGCGTTTTTCTATAAACAACTATTTACATACTTATCATGTACGAATATCTACCAAACGCAATAGAATTGCGCCGCTGACGGCCGATCAGTCGCGCCCTGGCGCTTGTGGAGGCAGGACCTGTGTCAGTTTTTTTCGCAACTATTTCGTAATTATTATGCCAAATTACGTTGAAATCGCGCCACAGTATAAAAATATCAGTAATGGGCAAAATGTAATTAGATTAACCGTTACAAATACATGCGCGACTCATGGTAAAAATGTGGTGATCTTTTACTTTTTAAGTGTTTTCACGACATGGTAACCAGCTACCTAATGCATTAAAATGTCTACGAATTACATGATAATTTCGCAATCCAACATGGCGGCCACGCCGTAATCACAAAATTTCATGATGGGTATCGTTTAAGGGGTTTGTTCGTATGCTGAGTACGAATCACGTGATAATGTTGCAATCGAATATAGCCGCGGCGCCGTAATAACAAAATTTCCTGATGGGTATCGTTTAAGGGGGTTTTTGGTATGCTGAGTACGAATCGCGTACTAATTTTGCAATACAAGATGGCCGCCGCGCCGTATACACAAAATTTCATGATGGGTATCGTTTAAGAGGTTTTTTGGTATGCTGAGTACGAATCACGTGATAATTTTGCAATCCAATATGGCCGCCGTGCCATAATCACAAAATTTCATGATGTGTATCGTTTAAGGGTTTTTTTGGTATGCTGAGTACGAATCACGTGATAATTTTGCAATCCAATATGCCCGCCGCGCTGTAATCACAAAATTTCATGATGGGTATCGTTTATAGGGTTTTATGGTATGCTGAATACGAATCACGTACTAATTTTGCAATCCAAAAAGGCCACCGCGCCATAATCACAAAATTTCATGATGGGTATCGTTTAAGGGGTTTTTTGGTATGCTGAGTACGAATCACGTGATAATTTTGCAATCCAATATGCCCGCCGCGCCGTAATCACAAAATTTTATGATTGGTATCGTAAATGGTAGTATCGTAAGTATGGTAGTATCGTAAATCATACGTAGCAGACTGTAGTGTAAAAGAGATAGAGACACATGTTCCATTCTTCGTTCTAACATTTGTGTGTGGTTGGATTGCATGGAACGACAGACTAAAAAAACTTGTTTGGTTTACTGTGAGTTAGTTAACCGCGTGCCAATTTGCAACAGTGCAATACGTGGTCAGAGTTAAGAAGTTATTTATTTAACTCAGAGCTTACTAACTCTATATTTATATATTTAACTCGACTCTCCAAATTCCAAAATGATCATGTTATTCGTACTCAGCATTCGAAAAAACCCATTAAACGATATTCATTACGAAATTATGTGATTACGGCGCGGTGGCCATTTTGGATTGCAAAATTATCATGTGATTCGTCCTCAGCATACCAAAAAACCCCTTAAACGATAACCATCATGGATTTTTGCGATTACGGCGCGGCGGCCAAATTGCATTTCAAAATTATCACAGGATTTGTACTCAGCATACCAATACACCCCTTAAACGATACCCATCATGATATTTTGTGATTACGGCGCGGCGGCCATATTGTATTGCAAAATTATCACGTAATTCGTACTCAGCATACCAAAAACCCTTTAAACGATACCCATCATGAAATTTTGTGATTACACCGAGGCGGCCATTTTGGATTGCGAAATTATCACGTGATTCGTACTCAGCATACCAAGAAACCCTTTAAACGATACTCATCATAAAATTTTGTGATTACGGCGCGGCGCCCATATTGGATTGCAAAATTATCATGTGATTCGTACTCAGCATACCAAAAAACCCTTTAAACGATACCCATCATGAAATTGTGTGATCACACCGCGGTGGCCATATTGGATTGCAAAATTATCATGTGATTCATACTTAGCATACTAAGAATTCCCTTAAACTATACCCATCATGAAATTGTGTGATTACGGCGCGGCGCCCATATTGGATTGCAAAATTATCACGTGATTCGTACTCAGCATACCAAAAAACCCTTTAAACGACACCCATCATGAAATTTTGTGATTTCACCGCGGCGGCCATTTTGGATTGCACAATGATCCCGTGATTCATACTTAGCATACCAACTTTAGAAAAATTTAGAAATTTTTATGACCAGCTATTATGTAATTTACATTTTTTACGCAACTGTAGCAAACGTACGCAACGGAAACTCTCAAAAGAAATGAAATATCCTAGTTGTCGAAAAATGTTTCGTTGCTGCTAAGCTCTTATTCGCCTTAGCGTGATGTTATATATTTTGGTATTTTGAAAAATGGACATTCTGTTAAGAAACTCTTGAAATTCAACTAGCAGTCTCTTAGACTCTAGAGTTAGAACAACTAAACAAACAAACAAACTCTTTAGCTTAAAAATAATAGTATAATATACATAATTTATTTACGATTAACTCTTTTATTTTTATTTACGAAACTAATAAATCACTACACTTAATAAAGTTAGATGCATTTACTACGTCAAACGAAGTTAGCATGCTGTTTCTTTCTACTATACTGTATACTGTGGCATGAGAGTTGAGTGCCGCTGCCGGCGCGCGGTGTGTCTTGCGCCCGGGGCGAGGGGAGCGCCAAATGCCTACTTGTGCGCAATAACCGCCCCTTAATATTTGTTTATAACACATTTCGATGAATAAACTCGACGATGATAACACCAAACATAGACATGCAATGGAAGTTCAAACAGACATAATTACCTACTTTTATATAAGTACCTATGTAAATATGTATGTACCTCCTTCCACCACCAGCCACAATGTTGTCCCGAAAGTGTAATTATAATAAGGATTTAAAACTCACACAACTTGTACATTATAGATTTCGAATCGTTTCCTCGTTTAAACATCTAAAACATAGTAGAATCATAATCTAGAAGATCTACTTTAGATAAAATATTTAAAGCAATTAGTAAGTATGCTGACTTTTTCATAATATTTCATTATAAAGTGAAAAAAGACAACTTGGCCCAGACACGATTTAAACCCGCAACCTTTTCCTAAACCAGGACAATGCTCATCCAACTGAGCTACCGGGACCGTAGTGAAACAAGTTGAATTTCTTCACCCTTGTAACCGCCATTTAAGAGTATGGTAACACTTTCGCAAAAAGATCCATTGCGTAGAGAAGGAAAACTCGAAATGAATCCCGGTTGTCAGTAATTGACAATCGGTAAGCCGAGTTGAAGGCCTTAAAGATGAGAGAGAGAGATTTAGGGTGGCTTAAAAAATTTTTAAAGCCCTCGGAAGAATGTCCCAGGACTCCCTCCCAACAGACCTACAGCCACTACTGCGGCCTCGCCCGTCCTACATTGACGCTATGCCGGACTCCTAACGTCTAAAAACCACACGTATCTTACCTAACAGCCTACGGCTGGGAGCTTCGGGAAAGCCCTCGGAAGGATGACTCCAGGATTCCCATATATACATATCTACATATAGTCACGCCTTTATCCGAGTAGGGGTAGGCAGAGGTGGGTTAAATTTCATTATAGTACTAGCTGACCCGCGCAACTTCGTTTGCGCCACATAAGAGAGAGTATTACTTGTTCCCGTCGCGTTGCTTTTACTCCCGTAGCGTCTCGTCGTTAATATTCAATACTACGTGAGAGAGAGCGAGAGAGAGAGAGAGAGAAAGGTTTCTCGTCGCATTATTTTTAAGAACAATTTCGTTTTGAAAGAGGTATCCCGTGGCATTATTGTAGAAAAGAATTGATTGCCATTAGAATGGTTATTGTGCAACAACCCAAAGATAGACACATGCTATCGGGCAATTTTTTTCGATCTTTTTTAAGAGAAACAATTTTGTAGTGCATATTTTTTACATAACCTGTATATTGTCCATTCGATCCTTTGGCTGTTTGTCAAAAAAACCGTCAAAGTTCATTCGATCCTAAAGCTTTTTCGATTCGTCTCCGATTTAGTTGTTTTTGAAACATTTACTATTACTGCTCCGCTCCTATTCGTTGTAGCGTGATGTTATATAGCCTATGACACTCCACAATAAAGTAGCTTTCTATTGGTGAAAGAATTTTTAAAATCGGTTTAGTTGATCCCGAGATTACCCCTTACAATTTAACAAACCCACAAACTTTACCTCTTCATAATATTAGATTAGAATAGAAGAATAGATTAGCCAACATTTCACCTTATATGCCCCACGTATTGCCGTGTTGAAATGGACAGGGTCAGGTTGGCAACCTGACCTGGTTGCGGTGACCTGACCCTGTCCATTTCAATTTCCGGCATAGCATCCATGTAGGACCGGCGAGGCCGCAGTAGTGGCCGTAGGTCTGTTGGGAGTCCTGGGACATCCTTCCGAGGGCTTGCCCGGGGCTCCCAACCATAGGCTGTTGGGCGTTACCTGAGTTTTTTTTAGTCGGTAGGAGTCCGGCATAGCATCCATGATGGACTTTTTCCCACGTTAAAAAAAAATTAGACATTAGGTACACCATGTTATTTTGATTTTCAAATTAAGGTATAGCAAGTGCTGTTCCTATGGACGCCTTATACCTGTGGACACAATCGATTCCGACGAAACTACAACCCTAAAATTATAATTTGAACGCGACCGTAAAGCTAAACGACAAAGCTTTACGGTCGCGTTCAAATTATAATTTTAGGGTTGTTAGTTTCGTCGGAATCGATTGTGTCCACAGGTATAAGGCGTCCATAGGAACAGCACTTGCCTATACCTAAGACTTGTTTTGGTTTTCGTATTTTAATTTATAAATTTAAAGAAAGTCATTAGAATGTCAAATTTTTGTTTTTCTATTATTGGTTTCAATTCATGAATATTGGTTTAGCTAGTCATGAAAATGAGTCATGGAGTAATGACATACAAATAAAGTGAGTTAGGTAATTTTGTTGCCTACCTAAGTACCTTCTTTATTAAAAAAATCGGTCATGGATGCTATATATATAAAAATCCGTCATGGACTCCGACCGACTAAAAACCTCACGTAATACCCAACAGCCAACGGTTAAGAGCCCCGGGTAAGCCCTCGGAAGGATGTCCCAGGACTCCCAACAGACCCACGGCCGCCACTGCGGCCTCGCCTAGGAGTGGATGGTTCGGGTGCTATCCCGCGTCTTTGGGGGGTTTCGTGTGTGATCCCGCTACTAAGGCGGGGCGTGCGTGAGTTCCTCACGTCACGCTGCCGTCATGGGCCTGCTTCTGTAAGGACGGTGAGTGACCCTCTCACCGTCCTCAGGTCCCCGGTCGTGGAGGCCGATAGTCTTCGGCGAAGACTATACGTCGGCGACGCCCATACCTAGTAGTAGCTATACGTATATTAGGTGTAACAAAATCGACTCTCCAAATTTCGTCACGTGACGTGGCATCAGTCAAGAAACATTACAAAAATGAAGAAAAAAAAATCACATGAATACTTTAACCGTAAATCCGTTTTATAGTTCCTATAAATTTTCATTATCACCCTTTCTATCGCTACTGAGCGGCAGTAGAAAGCGACAATGACAGCCAGACGGGTGCACCGTGTTTGTTTTGCCACGGCGACCATGTTGAATTTTGAAAAAGGGCTGTATTTCTATTGCTGCTACAACAAGAAAATTAAATGCTAAAACCGGGTATCTTTTGGTAGGCTTACATGGGGACATTGGTCCAACACGCAGAGGCCCTTGGAGGTTTTTAATGTATTGGGAAATGGGACCCCCACTGCAGACAATTCACGTCCGCCTTATGTAGAAGAATGGCATGGACTGCCTACAATGGCAAAATTAAATATGCTAACTACAAAATGGGCTATTGAATGGGGGTTAAAATGAGGTGAACTGAGTGATTTGATCTATGGATGAAGACTGCATCTGCCATTTGAATCAATATCAATATACATAAAATAAAATCGTAACAGGTCACTGTCTGTACTTGGAAGATAAATAAGAAAAAAATATTATAGGGGGCTTTATGAACGCAATAAAACCCAAAACAATGATTTTTAGAATTTTTGTCTGTTTGTCTGTATAAGTGTTTGTCTGTACGTTTGTGTACGCTAATCTCTGTAACCGCTTAACCGATTGCAATGCGGTTTTCTACATTGTGTTGAGGTTTGCTCCACTTAACATTTTGTGTTTATTTCATGTCAATCGGTTTATAAATAAAAAAGTTATATCACTTTAAAGAATCTTACATAGACATTATTATGAATCTAAAAATGGGTAAATCTAAACCTTCGGCGCGGACTGAATTGTTTTAAAATAGCTTTAATCATTAAGCTATTTTATGATTAAGCAAACAGGACAGTTTCACACGCTGCTTGATGAGTCTGATGAAGAAATACCTTACATACACCTTATGTGGCGTAAACGAAGTTGCAGGGTCAGCTAGTTAATTAATATTATTATCATATCTCATTATCAAATATTAGTTATTATTATTACTCTGCTGTCCGTTTGTCTGTCACGAGGCGGTATCCCGTATTCCGTCATAACTAGAAGTTAAATTTTTTACAGATGATGTATTTCTGTTGCCGCTTTGAACAACAAATACTTAATTACTAAAAAGAAAAACAGAAAAAATATATATTAAACTAGCTGATGCCCGCAGCTTCGCCCGCGTAAAATTTGTTCCCGTTCCCGCTTCCCGTGGGAACTTATTCTCGGGATAAAAAGTAGCCTATGTGTTACTCCAGACTATAATGTATCTCTGTACCAAATTTCAGCCAGATCCGTTCGGCCGTTCGACCTTGAAAGAGTAACAAACATCCACACTCACGAACATTCGCATTTATAAATTAGTAAGATACAACAAACGAGATATTTTTGCAGCTTTTTGGTACGGAACCCTACGTGCGAGTCTGACTCGCACTTGGCCGGTTTTTAGTATAGCCTGGTTGGTATGCGTGTCATCATATTACCAAAGATAATATAAGTACTTACTAAATAATATTAAATTTAATGTAAAACAAAAAATAAAGTACCTATATTATTTATAAATATTCACGGACATTTCACACAACGCTATCTGATCCCAAAGTAAGCTAGGAATAACCTGCTTGTGTTATGGGTATCAGACCGCGGATATTAATACTTATATGTATACTTATAAATACATACTTATCATACATAGAAACACCCAGACACTTGAGACAAACATTTATGGTCGCACAAATTTTTGTCTCCGGTGGGAATCGAACCCAAGACCCCGTGATCCGCAGTCGCATATTTCGACCTCTAGACCAGTGGTGGGCAAACTTTCTTAATGAGGGGCCAGAAAACTTAAGAAATTTCAGTAGAGGGCCAAATTTATGGAAAAATGCATTTTTCGAATGCAGATTCGAGCTGTGACGCAGTAACTTTCAGTAGCGCGAAACGTCCGTTTCTGATTGAGATTTTCATTGCCACAATTCTCTGCTAGTTCGCTCCTTCACCTATGCCTCTATTGTTCTATTAGGTAGAATCTACATAATCCTTCCGGACCTTCAAATTATGATTACAGCGAATCACACATTATTCATCTCGAAGGACCGTCGCGTCGGCGGGCCGGATTAAGTGCTTTCGCGGGCCGGAGTTGGCCCGCGGGCCGTACTTTGCCCATCACTGTAGACCAACGAGAAGTCGAGTCAAATTCACGCACAGAGGGTTCCGTACCAAAATACGGCAAAATAATTACGTTTTTCAAGTCAAACTTCTTTAGGCGCGAATAGGGGTAACTCAGATTATTTTTCTGACGGAAGTAACACTTACAAATTCGAATGAATGATATTAATATAACATTTGAGACCGTCAATGGCAAAGAAGTTTTACTTCAATCGCGCGTAAAGGTTACACGCACACATTTTTTTTTGGCTTCTTGCTTTGTAGTTGGCCACAAACAAGTGTTAAGGGTCATCGCAGAAGGAAGATAAAATCAAACGGATCACAATATTTCAACAAAATTTATTTAATATTTACTATTTACTATTTACTCCTCAACCGAGATTACAAACAAAGTTTTACTGACCTTAGTGATCTAATCGCGTCCGCCCTCTGACTGGCGTTTCACTCGGAAGCCTGACACATACTCCGTTTCACAATACTTTGACGTTTGACGTGTCAACGTCAAATGTCAACTTGTCACTGTCAAACTTCAAACTAATGGCAGTATCTTATGAAAATAATAAACATGCCAACAATTCTGTAACAGTCGGCCATCCTATGGGAACGAGTCTCTTCGTTCTAATTAACTATAATTTATATTTCCATTATACATTGTTCAACTATATAATAAAATTGAATGTATCACTCGCATCACTTTTATAATTACCTAAATTAAGATTTTTACTGTACGTATATAATTACATACACTTAAACTACTACAGAACCTTCTACTATGGTATAGCTGCGTGGCTTAAAGGTTACTTCCTTCACCAGTAAGTCACACAACTGCGATGTCTCTTACCAATCGTGGGCGGCGAGGTCGTTACGCAAATCTTGCCCGGCTCGAGAACACCCCTCACTACTATGGTATAGCCGGCCGCAAAGGTTACTTCTTTCACCAGAACGACACACAACTGCGATGTCTCTTACCAATCGTGGGCGGCGAGGTCGTTTACGCCAATCTTGCCCGGCTCGAGAACACCCGTCACTACTATGGTATAGCTGCATGCCGCAAAGGTTACTTCTTTCACCAGAACGACACACAACTGCGATGTCTCTTACCAATCGTGGGCGGCGAGGTCGTTTACGCCAATCTTGCCCGGCTCGAGAACACCCGTCACTACTATGGTATAGCTGCATGCCGCAAAGGTTACTTCTTTCACCAGAACGACACACAACTGCGATGTCTCTTACCAATCGTGGGCGGCGAGGTCGTTTACGCCAATCTTGCCCGGCTCGAGAACACCCGTCACTACTATGGTATAGCTGCATGCCGCAAAGGTTACTTCTTTCACCAGAACGACACACAACTGCGATGTCTCTTACCAATCGTGGGCGGCGAGGTCGTTTACGCCAATCTTGCCCGGCTCGAGAACACCCGTCACTACTATGGTATAGCTGCATGCCGCAAAGGTTACTTCTTTCACCAGAACGACACACAACTGCGATGTCTCTTACCAATCGTGGGCGGCGAGGTCGTTTACGCCAATCTTGCCCGGCTCGAGAGCACCCTCACTATAACTATATTTCAATCACTCTAAAATTATGCGTTCACTCCGTTTTACAATCATTAATGTTTGTCGTCCTAAATCTGTAATTATTCAATCTCATATCATCAAATTACAATTACTCATTGACACTGTTTACAGTTGAAGAGCAAGTAGCAGTGTCTTCGCCAAAATTAGATGATAAGTACATTACTCAGGCTCAATTCAATTTTATGATTTAAATCCCTCATCAATCACTTATACACACGCATACGTATGTACTCGATAATTTACAATCATTTTTCACATCCTGCCTACATACATCACTATAATTAAATCACTAAAATTATGCATTCACTCAGTTTTACAATCATTAATGTTTGTCGTCCTAAATCTGTAACTATTCAATCTCATATCATTAAATTACAATTACTCATTGACACTGTTTACAGTTGAAGAGCAAGTAGCAGTGTCTTCGCCGAAATTAGATGATAATTAGGTACATTACTCAGGCTCAATTCAATTTTATGATTCAAATCAATCAATCAATCACTTATACACACGCATATGTATGTATTCGATAATTTACAATCATTTTTCACATCCTGCCTATAAACATCACTATACTTAAATCACTAAAATTAATGCATTCACTACGTTTTACAATCATAAATGTTTGCCGTCCTAAATCTGTAATCAATCTCTTATCATTAAAATACAAGTACTCATTAACACTATTTTCAGTTGAGGAGTAAGTAGTGGTGTCTTTGTTAAAATTAGATGATACATTATTTAGACTTAATTAAATTTATTGCAAGGTTTTTTTTTCGCAACCCGTAATAATACCGTCACTAGGTACATTATAGGTATATTTCGCTATTAACTCGTTCACGTGTATTTTTATGCCGTATTCGACGCTTTAACTCTCTTATTTTAAATTGACATATTATAACGATCGCAATATCCTGGTATCTTTTTTTTTAAGCATCTTCAGGCTCCTCTTTTTCTTGAAATTACGCGCCGATTTAAATAAATTACTTTAATTAGTCTTTTGCAAACAGAATGCCCAAAACTATGGATGATCGTAAATTCCCTGATGGAGTTAAACTTTTCAACGCAAAAAGAAAGTCTATTATACAAAATTTACTAATGAAAGGTATCAATTATTTACCATTACATTTGACCCAATGTTAAAGCATCAGCTGGATGTTTTTTTTTTATGGGTATTTATGTATTCAATGATTTAAACTCTAGTCTTAATGACTTCAAATAGTATTTATTTCTTATTGTAATTGTTGAGATTTTTTTCTTTAAAGAATCTTATTTAATATAACACTAATCTCTGTAGTCTCTAATAAATTAATTATCTAACGACATATGTACTTACTTCTGAAAATGTGACGGTTTATACACAAAATCTTGCAAGCTATTTCAATGGCTGAATAGGCAAGGATTATCTTATTCATATGATGTAACACCATTGTGTACCCTATTTATCGCAAATAGAGAATCTGTATTTGAATAAAATAAAATGAAATCAAATTTATTCCCTTTGAAGATTTTTTTTTTTGTTTTTTTTATTTTTTATTATTTTTTTATTATTTAGTGTTTAAATTTTTGTGACTCTACCGGGGGTTCGGAAATACTACAGACTGAGAAGAACACCCCAAGAAACTCAGTCCGGTCCCTATGAAAATTCATCTTATAAAGTAATACAGGTTTATTTTATGTAGAATATAGTAATGACCTGCGCTAATATTTATGGCCACAAAATGTTTATGACCTGTGCTTCATCTTTCCGATGAGTCATGCAAGCATACTTAGTAGGTATCTATTCTTTTCGTCATTTTTTTTTATTATTCCGTGGTCAGAAGGAAGAAGGAAACAACCTGGTCTACTAACAAAAACTCCCTCCACTTAATCTGACATTTCTTGACGTTGTTCCAAGTGAATGGTGACTTCTCTACAAGAACCTCATAAGTCTCATTCATGACCACACCCGCCTCTTCACAGGGAAGGTTCAGTACTTAGAGGGTAAATAATCTAACAAGGCTGTGACAGTGTGTTCAGAGATTCCTTTCACTGCCAATAATTACGCTACCATTTGGAAGGCACTTCTAGAAAATTATTAGGATGCTAGGGTTCAAGTTTCGTACTACATCACTAAATATTAATGACACCAATGCAACCATATGACAGCTTTGCGGACGACACAGAATCTCTTAGATCTTTGTTGGATATTGATTAACTTCGCATACATTTATCGTTTGAGCTATTAACCGCCTACTGTCGCGAATGCAGTTTGAAAATTGTTGAGACGGAGGCGATTCTGTTTTCAAGGCAAAGTCGCTCCCTAGGTGAAATCTCAAATTTGACTGAAGTGGGATCGAATGGAGTCGTTCTGTTTGATGCTTGGGCACTATGCTAGATCATAAGCTCAATTGGAGTGATAACACAATAAGATTAAAATTTGAGGGCACTACAGCATTGAATGTTTTAACTCCCATTCTCAATTGAGGATTCCTGCCTATTAGTGAAACTAAATTGACTTTATATTGCACCATATGACCTGGTTTTACTTACGTTTGCCCAGCCCAGTCTGGAGCAGTACTAGTCATCAACCTTAATAGTCTTCTAGTTGTCCAAAACAAGTAACTTAAGTGCGCACTCAACAAATTTAATAGAACTACATATTAAAACAAATTTACCAAAAATTTTATTTCAACAGTAAACTAAGTAGAGCCTGTAGGAAAAGACTTCTGTTTATCCACAACCACAACCAACACAAGTTACCTCACCACTTGTTTCTTGAGTGCGATAAATAGACTTGCATAGTGCCCGCTCAGGACCGTACCCTACGCCTGTCGGAGCCTTGCGCGCGTTGAGCAGTTATACGGACTAGGAATATAGATACATATGATCGGTGGCGCCGCCTTTGCTGTGGCTATTGATAAATGTGTCTGATTGCTAATAAACCAATCTTTTGTTTTTGTTGCATTTTCAATAGAAAACTTTTTTTACTATGTTAATACCTGTATATTTAAAGGGGTATTTTATGCACATCTGTATAACCTTTCTGTAGGCTGGGTAACTCCACTGATCAACCAACTGCATATCAGAAAATTGAATGCTATGTGAAAACCAATTGATTAACTAAACATGTCTAATTCAAAACTTAAGTAGTACACAAAACGAGACAACAAAATAGAAATTGTTTATTAACATGTAATGCTAACTATACCTTGCTAAACTTAATCATTGACGATGCTCCTTGCAGGACACACCTTCGTTCCATCCTTCAACTCCCACGCCATAAATCCGATTTCTATTCTTACTCTTTTTCAGTTCATGCGGTTAGATTGTGAAATTCCCTGCCACCTGATATCAGAGACGTTAACACAGTTGCGAATTTTAAGAAGAAAGTCCTCGAATACTATCTCTCTACCACTTAACAGATAATGCCTTTTTTTTTTTAAATGTAATCTCTCATATGCAAGTATTTTTATTTGTTATAAATATGTATATACACACACATATACATACATATATATATATACATAAATATACATATATTAATATTTTTGTATTTGTATAGTATGCATAATTAGTTGATTCTACCTAGTTATCTCACACACTTCTACCTCTCTGAATTATTCAACATCATGTTCTCCTCTCGCTGGCCTGCTGGAAGAGATTTCTTATAGAAATAAGCAGTGCCATTGTACTCTTTTTTTCCTAACTATGTATCTCTGTAATATATTATGTGTGTACATAAATTGTTAAATAAATAAAATAAATAAATCATTTTCAACGCAGTACCTACCTCATTATAATTATAATTATAATTTTAACGACCTAAATTAAATACATCAATTAATTCTAAAAAAAAAACGTCAAATCATTGTGTACTGTAACCTTATTTAATATGTTATCCTCTAGAATCAAATTATCACTAGAGATTTCACATTTTAAATATGCAATAAAGACTTTGAACGTTCAATAAAATCAGTAGATTTCTTCCCAGAACAGTTCTGTAATACAGGATTTGTCTTACCAAGATTAAAAATTGACAATTGCCAATACACAACATAGGAACGAAATCACTCGCCTTGATCTCACATCGCTCATAATCAATCCACGCACAGCAATGTACCGCGGTATCATTTTCGTCCTCGCATACATCTCTCACAATACTCTCGCCCGCGCAACTATCAAACACTCGCTCGCAACAATCACACACGACGCACGCTCAAAATAAAAACATTCGCTTCTCACAACAAAACTTAATTTTGCTTAACGCAACTAACTCCTTCGCTTGAAACGCTTACGCAACGCTTTTGATAACTCGAAAGTGTCCCTATTAACAAACATTACGAAGTCTGTGACACCTTTTTATTTCAACTCTTACTCGAAATGACATCGATCGCCACTCTGATCACACTGATTCACCTCGGGTCCCACCGCTAACGCCAGTTCCTTACTTTAGAGAAAAAGTTAGAAGCTAACCCCGGCCTACGCTTTAATTATAACAATATAATTCAAAATCATATCGATCAAGGATCACATATTTCGAAAATGGCTCCTAAAGAAGGTCGACGATGAGTCTTCCTCAAAGCGCCCACGATACACCCGTCTGTTGCCATGACATACCTACCTCAAGGAGGTGTATCATATTGATAATGGTTATGGAACCACAAGTCGGAAATCGCTTAACGACACACTTTACAGGTTCATTAACGAATCAATGTTCTTTATCTCTTAAATCGATCGATTAAACTCACGCATGTACTCAGTCACCGTGATCGCTGTTATAGTTAGAAAAGGTGTATTTTCAATTACAGAAAGCTCGTTCCCGCTCATCACTCTTTTCAACGCATACTTACTACAAATAAGATCGTAGTCTTGAAGGAGTGTAAACCTGGCGACGGGTGCCACTCCAACTTCGTCGCAAATGTACCCGGTGTTCAGGAGAGTTCGTTGCAGAACCTTGGTCGCTCATTCTCTGAAAGCTCGAAAATTAACAAAGTATTAGATTTTATCCCGTATGCGTCACTATAATCTGATAACTGTTCTATCACAAGTTAAGAAAAACCGTATTATGAAATCGAGAAGAAAAAAATAGGGTAGACTAAAAGTGTAAATCCATTTGCATCTTGACTAATTCGAGCAAAAATTATAATTTATTTTTATATTCCTGACTTGTTAAATATGTAAATATTAAAATTATGCATATTTTTCTTATAACTCAACATCACAAAAGTTTTATTTATTAGATTCTACTGAGGTCAAGTAGGTAAATCCGAATAAAATCCTATTCCATCCATCAAACCGCGATAAAAAACTTCACAAGAAATGTGTTTTACTATGTCAATGAGGCTACTTTATCTATAGAACACTGTATTTTTAAATAAAAATAGTTTCTTTCACTTCATTTATCAATGATGGCCACCGTGCTCGTGGGGTGGATTATAACGAAATATTGTTTTACTTCGAGATTATCCCACTTCTGAGATGTTAAGGGTCATCGCAGAAGGAAGATAAAATCAAACGGATCACAATATTTCAACAAAATTTATTTAATATTTACTATTTACTATTTACTCCTCAACCGAGATTACAAACAAAGTTTTACTGACCTTAGTGATCTAATCGCGTCCGCCCTCTGACTGGCGTTTCACTCGGAAGCCTGACACATACTCCGTTTCACAATACTTTGACGTTTGACGTGTCAACGTCAAATGTCAACTTGTCACTGTCAAACTTCAAACTAATGGCAGTATCTTATGAAAATAATAAACATGCCAACAATTCTGTAACACAAGTTAGGGAAACCATTGTATTGGCGCCCTTAATTTTTTCAGGGTTCCGTACCGTAAGGTAAAAACGGGACCCTATTCATGAGATTTCGCTGTCCGTCTGTCTGTTTGTCCGTCACGAGGCTGTATCTCAGGAACCGTGATAGCTAGAGAGCTGAAATGTTCACAGATGATGTATTTCTGTTGCCGCTGTAACAACAAATACAGAAAAAGAGAGGATAAAGGTCCCCTATACAAAAAACGTGATTTTTTGCCGTTTTTTTTATACGGAGTCATGTGTGCGCTCGCATGTGGCCGGCAGGCTTATTACGTATGTTACAATAGGCAAGCGATAGCGATAATCTCGCGGAAATCGCGCGATAATCGCTGTTTGTTCACTGTTTCGTATTACGAATCAACGATCGTTTTGCCATAGCCAACTAGCGACGGTGCTGCCTCTGTAGGACAATCAGTAAATCAAAAAGTGCATTTGTGCTATACTGCGGCAGCGATCTGGCGATAATTTCGTATTACGTATCGTTTTTGACAACCTCCAGGCAGCCATTTCGATATTTTACTAGTGTATGTGTGTACTGAGAGACCACTTTCATTTTTTGCGGATTTTTGCAGTTTAACTAACAATAGTGCTGCGAGCACGTGTTCGGACGCGCTTTCTAACCGATCACTAAGCTTTACAAATATTTTCCCAACTTTTACTATGCACTATTGTTAGTTAAACTGAAAAAATCCGAAAAAATAAAAGTGGTCTCTCAGCACACACACACACTAATGAAATGCCCAACAGATGTGACAGTTCCCAGTTTTCAGTGATTGCCACGTAATTGTTTATGGCGCTAGTTTCATAGTGATAAGTGCGACGTAGCGATTAGCGAACGATTCGCTATAGAATTTAACGTAATACCATTTTTTCCGCGACCAGCGATAAATCGCGCGATGATTGCGCAATGATTGCGCGATTATCGCTGATCGCTGTTTTATACGTAATCAGCCTGGCAGGGCTATTACGTATGTTACAATAGGCCAGCGATAGCGATAATCTCGCGGAAATCGCGCGATAATCGCTGTTTGTTGACTGTTTCGTATTACGTATCCACGATCGTTTTGCCATAGCAAACTAGCGACGGTGCTGCCTCTGTAGGACAATCAGTAAATTTAAAAGTGCATTTGTGCTATACTGCGGCAGCGATCTGGCGATAATTTCGTATTACGTATCGTTTTTGACAACCTCCAGGCAGCGATTTCGAACGTCAAAACTGCGATTGCGTTTTCTCTGATTGCTGATCGTTCGCTAATCTCTACTTAGTATTAATAATCTATTTTTGCGTAATTATTTAGTAAATTGCCAATTTTATTATTCGTAAAGTGTAATTATAAACGTTGAAAAACTTTACAGCAGTGAATTGTCATGTACTTAATTTTGTTTTGTAAAGAGTATAGTGTGTAAGTGTTGAGTTGTGATCTTACTGTTTACTGAAATATTTGATTGTAAAGTAAGAATGGCTCGTGCAGTTCTTTAGATTGACGCACTTGAGGTTAAAGCTAGAAGGGCAGATAATCGAAATTCAGGACTTTGAAGCTTTGAATCTAAGCGAAGCAGAGTTCAAAGCCCACTAAGTACAGGCTATCAAAAGAGCTTTGTCGTTTTGTGTGATGAGTTAAGACCATTAATGGCACAAAGAAAAAGGAGAACAAAAGTGAGTTTAGAACGTAAAGTGAGTACAAATCTTTCGTCACATATGTTTGTACTACAATGGGCATTTTAGTAGTGTATGTGTGTACTGAGAGAACACTTTTATTTTTTGCGGATTTTTGCAGTTTAACTAACAATAGTGCTGCGAGCACGTGTTTGGACGCGCTTTCTAACCGATTACTAAGCTTTACAAATATTTCCGCAACTTTTACTATGCACTAATGTTATTTAAACTGCAAAACTCCGCAAAAATAAAAGTGGTCTCGCAGTACACAAATACACTAATAAAATGCCCAGTGTCATCATGTGACAGTTCCCAGTTTTCAGTGATCGCCACGTAATTGTTTATGGCGCTAGTTTCGTAGTGCAACGTAAAGATTAGCGAACGATTCGCGATAGAATTTTACGTAATACCATTTTTTTCTGCAATGATTACGCAATTATCGCTGATCGCTGTTTTATACGTAATAAGCCTGCCGGTCTTTTGGTAGGCTTACATGGGGACATATTGGTTTCGTTAGAAAAAAAACATACTTACCCGAGAATAAGAAAGATATATATTAATCTATTTAAATAAAAAAAGTGTCTCAGTAATAATAGGGCACCGTTTTTACCATTTGCGGAACCCTAAAAATCGACTTCAAAATCAGCCGGGACTGTACGCTTGCATAACTAATATAACTATAACGGCGGTAAAAGGAATGTTACTTACTAATTTATATTATATTATAATTTTATACAAATTTTATTAGCCTGTAATGAAATTTTAAAAACTCTGTAATATTTGGTGCATTAAATAGTACGGTTGCGTGTACTGTGACGTAAGAAAAGTCTTTGTTAGCATACTGGGGTTATGTATGAGAGATTCCGCGACTACGCGGTAACATCGGGACCCTGAGCTGAATTTTTTGGTACTCATACTTTTCATCGAAAACAGTTCACCGAAAAGACAGTTCATCGAAAACACTTCATCGAAAACACTTCGCCGAAAACAGTTCATCGAAAACACTTCGTCGAAAAACACTTTATCGAAAACATTTTACCGAAAAAGCATTTCCTCGAAAAACACTTTTCCGAAATAACACTTCACCGAAAATCATTTCTTCGAATGACACTTCTCCGATAACACTTCCTCGAAAGGCAGATCGTCGAAAACACTTCCCCGACAGACAGATAGTCGAAAACACTTCCTCGAAAATCAGATCGCCGAAAACACTTCTCCGAAAGACAGATCATCGAAAACACTTCTCCGAAAGACAGATAACCGAAGACACTTCTTCGAAAGGCAGATCACCGAAAACACTTCTCCGAAAGGCAGATCGCCGAAAACACTTCTCCGAAAAGTGACAGAGAGTTGTTTACACGCAAACACTACCCCGATGATAGCTTCCCAAACGAAATATCCCATAGCGAAGACAAGATGTTGATTTATGAAAAGCGGTAATCCCAAACCCCAAACCCAAAGCCGAGTCTTCAGAACTAATCCATGAATTTTCTGTAAGAAAAGTTGCTTTATATTAGTAACCTTTATATTCAAAGAAAAAGATTGAATCATCTTGAATACCTATATATTAGAAAATACATTGTGAAATACCTCAACCTCAACATTTCAACTGATTTACGCCCTTCAGGAAGGATACCGAGGAAGTGTTTCCGTGTAAAAGTCGTTCGACAGCTTTTTCGATGAAAAGTCATTCGAAGAAATGTTTTCGGTGAAGTGTCGAAGATGTATGAGAGAATCAGAACAATAATTTGGAACAATTCTGCTATAACCGCACAGCATAGTGTGTATCAAGTCAGACCTGAGGCGTGCTGGTAGCGGGTACGAATCCTGGATTTCTTTTCTTTTTGTTTTTATTTTACTTTTTGTGTTTTCTGTAATTTTTATAAGTATTATTATTAATTTTTTGTAGTGTGTAAAATAATATTTTTTTAATCTATCCTTTTTTTTGCACGAATCACTCATTTTTCAATGGCCACTACACTACTTTGGACTAGATGGCGTTGTGTGCCATTTTACTTATTTAATAAGTAGGTACCTGGTAAAGTTATTAAATAGATTAAATCATTTTTGATTGATGGGTATTTAAGTAATTATGAAACAATTGTATTAAATGACCTAATATTGTCAAGTTTTCGAGGTGTTATTCCCAGTGTTTTCTACCTGCGGGGACGATATTATAATTTTCATAGAAATGGACAATGGCGTCTGCAGGTAAGATATATTAATGTATCTGTAGAAAATTATGAAACCAATTTGTTTGTTTTTTACAACGTTAAGATCAAGATTTTAGTTGTTGCAAAAGTTTAGGTATCAGGTGGTAAGTAGGTAATCCATTCATGAACTTGCCTTGACAACAGTACCTACCTACCTAGCTGAACTCAACCCCATGAGGTTTAGCGATTTATCGATTTTCCACGTAATATAGGTACCAAGTCACATTATTATACCTAATTGTCTCTTCCTAAGCTGCGCTGTGGTACCCATTGTAATCGGTACAAAAGAGCCTTAATTAATACAATATGATCTGCTATTATGATAGATAAATAATATCTTAACAAAGTTTAATAAAATTAAAAGTAGTGCTCTATCTATTAATTACTTCATAAGTTTTAAACGTGTGTCACAAGATGGCGATAATCACAATGTCCTACTGTGCTATTTATAAGCCTTAAACAAAATAACTGGCTGTTAATATTCATAACTGTAACTTTTCCGTACTGCAATAAAGTCAACCCATACATGTTTCCTCTAAAGGTATAATACAAAGATCGCGGCATGCGGCAACAGAGAGGACTATGGTGTGGTATAATCAGAGATACCTATATTATTGATGAGATTACGTAATTAGGTAGGCACCCAGGTGGCGCACAGGCGTCGCACCAGGTGGCGCGGCCACTGTAGTGACTAGTCGCAGTCTCCCCTACATTACCTAAGCTTCACTGTTTAGTTATATTAATTTAAAAAGCAAGAATCTAGATTAAATTATTTTTATCGAAATGAATTTAATATAATGCCATCTATGCGGCATCAACGTAATTATCGCAATTTTATCACTAGATGGCGGTAATTACTTTGAACTTCAAAGCTTTAAATATAAAAAGCAAAATCTAGATTAAATTATTTTTATCGAAAAGAATTTAATATAATGCCATCTATGCGGCATCAACGTAATTATCGCAATTTTATCACTAGATGGCGGTAATTACTTTGAACTTCAAAGCTTTAGTTTGTCATGCCAGCACTCTACGCCCTAGAGGATCTACTGGAGATCCTATTGTGTGATCCCACACAAGATTCTGAAAGAAGACTATTTCAGTACTTAGGTACCTTCCCGAACGCTGAAATGGTGGTTCTGGGAGATTGAGATGGGTGAACGCTTGTGGCATTGGATCCAATTGGATCACTGGCTTAACATGCCCTTGAAAGCATGGAGACGCTCGTAAATGAAAATGCCACAAGCGTTCACCCATCTCAATCTCCTTATGCTTAACGACTCCTTATCGTGCCAAGGACAAGTCCTTGGCACGATAAGGAGTCGTTAAGCAAAGTAGGTAAGTATAAAGGTGTCACTTGTTTCTGTCCTGTCCGTTAACACTATGGAGATAAAGTCGGCAACGCAAGTGTAAAACGTATCAGGTGTTGCAATCCTCCAAGCTCCTCCAAGGTTCAAATAAATACAAACAATTTATTACCTACATTCTTTAGGTAGGTACTTAGGTACTTCAGCCAAATTCTCGTCCCTGGTAGATGGTGAAATAAAAAAAACGTACATTTCACTTTTTCAGTGTTTCAATATAATAAAATGAAAAATCTTTAATAAAGCATACAAATATCAGAGTAAGTATCACAACAATAAATTTGGCTTAGACAAGGTCTTGTTCCTATAGATAGGTACTATCGACCAAATTGAATCATGACCCACTTTGCCAATTATTCCTTTGTAATCGTAAATATAGTTAGGTTTTCTTCGCTATTTGCACATAGTACGTTTTAGATATAAACAAAATAAGTCATTACGGGTTAGATGTCTATGCAATTTTAACCTTTGTTATCACTTTACAAGATATATTTTTGATAAAGCAGTCTTATTTGAACATAATATAATCGTTTATAATCCAAACTCTTTTCATTGCGGAAAAAAGTATTATAATTTTAAAAATGAAATGACATTATGTGTCAGATTTCAAGTAGTAAGTAGTCGGTCTGAAAATATTAAAATAAAAATCTAAGAATATATTTATATCTATAAACGAATCGTATAATGGCCAATTTGGTAGAACAAAGAGCTCGGATTGTAGTGCTTAGTGAGCAACGTTACGGCGTTAGAGAAATATCACATGAGTTAAATATAAGTCGTAACACGGTCAGAACCTGAATCAGACGGCACGCTGAAGAGGGTATCCTTGAAGACCGACGACGACATAATCATGGGGTTCGTCGAATCACAAACCAACAGAGAACGGAAATGCACACAATTACGAAGAACATCCTTTTACTCATACCCGCTATTTTGCAGCAAGTTACGACGTTTATCTAGAAACAATTAGAAATAATTTGCACCACACTGGGCTGCATTACAGACGTCATGCTAAGAAAGCTCATTTAACGAATGCACACATAACTGCGAAATTAAATTTTGCACGTAATTATTTAGATTTCGACTGGACAAACACCATCTTTACAGACGAAAAATCATTTCGCTCTTCTCAACATGGTCGCTTAACTTTGTGGCGTTACGATAACACGCGATACATTGAGGACCACGTAGTGTCCAACCAATCAACTGGTCGTATTTCAGCTAACATGTGGGCTTGGATGGATGTTAGAAACATAGGCGAACTTGTTCCTATTTCTCCTTGTCATAACGCTATCAACTATGTCGATTTATTGCACAATTTATTGAAAGAATCAATGTTACCGACTTTACGAACAGTTTACCCCCGTGAAGATGTGCCAGTATTCTTCTATGTTCATGATAACCGTCGAGTGCATACTGCCAGAATTGTCTAGAATTGGTTTACGGAGCATGAAGATGAATTTACTCTCATTCCATGGCCGTCTAGGTCACTAGACCGTATCCAATAGAAAAATGAACAAAAACAGAGACGAAGTAGGTAATACGAGACAAGGTAGGATGGGTAATTAAAAACTGCAAATGTAAGTCGGACGGACACCTTATACTTGCACTTGCACGATCACATTCAAATTTTTCGTTCATTTGCTTGTGTAGGTACCAAACTAACCGTCAGCCGGCGGTCGCAAAGTGGGCTGTGCTGTGATTGGTGATTTCAATTTTAAAGCCAAATCTACTTCGAATCATACTCAATGTCTCAATGGGATGGGAATAACAGGGAAGAAACGATGATCGATAAATCCGACCGTTATCAGATAGGCATAGTAATTAAACATAGATAAGTACATACATACATATGGACACGCCTTTATCCCCGAAGGGGTAGGCAGAGGTATATTATTATATGCCTACATTTCACCTTTTAAGAATTTGTCCCACGTAGGTAATAAGTGGAAAACCGTATTGCCGTGTTCAAATGGACAGAATAGATGCAGGTTGTGACTGCCTGCTGTTGAAATTTTCAAGCCGCCTTTTTTTTTTTTTTGTTTAACGTGAGGGAAAATCCTCATGGATGTCATGCCGGACTCCTACCGACTAAAAAACCTCACGTAACGCCCAACAGCCTATGGTTGGGAGCCCCGGGTAAGCCCTCGGAAGGATGTCCCAGGGCTCCCAACAGACCCACGGCCGCCACTGCGGCCTCGGCCAGGGGGTGGTTCGGGTGCAATCCCGCGTCTTTGGGGGGGTTTCGGGTGTGATCCCGCTTCTAAGGGGGGGAGGCGTGCGTGAGTTCCTCACGTCACGCTGCCGTCATCGGCCTGCTTCTGTAAGGACGGTGAGCCGCCCTCTCACCGTCCTCAGGCCCCCGGTCATGGAGGCCGATAGTCCTCGGCGAAGACACGTCGGCGGCGCCCAAGCCGCCGACTGCGGAACTCGGGTGGGAGAGTTCTCTCCCGTTCCCGCCCCGCCGCCTCTTTCACGAGCATGACCTGCTCGCAGAAAGAGGCGGCGCAGTCCCACTTACTCCCGCTGGAGAGCATGGCTCGCACCATGGTCTCGAGCGAGAGAGTGTCCACGTCCAGACCCAACACGAGGACCTGGCGCTGCTGCGCCCACGCTGTGCACTCCACCAGCGTGTGGAGCGCCGTGTCATCGCTGCGGTCCTCGCAGTGCTGACATTCGGCCGTGGTTTCCCGGTGTTTTCGCCACAGATACCTACCGAAGCTACCGTGCCCGGCTAGTATCTGTGTCAGCTAGTATCTGTGTCAACTAGTATCTGTGTCAACTAGTATCTGTGTCAGCTAGTATCTGTGTCAGCTAGTATCTGTGTCAGCTAGTATCTGTGTCATTTCAAGCCGCCTAAAAAGGCCTTCAACTTGGCTTAACAACTGTCATTTTACATTTACTGACAACTGGGACCAACGGCTTAACGTGCCTTCCGAAGCACGGAAGCGCTCAAATAAATGTTACAAAGTGGTCACATGAATGGTCACCCATCCAAGTACCGGCCACAGTGAAAGTTGCTTACTGCAGTTTTCAGAAAACACAGTCCGCAGGGCCACGAGCGCTTCTCTACATGAAATAGATAGATAATTAGATACCTACTACACGTTCGCTCTAAGTTTGCCGTTTCCCTCTCCCCCTCTTTAACCGCCTACCGCCCGCACCGCTAAATCGTCCTCTTAGTAGCGATAGCAACGTCATCGGATGAGCGTGTGGAGTTAATTATTTCTGAACATTATTTGCATATTCAGATTTCTTAGTGTTTCACTGTGTACATTAAAAAACATAAAACAAGAGATTACAAAAAAGTAGCGACACCACCTTCGGAAGCTGGCACGAGTACACAAGTCGATTAACTTTTGACAAATCATTGCTTATTAAATGCCATTAATACCTATGGCTAAATTTACCTGAGAGAAGTATCTGGCGTTGAAACTATGGACGCTTCTGATTAAATGCAATTTTAAAGTGGCTTAATTTACCTTCCACTGCGTACGTTGCGTAAATGGTTAAAGTTACGTGAAAATTTTGTATTACAAAAATGTTCCCCATCAAAAGTTATAAAAAAAATGTCGTTAACAGCATAATTATGCCTATCTTTTAAGGTTTACGTACAATAACCTCTTTTAGTAATATCCTAGGATCCCTTTAAGAACGACCTTCACCGAGCTGGTTATTGGATGAAAAGTGTTTTATATTAAACTAAATATGTCACTAATTAATTTGCAATAGCGTTGCCTAAAAATTTTCACCAATTGAAAGTATAACGCCCATAGAATATGCAAATGTTAGGTTGTCGATTTTTTTCTCGTCACTACTTTTGTTACAATCGATACTAGTAATTGCTTAAATTTCTAGTGTTGAAATGGTGTCTGTCAATTTACTTAGTGAAAGTATGTTACTTTCTTTGTACATACCTACATATGATTATCAAACAAAAATGTCAATAAAAAATAAAACCGACTTCTAACAAATCCTGAAAAATAAAATTTACTTAGCACAAAGTAATATGTATTTTGAATTATCAGATTTTATTCAATATAATATTGAAGTTGGTGCCATGAATAATACCTACATAAAACTATGGGTTTACTTGACGCCGACTTCAATATGATATTGAATAAAATCAGATAAAATCAAAATACATATTACTTTGTGAAAGTAAATTTTATTTTTCAGGATTTGTTTGAAGTCGGTTTTATTTTTTATTGATTTTTTTTTTCATTATTTTATGTGACGGGTGAATCGAAAAATATATCTATCTAGGTGAAAGTTCTCATCAATACAAATCAATCAAGCCCAAACACAAAGTAGCTGCTGCAAATCGTTAAGGAATTCCCTCGACTGTCTTTCGGTTCCGTCATCAGATCGACTCCAGACATTCATTAAATTGTAGTACATTAAAAATTAAAAAGTTAACAAGCGCACTAGTAGTCCCAACAATTTTTGGTGGTTGCCCTCGTTTTCTCCTGGATCCCATCATCAGATCCTGACCTGGTGAAAATGGGACCACCACAGAAGTAAACCCTATTCAACAAAAAAAGATGTTTTGAAATCCGTCTATAATTGACGGAAATATCGCTTAACATACATAAAAAAAACCTACAGACGAATTGAGAACCTCCTCCTTTTTTGAAGTCGGTTAAAAATATAATAGTGATGCTACATGTAAGAATATTAACCTCTTTGAATTTTTGCGCAGAGCCTTGGACTTAATCAATATTAATATCAAATATCAATCAATCAATACATATAATAAAATCGTAACAGGTCACTGTCTGTACATTGAAGATATATAAGAAATTTATAGGGGGGGCTTTATGAACGCAATAGAACCCAAAACAATGGTTTTTAGAAATTTTGTCTGTTTGTCTGTACGTTTGTGCACGCTAATCTCAGCAACCGCTCAACCGATTCCAATGCGGTTTTCTTAATTGCGTTGCGGTTTGCTCCACTTAATATTTAGTGTTCTTTTTATGTCAATCAGGTCATAAATAAAAAGGTCAACTTAGTCATACTATTAGTTATACGATATAACAAAATGCACTGAAAATGTCCAAATAGTTATACTGCCCAGTATAACTATTTGGAGTCGATTAATTTGGCTTATTTTAGTCCAAATAGTTATACTGCTCAGTATAACAACATGGATTCGACTAATTTTGATCGGATTCATCCATTTGGTTATATTCGTAAATAAACAAGCACTTTATAATATATCTATTAGGTATTTTATGTTCCCACTGGCACTGTTTCTAGAAATGAGTAAGGAGGTTGAAAGTCAAAGATATCTCTGGCTTTAATTACTGGCTAGTAGCAAATTGACGGATTAGTTATTAAATGTCAGTTGCAAATGCTGCTAGATAAGAATGTTATAATCCGGATTTGCTTTTGTATTTGTGATTTTAAAATGGAAGGTATTCCTGGACCGTCCCGAAGCCTCGAAGAAAAACCACTATTTATCAAAAGAGGACGAGGTTTAGTATTATTTTTTAACGGACATCAATATTATAAAAATCGACGGTACAGCGATGGTGCGTTTATCTGGAGATGTTCATCTAAAGATAAGTCTGGTAAACAATATTGCACGGGGTCGCTGACCGTTAAAGTAAGTGTTTATTTATTTGTTAAGTTTTTCTTAATCAATTTATGTGCCAGAAATGTCTAGCCAGTATAGTTTATAGTCTAACACGTATGAGATAGCGAAAATAAATTATAGTGATAGTATATAGTAAAATATATATAAAGAACTTGGATGAAATGTAAAAAGAGAGTATTTTTTCCAGAATGAAGAAATTACAAAATCAGTCACGCACAGTAAAGACTGTGAACCTAATTATGCCAAGAATGAAGTAGAGTTAAAGCTGATTGAATGCCAAAAAAAGGCTTCTACCGACTTCACTAGTTCGGTTCCTAATATTTATAAGCAGACAAGAAGAGAAATTAAGTCTTTAGGATATCATTTGGTTACTAAGATACCAAAATATAAGAATGTAAAAAGTACATTATATAAAAAAAGGAATGAAGCAGCAGGAGTGCATAAATTGCATTGCGAAAGACCAGAAGAAGTAACTGTACCTAGACAATATTCATCACTAGTCTTAGGTGATTACATTTCTGATGGGAGACGAATTTTGGTATTTTGTTCGCCATATATGAGACAGCACTTAACGGATGTAAAAGAATATTACGGCGACGGAACTTTTAAAAGTTGTCCGAAACCTTTCGCCCAAATCTATTCTCTGCATGGTGACTTCTCCAGTACTCAGACGGAGTCGCGTATTTTGCCTATGGTCTATGCTCTGATGTCGGACATGTCAACTGAATCGTACATAATCTTGTTCAGAATAATTTTGTCACAAATTTCAAATTGGAAACCAAATAAGTTTATGTTCGACTTTGAGAAAGCGTCATGTAAAGCCGCGTCGATAGTATTCCCAAATGTTCAGATAAAAGGATGTTATACGCATTATTCCGATAGTATTTGGAGAAAAGCTAAACAATTAGATATAATTAAAAAAAGAGACAAATGGCCAAAAAAAATTGTAGGGCTTTGTACTGTGTTGCCACTTCTCCCAAATATCCAAATTCGCGTAGGATGGGACTATATTAAAGATAAGACTGCAAAAATACAAACAATATTAAAAAATAAAAAAATTAATACCTTTATGAATTACTTTGAAAATTACTGGCTCAAGAGTGATGAATTCATAAAATCGTGGTGTGTGTTTGGAGAGAGGCATCGCAGTACTAACCAAGTTGAGGCGTGGCATATGAACTTAAACCAAGCATGCAAAACCAGGAAACATGTAAGCATTATGCAATTTTTGAAAGCGATTCTTGAAGATGCCGAAGATGTTAATATCGATATTGAGCAAAGTAAAGAGAACCGACAAAAAAGCAGTTTAGTCAATGACATGATGATCATGGAAGCACAAATGCAATTAGTTAACGGTGATATCACAATAGGCACTTTTTTAGAAACAGTGCGATAGCATTTTAATGCTATCGCACTGTTTCTAAAAAAGTGTCTCACTATTTACTTTTCTATAATGCTTGGAACATAAAATACCTAATAGATATATTATAAAGTGCTTGTTTATTTACGAATATAACCAAATGGATGAATCCGATCAAAATTAGTCGAATCCATGTTGTTATACTGAGCAGTATAACTATTTGGACTAAAATAAGCCAAATTAATCGACTCCAAATAGTTATACTGGGCAGTATAACTATTTGGACATTTTCAGTGCATTTTGTTATATCGTATAACTAATAGTATGACTAAGTGGATAAACCCACATCAATCTAAAGAATTTGCACACACACACACACTCATACACATTCACACACAATACCAAAATATGCATGCAAGCACGATTTCCTTTGTATGTTTAGATTAGATGTATCGTTTGTAATCATTGTTACCTTAGTGTAGGGGAAGAAACTTACACCTGCAGCCTGCAGCACAGTTTTTACTAGCGCAGGTGTGAGGGAATCCCACATTATTGTAAACCTTGTCAATAAAGAAGGTTATTATTATTATTTCTCTTTATTTAAATACATTAACATATAAATTACATTTTTAAATATACATATAAAAAAGGTACATTTAAAAATATAAAAAATAGTGTCCCACCGGCATCGGGTACAGGGACCAAGCTACCTTACGCGTTATTATTATTATTATTACTGTGAAAGTAACTGATATAAACTATTCTGGCCGTATCTACATTCAGTCATGTGCCTTTTGTTTTATACAGTAAATGCTGCTGAACGTAAACCAGCATCAACCGTTAACCCTAGGAACTAATAAAGTTGGACAAACATCGATATTGACAAAAGCATTAGAAATTCACAATCAACAACACTATCAATTCGCGTGCTGAACAGGAGGTACAGGCAACCTTAATTCCGATGATTAAGATTGAAAATACTTACTTATTTTCCGCGAAAAGGCAGTTAACGCGCCTGCGCGATGTTTATCCACTCACCGCAAGGCACGGTGGCCAATCACCGGGTACCACCCGCGCCCGCCACACTTCATGGCGCTAGCGCTGTCGCTGCGTCCGCCCGCCTTCTTTTGAAAAATTTCTAAGGCCAAGCCCATTATCAACATTTACGTTTACAAAATTTGGGACCCGGATATAAAATCATGTGGAAAATTGCGCTACACGCTGTTTCAACGATGTGGGCTGACGAAGCATATTTCTCTTATTTAATATGTTATTTATATGTAGATACAGTTTATGCATTAAAATAAAATAGGTACCTACCTAGATTGTCAAAAAAATGTAACACATATCTACTAGGTACACATAGTTTAATATTTATAGCAAAAATACTATATTTGTAAGTACCTACATATTTGTAGGCAAATGTATGACATTTCTTGACAGTAAAAAAAATTGTGTGTAGCCTGCAGCTAATTATGTTTTATCGTAATAGTTCCAGTTGCAGGCTACAGTTACAAACGTAAGGCCCTTCGTACACTAGGCTACGCAAATCTTCGATACTAATGTTGTCAACTTATGTCGCGAATATTTGGTAGCGCACGAACCGTACACACGAGATATCTCAAGACGCAATTTTGTCTATTCTGCCACTGTAGACATAGCGACAACACGTCTCAGACTAATTTAATTTACGAAATGTCTGACACAAGTGACGAAACTATGATTTTGGCTTACTATCTTTACTAAAAGCAAAGAAATCGTCGTAATAGGAAATACTGCGTTCAACCATATAAAAAAAAAATGTAAAGTGTAGACTGTTTGTAGCTACAAAAAAATTACAGCAAACAGATACTTGTCCAGTTTAACCCTTCCAAGACACAAGCGTGTATATTCACTGCTAAGAAAACCCCATTTACTGTACCGCCATAATTCCAGGGCACATCCCTCACTATCTCTGAAAGCATTGGGATCCTTGGCGTTGACATTTCCAGAGAGGTTCAATTCCGGAGTCATTTGGTGGACGAGGCTAAGCCGGCGTCCAAGAAGCTCGGTGTGCTCAGCAGAGCGCGGCGGTACTTTACTGCATCGCAAACACTGCTTCTGTATAAGTCGCAAGTGCGGCCGCACATGGAGTACTGCTGTCACCTCTGGGCGGGGGCACCAGAATATCAGCCTCGTCCATTTGACTCGGTGCAAAGGCGAGCCGTGAGAGTTGTCAACGATCCTATGCTTACAGGTGAAGTGGAACCTCTTCGCGACAGGAGAGACTTTGCCTCCTTATGCGTGTTCTACCGCCTGTACAATGGTGTGTGTCCTGAGGACTTATTTGATATGATGCCCACAGTTACGTTCTATCATCGCACCGCTCGCCACAGACAGGGATTTCATCCTCACACTCTACGTCCGGAGCGTTCGAGCACGGTTAGATCCGATAGGGGCTTTCTTCCACGCACGCTTAGGTTGTGGAATGATCTCCCTGCCTCGGTTTTTCCAAACGCCTAAAGTATGGGGTTCTTCAAAAGGGGTCTTAGAAGGTTTTTACAGGGTCGGCAGCGCGAGAGTCGCTCCTTTCGTGTTGCAAACGTTCATAGGCAGCGGTGACCACCGGTCCTGGTGGGCCGTATGCTTGTCTGCCACCTTAGTGGTATAAAAAAATACTAAATTCAAATTGAATATTTATGTCAATTGTTCTGCCATCTTGGAAATCGCAGCGACATTAGTAGCGACGATCTCGACCGGCAGGTAGCGCGCGACTGGCGTCGGCGACGAATGAACAAAATGTCGGCGACGCATGTCTGTGTACGAACCTCTTTGAATTTGTATTGCGGTAGTCGCACTAGTCGCTTAGAGACCAAAATCTTTGAGTATCGAAGATTTGCGTAGCCTAGTGTACGAAGGGCCTAAATCGTAATGGCGATAATTACGTTGATGCCGCATAGATGGCATTAGTACCTACTCTACCTACTAAATTCATTGGAATAAAAATAATTTAATCTAGATTCTTTCTTTTTAAATTAATACTAATCAGTAAAGCTAAGATAATGTAGGGGAGACTGCGACTGCTCACTGAAGAGGCCGCACCGCCTGGCGCGGCGCCCGCCGCCACCTGGGTGCCTACCTAATTACGTTTAATCTCATCAATATTATACCTCTGCTTATACCACAGTCCTCTCAGATGCCGCATGCCGCGATCTTAGATTTATACCTTTAGAGGTTAACGAAACATGTACTATGTGTTGACTTTATCGCAGTACGGAAAAGTTACAGCTATGAATAGTAACAGCCAGTTACAATACCTATTTTGTTTTTTATTAGAGGTTTATTTCATTGTGATTATCGCCATCTTGTGGCACACGTTTAAAACTTAAGAAGTAATTAATAGATAGATGGCACTACTTTTAATTAAACTATGATTATGATGTTATTTATCTATCATTCTATCATATAGCAGATGAAAAACTTGAAAAATTAAACATGATTCGGAGCCAATTCGTGCAAAAAAAGTATAGATTAAAAATATTATTTCGTAATAATACTTTAAAAACTACAGAAAACACAAAAAGTGAAATAATAACAAAAAGAAACATTACCAGGATTCGTACCCGCTACCAGCGCGCCTCAGGTCAGACTTGATACACACTATGCTGTGCGGTTATTGTAAATGTGTTTCAAATTATTGTTCTAATTCCCTCATAAAACTTCGACACTTCACCGAAAACATTTCTTCGAATGACATTTCACCGAAAAAAACTGTCGAACGACTTTACACCTTTCCGAAGAGCGTTAATCAGCTGAAATGTTGAGGTTGAGATTTGTAAGTAGGTTGAAGAGGGGGGGGGGGGGGGGCGAAATGGCAAACTTTAAGAAGGAATCTTGGACAGGACAGTCATTCGTAGAAATGTTTTCGGTGAAGTGTTTTCGATTAAATGTCATTCGATGAAGTGTCTTTCGGTAAAGTGTTTTTCGATGAAATGTCGCTCGACGAAGTGTCTTTTTCGGCGAACTGATTTTCGATGAAGTGTTTTCGGTAAAATGCAGTTTCGATAAAGTGTTTTCGATAAAGTGTTTTCGATGAAATGTCTTTCGGGGAAGTGCCTTTCGATAAAATGTCATTTCGGTGAACTGTTTTTCGACAAAGTGTCTTTTCGGGGAAATGTTTTCGATGAAGTGTTTTCGGTGAAATGTCGTTTCGACGAAGTGTTTTCGACGAAGTGTTTTCGACGAAATGTCGTTCGGGGAACTGTTTTTCGGTGAAGTGTTTTCGGTGAAGTGTAATGATACGGAATTTTTTACAGTTGATGTATTTCTGTTGCCGCTATAACAATAAATACTATGATGAGAGTTGTCAACGATCCCATACTTGCAGGCAGGGTTCGCCGATATATATCAACGGATATATATCATGTTATATATCACGATATATATCAATTGATTTTTACCTTGATATATATCAATGATTTATTCCGGTCTCCGGAACAAAAAAGAAATTGGAGATCAATGTTTACCCTGGCAAATCAGAATAATAATCATTCTGAATTGAATTGTTTCCCAAAATGGCAACCTCAATTTAAGTCGGGAAAATCCCTGTTAACTTACCAGTATTGTTAGCTTTTTACTGAAATTCAAACCTTAACTTTATATAATATAAGATAAGGTTCATTTTACGAGATAATGAAAAGGGAATTCATGGGGACAAATTATTATTTAAAATATTTGATTTATCTTACAAACAAATGAATAATATTATAATAATAGGTAAGTACCTAAGTATAAGTACTTATTCTTGTAAGTTTTCATTAAAAAATCTTTCTCAGACGAACACTATTTCTTTCGTTGCCTATATTAGGGTTTCGAGGATACACAAAATGTAAAAAACCGGGACCCTATTAATAAGACTTCGCTGTCTGTCTGACCGTCACGAGGCTGAGTCTCAGGATTCATTATAGCGAAAGCGCTGACATTTTCAAAGATGATGTACCTATTTATGTTGCCGCTATAACAGCATCTTCAGCAATCCTCATTTATAATGAAATTCGCCTATCTTTCTTAGTCTGGATATATATATCCGAAATATACAGGCTGAATTTTTCAAAAGGGATTGGATGGCCAAATCCGAAACTATAAGGAATAGCGAAAAATACGGAAAGGAGTCACGAGCCCGATTTTGATGAAACTTAAAACCACATCATTAGATTTTTGAAAAACCAATAATCCTAGCTGGAAATCGAATCCATTGATTTTGAAAAAAAAAACACACCCTTTATTATTACACCATACGATAGTGTTGCTATTAAGGATCATATTTTGGGAAGTAATGATATACGGCAAACTACAGGAAAGAGCTCATCTTTAACAAAATACATTTTATTTTTTTTACGTTAACTGATTAATTGTTCAAAATCTTTGCAATACATAGCTAGATTCGAAACCTCAAGGATCGTGCTGCATTCAATATTTCAATATTATTGATTCCGTTGAGAATATTCTCTTAAAAATCATTCTGAGCATAATTTAAAACACGGAATAGTTACGATCTTTTCTGGGATTTCGAACGAAACAAATTATGATACAAAATTTAGGTACATGAAATATGCATTCTATCAAAATTCCAAATGTTCCTTAAATTTGGCTTTTATCATTACTTTGCAAAATTTGATCCTTAACAGCGACTCTATCGTATGGTGTAATAATAAAGGTGTGTTTTTTTTTTCAAAATCAACAAGTTCGATTCCCAGCTAGGATTATGGGTTTTTCAAAAATCTAATGATGAGGTTTTAAGTTTCATCAAAATCGGGCTCGTGACTCCTTTCAGCATTTTTCGCTATTCCTTATAGTTTCGGATTTGGCCATCCAATCCCTTTTCAAAAATTCATCCTGTATATCGGATATATGTAATTATGTATATCAAAAAATCGGAATTTTGATTTTTATTATAAAAATCGGATTTTTTCGAACCCTGCTTGCAGGTGGTGTAGAACCTCTTAGTGACAGCTTAGGAGAGACTTTGCTTCTCTGTGTGTGTTCTACCGCCTGTACAACGGTTTGTGCTCTGAAGAATTGTTTGATATGATGCCTACGGCTACATTCTATCATCGCACCGCTCGCCATAGACAGGGTGTTCATCCTCAAACGTTGCGTCCTGAGCGCTCGAGCACGGTGAGATCTAATAGATCTAATAGAGGCTTTCTTCCGCTTACGCTTAGGTTGTGGAATGCCTCCCTGCCTCGGTTTTCCAAAACGCCTACAGTATGGGGTTCTGGGTTCTTCAAAAGGGGACTTAGAAGGTTTTTAAAGAGTCGGCAGCGCGATTGTGGCCCTCTGGTGTTGCGAACGTCCATAGGCTGCGGTGACCACCGGTACATCTGGGGGGGCCGTATACTTGTCTGCCACACTAGTGGTATAAAAAAAAACACTAAAATCAAATAGAAAATACCATTCCCATACAACAAACGTGATTTTATGCGTTTTTAGTACGGTTGAAGTGCACCAGCAAGTTCCAGGACCTTATTGTTGATTTTCTAATGAGTTTCTTCAAAATTTAAGCATTATTGTATAGATCACATCGGTTTTCGAAAAAAAAAACGATTTGTCCTTGAAGGTCAACTTGAAAAATATCAAAAGCCGGGTAGCCACAACCTGCGCTTGTCCATTTTAACACTTCAACATAGCACATTTGCATTATTTTTTAAAATTTATTTATTAAAATTAATTTCATATTGGTATGTAATTATGTTTTAACGAAGGCGGGGCGTATACGTTTGTTATTTAAATAACAAATTAATTAAGAGATTAGCAAGATAATAATTATTATTTGTACACACGTCTTCACGCCTGCAATTCTTATCATAACTTATCCATTTCTAACATAATTACTCTCTTTTTTTTATACCACTAGAGTGGCAGACAAGCATACGGCCCCACCAGATGTACCAAGACCGGAGGTCACCGCAGCCTATGGACGTTTGCAACACCAGAGGCGCCACACTCGTGCCAACCCTGTAAAAACCTTCTAAGACCCCCTTTGAAGAACCCCATACTGTACGCGTTTGGGAAAACCGAGGCAGGGAAATTTAACATAACTCCCATCTCTTGCCATTTCTAACGTAATGCTCGGAGGGTGGGATTGTACTGAGAGCAATTCAATCCCACTCTCTCCTTTTCGATCCTGAACAATGCGAGCAGAGGTATTAGAGTGATAACTCTCACACAGTGGAGAGAATCTTCGCCAGAACTGAACGATTCTAAAGATCGTTTCTCTGTCGAACCTCTGTATACTGTAGTTCGACTCGGCCGGATTTTAGAAATAAATGCCTACAGCCACGCGGTACGTAAGCATGCGATAGGGCTGCCCACCTACAGCATTTTAATAATATGTGCCTACTTTGACTTTCTATTTAGTATTGCGATTGTAAATATGTACATACATACATTCATATAGTCACGCCTTTATCCCTGAAGGTGTAGGCAAAGGCATAGTATACGCCCACATTTTACCTTATAGTTTTACGTACGCATAATAGATAGTGAGCCTAATGCAGTTGATTTATTCAATCCGCCCACAAGGCCTTCAATTTGTATTAAGGATTGTTGTTTTACTGACAACTGACTTTCATTTCGAGTAAATATACTTTCAACGTCTGGCGGCGCGGGGTGGCGGCGTGGCGGCGCAGCGCCCGTTATCTACTAACGATTGAGTGAGACGGGTGTAGACATTAAAAAACGAGAAAGCGGCGTAGACAATACCTAATAATCGGCTCATCACATAGTTCGTCAGTGATAGAATCACGGAATTCTAGTCTTTATAATCATTGCGTTAAATTTTTGATTTACAAATTTAAAACTATTTTTCGATTTGAAGGTACTAGTCAGTCTCAAGTACACTAGTACTTTTCGTACATTGTGAAGTTGTGTTAAATTTTGGAAGTTCATATTTGTCTCTATGCGTGTAATAAAAATCAAAGGTAATAATGAAATGGTATAAATGCTGTCAATTTTTTTTTATAAGTAATAAATATTCACGGACATTTCACACAACGCTATCTGATCCCAAAGTAAGCTAGGAATAACCTGCTTGTGTTATGGGTAACAGACCACGGATATTAATACTAATATGCTTTTTAAATACATACATAATATACATAGAAACAACCAGACTCATGAGACAAACATTAATGGATCACACAAATATTTGTCTCGGGTGGGAATCGAACCCACGTCCTCCAGCGTTGCAGGCGGTATCACTACCGACCGCGCCACAGAGGCAGTCATACGGTGCTAAGTGTACTGTAACATCGGTCATCCACAAAGAAATGAATACTCTTGAAACATACCTAAATCATTGCTCTCAATTAAATAACTACGAACTGACAACGCAACTAAATGTACTACCTACACGTACTAGAGTTCTGAACTAGTTCTTTTTTGGATATTGTACTATATTGGATCGCACCGTTTACTGACTGAGCAAGCACAAGTCTAGTTTCAAACACAAACATACCTACTTCATGTAACTACCTAGTTCACTCGTGTCTAGGGAATGCAATCCCGCAACGCAATTGAAATCCTGGTATTTGCGGGACTGAGAGATCTCAGTCCCGAGGGATCCCGGTATTTGCGGGATCCCGCATATTTCTGAAAGTCATTGAGAAAAGTATAGAATTCTGTATCATACATGCATCTAGAACTGAAAAATAGTCACGCCTTAATCGCCGAAGAGGTAGGCAGAGGCATTATAATATGCCTCTGCCTACCTCTATATACCCACATTTCACCTTTCAAGATGCGTTTCGTCCCTTACCACGTAATATGTGGTGAGCCGTATTGCAGTCTTGAAATGAATAGGTGCAGGTTGCGATTGCTTGCTGTTGAAATTTTTCAAGCCGGGCCTTCAACTCATTTTACCGGCAAACAGGACCAACGGTTTAACGTGCCTTCCGAAGCACGGCAACGCTCAAATAAATGTCACAAAGTGGTCACCCATCTAAGGACCGGCCATAGTAAATGTAACTTACTGCAGTGATCTTTTACAGAACACTGAGTACACGGGGCCACAAGGAAAAATAAATTATTGAATATTACTTATGTATTGAGATTATTAAACGGATATACATATAAGTAATAAAATACCGACTGCAAATTATTAGAAGCAGATAAAATGGGTAGTTTTGGCATTACTTTAAAACATAGCATGTCAAAATTCTTGTCTGCCAAACGACTCCTAACTTTACAAGTCAGATAGCCAGCAAGCAATGTACGAGATAATTGAATACTTTTCTAACTGTTTATAGTACATGAAAAGTCAAATCTCCCTGATTAAATCACTAAAAACAAATAAGTACGTTATTAGGTTATATCTTAAGTCACAATTACAAAAAACTTAATCATACCGAATCAGTTTGCGCGCTTCCGCTTACACATGGCGTTTACCTTTGCACAGTCCCGCTAATCCCGCGGGATCCCGCACGATTTACGTGCGGGACTGGTCCCGCAAAAATGATGCGGGATCCCGGTATTTCGGGATCCCGGTATCCCGGTATTGCATTCCCTACTCGTGTCAATCACTTTGTTTAACTTTAGTCAACTAGTAGTATAGTACCAATTAGTACTTAAGTAAAATCAATTTATAGTCTTACTAAACTCCGAAAGAGTTTCCAGGTAATCTAAAAAACGTTATCTCTGGGTGCGTTATTGACGAATTCATGCAACCAAAACAAGCACAATAGACTCTAGTTGTCATATTAAATATTTTAGTAAATAAAACACGCGCGGTTACTATTTAAAAAACGACACACCGTCCATTCGTCTATCCGGCACAATCGCGACTGCGGACGCTGCTTGCGTGCTGAAAGGCCTGCCGAAAACGAGAATCGTAGGTATAGCTTGCGCTTCGTCCGTTTGTAGGGAGCTACAATACTGGTTAAACAACATATTTATACTGTGGTCGAACTATAGATATTTGGAATAGGCATGTGTAAGTAACGTACGTAATGCGTTACTTGTCATGTGACTCGCTCGAGTACCATGACAGTGTACGTTACTCGACGAAATGTATCATGACAAAATATAGTACAATCGGGACAAACGTGCCGTCTGCGGTGTTGAATGTCGATATTTACTTCGCGCGCTTTCCATGCAATCGTCACTCGTCACACGTTGCCGTTCCGCACGTGTCACGTGTGTGAGCGAAAAAGCGTCATTTGTTTAGTACTAGCCGCCACGCGTTACTCGACTCGGGCAGCACGACCGGCAGGCGACAAGTTTATTTTAACTTTACGTTGACGCAATAAGGTCTATTTTTTCTCAATGCTGCTTCGTTCGTATTCATTACGTTACGTACCTACCTATGTTTGACTCCGTGATACTTTGCAGTTTGTTTAGTTAGCGTTTAATAATGAAGAACCGCGCATTCTATTCTAAAAAAGTAAAAAAAAGCATGATCATTGTAAATAAAGTTGATTTTTAAATACATTAATATTATTTTTAATAGTATTCATGGGTAATAATAATAGATTTATTATTAACTAGCTGAGCCCGCAACTTCGTTTACGTCACATAAGGTGTATGGAAGGAAAGGTATTTCTTCATCACAGTCATCAAGCAGCGTCTGAAACTGCCCTGTTTGCTTAATCATAAAAGAGCTTAATGATTAAGTCTATTTTAAAACAATTCAGTAGTAAAATAGTCTTAATCATTAAGCTCTTTTATGATTAAGCCAACACGCCAGATTAGGTTCACTCACATTCAAAGAAACACCTACAATTAAAATTTTCAAAATATCTGATTCTTAAAAGTGTTATAACTCTTTTATTTCTAAACCGATTTACATAAAACAAACGCTAAATGTTAAGTGGAGCAAACCTCAACACAATAAAAAAACCGCATTGCAATCGGTTGAGCGGTTACTGAGATTAGCGTGCACAACCGTACAGACAAACAGATATACAGACATACAGACAAAAATTCTAAAAATCATTGTTTTGGGTTCTATTGCGTTCATAAAGCCCCCCTATAATATTTTTTCTTATTTATCTTCCATGTACAGACAGCGACCTGTTACGATTTTATTATATGTATTGATTGATAATTCATGGATATTGCCAGTCCTAATCCTGGAGTACATACCTACCTACTACTAGTCACATGTTTTAGTTTTATCATGTATCTAGATTATTTAACTAATTAAGGTTAATTCATAATAATTCAATTTATTATCTGATTTCTACAACAAAACAAGATTACTTTCAGTAGGTAGGTACATAAAGTATGAAGGAAGATCAACTGTTTTTACACACCTATATAACGTATTTTTTACTTCATTAACTTGCACACATTCACACCAAACTAAAACTAACTACTAACAATTTTCAAATAAGTTTATTAGATCTATTATTATACATAATAATTATCTATTCGAACACTTAAATTTACTTTACTGCATACAATTACACATAAACCACATCATACGTTACTTTATTTACACCTTAACACATGCAGTACATTCGCATTAGCCAAGTCACGTTCAGTTAGGACAACGTACGACACTTCGTCCTGTGACTGTAATGCGATGCGAACGAATGCTGGATTTGGCGCGCACGCAGCGCGCGATTAATATTTTAGAACTTTGTGCCGCCGCATGAGATTGTCATGATAAAAGTCATAGTACAAAGTAATGTGACGCGGTACAAAATGTAATGCCTTAAGACATTACTTTTTAGTGTAACGTTTTGCGCATGTCTAATTTGGAACGCTCTTCTTCAAGCGAAGTGAAGAGGCACTTGGGGATCAGCGACTATAGTTTTGTGAACTTCTAGATGTCAGCCAACCTATTGAAAGTGGTCCTCAAGTTGACTAACAACAAACAAACAAAATACATTTATTTTACTTAGGCATATGGCAGATGCACTTGTAAACGGCACTTAAGTATAAATCAAAGAGTTACCAGCAGTTCACAACGCGACCCACCTGAGAAGAACTGGCAAGAAACTCAGCGGGTTATTCTACTTACAATTTTAAAGAATATAAAAACTATGCATTTTAACATCTTTTTGAGAATCCAGCAGAGCAGGTCATTTCCAGGCTTCCTTATCCATCAAACAATCACCAACTGTATAGTAGTCCTTGCAGTATAATCACAGTATAATTTACTTTTTTGCATTTATTTAGGGACATACTTTTAATTTCGTTAGCGAAATTCTAATGCGCATAAATATTTCAAGAATTTGAAAAAGCGCTTGGTAGATGTCGACTGGTGCCCCAAGTAGTGTTGCCAGGTGTCCCGATTTGGGCGGAACGTCCCGATTTTCAGGGGTCTGAGGACGCGTCCCGATTTGGACTTGATCGGGACGCTGAATGTCCCGATTTATGATAACCAAGAATAATTATCTATTAGCATCATGAGCAGTCAATAATTTACTTAAAATGTATAAAAAATCTGGTTGGCTTACTCATCATCTCCCAGCTGAATTATATAAACATGACATTTGGAGAGTACCTACCTAATTACCTTTTGTGACGTAAATATCCACAGTAGTTAAATAGAGATTCGTCGAAATTCGAGGTGAAACAAGGTGGCAAGTTATTATGTTGAACGAAAGAAAAAAAAATTCTTGTAGATCTTCAAATTCGGCAATAGAAAGAAATGAACATGTTTCTGATTTTAAACCCCCAAAACCAGCTCTTCTTTACAGTTTTAAGGGTACCTACTTTTTAAAACTGCAAAAACTAACATTTTAAAAGTGGCCTTTCGGCTACACATCAAATAGATAATAGCCTTTGCGCTCGGTAAGACTAATTCGCAGTACGCCTAACTCGCGTTATGACTAGTCAAAAGGAGAAGTAGGCATAACGCGAATGAGACCTACTGCGATGTAGGGCAAAAGCTAAATAGGTCAAATAATAACTAGACCTACTGAGATTTAGTCTTAAGCCTCATATGACATCGACACCTGATGGAAGGCGGTCACCGTATTCTAGGGACATTTACAACGCCAGAGTGAGGTGATTCTTTACGCTTAATGTCCGCCGACGTAGGGGTGAAAGTGGGGATGAGGGAATGGATGTGAGGATGGGAAGGGTGGGAGTGACGCCCTAGGCACTGAGTTCCCCACAGCGATGCATCCCATTGCCGGGCGTCAGGGCGTAGGATTCAGGGTAATTTTTATAGAGGTTTGAGGTTTTCTTCCTCGCAACTCCAAAGAGCCACCGTGCCCGTCTGTTGCCAGACAGGGTTACGGCTCGGCCGAACGATGGTCCCCATGGGACCATGTACTATCGCCACTGATAGCTCAGTGGCAAAGTACTCGTCGCCCTGAGAGTTCTCCGCTAAGTACCTACGCTCTGCATAGCAGAGCGCATACGGTGAACTACAAACCGGCCATAAAGGTCCCCCCTCCTTGGTGGACTACTGGCCATGGGCGACGACGTGCGCCTCGCGCGAAGCCCACGTCGTCGTCCAAGTTACCAGGATGCACCACGTGGAGGTTGTCCTTTCCAGCACCCCTCCTTCCGAGGGCTTACCTGGGGCTTCCAACCATAGGCTGTTGGTCGTTACGTAAGGTTTTTTAGTCTGTAGGAGTCCAGCATAGCATCCATGATGGATTTTCCCTCACCTTAAAAAAAAAGTATAGATAACATGAAACTGATATTTTTCATTAAAAAGTCAAAATATCCTTACAGCTGCATGACAACGATTTCATCTATGTACAAATTAAGAATTCAACCCAATTAATATTTTAGGCATAACGCGATGTAGACCAACTAAGATTTAGGTATATGCCGAAGTAGTCCATATGCGAAATAGACCAACTGCTATATAGGCATACAGCTAATTAGGCTGAAAGCGAATCGTAAATGACATTTAGACGTAACGCGAGTTAGGCACACTATGAATTAGTCTTACCGAGCGCAAAGGGATAGATAGGCTAGACTACGAGCGGTAACTCAGCCAGAATCGGGAGCATGGTTGCACGCGTTGCCTTCACCTCACCTAGGCACCTTACTTGGCACTAGGCAACGAGACGACTCGTTGCGGGTAGCGGCGGCGCTCCGCCTGGTCTGCAGGGTGTGTGAATCCCATGTATGTAACTGTCGTTCCACGGTTGAGGCCAATGGTCATCACGCGTTGAGTTGTATCGCGTGATGACCATTGGCCTCCACGCGTATATGCATGGGTAGGTTCCCGCAGCACCATGCATGCTCTCAAAGACATAATTCGTAGGGCCGTAATTTCAGCGGACGACCCATGCGTACTTGAGCCGCCTGGTCTGAGCAGAACCGATGGCAAGATGCCGGATGGTATGAATTTAGTGCCATGGAAGAATGGTAAGTGCCTCGTATGAGACTCTACTTGCTTTACCCAGTTATTGCTCCAGTCGCCTCAGTCATACGGTCCGGTCTCCGCCTGCTGCGGCTGAGGACGCGGCTGCCGGGATGCGGCTTAAATATGAACCGTGGCAAGCCCAGTATCTTTTCGTTCCCTTCGTAGTGGAGACCATGGGCTGATGGGGTATTGAAGCTAAACAATTTGTAGAGGAAATGGGGCGCACATTATGAGAAAAGTCAGGAGACCCCCAGGGTGGTGCAAAGACTGGCTATTGCGATCCAGCGAGGTAACGCGACCAGGCGTATTGGGCACTTTTGCACTGGGTGCGATTGGGAGACGATGAATTACGAAGTTCGAAGTGTAATTTACGACAGATACTTTGTCCTAATATAATATTTATTGTTAAAAATTAATTATTTGATCAATTGTTGCACATTAAATTAGGAGGTCATCATTAAGGCAGTTTCAAAAACGATTACGACTACAGCCAAGAAACGGGAAAAGAGTTTTTAGAAATTCCACCCTTCAAGGATTAATAGGAAGTTATTTCCTAGCGATTTTGGAAATGGTAGGGCTATTTTTTATATACGTTTTAGGTTTTAGGAAATCCTTCATGGATGCAATGTTAGGTTCTTATCGACTAAAACCATCCGGTTCCCTACTAATGCCCACAGCCGAGAGCCCCACGAACAAGGACTTCGGCTACCACCGTAGCTTCACCTTGGAGTTCGGGTGCTATCCCACGTCTTTAGGAGGTTGGTTGGGATTTGGGATGTTATTCCGCTTTTTACGTCACGCCGTCGTTTTGAGCCTGTTTTTTGTAAGAACGGCGAGCAGCCCTTTCGTTGCATTGTCTTCAGGCCCCCGGTCGTGGAGGCCGCTTTCATTGCATTGTCTTCAGGCCCAGGTCGTGGAGGCCGATAGTTTTGGGCGAAGACAAGTCTACAGTGCCCTCTGCAGACTGTGGTACTCTGTTGAGAGAGTTATCTCCCGCTCTCTCTCCGCTGCCTCGTTTTCGAGCAAGACCTGCTCGCAGAAAGACGCAGCGGCGTTTCACTTCTTCCCGTTGGAGATCATAGCTGGCACGTTTTCAGCAAAAGAATGTCCACGAGGATCTGGCGTGCTCCACCAATGTGCGGAGCGCTGTGCCATCTGTGCCAACAGGCAGAAAAGGTTGCCATAGTTCGTCTACAGCCACTTGTCCATGACCGGTCTGATACAAGGGCCCTCGCTTCCAGGTCGCATGGAGGAGTTCTAGTAAAACGGTTAGGGCTACCAATCATCAAACGAGCGTCTATATACCTAAGCGTCAATATAAGCGTTTGTAACAATTTAAGACAGATGTTAATTAGAAAATTAAAATCCGGCGATCCCGCGACTGCTCTTACCGACCCATACATGGCCTGTAATTTCCTGAGTGAATTTCAGTAGAATCTCTTCACTTAACAAGTGAGCTGTTGATCTCTAAAATTTATCCAAGCCAAGAACCATCCGGCCACATCAGCTATCGAAAAAAAACGCAAAGAACCGCTGTTTACAAATAATGTATTTCTGTTGCCGCTATAACAAGTCTAAATAAACCGGCCAAGTGCGAGCTGGACTCGCCCATGAAGGGTTCCTTAGCAGCGAGTAACATAATATAAAAGTTTTTGTAGTTCGTTGTAACTTTGATTGATGTTTTAACACGTTCGCAGTGGTAGTGATTTTTACAGGCGAAAATTGCGGTTTATGACAACAAAGAAATACCAACTCGATCTAGTTCAAACCAATTTTCGTTGGCAGTTTTTATGGCAATGTACATTATTTATTTTTGCTAGATTTATCATTCTCTTAGTTTAGAAGTTAGAGGGGCGGGGGACACACATTTTTCAGTTTCAGTTCTGAGTATGGGGACCCCTTAAAATTTACTGCTTTTTTTTCTAGTTTTATATAGAAATCTTAATGCGATTCACAGAATACATTTACTTACCAAGTTTCAATGGCATAGGTCTTATAGTTTCGGAGCAAAATGCCTGTGACACACGGACGGACAGACAGACAGACATGACGAATCTATAAGGGTTCCGTTTTTTGCCATTTGGCTACGGAACCCTAAAAAGGGGGTTTAAGCCTCCCCCCCCCCCCCTTTAACCCCACAACAAAAGTGATATTTGCCGTTTTTTGGTAGGGAACCCTCTTGTGTGCGAGTCCGACTCGCACTTGGCCGCTTTTATTATTTTGTCCCGATTTAAAACCCCAAGTCCCGATTATTTTTACCCTTTGTACCGATTTTCATCCGATAGGACCTGGCAACACTAGCCCCAAGGCACAGTATATATATGTTGTTTAACGCCCAAGGGCTGGCAGTTTTCTCGCTCAGAGAATATAGGTATTGCTGTTCAAGGGGGGAATGCTGCTAGTCTTTTGGGCACAATGCCACGGGGGCCATATATAGGTTTAGTTTAGGATAGTAATAATGTAATACTAATATTATAAAGAGGAAAGATTTGTTTTTTTGTTTGTTTGTTTGTGACGAATAGGCTCCGGAACTACTGGACCGATTTGAAAAATTCTTTCACTGTTGGGAAGCTACACTCTTGCGGTGAACATAGACTATATTTATTCCCGTATTCCCACAGAAACGGAAACTACGCGGGTGAAACCGCGTGACGTCCGCTAGTGTGTAATAATTATGTTTCATAGTAAGATTATATTTTATTTTGTCCTTGGTTAGTACATTTTATTAGCCGTTAAAATATATTATTACGCGGGCCGTTGTTGCTTTTTAAGCAATATTACAATATATTTAGGTAATATTAATTACATTTATCTAATATTAATCGCTGAGTAATTTTTTTATATAATACTAGCTGACATGTGCAACTTCGTTTCTGAACTAAAATACGAAACTATTATACCTATAAAACTTTCCTCTTGAATCACTCTATCTATTGCTAAAAATTGCATTATAATTCGTTGAGTAGTTTAAATATGATCTCAATCTCAACGCACTACCAGGAGAAGCGTTTTCATTTTATAATATGCAAAGATACTACTGAGGCGGTAGACAAACATAGGGCACCCCTGATCGTGAGAAGGGGAACTGTGGTGGTGAATGAAAGTTTGCATGAGAATATTTAAAAGAAAACTGATTTAGCTTATGGGTTAGATGTGGGATGAAACGTAAGAAGCCGGAGGGCACATGACTAATCAATCTATACTAATATTAAAAAGAGGAAAGATTTGTTTTTTTGTTTGTAACGAATAGGCTCCGGAACTACTGGACCGATTTGAAAAATTCTTTCACCGTTTGAAAGCTACACTCTTTGCGGTGAACATAGGCTATATTTTATTCCCGTATTCCCACGGGAACGGGAACTACGAGGGTGAAACCGCGTGACGTCCGCTTGTGAAAAATATACTTGTAATTAAGCCGATTTAAATACATCACTAGCCCAAGATATATGCTGTGGAAAGATTCCTCGGTCCTGAGCTGAGCAGGTCTCAGTGGCTAAGTTGGAAAAGCGTCTAGACCCGGCATGATAGAAGGCACAGTTTCCAATCCTGCTCGTTACTGATAGTTTTATAAATATTAGCCTTTCTCTATAAAATAGAGTGCAGAGGGGCTTATGGCGAGAATTAGTCTGTAGTCTGTGACTCGGTTGCATTAAACTATGTCACTAGGTCACGTGGATCATCTGTTCAAAGTTTGAAATAAAACAAAAATGACAACGTCAATCGGATTGAACTTTCACTTTCACAATAAACGTGTTAGAGAGGGGCAGTCTGGTGAGAACGATCGTTTTCTTGTTTAAGTCGGTTTAAGTTGAAACACGTAGAATTTTTAAAGAAAATAATTTTACGTACTCATGTCTGAGTGCGACCTCCAATACTGAGGCACAGATTAAATAATAGTTACTACGTAACAGATACATCACTCCCATACTTAACCTCAAAAATATTAGCTATAACATATCGCTACAGTGGAAAACATGTTCTACGACGTATTCCGAGAGTCGAGATTCGTGCGCACACCGTATGATTGCGTCATCGAGTGACAACTATTGACAACATTAGGGTTGTAAGCACGTAACAAAAATACATTATAACTACAAAAAACAATAAACAGTGTCTGAAAAAAAAACTTAATAATATTTTATAACTTCTTCTTCTTTACATAAGAATTATATTATAACTAGCTGATGCTCGCAGCTTAGCCCGCGTAAAAGTTTGTTTCTTTTCCCGCTTCCAATGGGAACTTATTCCCGGGATAAAAAGTAACCTATGTGTTATTCCAGACTACAATCTATCCCTGTATCAAATATCAGCCAGATCCGTTAGCCGTTAGAGCGTGAAAGAGTAACAAACATTCACACATCTACACATACGCACTCAAACACTTTCGCATTTAATTTTAGAATATTAGTAAGAAGTAAGATGAAAAAAAAAAGCAAGACTAAATAAAGCGAAATATTATTTTACGCGGGAAATGTACATTGGTTGTGCGCACTTCGCTCGGTCTGGCGTGTGGCAGCCCTCTGCCGGTCGGCCACGTTAGTTCTGCGTCATAATACTTAGGAGTAGGTGCTTATAAAAAGACTTGTAGCGAGTGACGGAGGCCTGACTGAGGTCTTAGATTTAATTCCGGGTTGTAATGCAACAAATATTTGGGTGGATCACTTTTTTTTATTTCAGTAGGCACGAAGTTGACATTGAACAGTAATTTAAAAAAAATTGCTATATTATTATTCACTTCAAATCACTTCTTATTCTCCGTAAAAGGTTTAACTGTGATAACGATAAAGTTCACTTGCCATCGTAGGTGGAATTTTCTCAATAAAAAGGAACTTATAAAGTTTTCGCAATAGATACCGCTTTTATGCTCAAATTAGCACAGACTTTTTCTTCTTGTTCTTGGACCTCCTCGGCTTGAGAGTATGCCAAAGTCAAGTAAATTTCATTGTGAAAGTATAAATAATTTTCATGTTAAGATTCTTCTTAACGGCAGCGTATTCATGTATGTCCAAGTTTGGACTAAGTTCTACTCTAGTAAGGCGGTGGTACCTTACTAGGACTTGCTGTGGGATTTATCGACAAACCTAAAAACTCGCGTTTCACTGCGCTTTATCACTTTCCAACACTTTTGCACGTTGTCGAACCTTTATGTTTAATAATCCACCATAAATTACAACTAAACACTCAAAAATACACTACTTTTGAAAAAATATTATAACGAAATGCAACGCTTATCTGAAAGTTTCCCGCCGAATCCTAGCACAGACTAACAACTTTAAACAGTCTGTGCAAATTAGGCAATTTATGGTCACTATCCTTTTTTTATAGCGATGATGCCCTGCACATCTCACGGGACATCCTTCCTGAGGGCTTACCCGGGGCTCTCAACCATAGGCTGTTGGGCGTTACGTGAGGTTTTTTAGTCGGTAAGAGTCCGGCATAGCATCCTACGAGGATTTTCCCTCACGTTAAAAAAAAAAAAAAAAAAAAAAAAAAAAAAAAAAAAAAAAAGCACATATTAAATAATAGTTTCTAACTTATGTTAATAAGTTACAGTCTATAGATGTTTGCAACACCGAGGATGGCGTCACACTCGCACTGCCGATCCCAAAAATATAATGCAGTATTAAAATTTTGTACTTACACGTTATTAGATTATCACACATACACAACACACAGTCAAAATAATACTAATTTTATTTTATCAAAATGGAGAATCATAAAAAATATTGCACCTCCCTCCCTTGGTAATGTAATAAAATTATTATTGCCGATTTACATTTTAACATAGTTAATATAAGTATTATATTTACAGTAACACAACGTCCGGTGACGCCATTTTTTTAAAATATAAATGTAATATTTTATTACTCGCTGATGCGAAAGAAAAATAAAAACTAGCTGATCATAATCCGCTGGTAGACAAATCCCGAAACCCCCCAAAGACGCGGGTAAGCACCCCAACCACCCTCTAGGCGAGGCCGCGGTGGCGGCCGTGGGTCTGTTGGGAGTCCTGGGACATCCTTCTGGGGGCTCCCAACCGTAGGCTGCTAAGTAGGATACATGTGGTTTTTAGTCGGTATGAGTCCGGCATAGCATGCCTGTAAGATTTACCTCTTAAAAACCAAGACTCGGAGGAGCTTTACAGCTGAAATTGTTTACCTGCAAAGCGATGATCGCTCTACTGAAGAGACACCTAGCTCTTGCTTTTTTTATTTGTATATCATTTTTATATTATAGCCGGTAAGTTGTTGTCGTCCTGAACATATCAAGTTGTCGGATCGGTCAATCCGTTTGGGAGAGCAGAGCTACGTTTGTACAAATAAAATTCGTAGGATTTTCGTACCCTTTTTCTCTATTGGACAGGATTGTGTTCTTATGAATATGAAGTAGCGATTACCTACTTAGTGAGTTGTTTGAACAGTACAAAATAACAGTTTTAAATTTAAATACGGCTGTAATACTTTGATAGGCTTAAAAATTGGTCATGAAATAAATTTAAAAAACATGTTTTTAGCGTAGACATCGAAAAAAAAAACGGTACTGCTCGTTCGCTCTAACTTTGCCGCTCGGCTCCATACTAAAGTCGAATTTTTAATTAGACGAAGTAAATTGACAGCAACTAATGTCACTTCTTCATACAATGTTGCGTATTTTCTATGACGAAGTGAAATTAGCTACTGTCAATTTACTTCGTCTAATTAACAATTCGAGTATACGCCTCTACGCCAGCGGTTACAGCAAAGTTAGAGCGAACGGGTAGTACCAACATTCCCGAGTACACAACTTTTTTTTTAAAATCGCGAGCAATGACCACGCTCTTGTCGCTAATGTTTGTCAAATTGTAATGATGACCACTTACCTTATTTGTACGATATTTTGACAGACGCGTGGTAAAATCTGAAACAATAGAGTTTTGAAATTATTATTTGCCTGACAATCTTCTGTGCGATATGATGGGACATCCTTCTCAGAACTTCTCCGGGACTTACGGCCTTTGCATGCTAATAATCTCTGCGTAGTGCGTTATATCCTGGGACATTCTTCCCAGGGCTTATCGACGGTACTTCCGGCCTTAGGCAGATTGTAGGGTGTGGTTTTAGGCGGTAGAAGTCCGGGATGGCATCCATGAGTAGACTAAGAAGAGAACTTATTGGAGGAAAAATTACCTGTAGTACAGGTAATTTTTCCTATCCCACATCCAAAATTCCTTTCCTGTGGAGTTCGGTTCGTCATTCCTCCCTTACTTATCATATTAGTTGGGGTTATCCTTAACGGTTGTAAGTTAGGATTGACGAATCGAGGGTGTGAGGCGGGTTCCTCTTCCCCCCTCCCCTCCTTTTATTATCATTTTAATATTAGTTATAGAAAATCAACCTGCTTCGGTTTTCCCAAACGCCTACAGTATGGGGTTCTTCAAGGGGGGACTTAGAAGGTTTTTAAAGGGTCGGCAGCGCGATTGTGGCGCCTCTAGTGTTGCAAACGATCATAGGCTGCGGTGACCACCGGTACATCTGGTGGGGCCGTATGCTTGTCTGCCACTCTAGTGGCATAAAAAAAAAAAAGAAATCAAGGATCGCCAGGAAACGTTACTACCGTATTAACAGCATCCAGCAGTTTTCACAGCACCCAGCAGTAGTGTAGGAATTTCGGTCCTATCGAGATCATGGCTAAGAAAGGGATACATACATATGGTCACGCCTTTATCCCCGAAGGGGCAGGCAGAGGCATATTATATGCCCACATTTCACCTTTTTAGAATTTGTCTCACGTTATAGGTGATGAGCCGTCTTGCCGTGTTGAGATGGACAGGCGCAGGTTGCACTAGGTAACACTGACGGAGCTACGCGTGTGAAACCGCGTGGCGTCCGTTAGCCTCAGTTCAGACACGGCGGGAACCGCGCGATTTCCATGCGATTCTAAAATCGCGCGGATCTTAGCACGTTCCACGCGGCTTTGTCCGCTTAAAAGTCGTAATTGTCGTCGTCGTCGTTTGTGCAGTCAGTTAAAAAGTAGTCTATGTCCTTCCCTTGGACTCAAACTATCTCTATACCAAATTTCATCTCAATCGCTCCAGCCGCTAAGGCGTGAAAACGTCACAGACAGACAGAGAGTTACTTTCGCATTTATAATATTAGTAGGATAAAGACATTAATTTCCCCCTAGGTGAGTCTGCAGTGGTAGCCGTAAGTCTGTTGGGAGTCCTGGGGTATCTTTCCTCAGGCTTACCCGGGGCTCCCAACGTTACGCATTAGGTAGAAAACGCGTGGTTTTTAGTCGGTAGGAGTTCGGCATAGCATCTCTGTAGGATTCTCCTCACGTAAAAAAACCGGCCAAGTTCGAGTTGGACTCGCACAGAGAACCGTAGGTACCAAAAAACGGCAAAAAATCACGTTTGTTGTATGGGAGCTTCCACCTTAATTCTCTTATTTTTCTGATTTTAGTATTTGTTGTCACTGCGGCAACAGAAATACATCATCTATGAAAATTTCAGCTCTCTAGCTATCACAGTTCATGAGATACCTACAGCCTCGTGACGGACAGACAGACAGACGGACGGCGAAGTGTCATGAATAGCGTCCCGTTTTTACGGAGCCCTTAAAAGCAAATATTTCCTCTTTATATTATTAATCCATAAGGAAAAGAGAAACCCACTGCTTTGTTCAAGTGAATTTAGTTTCCTATATGAATTTCTTCCCACGGGAATAAAATATTTAAAGAAAAACGCCATGTAACAAATCGATATTTCAGCCGCTAGTATCTTCCAAGGACCTTGGATTTCTATGGACCCCAGACTCACAAAGTTAACGTTTATAGAAGAGTCGGTAATGAAACAGGCGCGTGAGGAAGCTAACAAGAGGGAACGAGACACCGAAGAAGAAAATGAAGTGGAGAGAATAGCAGAACTACGTCGTCGAGGGCGGGGCAAAGAGGGCCTCAAAGTATTGAAAAACGTAGATGCACCACCTGTAAAGTCGCAACAGTTGTTTGACAATGAATAACAATAAATAAATAAAAATAAATAACAATATTTCGTTATTGGTAGAAAAGGCGTGTTTACATCTGACAACACCGGTTATATCGATGTCAAGTACCTAACTACAATCACTGTAATGAAGTAGGTACCTTACCTATCTACTTTCTCATATCTACATACATTCAGTAATATAGCATAGCAACAATATTTTAAGAAGAATCTTACATAACAATTTACATAATTTAATCTTTATTACTCTCGCTGGGTTTATTAAATAAGAATAACTTACCCTACTAAATGTGGATGTTAAGTTTGTTCCTTATGTCATTTCAGCGTCAATTACATAAAATTTTGAAACTTTTTTCGGTTTCCAGGGTCCGCTTTTTTAGGGTTCCGTACACAAAAGGCAGAAACGGGACCCTATTGACGAGATATCACCGTCCGTCTATCTGCCTGTCTATCTGTTTGTTTGTTTATTAATTCATCAACAATTTAATTACATCATATTTTTTAATTCAATAACATAATGATACTTTAACATAATACGGTTCATCGGTAACAAAACAAGTTAACAACAGTGATAACAGCACAAAAAAGTCAAATATGTTCAATATTTGTCCGTTATGAGGCTGTATCTCAGTAACCATGATAGGTAGAGAGGTGAAATTTTGACAGATCATGATTGTGTTTCTGTTGCCGCTATAACAACAAACCTATACTAAGAACATAAAAATAATAATAACGGAGGGCCCGTACACAAGAAGCGTAATTTTTACTGTTTCAGAAACCGTTGTGTGCGAATCCGACTCGCACTTGGCTGGTTTTTTCTATACATCATGTACTCAATATTTCCCACTTGCAGGTACTACTAATATTATAAAGAGGAAAGATTTGTTTCTTTGGTATTTTGTTGGTTTGTTTGTAACGAATAGGCTTTGGAACTACTGGACCGATTTTAAAAATTCTTTCACTGTTGGAAAGCTACACTTTTTGCGGTGAACATAGGCTATATTTTATTCCCGTATTCTCACGGGAACGGGAACTACAGGGGTGAAGTCCGTGGTCCGCTAGTTTTAAATTTATTTGCGACACCAGCCTGATGGAAAGCCATGATGACATCTAACCAGTCGAGAGTCTCTATTACCCTCCACCAGACTATAGAACTATAGACAGACTTGAAGAAACGGGGGGAGGGAAACACGTGCGCTTGCAGAGCATGAAATAAGGTTACTTGGGCCCCAGATCTCGGTGAAGCAGCGTTAAGCGTTATTTACAGGTGGCCTCAGGACCCTGAAGTTTAAAAAATATGCAGAAATGTGAACACTTATATAAACGACTTTATTGACAATAATAAGCATAAAAAAATTATGAATGCCACTAGTTATCAAGTTTAAGATAACACGAGGTCTTAGCTTCTGAGTCACGGCAACAGAGTCAATATTTTCATGATTATTCATTAACTGTCATTCTTATTCAACAACATGTTTTTACACAGGTCCATTTCTAACTCAGTTTTATAGGAATATATAATGGGATATAGACGACTGATATATTTCTTTCTAGTATATTTGTATACTTCTAGTAGACACATTTTGCTAATATTATGAAATATGCAAAAGTTTGTAAGTAAAGTTGGCTAAATGGATCTAGATGAAATTTTGGAAATTCTTACAGTTTTTGAAATTGGAATTACCTACTCATAGGCTACTTTTTTCCCATGGGTAGCGGGAACGAGATCAAAATTTTACGGGGGCGAAGCTGCGTGCACCACCTAGTAATATTTATTTAGAAAACATCCAAGCTTGGAAACAACCATTAAAGTACAGATTATCCATTTTGCAGGGATTCGAAGCAGCTATGGCAGTTGCATATGGCACTGCACCACTGAAGCTTGTGGGATATTATTATACATAACGCCATCTAGCGTCATACTAAGCAGAACTTGTACAATGAAAACTAGATTTATTGATACTGACTAAACTAGATATAATATTCTTAAATGGATTTATTATATTAATTTTAGGTAACATAATGTTAATGTAAAACTGCCTGCGTTTACTCCTTTTAGGGTTTCTTACCCAATAAATAAAGGAGGGAGAGTGCCTTATGCTACATTTAAAGAGGAAAAACATTTTAGCCCCATGAGATACAGGAACAAATTTTGAGAGCAGTCACTGGCGTGCTCTTAGTATTTTTGTAAACTAGTATGTATACTTAAAAATAAACTTCATATACCACTTCTAGTACTAAATTAATATTTCTGATGGAGTAATGTCTCTCATCCCCGAACGGGTAGGCAGAGGCATATTATATTCCCTCATTTCACCTTTTTGATTTCGTCCCACGTAAAAGGTGATGAGCCGTTTTGATACAGACGGGTGCAGGTTGTGACTGCCCGTTTTTGAAATTTTTTATGCTTAAAGGCTTTCAACTTGGCTTAACGGCTGCCATTTTACTGGAAACCGAGACCAATCATGGCTTAACGTGCCTTCCGAAGCACGGTCACCCATCCATAACCAGTCATAGTAAATGTTGCTTACTACAGTGACCGTTTACAGAACACTGAGTACGCGAGGCCACAAGCGCTTTACTGATGGAGTAAGCACCTTTTGCGGTAACTAGGTACCTACTATAGTTACTTATGTGTTTATCACATAATATATTTCGACATCAGTATTCCTCTTCTTTTTAACTTCTCAAGTATGTCTCTCTCTCTCTCTCTCTCTCTCTTTGTCGGCTGACTGTGATCCACCAATGAATTGTGTTACCCGACTGTCGAAAAAGGTGTTACTTACAGTATGTTTGTGTGTAATGTATGTTTCGAATTGTATGTAATTCTCTACTTTTCTCTCCTGGGTACAAGTGGACGGATGGAATTTGTAATAATATTTTAGTAAACGAAGTTTTGAGAAACATATCCATATCTGTGTATGGAAACAACTTATCTAATCGATGAATAATACATGGAAGAACTGATAATATTCTGAGAATTATTAAAAACTCATTCTTATCTTGTCTTGGCATTAATGTATAATTTATTTTTGTTTATATTTATGTTAAACATCTTGTCAATGTTGTGATTAAAGTATGTACAGGACAATAGTAAATCATTTTTATTGCGCTTGCCAAGATAAGAATTATAACTACCTACATGCTGATAACTTTTACCATTGCTGAAGTTATTACACCTAAATGAAAAAATAAACATCTTACCTTAATTTTCTTCCAGTTATTTTTATTTTCGTAAACCGGGTTTTCTTATTTTTCACTTTTCAATTTAATCGTAAAGTAACTAGGGTATTTATTACTTTGAGCTTACTTCGATAGACTAATTTAGATATATGTTTTAATAAACTATAGTATATCTAAACTAAATGGACATATTCTCAATAATAACATAAAATAACAATAACGTAATAGGGTTAACGAAAAAACTAAAAGTAAAAGAGCAAGTAACACATCCCACCCCGACGGACGCCGTTACCGCACTATTTAGTAGTAGAATTGTTTTATGTTTACTTTACGTAGTGTTAGTAGATTCAATCAAGAGTGAAAGTCAATGAATATTCTAGTTTTTATTGTGAAAAAGGGTTTATTAAAAAAAAAACTTGGTTTTAAATGTATTAATTTAATATAACTAGTACAAAAATATTTTGTAATAATTATATAACAACAAAGTGCTACATTGGTTTCCTAAACTCAGATTTGGTAGTAATGCGATTTCTACCAAATTACACATGTTTTAACTTTGGTCACATTTGGAAAACGTTTTATTATTGCTTCAAAACTATTAGGTACTTTGGGTTCATAACGCTTTATAACTGATTATTTTAATTGTTTAGTAGCCTTTATTGTCCCATTCTTTAAGTTTTATGTTTTTTTAACAAAGTCTCAGCATTTTATATCTACATGAAGTAAAATCTTTTTAAAAGAAATCTTTCCGTCAACCTTTCACTTTACATCTAAACGAAACGCAAAATCGAAGAGAAAGAGAAAGGTCAATGAATTGCAAAACAAAATGGCTGATGTTCGTAGAAAGGCGTGTCGCAGATTCTTCTTCTAGCGAATTACGCCAACTCGTAATCGGAACGGAAACCATTGAACTTCAGTGAAAAGTTTACGTGTTTATACTGGTTCGTAACTTTGTTTTGTGATTACTAATAAGGTGGTTATTTGATGTTCGATGTCCAGCCTGTCATCGAGGCAGAGGAGCGACGCTTCATCTACATTGGGAGATCTGTGGAGCCGCGTTTGGCCTGACCGTGAGGCCCCGCCGCGTGCGCCCGGAGGCTGCATGATTGCCTCGCGTGGGCCTGTGTCGGTCGCGGTCGCTTCGCCCCTTGTGAAGCCTCGTAAGCCCGCGCGCCGCTCTCGTATTCTAAGTATGTCGGTTTTTACAGCGGCGCTGTCGGGCTTCGCGTCTGCCCACCGCCAGGCAACGGGGCTTCGCCCCCCGCGTCACGCCGCGCGCGTTCGGAGCCCTAGCTCCATCCGATCGTTGAGCGGAGTAGTTCAGGTAAGTTTTCTCATGATTCCCTACGCAGGTGAGTAGTATTGATCGCGTCGCCATTTTGTGGGTCTAAAAATAGAATAACTTATTCGAACATCGTCATTGATTCAATTGTTCCGTCTACACTTCTAAAATGTACTATTTCGACCTTTAAACTAACTTTTAATTCCTCCAGTCCATTCTTTGTCTACATCAAACTAAATGTGCCAAAAATATTGGATTACTCATCTTAATATCTAGTCAATAAATAGTAATGTTCATTCTAACCTACATTATGTAAAATGAGGTCACTATCATAATGTAAAGTTTCTCTTTGTGTAAGCAACGGTATATTGCCTTGTCATCAAGTGTACTTAGGAATTACATAGCTATCTCCCAGAACTCTACATTACATTACATCTACTCTAATATTACAGGAATAAACACATTTCCAAGAATCTGAGAAAAATGTTTATAACTAACAATTTGCCTAGTTTCAAGCAACGGACTGCTGATTTCATTATAAATCCTTAATTGAAATTAATCTCAAAACTGTATTGATTAACCTGTCAATTCATGGTCATGTAAAGTAGGAATTATTGTCCTAAAAAACTACAGAATTTTCTAAAACAGTTTAAAAGAAACAACAAATTAACAGACACATCTAAAACCTCCACAATTTTAGAGTAAGAGATCCTTTGATTTTTCTCTTAGGTGCATCTTCATCATTATCTTAATGTACTAAGTCATATACTAAAATGTGAATTCAGCTGTAATATACAGCTCGCACCACTTATCCGCATCTATAAAGTTTGTTTGTTTGCGCCGCAATTATGCACTATCAGGTATCACAGGGTGAACTACTTCGCAGCTGAGCAGAAGTTCATTGCATAATACCTAATCCTTACTTCTTACTAATATTATAAATGTGAAAGTTTGTGAGTATGGATGTTTGTTACTCTTTCAAGCTCAAACGGATAAACGGATCGGGCAAAAATTTGGTACATAGATACATTGTATACTGGAACAACACATAGGCTACTTTTTATCCGGGGAATAAGTTCCCATGGGAAGCGGGAACGGGAACCAATATTGCGCGGGCAAAGCTGCGGGCATTAGCTTGTAATGCATTGTTACGGTGCAAACAAACGAACTTCATTAATGCAAAGTTATGTGGCGCAAGCTGTAATAAAGAGATTGGGGGCTTCATTTTCATCTATTCATGAAACGGCTCTAGAGGTGTGTCATTCTAGCAGGCCCATAACCTATAGTATATTAATGCCATATTATATTTCATAGTAATTCTTTTTCCATATGACATAGAATAATCTTTTACAAGCTGCTGCAGGATCCCTGCCTTTTCTGACTAATTTCAAAAGTACATTGAATTGCTTGAAGGTTTATTTTGTTATGAAATATAAATTCTTCTATACTTCGGCTTATTTAATAATCAAAGACTTCAATTTCTGTATGTAAGTTACGTTTTTGTCATCATGAGTGCCCCTCAACAGCCTTTTTTCATACTTATGTATATTTCCCTTTAATCAATTTGCAAGAGTAAAACCACAGAAAATACAGCTGAAATATACTGTCCGTTCTCAGTTTAGCATCTTATAAATAATCTCCCAATTAGGTTAGATGTTATGCATTCTATTTCTATAACATTATCCAACTTAAATTATTGATACTATCCCCAGATGTATCCTGGATGACGTATCATGGAACCCCAAGAGGCTAACAAGATAAAATAATAATCAAATTATGAGCTATCTGTGTCAAATTTCATCAAAACTCATTCAACCATTTCACATAGAACAGTAACTAACAACCATTTTTATTTATCCTCGCACATTTATTGTACTAATATGAATGTTTACCAGATCATCTTTTACAACTGCAGTGGGGACTAAGGGACTGCTCACATTCTATCACGGCCTATCATATTTTGCCATATTTCTCTTTTCACTTACTCTTTGAAACATTAATAATCACAGCGAGTTATGAGTGTTCATGGTGATGTATTACTGTGTATTTTGTTCTGATAGTTGAGGTTTCAAAGCTTAAATGCGACTCGAAGCCAATCAAGTAACAAGTCTCATGTGATTCACAATTGCAGAGTGTATTAAAGTAGCTTGCATACGCATTAAACAATCAATGACTTGATTCAATCTTTGTGAGACTTATCAAACACCTAAATTGTCTCGGAGTCTTGGTATAATGGGCTCTGGACCATCAATGTGACTTGACAAGTCTATTGAAATGTGAATGAAAGTAGTTCAAGTGCTTTATTTGACATTGTGTCAGACTTATCAAGTGACTTGATCGTCTTAGGAATCTATACAAGATAGGAATATGGTAAAATATGAATGCTTTTCTGTAAGTGAGTAGTCCCAACAATCATATCATAAATATTAATACCTCTGTACCGTGTTTCAGGATGTCTTCCCGCCGGAACGGGTCGGTGTCCCGGGCGGCAGAGGCCGCCTCCAAGAACCGGCTGCATATGGATAGGAATCCGCAGCATTCCAGGATTAATGGTCAGTGTTTTTCTACTACATTTTTTTAAATATTTAGCTCGCCAAATTGACGTCGCCACCAGCCTGATGGTAAGTCGTAGCGCATCTGGCGATTGGGGGCCTTCTGACAGTGGTCCTTAAGTGGTCGGCCCTGTGATGTGCCTCTTCACGCTCCTCTTGAAGAACCCGGGATTGCGGGATTGTAAGATGAGGGAAACACGTGTGTGGGCAGCGAGTTCCAAGTTTTTTATAGTTTGACAGAGGACCATCTTTTGTCAGTTCTGCCGAAGAAGAGGCCTTTATCCCCGAAAGGGTATACAGAGGCATATTATATGCCCACATTTCACCTTTTGGCCCTTCTCTATAAAATAGATTGCAGAGGGGCTTATGGCGAGACTTGTGTCTGTAGCTGTGACTCTGTTGCATTAAACTACGTCACTAGGTCACCTTTATCATCTGTTTAAAGTTTGAAATAAAACAAAAATGACAACGTCAATCGGATTGAACTTTCACTTTCACAATAAACGTGTTAGAGAGGGGCAGTCGGGTGAGACCGTCTCACGGCTTCTTGTTTAGAATTTGTCCCACGTAATAGGTGGTGAGCCGTATTGCCGTATTAAGATGGAAAGACGCAGGTTGCGCCTGCTGTTGAAATTTTTTAAGCTGTTTAAAAAGGCCATCAACTTGACTTAACAACTGCCATTTTATTGACAACCGGGACCAACGGTTTATCTTTCTACTAGCTGATGCCCGCAGCTTCGCCCGCATAATATTTGTTCCCGTTCTCGCTTCCCGTATTTTATCCCCTTGGGGGTAGAATTTATCAAAATCCTTTCGTAGCGGATGCCTACGTCATAACATCTACCTGCATGCCAAATTTCAGCCCGATCCGTCCAGTGGTTTGGGCTGTGCGTTGATAGATCACTATGTCAGTCAGTCAGTCACCTTTGAGTTATATATATTTAGACTACACTCTATCTTTGTAGGGTCCCATCTATACCCAAAGGGTTAAAGCGGGACCCTATTCATGAGACTTCACTGACCTTGTGTCTGTTCGTCACGAGGCTGTATCTCAGGAACCGTGACAGCTAGAGAGCTGAAATTTTCACAGATGATGTATTTCTGTTGCCGCTATAACAACAAAAATACTCGGAATAGAAAAATATTTTAGGGGGGCTCTCATACAATAATTTATGTGAATTTTTTTGACCTTTTTTTTGGAACGGAACCCGTAACGTAAGCGAGTCCTACTCACACTTTATATTTAACATACATACATATCACGCCTTCATCCCCGAAGGGGTAGGCAGAGGCATATTCAATGCCCAAATTTCACCTTTTTTTTATAATTTGTCCCACGTAATAGGTGATGAGCCGTATTGCCGTGTTTAAATGGACAGGCGCAGGTTGTGACTGCCTGCTGTTGAAATAAAGTCTTCAACTCGACTGAACGACTGCCATTTCTGATTTTACTGGCAATCGGGACCAACGGCTTAACGTGCCTTCCGAAGCACGGAAACGCTCAAATAAATGTCACAAAGTGATCACATGGATGGTCACACATCCATGGACCGGCCACAGTGGAAGTTGCTTACTGCAGTGATCGTTTACAGAACACTAAGTCCGCGAGGCCACGAGCGCTTTATATTTAACTTGCTAAAATAATCCCGCTCTCCTGATAGAAAGCCGTGGAGCTAGCTAATTTAGAGTTGTTAATACACTACTATCATAGTACTTAAATAAAAAATGCAATTTTCAGTGGTCCTAAAGCTCGCGACCTGGTGTACAATCCTGAGTCCTGGGGTATCCTTCAGAGAATATATCCTTCCGAGGGCTTACCCGGGGCTCCCAACCGTAGACTGTTAGCACAAATTAGAGATAGTACAGATGGAAACCTACATACTACATTCGCTAGGCTACGCACACGTAGACACCGCTCACAGAGTTCACAGACACGAGGTCAGCGGTTTGAGCCGAGTTTTCGATACTGATTTGTGCGCGAGTGTGTGTAGCAGAGGGTAGGTGTCAAAAAAAAGTACATACATGAGATTTCCATGTGTAATTTGTGCTGTTAGGCAGGATACGTGAGGTTTTTTAGTCAGTAGGAGACCGGCATAGCATCCATGAGGATTTCCCTCGCGTTAAAAGAAAAGGTGGACAATCAGATACAGTACCCCAGACTTACGGGACTTGATTATGGGACTTGATTGGATTATGTTTGATTAAGACCATAGAACACTAGGGCGAAGTAAAACCGGGCTTGTCCGAATATGCGTTAAACCAGAGGGCGGAAACTCCATATATTGTGGTTATACTCTGTTAAAATTAGGATGATAATTTTGACAGCTCTTAGTAGGGCACCCCATAGTGTCCAATCGTTAATGAATCTATTCGATTATCGATTGCGTAAAATTTTAAATCGATAGTTACAAAAAAAACCGTTTTTATTATTTTGGGTAATTAGGTAACTATTTTTGCATTATTATAGTTTGTATTATACTTAGCTAATCATATTACAAATAAATATTGTAGATACCTACTTATTAACTTTACTTGCATTTAAATGAATATACTTACTTAATTTCGATTTGTTCGAATTATTTGTCTATGATCGATTCTGCGGTATTGTTGGAAGACGCTTCACTACGATAAGTGGGCGGTACTCGTCTATGTGCTACGATAATTTTTTGAAGTATACTTGACATAAGCAAATCCGATACTTCATAGGCGTGAGCTGTCAAAATTATCAACCTAATTTTAACAGAGTATAGTTTTCAATTCTGTCATCGTACAGAGCTTGAATGTGTGCGTGTGACCAATAAGGCTAAGCAAATTTTCCCTCACGACACCCGCCAACTATAATGAAAGCTGTGGCGGGACTGGCGGGGGTGGGGTAGCTTGGCCAGTGGGGGGGGGGGGGGGCAGGGAGTTGCCTATCTGTATGCAATACTATTCTATTATGTTTTGTAAAACGAGGTAGTGTAAGTCCAGGATACAGCGGTATTGGGCAGTACTCCATAAGTCTGAAAAAAGACACTGCCCTGCAAAACGTTGTCAGATTACCAAGGTTCCAGTGTATTAAGGGATCTTAGAAGGTTTTTACAGGGTCGGCAGCGCGAGTGTGGCGCCTCTGGTGTTGCAAACGTTTGTAGGCTGCGGTGACCACCGGTCGTTCTGGTGGGCCGTATGCTTGTCTGCCGCCTTAGTGGTATAAAAAAAAAAATACCTCAAATAATAAGGTACAGAACGCAATCTCATGTATACTACCCGTTCGCCCTAAGTTTGCCGGTCGGCTTTCATACTACGTCTCTTCACCAGCGGCAAATTTAAGTGAACGTGCTAAATGTACTTTTTTTTTCACGCCTACCTTCTACTACGCACACTCGCTCAGAAATTGGTATCGAAACCTACTATGAAATTTTTTTGACCTGGTGTCCGTGAACTCCGTGAACGTTGTGTATAGTCCTTTAATCGCATAATGTCCAATTCGCAAAATGTCCAACTTTCCAATTCTCAATAGGTCCAGTTCGCAATTGGTCCAGTTTGCAGTTGGTCCAGTTTGCAGTTGGTCCAGTTCGCAATTGGTCCAAATCGCAATTGGTCCAGTTCGCAGTTGGTCCAGTTCGCAATTGGTCCAGTTCCCAAATGGTTCAGTTCGCAATTGGTCCAGTTCGCAATTGGTCCGGTTCGTAATTAGGGATCCTCCTTGATTACGAGAAGCGTTTTATTGAAGTGGATTTTGTAAACGTGTGTATATTGGGTGTAACAAAATTGACTCTCCAAATTTCGTCACGTGACGTGGCGTCAAGAAACATTTACAAAAATGAAGAAGAAAAAATCACATGAATACTTTAACCGTAAATCCGTTTTAAAGCTCCTATAAATTTTCATTATCACCCTTTCTATTGCTACTGAGCGGCAGTAGAAAGCGACAACGACAGCCAGACGGATGCTTCGTGTTTGTTTTGCCAGTCGACGGAGCCCTGCAAAGCGGGGCTCCTATTTCTTCTTGCTTTAACACAAGAAACCTAACCACAAAGGATTACCCTTCTAACCCATATCTATCCGTGTCTGGGCGAACTGGACCAATTGCGAATTAGACATTGTGAGAATTGGACGTTGTGAGAATTGGACAATTTGAGCCCGCTGGACATTCTGTGAATTAGACCTAATGCGACTAAAGCTCTGTAGTGTGCGTAGCCGAGCGCACTTTGTATGTAGGTTTCCTTCCGCCGCACATCAACACTTATATAAGATCCTTTTGCCCAACAGATCCCTCGAATCCAGCCGGTCGTAGGAAGGAAATTGACAATGTGATGAAGAGAGCCCGTCAAGCGTCCCCGGGCAGTTGGGACAGGAAGCTGCTCGAAGTTGAGGAGAAGGACCCTAACAGGTACATTTGTGTTTATTACTTACTTTTATGCCCGATCCAGACTCGCGAGGCGCTCGACAGAGACTAGGCGAGCGGAGTCGACAGAAGTGCAAATCTTTCCTCTTCATAATATTAGTTAGTAATGATAATTATCCTGTTTTCTATATCTATACTAATATTATAAAGAGGAAAGATTTGTTTCTTTGTTTTTTTGTTTTTTTGTTTGTTTGTTTGTTTGTAACGAATAGGCTCCGGAACTACTGGACCGATTTAAAAAATTCTTTCACTGTTGGAAAGGTACACTCTTTGCGGGTAACTATTATTCCCGGCTATATATTATTCCCGTATTCCCACGGGAACGGGAACTACGCGGGTGAAATCCGCGTGACGTCCGCTAGTATAAGATATAGCAGTAACTTAATAAAAACCCGGTCTGTATTATATTTACATACATACATACATATGGTCACGCCTTTATCCCCGAAGGGGTAGGCAGAGGCATATTATATGCCCACATTTCACCTTTGTATAATTTGTCCCACGTAATAGGTGGTGAGCCGTATTGCCGTGTTTAAATGGACAGGCGCAGGTTGTGACTGCCTGCTGTTGAAAATAAAGCCTTCAACTTAGCTTAACGACTGCCATTTTACTGGCAACCGGGACCAACGGATTAACGTGCCTTCCGAAGCACGGAAACGCTCAAATAAATGTCACAAAGTGATCACATGGATGGTCACCCATCCATGGACCGGCCACAGTGAAAGTTGCTTACTGCAGTGATCGTTTACAGAACACTGAGTCCGCGGGGCCACGAGCGCTTCAAGTAATATGTTTAGACAACCACAAATATATTTAGACAACCACTCGCGCGCAGTCTCGTTAGGGAATCCTTCATGGATGCTATGCCGGACTCTTACCAACTAAAACCACACACATTCCCTACCACTGCCTACGATCGAGAGCCCCGGGTAAGCCCCCGGAAAGATGTGACCTTTGAGAATGCCGTAAGGCTAAACCAGTAAGGTAGTTAACATGTGTAGCAAGTTCCATCAAGTGCTATCAATCAACAGTATCAATAATCTGAGAGCTATTTTCTGATACAGTAGCATCTACTTCAACGTTATTCACGCTAGGGCCACAAATTAGAGATAGTACAGATGGAAAACTCATGTATGTACTTTTTTTCACACCTACCCTCTGCTACACACACTCGCGCACCAATCAGTATCGAAAATTCGGTTGAGACCGCCTGACCTCGTGTGTCTGTGAATGAGTTGTCTATGTGTGCGTAGCCTCAGCGAATTTAGTATGTAGGTTTCCATCTGTACTATCTCTAATTTGTGCTAGGGCGTCGCACAAGACATTTTGCTAATGAACTCGTTAGGGACTACTCACACTATTCAGCTCAATTTATGTCGTACTAGCCCCGCACGTTGATATTGCGATTGGAGGCCATTTTGGTGACGTATGCGAAGTTGAGCCGTCAGTACTAAACAAATACCGTTCGCAGCTTCCCAAGTTACGATGACGTCACGTAGCTGTTATTGGTGGCAACCCCGCAACTTGGGGGGCTAATATATCTGATTTTTTTTACGCTTTGGAACATCAGAAATCAAATAAAAATACATAGCAATACGCGTTCGTCGTGGACAGGAAATAATCCGTTTGCTATTAAATCTGCTGCCTTCTCTCATCTCATGTTTAAAAGTGTGAGAAAAGGATAGGAATACAACGAGCTAAGTGGAGCTAAGTGTAAGTTCTCCCTTCTGTCCGTGAATTTTATTCCAACGAATATGGAATATGTAACCAGAAAATTGTAAAAACCCCGTTAGATTGTAACCTAACTTACCGAGATTGTAAACTTTCAAGAGTTTACAATCTTTTTCATTAGATTTGCAACTCGTCAAGAAATGTTATAAAAAATAATACAAATAGATCATTCGGCGCTTAGTGGCCACTTCCGCGGCCCGCTCGCTTCGTTCGGTTGCCTCAGCACATAAATGGTTATGTTGGAACAGTGTCCAACCTAACCTTTGTTTTCGAATCTTTTAGATTAACATCTTTTACAGTTCAAATTCTCGCTGCTAAATTACAATTTTGGTGATTTTGAAATATTTTTCTGAAAACTCATTTACATAATTCTGTCGTAACTAGAGAACATTTTCCGAATCTAGGGAAATTTTAACCGAAATGTGAATATCTCTTATTCTGATTAATATCCCGTAATAAAGAAATGGCAACGTCATTCTTTATTTACGGCACTCAAGAGGTAGACAGAGGACACAATATTCGCTCACATTTCACCTTACTTTCACGTAATATCACAGGGCGGAAACTTCATACAAATCATTCGTTTTCAATCTGTCACCTACACTAAAACATGTTATGTTTGTACAGAGTTGAATGTGTGTGTGACCACTAAGGCTAAGTAAACGTTCCCTCAAACTACCCTTCAACTGCATGACGCGTGTGTCGGGGGTGGGGAAGCTCGCTCAGTAGGAGGCAGAGAGTTGCCTATCTGTATGTAATACTGTTGTATTATCTTTGATAATAGGTGGTTGAACCTTATTAATAACTAAACTAGATGGCGCTCGCATCTCTCCCTTCGTGAAATTTGTTCCCGTTCAACTAATTCCCGGGATAAAAAGTATCCTATGTTCCAGTCCAGCTATCTATCCCTGTACTAAATTTCAGCTAGATCCGTTCAGCCCTTGGAGCCGGAAAATACTGAAATCCACGCTCAGAAACTTTCACATTTTTAATATTAGTAAGATTGATTATAGTAACAGCCCACTTTTTTCATAATCTCTTTCAAATGACCTTTGAATGAATGAATTATCGCTGCTTCCCACTTTCACCAGACGAAGTGAACAGCATGCTTATTTGGCCAAGTTCATTAATTTTCTCCAAATAAAATCGGTCTCCTAAATTAAAATACTTTTTTTAACGTGTGGAATCCGTCGTGGATGCTATGCCGTACTCTTACCGACTAAAACCACACTAATCCTACCACAGCCTACGGTCGGGAGCCCCGGGTAAGCCCTCGGAGGGATGACGCCGGGATTCCCAACAGACCTTGGCTGCCACTGTGACCTCACCTAGGGGCTTTAGGTGTTATCCCGCTTTTTGGAGACGTGTGGCGTGCTTGAAACTATCACATCACGCTGCCGTCATGGGCCTGCTTCTGTAAGGACGGTGAGCAGCCCCCTCACCGTCCTCAGGCCCCCGGTCATGGAGGCCGATAGTCTTCGGCGGAACTCGGGTAGGCTATATTTTATTCCCGTATTCCCACGGGAACGGGAACTACGCGGGTGAAACCACGTGACGTGAGTGTTCTCTCCCGCTCCCTCCCCGCCGCCTCTTTCACGAGCATGACCTGCCCGCAGAAATGCGGAGTCCCACTTACTCCTGCTGGAGATGATGGCTCGCACCATGGTCTCCAGCGAGAGAATGTCCACGTCCAGACCTGCCACGTAGTTAGGTAGCCAATCAAATCATTCTATAGCAGTCCACGGCTGGACGTAGGGCTCTCCTCTCCTGCGTCTTCCGCATCAAGTCAGTCCCCGCGACCGTTTTCAGGTCGTCGGTCCATCTGGCGAGGGTCGTCCTACCCCACGTGTATCAAATCGCGGTCTCCAGTTCAGAGCTCATTTGCACCACCTACCATCGGTTCTCCTACAGCTGTGACCAGCCCAATGCCACTTCAAAACGCATATTCTGAGCTATCTCGACCACTCTGGTTCTCTGACGGATAACATCGTTTCGGATTTTACCCCAAGCGTAGCTCGTTCCATACGAAGTTAGGTAGTGAGTCACGACTAACCAACAATATTGTGCTATAGATGGCGCCACACGGGGTACAAACAGTTGTACCTGGAGGGGTCCAAGTCCCCGTCCCCGCGGCGATCCAGGTCCCCCGTCGTTAGGAGGTCCAGGTGAGACAAACATACTTATACACTCATACTGGATTGAAAATTTTGTAATCTACCCTCAATTGGAGGAGAATATATCTGAAAATACAGGCTTTTTAATAGTTCAGAGGAGTTGGTAATGGTGAGGGTAACGCGAAATCAATGCTTTAAAATATGCATGTGTATACAGGGTGTCCCAGAAGTGAAGCCGGAATCGGGTAACAGGCTAGGTCATAATAGTTGCCAGAAAAATATTTTAAAAAATCTCAAAATTATAAAAATTTGGAGTTTTGGTTGGGCAAATGATGACATTTTACTTCCGAGCTAGAGAATTTGACTTTAAATTTCAATTTAGATTTAAAAGAAAAAGTATTCAGGGTTACATTAGAGAAAAAACAAAACAAAAAAGTACATATCTGTAGCTTTTCTCTACTTTTTTTTTGAACGTCCATAATTTTTAAAATACAAGACCTAGATTTTTTTTTTCTGACAACTATTCTGACCTAGCCTGTTACCCGATTCCTGCTTGACGTCGACTTCTGGGACACCCTGTATATATTTTTATAGTTACGTACATACGCAATATCTATACAGAATTTTCAGCAACAAAGATTCAAAACAATCGAAAGATCAACGGGAGGAACTTCGGGTGCTTTTCCATTGTGATACAGTTCGCGCCAAATAACTTTGCATTCATGAAGTTCATTCGATCGCGCTGTAATTATACATTACTAGCTGATGCCCGCAGCTTCGCCCGCGTAAAGTTTGTTCCCGTTCCCGCTTCCCGTAGGATTACCGCAATAGAAAGTAACCTATGTGTTATTCCAGACTAATGTATCCCTGTACCAAATTTCAGCCAAATCCGTTCAGCCGTTAGAGCGTGAAAGAGTAACAAACATCCACACTCACAAACTTTCACATTTATAATATTAGTAAGACTTGGCATTATGCAATAAACTACTGCTGAGGCGGGAAGGGCGCCCATCCCGCCTCAGCTGCCAGTAGTTACTGTGATACCTATTATTGCATAATTGCGGCGCGAACGAACGAACTTCATAGACTTAAAGTTATTTGGCGCGAGCTGTACTATGAATACGTTTGATTTAATATCCACCATTCATATTCAATTAAATTTGTCAATATTAATTGTCAACGCTGCATGTGTACTGAAAAATGTGATTGGTGAATATCAACGCACCCTAATTTGGGCTAGATGGATGACTGGACAGCATCCTAATTTGGGCTAGATGACGTTGTATCGGAATGTGTCGAAGGCTGCTACTGTATCAGAGAATAACTTACAAAAAATCGAGATGTTCATGTTAATATTTTTCTTCCATCCAGCTTACAGCAACAGACAATTACTATGACCCTATATTCGAAGTGGCGGGTATCATAAATTAAGATTGTCAACAATACCGATACTTACAGTAAGGTTCCATGACCTTAAAGTTGCACAGTAGTATGCTTGTGGTGACTCTGAGGGATATCTTAGATACGAAACGATGTTATCCGTCAGAGAACCTGTGTGGTCGATATAGCTGGCAGAGTATGCGTTTTGAAGTTCACTTCGATCTGCGCTAGTCATTGGGAGCGGTAGTCGCTTTGGTGCATCGCTTACTTACTTATAAATACCTACATAATGGTGAAGTGTTACAATTGTAAAAAGCTCATTACGAAGAAAAGCACCGTTTTAGAATGCGGTCGATGCCAAAAAATAGTGCATGCAACTGCCGTGTGCACAGGATTAAGCTCGAAGCAACTTGCAGCACTTAAGGCAGCTGAGAGTCTGGAATGGACGTGTAATGACTGTAATCAGAACTCATCACGACGCAAGTCTTTTCTGATGCTTGAAGAGTTGGAAGAGGATGAAGAAGAGGAGACCACCTCAGCAAGTAACAGTTTTGATGTCAAAAAGCTTCTTCAGGACCTAAAAAAGGAGGTGAGCAACATAGTGACCCAAGAAATGAGAGCATTATCAAACGCAGTGCAATATTGTAGTGAAAAAGTGGATGATTTTGCTGAGTCACTTGATGCCCTAACAGCAAAATTAAAGGATCAGGAGAAAAAAATTACGCATCTAGAAAACAGGAATAAGCACCTGGAACTTAAAATTGAAACCCTAGAACAACGAAACTATGAAATAGAACAGCAGTTACATGGTAACCAAGTTGAAATAGCGGGTATTCCGGAGTTAGCTGATTTAGATCTTCACAAGCTAGCTGAAAATGTCTCTGATAGCCTCAAGACTCCTAAAGAAGATATCATATCCATTAAGAGGCTTGTAGTACGCAAGACTGGGCCTGGGTCCGTGTTAGTCAAACTGAGAAGTGAAGATGCTCGTCAACTTATGATAAACGCCGCGCGTGAACGCATTGTATTGGCACGGGACCTCGTACCAAACACTACGGGAACAGCAGCCACAGAAAAAATATACATAAGGGAAGCACTCACTCCGTACTTTAAGAACCTATTATGGCAAACCAAGCAGGATTTAAAAGGTTCCTACAAATTTATCTGGTTCAAGGAGTCACGAGTTTTGGTGAGAAAAAACGAAAATTCAAAGGTGTATAATATAAGATCCAAAGGTGATATACAATCCTTGTTGTCAACAAATACTAGTAAGTGAATTCATTAGTTACATCCACAAGTAGATACTAATAACTTTTTCTATTTTTGATACTTAAGAGACTTAACCTACCTACCTACCTACATAGCCACGATAGTAAATGGATTTAGCTGATTTAGATAATAATTATGTAAAAGAATTATACAATTGTGTAAACTACTGCTCATTTGAAAAATTAATACCCAAAAATAATTTAAACTTGTCATTTGTACATGTCAACATAAGATCCATGATTAAAAATTTCTGTAAACTGGAACACCTAATTGCTGTTTGTCACTCGTCAATTGATGTAATTGTTATAACTGAAGCGAATATATCCGACAATATCCGATCGCTTTATAATCTCGATGGCTATACAATGCATGCGGACCTCCGAAAATACCGTAAGGGGGGCGGAGTTATTGTTTACATTAGAAATAAGCACAAATTTATTCGCGGTACTGCAACTCCATTAAATTACGAGTGCGTGATTGGTAAAATAACAACTACCACTTCGTACTCTGTAGCACTGTGTGCAGTGTATAGGCCACCGGGATTGAACAAGCACTTATTTTTATCTGAGCTAGATAGCATGCTCAGTAATCTCACTACTGGTGATTTGGTTTTTCTGGGGGATATTAATATTACACTGAAACCGATAACAGCGACTGATATTCTACTTGAAAAAGCATACTTAAATGTATTGAGCGGTCACGGTCTCTCGTGCGGCATCGCTGATTATACTAGGATAGAAACGATAACACGAAAGAACAAAATTGTAGTAACTAAAAGTTGTATAGATCACATATTCGTGCGATCCCGCATGAGAGACGCGTACACCGCTGCATTGGGCACTAAACTGGCCGATCATCGAATGACAGCGCTTGCACTCCACTCGAGTACGCATATACAGGTTGCTCCAATTTATACCAAGCGTTACAACAACAAAAAATTGAATAGTATGTTGGAAAATATAGATTGGGGTCCGATAGATAATATGAAGTGGTCGGAGGACATTTATTCGTATATAAATAAACAATTTAATGACTGCTATCAAAAAGCGTCTTATAAACAAAAGCTAAGTATGTCGAAAAGGAACTCATATCCCTGGGTGGACAAAACCATTAGAAATTTGTGCCGGTACAGAGACGAATTGTACTGTAAATGGCTAAAAGATACTAGTAATAAGGAGTCGCGATTGAAATACAATATGGTTAGAAATAAAATTAATAAAATAATTCATCACAATAGGAATAAATACTTATTATAAATCAGAAATAAATAAATACAGAACCGATACTAAAAAACTATGGCAAATGATAAATAATATGACGGGACGAATTACGAACTCAATTGACGATGTAATTTTGAACGCGTTTGGCTCAGTTGGAAGCGCAAAGTCTATTGCCGACGACTTTGCTTGTCAGTTTCGAAACAGTGTTCAATCTATAATACCTACTTGTACAAAAAAACTATTGAATGAACATGATTATACTAAACCATCTGACAGATCGATTTTTCTTAAGAAGGCAAGTTCACATGATGTACAAAGGCTGCTCAGAAAGGTGAATTCCCATAAGGCCCCGGGTGTTGACGGTATTAGAGCGATCGATGTCAAACGGTTGTCAGAAAAAATAAGTTATGCAATTGCTCGACTAATAAACACCACTATTGAAACGGGACGGTATCCAAAACTTCTAAAGACAGGTATTGTTAGACCTATTCATAAAGGTGGAAGTACTCAAGATCACTCTAAGTACCGCCCCATTACCATACTGCCAGTGGTAGACAAAATAGTAGAAAAGTACGTGTGTGATGCTATTCAAAACTTCTATGCGGCAAACAATGTCATATGTCCAGAACAGTATGGATTTCAACCGAAAAAAAGCACAACGCTACTATTGTCTCGTTTCACTGATATGGTCAATGGTTTCCTAAATGAAAAGAAGCACGTACTCCTAGTATTCATTGACTATAGCAAAGCGTTCGATACCTTGAGACATGACCAGTTGGTTCAGCGACTAGAAATAAGTGGCGTTAGTGGCCCCTTACTTGAATGGTGTAAAGATTACCTGCGTGACCGCAGTTATCAAGTGAGAGTCGGAAACGCATACAGTCATAGCGTTGATGTCACAGAAGGCACAGCTCAGGGATCAGTCCTTGGCCCGTTGCACTACTTAGCCTACGTAAATGACCTTAAGAAAGTGATTGAGCACTGCAATGTTTTTCAGTTTGCAGATGACACCTGTTTACTAGCTGCTGATAGGGACATAAATGTTGCTCAGAGTCACATTCAAGGAGATTTTACCACCATCTGTAAATGGTCGCACGATGCTGGTTTGGTTTTGAACGCTGACAAGACAAAATTAATTCATATCCACTCATGTCATAACTCCAGTTCAGGTAAGGACAGCATCAAGATTACAGCCCATAGCCACAATTGCCTCCATAATAACCTAGCAGCATGCACAACCGACTGTCGTTATCTAGAGCAGGTAACAGAAGTTACATACCTCGGCCTGGTGATAGATAGTCGGTTCAATTGGGCCAAGCATGTTGATAGGATCAGTGGTAAATTGAGAGCAATATTGGCTAAATTTAGTATACTAAAGAACATAATTCCTTTTGGGGTATTGCTGACTATGTACAAAGCATTGGTCGACAGTATTGTATCATATGGACTGAGTAGTTATGGACGTACGTTCAAGACGTACTTGGACCAAATTTATAATTTACAGTACAGGCTACTAAAATTAATAGTCCCTCTTAAAATCAGAATAAAATATAAGGATGATCCAATAGGACTTTTTAATTATTGTAAAGTAATGCCAATATACCAAAAAGTGCAATTTTGTCTCTTGGTCGAACAGTACTTCAGAACGGAAATCCAGATCTCAAAAACTAATAATTCGACTATAGTTACGAGAAGCATGTCCAATCAAATTCTTATGATACCCAGATGCAGAAACTTTTACGGTAAAAGAACTTCTGAGTACTTAATACCCAACTTAATAAATAATTTACCACTAGAAATAAAAAAGAAAATAACAGAACGTAACATTAAAATAATCTTAAAAGAATATTACCTACAACCAACGACTGCATAATTTCGAGCATCCTGTATAGCAATGGGCGTGCCGCATGCATCGTGTTGGTGGGGCTGTCTGTGACCGGCTGTGATGGTCCACAGCTACGCAACACGAGTGCGCCGGGTGGATAGTTTTACTGGATACCTACACGTTATTATTTTGTGATACATGCCTTTGTTTTGGTTGCGAACTTGGTTATTATGTTGAAAACTGTTGCAGATTGTGTATTTAGTAAGTATGTAAGTAAGCATGATGTGTTATGTATATTTTAATTTGTTATCCTACACAAACCCTATCTGGGTTTACAGGATAATTTTACTGTAAGAAAAAGTATTTGTATAAAATTATAAATAAATAAAAAAAAAAAAAAAAAAAAAAGTGGCAGTGGGCTGGCCGATGCCTGATGGAGCACACACGAGTTGTTGAGTGGAGACAGCAAATGAGGGGTAGGGTAGGCCAGTTGAATCGACGACCTGCAAAAAGTCACAGGTTACGACTGAATGCGTTTGGCGCAGGACTGTCTGTTGTGGAGTAATTTTGGAGAAGCCTACCGTAGTTGTAACCAAGGTCTGTTGGGAATCCTGGATCATTCTTCCGAGGGCTTACCCGGGGCTCCCACCTTGGGAAGGATACTTGTGGTTTTTAGTTGGTATGAGTCCGGCATAGCATCCATGTAGGATTTACCTCACGTTAAAAAAAACGCATATGCTTAGATCATCTAACCACAGGATGCGCCTTACTTTAGCATTGTTTTCTGCCATTGCACATGACCATTTGGTCTTTTGGCTTTATGAAAAGCCTGTACATCAGTACATCATTTTATATGATTAAACTAGTACATTACATTGTAGTTGACTATACAATAACAATTAACACACGACAGCCATTACGCGTTTGTCGATTAATACATTTTTAAATGCAATGAAATTTTATATGTCTTTGTGTTTCCCCCTTCACTTGTATGAAAACTGGCAGAATATTTTTGTACGCGGTGGTTCGCAAAGGCTAGTCCCGTGTTATATGGTCTAAGCGCATATGTGTTACACTTTCTAACGTTGACTGTATGGTTGTGGGTAGGACTCCGATGGCGCCCCGACGCTCCAGGTCCGGCGGCCGGCGCTCCCGCTCGCGCTCCCGCAACAAGTCGCGCTCGCGGTCTGCGCGCCGGAGCCCCCGCGCCCACCCCCACCCCCACCCGCGCGCCAAGCCGCAGCGGAGCCCTGTCGCTAGGTATGTATCGAAGAATATTGATAATGTGGATGCGCTACTTTAGTCCCATTATGTCCAATTCGCATAATGACGAAGCTCCGCAAAACGGGGCTCCGTCGACATAGCTCACATATCCATATACTCACATACAACAATATACACACGTTTACAAAATCTATTTCAATAAAACGCTTCTCGTAATCGAGGAGGATCCCTAATTACGAATTGGACTAATTGCGAACTGGACCAATTGCGAACTGTGCCAATTCCGAACTGGACCAATTGCAAACTGGACCTATTGAGAATTGGACATTTGATAATAACGATATAATTTTCACTGGGCTTCGACCAAGTAGGTAATATAGTATACACGGGCCCACGTCATACATTACGAACTGAAAAAGTGGACTAGTTCACTGTTTTGGGACAAATAACCTGACTTTTTTCAAAATTGTGATAATATTAGGTGCTTACATATGAAATTGGCGTTTTGTATAGGAGGAACAAAAAGTCGAATATTTTTAAATATAATATATTTAATTAATCAAAGTATGAACCATTGTTTTCTATGCATTTTTGCCATCTCATAGGTAGTTCATTGATCCCTTTACTAAAAAAACCAGTCGGACGGGAATCAATAAAATCTGTGAAGGCGATTTGGACTGCCCCATCAGAGTTGAATTTTTTCCCTTAGTTGTCCAAATTTCGAAAAAAATGGTAATCTGTTGGAGCAAGATCCGGGGAGTACGGAGGATGTTTTAGACATTCCAATTGAAGCTCTTCTAATTTGGTAGCCGTCTGTTGTGCAGTGTGTGGTCTAGCGTTGTCGTGAAGCAGCAGTGGCGTGGAGCGATTGACCAGCCTAGGTTGTTTAGCCGCTAGCTTTTCCATCATGGTTTGCAATTGCTGACAATAGACATCAGCCGTAATAGTCTGGCCAGATTTGAGAAAACTGTAATGAACAATACCGGCACTAGTCCACCAAACGCTTACAAGTAACTTTTTTGGGGTTAATTTTCGCTTGGGGCAGGATTTGGCTGGCTGGCCAGGATCCAACCATTGCGCTGAGCGCTTTCGATTATCGTAAAGAATCCATTTTTCGTCACAGGTAATGATTCGGTTTAAAATACCTTCATTATTGTGCCGGTTCAGTAATGTAACGCAGCAGTCGACGCGCTTTTGCCGGTTTGCTTCAGTCAATTCGTGAGGTACCCACCTTTCAAGCTTTTTAATCTTCCCAATTTGCTTCAAGTGAATTAAAACAGTTTTATCACTAACACCGCAACCTGCAGCTAACCCGGACGTGGTTTGCGATGGATCCGCTTCCACAATAGCCTTCAATACTTCATTATCAACTTGAGTCTCAGGCCGTCCACGGGGCTTGTTCTGCAGGTCGACATTTCCTGAACGAAAACGTTGGAACCAAAAACGAACTGTGTTTTCTTTTGCAACATGACCGCCATACACATCCAGCACTAGTGCCACGGCGGAACTCGTACTCGTAAATAATGCGATATTTTAAGTTTTCCATTTTGTAAAATGAGTGACGCAAACAGAAAAAAACAGAAGAAAAAAACAAATGAATGACGGTCATCGAAGGATAAATACATGAGTAAATAGCTGGGAAAATTTGAATTTGGAATTCCTTACCAAAGAGGAGAAAATCGTAATTAAAGTGGCCAGTACGAAAAACGCCAATTTGATGTGTAAGCACCTAATACATATACTGGGTGTAACAAAATTGACTCTCCAAATTTCGTCCCGTGAGGTGCGTGTCGTAGGGAGAGACGAAATTATACTTGTGTAGTCTTTTATTGTATCTTGCTTACCGACTAACTTATTCTATCAAAACCGCGTCAGTTACGAAACGTTACAAAAATAAAGAAAAAGAAATCACATGAATACTTTAACCGTAAATCCGTTTTAAAGCTCCTATAACTTTTCATTTTCACCATTTCTATCGCTACTGAGCGGCAGTAGAAAGCGACAACGACAGCCAGACGGGTGCTCCGTGTTTGTTTTGCCACGGCGACCATGTTACCTCGAATTGCCGCGGTAAAAAACGAATTCTTAATGTGCGACAAAAAAAAAAAATTGCGTGTACTTAGTACTTAATTTTCACCTCACCTTACATTAAGTCAAAAAGTACAAAAGTCCAAAACTCCAAAAGTCCAAAAGTCCAAAAGTCCAAAAGTCCAAAAGTCCCAAAGACCCAAAGTACCAAGGTCCCATCCAAAAGTCCAAAAGTCTAAAAGTACAAAAGTCCCAAAGTTCTAAAGTCCAAAAGTCCAAAGTTTAAAAGTCCCAAAGTCCCAAAGTCCAAAAGTCCAAAAGTCCAAAAGTCCAAAAGTCCAAAAGTCCAAAAGTCCCAAGGTCCCAAGGTCCCAAGGTCCCAAAGTCCAAAAGTCCCAAAGTCCCAAAGTCCAAAAGTCCATAAGTCCAAAAGTCCCAAAGTCCCAAAGTCCAAAAGTCCAAAAGTCCAAAAGTCCCAAGGTCCCAAGGTCCCAAGGTCCCAAAGTCCCAAAGTCCAAAAGCCCAAAAGTCCAAAAGTCCAAAGTCCAAAAGTCCCAAAGTCCTCTTAATTCGAATCCACCGTGGTGGGGAACAGAACAAAGATGGCGCGTAACCAAAAATCGTGACGTGACGTGACGCAAATTTTTTTCCAACGCCGATAAAGAAGTTTCACTTCAAAATAAAAAAAAAATTGCCACCCCTTTTTTATTAAATATGTGTATTTGATTTCCGATGCCAAGTCATCTCATGAAATTTGGAGAGTCAATTTTGTTACACCCAATATAGACACTGCAGTTTTTAGCTGCTCGTCGATAATTAAATAATGATTAATATACAGTATCTAACCCATCCTCTACCCGTACAGACGCAGCCCGCTCCGTTCTCCACGCCGTCGCTCGCCAGGCCCCGCGCCCCCGGTCAGAAGAGAGCCTCGTCGTCCAGGGCCCCCCGCCAGGCCTGCCAGGCCTCCATCCCCACCACAGCCCAGGAAACCTACCGCTAGGCAGGTGAGTAACATATACTAGTACTACCCGTTCGCTCTAACTTTGCCGCTGGCGTAGAGGCGTATACCCGAATTGTTAATTAGACAAAGTAAATTGACAGTAGCTAATGTCACTTCGTCATAGAAAATACGCAACATTGTATGAAGAAGTGACGTTAGTTGCTGTCAATTTACTTCGTCTAATTAACAATTCGACTTTAGTATGGAGCCGAGCGGCAAAGTTAGAGCGAACGAGCAGTAACATATACTAGTCGTATAAAGTTGGAAGCTAGCGAAGTAAGAAGTTGGAAGCGCTCGTGGCCCCGCGGACTCAGCGTTCTGTAAACGATCACTGCAGTAAGCAACTTTCACTATGGCCGGATATGGATGGGTGACCACCACGTGGACCACTTTGTGACATTTATTTACGAGCGTTTCCGTGCTTCGGAAGGCACGATAAGCCGTTGGTCCCGGTTGTCAGTAAAATGACAGTCGTTAAGCCAAGTTGAAGGAATTACGGGCAGCTTGAAAAATTTCAGCTGTGGGTCGTCACAACCTGCGCCCGGGTCGGCAGCGCGTGTGTAGCGCCTCTGGTGTTGCAAACGTCTATAGGCTACGGTTACCAACCTTCCGGTGGGCCGTAAGCTTGTCTACCACCCAAGTAGTATAAAAAAAAAAAAAACGGAATAGCGTGATTAGAAAACAATGTGGTATAACTGAAGATGTAGTGACAAAGATACAAAAACCGGCCAAGTGCGAGTTGGACTTGCCCATGAAGAGTTCCGTAGCAGCAAGTAACATAATATAAAAGTTCTTATAGTTCGTTGTAACTTTGATTGATGTTTTAACACGTTCGCAGTGGTAGTGATTTTTGTAGGCGAAAATTGCTGTTTATGACGTATTTAAAAAAACTACCAACTCGATCTCGTTCAAACCAATTTTCGTTGATAGTTTTTATAGCAATGTACATAATTTTTTTTTTCAGATTTATCATTCTCTTAGTTTTGAAGTTGAGGGGGGGGGGGGGGGGGGGGGGGTGGCACATTTTTCCACTTTTGAAGTGTCTCTTGCGCAAACTATTCACTTTAGAATAAAATGATGTTAGGAACCTCAATAGCATTTTTGAAGTCCTATCTATAAATAACCCACACATATGGGTTTGATGAAGTAAATTCTTGAGTTTCAGTTCTGAGTATGGAGACCTCCAAAATTTACTGCTTTTTTTCTAGTTTTATACGAAAATCTTAATGCGGTTCACAGAATACATCTTCTTATGAAATTTCAATAGCATAGGCCTTAAAGTTTCGGAGAAAAGTAGTTAGACGGACAGACAGACAGACATGACGAATCTATAAGGGTTCCGTTTTTGCCATTTGGCTACGGAACCCTAAAAAGGGATGCTTAGATGGTTTGGACATGTTGAGAGGATGGATGAAAATAGACTAAACAGATCTATAAGGCGAGAATGAATGGCCAAGCTGGTAGGGGTCATCCTCGGCGTACGCATGGTAACCAAATTGATGACCTGCTGGAAAAAGGCCAGGTCAAGAGTACTTAACCGACGAGCGTGTATGAAAGCACTTATGAAAGTAGAAGAAGCGAAAGTGGTATGTCAGGATCGTAACAAGTGGAAAGCCACAGTCTCTGCCTACCCCGATGGGAAACAGGCGTGATGATATGTATGTATGTATGTCTATACTAATATTATAAAGAAGTTAAGTTTGTGTGTTTGTTAAATTGTAAGGGGTAATCTCGGGATCTACTGAACCGATTTTAAAAATTCTTTCACCAATAGAAAGTTTCGTTATTGTGGAGTGTCATAGGCTATACAACATCACGCTACAACTAATAGGAGCGGAGCAGTAATAGTAAATGTTTCAAAAACGGGGGAAAAGTTATTCCTTTTGCGAGCTTCGTTGCGTGTGCTGCGTAAATATTTATAGTTATGTATTGAATATTAACGAGGAGACGCTACGGGAGTAAACGCAACGCAACGCAACGGGAGTAAATGCGACGGGAACAGGTAATACTCTCTCTTATGTGGCGCAAACGAAGTTGCGCGGGTCAGCTAGTATGTGTATAAAATTGCCGGGGTCCCTGGGACGTCCTTCCTGGGGACATATCAGGTCTTCATGTCCACCTCAGCGATAGAATTCTATGGCTAGACTTGTCTTGTAAGGGTTTCACGGGACATTCTTTCTAGGAGCTCCCTGGGGAAGACAACAGGTCTCGACTCCAGCTTAGTAAACCTACCGCGAGACAGGTGAGCACCATATACTGTATCTAATATAGGCTGGTGTGGTTCCTGGGAGTTCCCTGAGGGACCCATCATTGCACCATATCTATGTCTACTAGTATTCTAAGGCTGCCGGGGATCATAGGATCTCCGTCTCCACCTCCACCTAGGAGTATTATAAGATTGCTGGGACCCTGTAACATCCTTCCTAAGAGTACTCTGCGGGACCCACCAGGTCTGTCTCCACTACAGCTTAGGAAACCTATGGCTAGACAGGTGTGCACCATATTATACTAGTGTTGTTAAGTAGGGCATTCTTATGAGTAGTTCCCCGGAGACACATCAGACTTCTCAAGCTAGAAAATCTGCTGCATGATCAGTGTGTAGCATTTACAAGTAATAGGGCATCTGCCGCGTCATGCTCGCTTCGCTCGCTCTTCGCGCGTTTATACTCACTGTTGCAGCATAACAATCTATATGCTACGTTTCATAATCTCATGAGATATATTATAATCAAATGATGTCTTAGCAATAGCTCCCGTTTTTACCAATGGGTACGGATCCCTGACAAAGCATCCATCTATAATATAAAGAAGAAAGATTTGATTGTTTGTTTGTTTTCATCGAATAGGCTCCAAAACGACTGGACTGATTTGAAAAATTCTTTTTTAATACAGTTGCTCAAAAAGTGGCGTATTACAAGGACGTATAGCGTTCGGGATGTGGGCTATTACACACTCGTGCTTTTTCTTTACCATTCCCGCACTCGTGCGTTTTCTTTCACAATTGTCAAAATAATGTCTGTGATTCATGCAAATATTTCTAAAAAAAGATACTAACTTGTTTAAATATCAGATTAAAAGTAATTTTAATTGAAATTCAAGCATAAATTTATATAAGTATTGGCCAAATTAAATTTATAAATAAAAAAAAGTTGGCTGTATGAAGTGCACTGCCATAGTCTCTGCTTAGGAAGGTATATATTTTTTTACGGTTGGCGCCATTTTGGATATTCAGGTTTATTGTGTTTTTATTATTTTATTAAATTGCTTAATTTTTTCGCAACTGTATTATAAATAGTTGTTCAAAACAACGTGTGGGACTGTTATTTAAACTCGTTCCGACTGTCTACCCTCGCCTTCGGCTCGGGTCAACACCTGTCGTAACTCGTTGTAATAACAGAAATCCCACACTTGTATCGAAAACTACTATTACTGCACTGTTGAAAAGCTACACTATCCCTGAGTTACAGAGGCTATATTTTATTCCCCTATTCCCACGGGAACGGGAGCTATGCCGGTGAAACCGCGTGGGGTTCGGTATTTTATTATAAATATGTAAATCCTTGTTTCAGTCGTCACCTTCAGGGTCTTCAGCGAGCAGCTGTTCAGACGAGTCGTGCTCGGTGTGCTCGGCTAAGAACAAGAAGGTTAAGGCTCCTCCGCCACCACCCAAGCCTGTTAAGCCGGTGAAGCCTGTGTAAGTAGAAATATTCTAAATCTAAAATTATAATGAGGAAAAATTAGTATTTTTGTGTGTTTGTTTGTAATGAATAAACCAGGGTTCGAAAAAATACGATTTTTATAATAAACTAGCTGATGCCCGCAGCTTCGCCCGCGATGGCGCTGTATGTGAAATTTTGCTGAATTTTCTTTGCTATAAACCTCACGGAGCCCGAGACCTTTCCAACGAATGCAAAACCGTGGAAATCGGTTCGTGCGTTCTAAAGTTATAGCGTCAGGAAGGAAAACCCGACTTATTTTTAAATAATAGTAAATATCAAAAATCCGATTTTTTTGATATTTATCCCATTTTTTTAATATATATATCGGATTTATATCCTTGGATATAAATCCGATATATAATTTGGACCTTGTAAAATGAACCTAATTGTAGTAAATTTAAGGTTTCAATTTCAGTTAAAAGCAGACCATACTGTTATGTCAAAAGGGATTTCCCCAACTTAAAATGAGGTTGCCATTTTGGGAAACTATCTAAAATAATTCTGAATTGTACTTTTTTGCAACGTGTTGCCCGAGTAAACATTAATCTCTAATTTTTTTTAGTTCAGAACACAGGAATAAATCCATTGATATATATCAAGATAAAAATCAATTGATATATATCGTGATATATATCATGATATATATCCGCTGATATATATCGGCGAACCCTGGAATAAACACAAAACTGCTGTGCTGCTTTCAAAAATTCTTTCACCATTGGAAAGTTACGTTCACCCAGACTAACAAGGGCTTTATTTTAATTCTGTATTCCCACGGGATCGGGAGCTAAGCGGGTGAAACTACGTGACATCCGCTAGTACTAATATAATTTGAAAATTTTACTACAATAAATGTTAAATTCTAATACTCGTGGACCTGTAGACTCGAGTGTGGTGTGTACGATCACTGCAGTAAGCAACTTTCGCTATGGCTGATCCTTGGATGGGTGACCACCACATTATTACTTTGTGACATTTAAGGGTTCTTGTTTTGGAAGGTACTTTAAGCTGTTGGTCCTGGTTGTCAGTAAAATGGCAGTTGTTAAGCTATGTTGAAGGCCTTTTTAGGCGGCTTAAAATTTCAACAGCAGGCAGTCTATCCTGGACCTATCCATTTCAAGACACGACAACAGACTTACCACCTATTATATGGGACAAAAAAATGTATAATGTTGGCGTATACTCTCTGCCTACCCCGGGGATAAAGGTGTGGCTATATGCACAAAATAAAAAGGCACAGAACGCAATCTCATGTATGTACTTTTTTTTCACACCTACCCTCTGCTAGGCACACTCGCGCACAAATCAGTATAGAAAACTACTATGAAAAGGTTTGACCTCGTGTTTGTGAACTCTTTGAGCGGTGTGTATGTGTGCGTAACCGCAGTGAATTTAGTATGTAGGTTATTAGTCCATTGAAATGTTACAATTTAAGGACCGAATATTGCATTTCTTAGAGGACGCAATTTTATTTTTGGGACGTGTGGGGGTCAATAGAAGCTTAACCTCAAGTTTGTGGGGTCGCCACCCTTGTCCCCCGGCCGCCATCTTGAGAAGAGGGGGGAAAAAACACTTTTTTCGCAATATTTCGGAAACTATGAGTCTTACAAAATAAAATTGCGTCCTCTAAGAAATGCAAAGCTCATGTAACATTTCAATAGACTATATCAGTACTATCTTATTTGTGCTATATGTATGTATTTAACATAGCTCATGTATATGATATTTGTTATACAGCGGAGCGTCATCCCCCCCTCGTGCCCGCGCGGTTCAGCCCACAAGAGAGTTGCTGAAAGCGCGAGAGAGCAGCAAGAGGAGTCGGGAGGAGAAAGTGAGTATAATTATAATCTACTAGCTGACCCTCGCAACTTCGTTTACGTCACATAAGGTGTACGAATGGAGGAGTACTTCTTCATGAGACTCATCAAGCAGCGTGTGAAACGGCCCTGTTTGCTTAATCATAAAAGAGCTTAAAGATTAAGTCGATTCTAAAACAATTCAGTCCACGCCTTCGGCGCGGACTGAATTATTTTACAATAGCCTTAATCATTAAGCTCTTTTATGATTAAGCCAACACGCCCGTTTAGACTCACTTTCAAAAGAAACGTTGAATTCTAGATTTACCGAAAGTTGAGATGCCCCTAATTTCTGAACTACATAACCCTCAATATTGAAAATTGTATGGAATAATGCTTAAAGTACTCCCTTTCAGACACCAAACAAATATTTGAAATCGAACCACGCAGTGAGAAGTTATAGCTAAAAACCTATTTTGCCTTTCATCCCCTCTCCTGAAGGAACCGCGCAAAATATCGGGATCAAAAGTATCTAAGAACCTTCCTCGGACTATAAGCTTAGATCGTACAAAGTATCATTCAAATCGGTTCAGTAGTTTCGGCGTGATACTTAGTCGGGATACAGACAGACAGACAGACAGACAGACAGACAGACAGACATGAAAATTTTAAATTACATTTTCGGCTTCAGTATCGATTAGAGAACGCCCTACACTTAAAATTTTCAAAACATCTTCCATGTACAGACTCCCGACCCTCTACAGTTTTATTATAAGTATAGATAAGTATAGATTCTTATTGATGTAGGAATTTTAGTTAGATTTACAGATTTTATTTTGGGTTTCGTATTTGATTTCTTGGCGTCACTTTCTTCTCAATCATCAATCTATATTCGATGTTCGACCCCTAATGGAATAAATAGGATGTATATAAGTTTATCGGAGTGCATCCTCGGCGAAGTCGGGGGGCATAGCTAGTATTCTATAAACATCCTCTTTTAGTTTTTAGCCCCTCTCTATAAAATAGAGTGCAGAAGGGCTTATGTTGAAACTTTGTCTGTAGTCTGTGACTCTGTTACATTAAACTACGTCACTAGGTCACGTGGATCATCTGTTCAAAGTTTGAAATAAAACAAAAATGACAACATCAATCGGATTGAATTTTCACAATAAACGTGTTAGAGAGGGACAGTCTGGTGAGAACGATCTCACGGCTTTCTTGTTATAATCTGTGAACACACTTAGAAAAAAGTTTGTGCGTGTAACCTTTACGCGCGATTGAAGTAAAACTTCTTTGCCATTCACGTCATCAAATGTTATATTAATATCATTCATTTCAATTTTGAATAGCGGAAACTGCGTTACCGTAATTCAAATAGCGTTACTTCCGTCAGAAAAAAATCTGAGTTACTCCCTAGGTCGCGCCTAAAAAAGTTTTACTTCAAAAAAACATTTCTCTATCAAATCATAGAACCATCAAGGAACCATAGAACATACATACATATGGTCACGCCTTTATCCCCGAAGGGTATGTAGAGGCATACTATATGCCCACATTTCACCTTTGTATAATTTGTCCCACGTAATAGGTGGTGAGCCGTATTGCCGTGTTTAAGTGGACAGGCGCAGGTTGTGCCTTTAACTTAACAACTGCCATTTTTCTGGCCACCGGTACCAACGACCTAACGTGCCTTCCGAAGCAAGGAGACGCTCAAATATATGTCACAAAGTAGTCACATGTATGGTCACCTATGGACAGGCGCAGGTTGTGACTGCCCGCTGTTGAAAATTTTCAAGCCTCCTAAAAAAGGCCTTCAACTTGTCTTAGCAACTGCCCACCGGGACCAACGGCTTAACGTGCCTTCCGAAGCACGGAAATGTTCGAATAAATGTCACCAAGTGGTCACATGGACCCATCTAAGTCACCACTAATCTTAAATACATATTCCATTCTAAACTAACCATCGTTATCCCCAGGTGCTAGAATGGCAACGCACGCAACTGAGCGTGGCGCCCCACATCAAGCGCGAGGGCGAGCGCTCCGCCCCGCGCCCGCCGCAGCCCCCCGCGCCGCCTGGAGGCCGAGCGGTGTCCCCCGCCGCCATAGCTGCTGCGCTGAACGATAGCGACTCTGATTCTGAGTCGGATGCCAGTGAAGACCCTCAACCGCAGAGGTATGTAGAATAAATGTTAGGTGTCTCTCAAGGTGGTATATTGGGTCCAGTCTTATTAGGTAGTTAAAGGTTATTGGGGAGCCCGCCAAGGCTACACATTGGGTTTTTGAGGAGTTTCTCAAGGCAGTATATTGGGTCCAGGTTAGTGGGGTTATAGAGCGAGTTCCTGAAAGCACACATAAAACGCTAGGGTGAGCCCTGAGCCCCCAGGGGGGCAGGAGAGCAATGTACCCCGCCGCCATAGCAGCTGCGTTGAACGATAGCGACTCGGATTCTAAGTTGGATGCCAGTGAAGACCCTCAGCCGCAGAGGTATGTAGAACAAAATGTTAGGTGTCTCTCAAGGTAGCATGTTGGGTCCAGGCAAATTAGTGTAGTACTGAGGAGTCGCTCAAGGTACTATATTGGGTCCATGTATTGCACATGTTGATGGGTTATTGAAGAGTCCCTCATGGTAATGTATTGGGTCCAGGTTAGTAGAGTTTATAGAGAGAGTTCCTCAAAGCACTCGTCAAAAGTTAGGGAGAGCCCTTCCGGCCCCGGCGCCTCCTAGAGGCCGCGCCGTGTCCCCCGCCGCTATAGCAACTGCGTTGAACGATAGCGACTCGGATTCTGAGTTGGATGCCAGTGAAGACCCTCAGCCGCAGAGGTATGTAGAACAAAATGTTAGGTGTCTCTCAAGGTGGAATGTTGGGTCCAGTCCTATTTAGTATTGGTTTAGTTAGGGTTATAGAGGAGTCCCTCAAGGCAACACATTGGGTCACGACAGATTGGGTTATTGAGGAGTCCCTCAAGGTAATGTATTGACTGCCTCTGTGGCGCAGTCGGTAGTGATACCGCCTGCAGCGCTGGAGGTCGTGGGTTCGATTCCCACCGGAGACAAATATTTGTGTGACCCATAAACGTTTGTCTCAAGAGTCTGGGTGTTTCTATGTATAATGTGTATGTATTTAAAAAGTATATAAGTATTAATATCCGTGGTCTGATACCCATAACACAAGCAGGTTATTCCTAGCTTACTTTGGGATCAGATAGCGTTGTGTGAAATGTCCGTGAATATTTATTTATTTATTTATTTATTGGGTCCAGATTAGTGCGGTTATAGAGCGAGTTCTCCAAAGCAACATCAAACGCTAGGGTTAGCCCCCAGCAGCCCTCGGGGGGCGGGCGATGTCCCCCGCCGCTATAGCAGCTGCGTTGAATGAAAATGAATCTGATTCTGAGTCTGATACCAGTGAAGACCCTCAACCGCAGAGCTAAACAGAGACAAAATCTAGGTGTCTCTCAAGGCAGCATATTGGGTCTAGCCATAATAGAATGTTATTGAGGAGTCTCAAGGCAGTATATTGGGTCCATGCATAGCACATATTTAGTTGAATAGGTTAGTGAGGTGATGGGGAGTCCTTCAAGGTACAAATAGAAGGGGGGCTGGGGGCGGTGTCCCACATCGCCAAACACATTGTATAAATAAGCTAAAGCTTAAAGTTTCTCAAGGTGTCATATTGGGTCCAGACAAATAGATTACACAGAGGAGGAGTCCCTCAAGACACCACTCTGTGTAAGCTGACACTATCGGAAAGGTTCGGCAAGATAGCCCAATGGTCTCTAGACTGATCGTCTTACTCGAATCACGCCTATAAGCAGCACTTTTGTCATGATAACACGTATTGGCAGCATATGTATTAGGTCCTGACAAATAGTCCAGATCTAAGACTTACGGGCTCCCACAAGGCACTATATTAGGTCCAATCATAACACACTTCCTCTTTTCCAGGCTGACACAATCCAAACGCTTCAGCAAGATGGCCCAATGGTCTCTAGACCGGTCATCTTGTTTTAGGCTGTTAAAGAGTCTCTCAAGGCAGTATATTGGGTCCAGGTAATAGGTTATACAGAGGAGTTTCTCAAGGCACCACATTGGGTCCAGATCTTACACTTACGTGCTCCCACAAGGCACTATACTAGGTCCAATCATATCTACCTATATTGTTCCAGGCTGACACTATCCGAACGCTTCGGCAAGATGGCCCAGTGGTCGCTGGACCGCTCGTCCCGGCTGGAGAACATGCGCATCACGCGGCGTGACGCGACGCTGCACGTGCGGATAGACCGCGACCCGCACGCGGAGGCCGCTGCTGCCACTGCGCTGGCTAGGCCTGGATCGCCGTGAGTATTGACTTTCTGTTTAAGATGGGGTGTAGATTTTTTAAAATGGCACTGGATTATAATGTTATGGTATTGAGGCTAGAGAGCATAAATCATCCTACTAATATAATAAACTAGCTGTTGCCTGCGACTTCATACGCGTGAAAATGTTATAATGCCAATTTGATTGCTCTCTGCTTAGCCCCTAGGATATGTAGCGTTAATATTTGTGCTCAATTTGAATCAAATCCATTGAGTACTTTTCGAGATCCTTCCGGACAAAGCAAAGCATACAGACAAATATTTTTCTAACTATATTTTCGGCTTTGGTATCTTATGTTGAACACTCAGCGAGTATTTTTTTAAATATTTCCAATGTACAGTTTTGACTTTTTTATCATTTTTTAGTTTAAAATAATTTATACAGAGGAGTCCCACAAGGCACCACATTAGGTAGAACTATTTTCATTTGTTTTGTTCATATATAAGATATTTGTTTTTTCTCAATTAGGCTTTAACGACTGAATGGATTTGACTAAAATATGGTACAGGAATACATTAAAGTTTAGAATAACACAGACTATTCTGAACAAGTTTCCATGGGAACAGCGATCAGTTTAGTTTATAACATTAACCAGCTGTTGCCCGCGTAAAATTTGTTGTTCCCGCTTCCCATGGGAACTTATTCTCGGGATAAAAAGTAACCTATGTGTTATTTCAGACTATAATGTATCCCTGTACCAAATTTCAGCCAGATCCGTTCAGCCGTTCGAGCGTGAAAGAGTAACAAACATGCACACTCACAAACTTTCGTATTTATAACTAGCTGATGCCCGCAGCTTCGCCCGCGAAAAATTGGTCCCTTACCGTGGGAACTTATTCCCGGGATAAGTAGCCTATGTGTTATTCCAGGCTATAATGTATCCTTGTACCAAATTTCAGCCAGATCCGTTCAGCGGTTTGAGGGTGAAAGAGTAACAAACATCCACACTCACAAACTTTAGCATTTATAATATTAGTTAGATAAGGACTTGTAACACTGAAATAACTTGATATTCTATTATCCAGGAGTCCAGACGGAGAAGCAGGCAGCTACCCATCCGAGCTACTCCTGGCCGCTCCGGCTGGCCTGCCTTCCTGGGACGATGTGCGGGTCCGATATGACTATTACAAGAAGAGGGGCTATTTGAGAGGTGAGTATCAGTAGTCATTGGCGGTTCCCCGCACCCCATAGTTATATAATTTTTGGTCAAAATGCCGGTCTTATAAATTGAAATGTAGGCCTATGCCTCTGTCTATCCCTTCGGGGATTAAGACGTGAGTATTCTGTTCATATGATTGCACAGATTCAAGTGTTTGAGTTTGAACCATACATTCATAGGCCACAGTGATCACCAGTCTGCCTGGTGGACCATACACTTGTCTGCCACCATAGTGGTATAAAAAATAACTATATTCTTTCATGATTTGAGTTTATTTTCAGTAACATTTCTTCATTCCATATGTATGTAGGTATTTAAAAAAAAAAGTATACAAGAATTGATATCCGTGGTCTGATACCCACAACACAAGCAGGTTATTCCTAGCTTACTTTGGGATCAGACACCTTCGTGAAATGTCCGTGAATATTTATTTATTATTCCGTTCCCAGGTCTAACGCTAAGCGACTACGTGAAGTGGGAGGAGTGGTGGTACAAGTACCAGGAGTGGCTGAAGCACGAGCGCGCCTACGAGCGGTGGGCTGAGGGAGAAGGTGGCGGTGGAGGGACTCGTCGCGAGAGGTAACTGCGTTCCACTAGTTTATTGTACTACTAACTGATCCGCGGCACTTCGTTTGCGCGCGAGAGAGAGAGGTTTCTCGTCGCGTGTATTCCCGTCGCATTATTTTTAAGAATAATTTCGTTTATGAAAGAGGTATCCCGTGGCATTATTGTAGAAATAAATTGATTGTCATTAAAATAATTATTGTGCACCAACTCAAAGATAGACACATGCTATCGCGCAATTTTTTTAGAACTTTTTTAAGAGAAACAACTTTGTAGTACATATTTTTTACATAACAATACATATTTACGCAACGAAGCTCTCAAAAGGAATAACTTTTCCCCCGTTTTTGAAACATTTACTATTACTGCTCCGCTCCTATTCGTTGTAGCGTGATGCTATATAGCCTATGAAACTCTTAGTCAGTTATAATTGTTGTTAATCATTTATTTTCGGTTGTCTCAATCTTCGAGGTCTAGTCCTATTTTCTGTTAGTTTACCGGGACTGGTCGCTCGTCTGAGGCCCGACTGTAACTGAAATTTGAATGGAGATGATAGATATGTAGCTACAACACTAAACTGTATCCCCCGATTTTGTTATCATTCGTTTTTTTGGATTGTGTCCCTATGGAAGTAATTTTAAAGACGTATTCACGTGAAAAATACAAAATACATTCATGAAATTGCATTCTGCATCTTATTATTTTGTGTTGAAATGGTCTCAGGTTGTTTTTCAATAATTTTCAACTTGTTTAATTCTCTATTTCTGCCCCCAGGCGTAAAAGAGGCGGCCGGCACAGACGAAGCTGAGCCAACGCCGCCCCCGCCGCGGTCCTCAGCGTGGACCTGGCGGGGGCGGCGCGCCGTTAAACACTCCACTACCGGGCTAGTGGGGGCGGTGTGCCCACTGCAGCTGCTAGGAGACGTCTGCTGCCTACCCGCGCCTGTGTCAGACCACACTGACGTAGGCCTTCAAAGTGATATAATGTGATCAGAAGTGTTAAAATGCGGTCAAAAGTGTTAAAATGCGGTCAAAAGTGTTATAGTGTGATCAAAAGTGTTATAGTGCAGTTACAAGTGTGATGTAAATCGCTTTTTTTTACGTATGGAAATCCTCATAGATATTATTCCGGACTTCTACCGACTAAAACCACACGGTGCTCTACCATCTGCACATGGGCTGGAGTCCCGGGTATGCCCTCGGAAGGATGATCCCAGGGATCCTGACAGTAGATCCGACCTATATGCAGTAATTGGATTGGACCTATACACTGGATCTGTAATATACATTTGTGGATCACAACACACAACTGATCTAAATTGATACAAAATTTCAAAAACTCAATAGTATTTAAACAAAAATTTAAAACAGATTTATAAATTTATAATAGATCCAAGCCTGAATCTTGAGATTTGATGAATTGATTCGGAGAAATTAGATTCTAAAAACAACTGTCATTTACAGTTGATTACGAGTTGACAGTGGATCGAAATTTTGATTACAGCTAAATCTATTATAACAAATACTGATCAACTATTAAATTGATACAATCTTTCAAAACAATGTAGACTACTAAATTAAAAATTGTATATTATTATTATCAATATAATTCTTTACAAACAGACAAACAGTAGTCTACATATAAAAAGGCAGCATGATCTCTTCGCGAACGGCTAAATAGCTGATAGTATTGACTGCAGTGAAAAATATGGACTTTTTAATATAGAATTAAGGTATTTTATAATATAACTTAACGGTATAACTATATGTTTGTGTATTGCTTATAATAATAATTGAATTGGGACACAGAATATGACTAAAGCTATCTGTCTTTGTCACTCAATCCCAAAATAATAATTTGCAGAAGGAAATCTACATACAAAGTGCGCTCGGGCTACGCGCACATTGACACAGCTCACTAGTCTTCACGGACACAAGATCAAAGGATTTTTATAGTAATTTGGATAGTGGTTTGTGTGCGAGTGCGTAGTTGAGGGTAGATTTGAAAAAGAACGTACATACTGCTCGTTCGCTCTAACTTTGCCACTCGGCTCCATACTAAAGTCGAATTTTTAATTAGACGAAGTAAATTGACAGATGAGCAACTAATGTCACTTCTTCACACAATGTTGCTTATTTTCTATGACGAAGTGACATTAGCTACTGTCAATATACTTCGTCTAATTAAAAATTCGACTTTACTATGGAGCCAAGCGGCAAAGTTAGAGCGAACGAGCAGTACGTGAGATTGCGTTCTGTACCTTATCATTTTGTGAGGTCTAATATTCTGTGTTTTGTGATTCAATGATAGATGTTATTGTAGATTATTTAATAGTACAGCTTTTTAAATTATAGATTTATTATAATAGATGTAGTTTTGGTCGTCTTATAAAAGCGCTTCAGTTGATTTGAAGCCTAAGCAGAGCTTTAGCGTACAACCATATTTTACAATATTGTATTTATCAGCACCTTTTTACCTTGTATAAGCTTGTGCTATGGGGTTGATACAGATGATTTCAAATTCAAAATATCTAATAATAACATTTTTTTAGAGTTTAGGCATTTTCTAATATCCAAAACTTTAAAAAAATGTTAATTGCATGTCTCATATTAACCGGACCGCATTTCTAAGATGACTAGTTGTGTATACAGAATGTAGACCCATCCTAAAATCGACCTCACACAATTTTAATTAGTAATAAGTTTTGTTATCGAACAAATTAAACTATAAATAAACATTCTACAGCTCAGATTGATCTGACATTTGGTATACTGTTACTTTAATGGTATTTCTATGACATGACCTGAAACTGGCTGCTACATTAAGGCACAAATGAGAGATAGTACAGATGGAAACCTACATACTAAATTCGCTGAGGCTACGCACACATAGACACCGCTCACAGAGTTCACAGACACGAGGTCAGGCGAGGTTTTTTTTTTTTTTTTCTTGTTCTTGGACTTTCTCGGTTTGAGAGTATGCCAAAGTCAAGTAAATTTCATTGTTGTGAAAATATAAATCATTTTAATGTTATGATTCTTCTTATGAGCAGCGTATTCATGTATGTCCAAGTTTGGACTAAGTTCTACTCTAGTAAGGCGGTGGTACCTTACTAGGGCTTGATGTGGAATTCGTCGACAAACCTAAAAACTCGCTATTCACTGCGCTTTATCACTTTCCAACACTTTTGCACGTTGTCGAACCTTTATGTTTAATAATCCACCATAAATTACACATAAACACTCAAAATTACACTAATTTTGAAAAATTATTAAAACACAATGTAACGCTTGTCTGAAAGTTTCCCGCCGAATCCTCAGGCGAGGTTAAGGAGAGTTTTCGATACAGATTTGTGCGCGAGTGTGCGTAGCAGAGGGTAGGTGTGAAATATACATACATGAGATTTCCATCTGTACTATCTCTAATTTGTGAGGGCAGATTCGACATAATTATGCTGTTATTGTCTACTTAACGTGGATTTGACCAAAATCGGAATAAGACTATACTTTTAGTATATTGTACAAGTTATTTTCTTGTAAAGTGATTTTCCATTTTACCAACTAATAAGCACAACATAACTATGGTAACCATACTGTGGTGTAGTATCTACTTCAGTATGGTTACCATAGTTACGTCTACTTCAGTATGCAACAGATAAGCACAATTGAAAATTTACAAAAAGAATTTGTCACGTTTCAATTGTGCTTTTTAGTTGTATTGAAAATCACTTTACTTTTAGCCCCTCTCTATAGAATAGATTGCAGAGGGGCTTATGGCGAGAATTGTGTCTGTAGTCTGTGACTCTGTTGCATTAAACTACGTCACTAGATCACGTGGATCATCTGTTCAAAGTTTGAAATAAAACAAAAATAACAATGTCAATCGGATTGAACTTTCACTTTCACAATAAACGTTGGAGGGGCAGTCGGGTGAGACTGTCTCACGGCTTCTTGTTTGAATTAGTACAAGTTATTCTCTAATATAGCCTTACTTGGATTTTAATTGAATTTGTCTTAAGTAGAAAATAACAGCATACTTATATACCATGTTTGGGTTTATTAGAAGTCACAGTGTTGTGGGTATTTTAATATTTAAATTATTACTTTAATATACTGTCCTATACATCTTCACTTTCTCCATCAATCAAATCGGCCTACGGCTGTGGACTTTTCGTAACTTACTCCACAACACAGTCTTTCGTCAAACGATTTCAGTCACTTCCTGCGACCAGGTCGACAGTATTACTAATTATCACAGAGCATCGCGCGCCTTTACAGAGGGAGAGGCCAAAGCTGGCAAACCCCCTCTGGCAATAATTTGACATTTTGACGACTAAAAGTGCCTACTTACATAAAAACTGTTTTTTGAAGTTTCTTTCACTAGACTAAGTCCAGTTGACAGCGTGCGCGGTCGAATTGTCATTTGATAAAAATGATGAAATAATTAGATATTAATACAAAAATAAATGTGATTAAAGAAATCTGAAGAAAAATGGTATTATCTTGTTTAAGTAAGTAATTTTATAGAAAGTTATTATTATTTACACCTATTTAAACGTATATATAATATTCAGATTTGTTTAGCAACTTTACCGGACGTCACATCAATACATGGATGGCTTGAGCGACTTAGGGTGATATGACACAATATGTATCATGTGTGTGTAAAATTTATGACAGTATTGTTTAAAGTATATATAGGCTTCGTATTAACAGTTGATTGCTATTGTAGTGCGAGTCTTAGAAAGTGTGGGTGAGGAAGATTTCCCCCCGTCACCCGCAAAATATGACAGACAAATTTGTACCTAGCAATCGTTCTATGCCGTCTCCCCTTAGACAGTTCGCGTTGCTCTATGCTAATTATAGTCCAATCCTGCCCGATCTGGCAATAATGTAAACATGTCATGTTTTGACAATCGATGTCTAAGACAGATGAGTAGAAAAATATAGTATGACAAATCATTGAATTTTTTACTATCCTGAGTAGGTATTGTAAATGAAAATTAACTATCATAAAGAAGTTATTTGGTGTCGAAATGATTGTAAGAACACTGTATGACTCCTGGATACTGGAATATAATCAGGATGAATACTCAATTGCAAGTAACTATGGATTTAAAGGATCAAATGTGTTTGTTTACATTTTTGCGCAAAGCTATTGAAATACAGTATACCGTATATCTTATAGGAACCTTTTATAGGTAGCTTTATTTATAGAACAGGAGGTCAATATGGGTCGACTTAGACTATAAATTAATTTTAATAGATGTTAATGTTTTTATTAACTTAACGTATTAATAGAACTCTCTTACATCGAACAGACAAGTTGTTGTAAACTTAATTTAAGATTAAGTAAATTTTAGTTTTACTTAAATATTGCATGTAATTATGAATAGAGTATTATTTATTATACAGAAATGACCGATATCTCTCAATATTGGTGTATATTATATATATAAAATCTATAGTTTCTATGTTTGTCTGTTTACTGTGGGAGAGATGTAACTACAATGTGAAATTATACTAATCAAATCTATACTAATTATATGCATATTCTATGAAAGATGTTTTGTTTTAATTCTCCACCCTCTTACCTCGACGTAGCGCCTCTGGTGTTGCAAACGTACGTACGCTATAGTAACAACAGTCTATGTGGGGTCATAAGCTTGTCTGCCACCTTGGTAGTATAAAAATAAAAGACATACCCATTCAAATATGGTGGAACAAACGAAATTCTCGCGCTTCTGCGCCTAACTAACCAGCACTGATGAAATTACTTACCACTGCTTAAATACAAAACTAAAGATATATGGTCCCTTTGTGAGATTTGGGCTTCGTGGACTGTCAACGCGAACTTAAAGAGCCTACCAGACGCTCCAAATTCTATCGTTCTATCTTCCTACCTTCAACAATCGTTGAAAGAAGATAGAAGATAAACATTTCAGCGTGCAAGAGAGAGATGCAATCGGTTTTTGTGCGTTTTTAACGAAATAAATTAATTATAAAAAAACTATAACCAATATTAAAAAAGTGGTCTAGTGCAAATAAAGATTTTACTATTGTCTTTCTTATAAATATTTTATATTATACTAGCTGACCCGCGCAACTTCGTTTGCGTGATAAATGAAGAACCGCTCGACCGATTTTGAGCAAACTTCACATAAACCATCTACTAAATAGTCCGAATAAAACCTTAAAATTTGGTATGGATAGGTGAGCCCGTTCTTGAGTTATAAAATTACAACGAAAAGTGGCATTGATTTTTATATATATAGATAAAAACAAATTAAAACTTATGAGACCTAGGTTAAAATTTCAAGAAACCGAGGTATTTTCAACACAAACATCTATCGAGGATTCGAGGATTTTATCAGCAATCGTGTTTTTAGCCTAGTGCGTTTTTAGTTCATGAACTGAAGTTGTCTGTGTTAAAATTTTAATTCATTAGACCTCACGAGTCCTGAGATCTAGATTAAGGTAATAGTCTATTTGGCGTCATACAGACTCTTAACAAAATTCAAATCAATTTATTGTGAAAATGGGTTACATGGTGATGTTTGAGTAATAATATTACATTATTGTAGTTTCTCTATTCTCCACCTCTAAGGCATACAATATAATTTACATTATGATACAATTAAATGGTATTGAATTTATTTGATTGCATAATAAGCTAAGGTACACTACTTGGTTGTGTTAATTCACCTGGGTGAATAAGGTACACTATTTGGTTGACTTAATGCACCTGGGTGAATTAAGTCTACGAAAGGTATTTTTCTATATTTAGTTTGTCAAAATGACGCCACCCGCCTGATAGTGCGCCGTGGCGCATCTAGCGATTGGGGGCCACTCTCAAAGTCCGTAAGACTTCTGACAGTGGTTGAAGATCACGGTCAGAAGTCTCGTTTGCGGTCCTGTGATGTGCCTCTTCACGCTCCTCTTGAGGAACCCGGAATTGTAAGATGAGGGAAACACGTGTGCGGACAGGTCGTTCCATGTTTTTATGGTTCTACGATATTTAGAATCGCTCAATTCTGGTGAAGATTCTCTCCACTGTGTGAGAGTGCTCTGCTCGCGTTGTTCGTGATCAGAAAGGAGAGGGTGGGATCAGGTTGAAGAGCTCTTCAGAACACTCGCCGTGATACATTCGGTAGAAGGCAGTCAAAGACGCTATGCTATAGTTCTTCGCTACGCCATATGGACTGCCTCGGTGGCGCTTTCGGTAGTGATACCGCCAGGTCCGCTGAGATCCTGGGTTCGATGACCGGGTCGGTTCAAATATTTGTATGATCTACAAATGTTTGTTTCGGAGTTTGGGGGTTTTCTATGTATAATATGTATATATTTACAAATATATAAGTATGTCTATCAGTCATCTAGATCCCATAGCACAAGCTTATATTAGCTGAATTTGGGCTAGATGTGTGAGAATGTCAACAAAATATAGTCAAAACAAAAACCAAAAACAACTTTTAAATACAAATTTTATTTTCTTTATCATTATTCTACTGAGGTGGCTAACAAGTATAAGGGAACAGTTTGTGACGACTCGCTGTTAAAATGTTTTAAGACGCCCCTGGTTTGACGACTGTTATGATACTGACAATCGGGCTTATAAACGTGCCTTTCGAAGCACGGAAACGCAATGGAAATAATTACCCATCTGAGGACCGGCCATAGCTTTAGATGCTTACTGCAGTGATCGTTTACAGAACACTGAGGCTATGGATGTTTCAAGGATTTATTATTTTATATCAAAACTATTAGCCTTGGCGAACTTTTTATAGTCTATACAAGAAAGCCGTGAGATCTTTCTCACCAGACTGCCCCGTCTAAAACGTTTATTGTGAAAGTGAAAGCTTAATCCTATTGACGTTGTCATTTTTGTTTTATTGCAAACTTTGAACAGATGATCCACGTGACCTAGTAACGTAGTTTAATGCGACAGAGTCACAGACTACAGACAAAGTCTCGCCATAAGCCCCTCTGCACTCCATTTTATAGAGAGGGGCTAAAATCTGTTTCAATAAAAATAAGCTGTCATTTCGTAACTTTCCTATTTATTTATATATTATTCTGCTATCCTGTGTCTCCACAAATTCAACAATACAATAATCATGAATATCGGTTCAACCGTTCTCGAGTCAATCATTTATTTTCGGTTGTCTCAATCTGCGAGGTCTAGTCTTATTTTCTGTAAGTTTACCGGGACTGGTCGCTCTTCTGAGACTTTTTTCCCTCTCTTCTTTTCTATCAGATTTTGTGGCAATTTCCAATTTCTTTTCAACTTTAATTTCTTTTCCAAGAGGCGTAGAAAACTCTTTTTCTAAATTTTTAACTATTCCTTTTCTCAAATTTGATTTAGAATAAGTCTTAATCGTATTCAAAGGTGTGAAAAATTGTTCCGGCGTCGATTGCGGAGTGAAAAACTCCGAATTTACCTCCGCTTTTTCAATTTTCGGAGTTTTACTGGTATCGGTGATCGTTATCTCCGGTTTTCGAACGACTCTAGGAGTTATATTTTCTAAAACCGCTTTAGAGGTGACCGGTACCGGAATTTTGAAAACCGGTTTTCTTGTTTTTGGTTTTTGTTGTTCTTTTTCTTCGGAACTACCTTCGTCTAAGTTTAATTTGATGACGGTTCGTTTTTTCGGTATTTCCTCATCTTTTACTGTAACTTTTTTGGACGTTTTTGGTATTATTGGCTTGGATAGAGGTGTTTTCGGTATTTCACATTTCGGACTTAGTCTTAAATTCTCAAGTTCAATTTCTAAATTGAATTCCGGTTTTTTGACAACATTTCTTACTCTAGCTGAAGCTATCATCAAATTCATAACTTCATTGTTTAAATATCCATCTAAGTTTTCAAAATCTTTCAAATCTTCATGTATAGTTACCAAATATTCATCTGCTATTTCAAAATTTTGATTTCTCAATTCAAAATAAGCTGCTTCAATCAAAATCTCTATTTTTACAGTCATAAATTCATTTTCAAAAACATTTTTAACGTGATTTATTATATATTTTTCGAAATTCATTTCAGTATACTTATCTATTAGGAATTTTAATTTATTATCGAAATATTTGAACGAATCTATAACACCGTTATAATAATTTTTAGCAATTTCTGTCTCATTAGCTCTAAAATACATAGAAGCTTCTAAGCCACCGATTATAAAAGATATTATCGAACAAAAAATATTGTCACATCCATAGCAATCGCAATTTTTATGTTTCAAAAAATCCGGTATTTTGAAACCCGGTATTTGTACGTACTTCCGGGTCGGACTTAGCGATTTGAAGGGTTGGCTTTCTAACATCACTTCTAAGTCCTGTTTTGGCGCGAAAAGTTGTATTTTTGGTTCCGTTACTGACGTAGGTTGTTCTGTAGAGATGCCCAAAATGTATTTTAGGCGATTGTCGATGATCACCTGAAAATTTTAAACATATTTTTTATAATATTAATAAGAATATTAATAAAAAAGAAGCGCTCGTGGCCCCGCGGACTCAGTGTTCTGTAAACGATCACTGCAGTAAGCAACTTTCACTGTGGCCGTTCCATGGATGGGTGACCATCCATGTGATCACTTTCGTTTCCGTGCTTCGGAAGGCACGTTAAGCCGTTGGTCCCGGTTGCCAGTAAAATGGCAGTCGTTAAGCTAAGTTGAAGGCTTTATTTCAACAGCAGGCAGTCACAACCTGCGCCTGTCCATTTCAACACGGCAATACGGCTCACCACCTATTACGTGGGACAAATTATATAAAAAAAGGTGAAATGTGGGCATGTAGTATGCCTCTGCCTACCCCTTCGGGTTAAAGGCGTGACCATATGTATGTATGTATTAATAAGAATATGCGGAGACCTACGCCTGTACATTTCAACACGGCAATAGGCTCACCAATTACGTGGGACATGACACAATAAGGTAAAATGATGGCGTATATTTTGCCTCTGCCTACCCCTTCGGGGAATAAGAGCCAACTATATGTATGTATGTTATTTGTGTCAATAGCCTCCGAAACTACTGGACCGATTTAAAAAATTCTTTCACTGTTGGGAAGCTACACTCTTTGCGGGTAACATAGGCTATATTTTATTCCCGTATTCCCACGGGAACGGAGATTACGCGGGTGAAACAGCGTGACGTCCGCTAGTAATAAATCTTACTAATATTATAAATGCGAACGTTTGTGAGTGTGGATGTTTGTTACTCTTTCACGCTCAAACCGCTGAACGGATCGGGCTGAAATTTGGTACAGAGATACATTATAGTCTGGAATAACACATAGGATACTTTTTATCCCGGGAATATGTTCCCACGGGAAGCGAGAACGGGAACTAAATTTTACCCGGGCGAAGCCGTGCGCATCAGCTAGTAGGCTATATTTTATTCCCGTATTCCCACGGGAACGGGAATTACCCGGGAAAACCGCGTGTCGTTCGCTAGTAAGTAATAAATAGATTAGTTTACATACCTGTGCACTCTGCATACTATGACAATTCACAGTACTCGCCGCAGTGAGTGCCGCCATGACACCACAATTGACGTGCAAGCCCGCGTGACACGAAGCACGTGCTCGACGTGCCAGGCAGAGCGCGTGCGAGGCGCGGGAGCACGTGAATGTTGAAGCACTGGCGCTGTAGCGGGTTGAGAGGGAACGGAGGCGGCGCGTGCTCCAGGGGAGTGCTATGGGACCAGTGCAATGTTTTATGAGTTAATGTTTAGAGTAAAAGCGAAATAATACGTTGACCAATTCAGAATTCAAATTCAAAACAAAGAAACAATTCAGTCCACGCCGTTTTAAAATAGCCTTAATCATTAAGCTCTTTTATGATTAGGCCAACACGCCAGTTTAGATTTACCTATTTTTAGATTCATATGTCTATGTATGAGTCTTTGAAGTGGTATAACCTTTTTATTTATAAACCGATTGGCATGAAATAAACACTAAATGTTAAGTGGATCAAACCTCAACACAATAAAGAAAACCGCTATGCAATCGGTTAAGCGGTTACTGAGATTAGCGTGCACTGACGTACAGACAAACAGATATACAGACAAACAGACAAAAATTCTAAAAATCATTGTTTTGGGTTCTATTGCGTTCATAAAGCCCCCCTATAATATTTTTGCTTATTTATCTTCCATGTACAGACAGCGACTTGTTACGATTTTATAATATGTATTGATTGCATCAAATTTGGTCAATCCGTTGAGCCACAACAATCAAAGACACAGATATACTCACCCCTCATCGGGATCAAAAATACAAAACCAACATACCATTGCTAGAGATAGATTGATAGTGCCTCTGTATTCCGTTGACAGCGGTCATGATGCTCGGAGAACTCTTGCACAGCAGCGCTTGAGCCTCCATAAGTCTACCCACGGCTAAGTCCACTGGGAAAGAAGATAAATATGAGATTTAGACTGCCTCTGTGGCACAGTCGGTAGTGAGACCGTCTGCAGCGCTGGAGGTCGTGGGTTCGATTCCCACCGGAGACAAATATTTGTGTGACCCATAAATGTTTGTCTCAAGAGTCTGGGTGTTTCGATGTATTATATGTATGTATTTAAAAGTATTAATATCCGTGGTCTGATACCCATAACACAAGCAGGTTATTCCTAGCTTACTTTGGGATCAGATAGCGTTGTGTGAAATGTCCGTGAATGTCTGTGAATATTTATTTATTTATGAGACATCTAACACAAATTAAGTTAATATAAGCTTGTGCTATGAGATCTAGACAAATTAAACTTATACATAGAAACGCTCAAACTAGGAAACTAACATTTGTGGATGACATAAATATTTGGACCAGCCCGGGAATAGAACCCAAAACTTTTACACAACATCACTTAAGCCTTCATTACTCTACCTACGGCTAAGTCCACTGGGAAAAGAAGATAAATATGAGACATCTAGCACAAATTAAGCTAATATAAGTTTGTGCTATGAGATCTAGACAAGTTAAACTTATACATAGTAACACTCAAATTCGGAAACCAACATTTGTGAATGATACTTATAGAATTCGGGACTTCACGCGAAATACTTTTCACTTATATTGTGCTATGAGATCTAGACAAGTTAAACTTATGCATAGAAACAGTCGAACTCGGTAACCAACATTTGTGAATGATACTTATAGAATTCGGGACTTCACGCGAAATACTTTTCACTTATATTGTGCTATGAGATCTAGACAAGTTAAACTTATGCATAGAAACAGTCGAACTCGGTAACCAACATTTGTGAATGATACTTATAGAATTCGGGACTTCACACGAAATACTTTTCACTTATATTGTGCTATGAGATCTAGACAAGTTAAACTTATGCATAGAAACAGTCGAACTCGGTAACCAACATTTGTGAATGATACTTATAGAATTCGGGACTTCACGCGAAATACTTTTCACTTATATTGTGCTATGAGATCTAGACAAGTTAAACTTATGCATAGAAACAGTCGAACTCGGTAACCAACATTTGTGAATGATACTTATAGAATTCGGGACTTCACGCGAAATACTTTTCACTTATATTGTGCTATGAGATCTAGACAAGTTAAACTTATGCATAGAAACAGTCGAACTCGGTAACCAACATTTGTGAATGATACTTATAGAATTCGGGACTTCACGCGAAATACTTTTTACTTATATACACCGACTTTTATGTCGATTCTGGCCTTAGTCCAACCGCGACCACGGGCGCTGCAACGTGTCCGAAACGTCGGTGTATGTAAGTAAAAATTATTTCACGTGAAATCCCGAATTCTATAAGTATGAGTGTACCGCGATAGTTTAAAAATAACATTATTGTGAATGAACTTAATGGACCGACCCGGGATTAGAACCCAGGCACTCAACGTGGCAGTCGGTTATACAACCGAATGTGCTACTGAAGCTGTAAAATAAAAATAAAATAAAATAAAATAAAATTTATTCCATTTGAAATTTTTAAAAAAATTATTTAGGTTTGTCAAAATTTTTGTGACTCTACCGGGGGTTCGGAAATACTACAGACTGAGAAGAACACTCCAAGAAACTCAGTCTGGTCCCTTCTCTTCTAGTATCTTAGTATCTAATACAGTTTTTTTTTATGTAGAAAGGAGCAATTCGTGTCACTGCCAGGCAGCCTTGTCTTCTAGAAAGTCTTTAATGCTATAATAAGCTTTCTGGCACAATTTAAGTTTTATTGTTGTTGTCTGTCTGTCTGTCATGAAGCTGTATCTCAGGAACCGTGATAGCTAGAGAGCTGAAATTTATACAGATAATGTATTTCTGTTGCCGCTATAACAACAAATACTAAAATTATAAAGAGGAAAGATTTGATTGTTTGTTTGCATCGAATAGGCTCCGGAATTACTGGACCGATTTGAAAATTTCTTTCACTTTAAGGAAGCTACACTCTTTGCGGTGAACATAGGCTATATTTTATTCCCGTCTTCCCACGGGAACGGGAATTACGCGGGTAAAACTGCGTGACGTCCGCGTAAAAAATAAATTTGTAATACTCACAATTAATATCCGGATATTTTTCATAAGCTTTTAACATATGCCCTTGCGCCAACTGAACTAATTTAGCAGAAAGATTTAAAGAATTGCATCTATAATTGTATATCTGAAACACATACAATAAAAAAGATTATTATAATACCCCTGTGACGACGGGAAATAGTACAAAATGTCGCCACCCCTATGTTTTAAGAGAAGAAGGGAAAAGATTCTTTTTGAAAAGCAATTAGTATGCTAGCTGATTATAAATTTTAAATGTGAAAAAAGAATTGGTTTCGAGCAGGATTCGAACCTGCATCTTTTCGCACTCCGTGCAAGATGCTTAACCACTTAGCCACCGAAACCTACGAAACGAAATCGGAACTACGTATATAAGGTGGAAAATTTGGTTGGTTCCGAGTAGGTTTCGGTGGCTAGTGGTTAAGCGTCTTGCACGGTATGCGAGAAGATGCAGGCTCGAATCCTGCTCGAAATCAACTCTTTTTTCCACATTTAAAATTGACGAAAGGGAAAACTTTCGCAAAACGATCCATTGCGTAGAGAAGGAAAACTCAAAATGAAACCCGGTTGTCAGTAAAATGACAATCGTTAAGCCAAGTTGAAGGCCTTATGGGCGGGTTGAATAGCATTTCAATTGCAGGTTGTCAGGATCTGCGTCTGTCCATATCAACACGGCAATAGGCTCACCACCTATTACGTGGGACATAAAACTATAAGCTGAAATGTAGGTGTATACTATGCCTCTGCCTACGCCTTCGAGGATAAAGGGTGATTATATTATTATGTATGTATGTATAAGAGGAAAGATTTGATTGTTTGTTTGCATCGAATAGGCTCCCAAACTACTGAACCGATTTTAAAAATTCTTTCACTGATGGGAAGCTACGTTATCCCGGATGACATAGGCTATATTTTATTCCCGTATTCCCACGGGAGCGAAAACTACACTTTGAAAATCGTCCGCTAGTCTCTTAAATAAGTCATCTCACTATCACAAGCTCAGGTCACCGCTTACCATCAGCTAACACTCACCGCGACATCAGCGAGGAACACTAGCGCAGTCTCCAGGCTTCGCTCGCAGCTCGCCACCTCGCTCCAGAACTCAGTAGCGACCATTATAAGGTGTTGGAGTACTTCGGGTGTCGAAATGTGGTATGATAAGACTCCTATGTTTCTTAGGTATGATTCTCTGTAACAAGATAATATACTTAATTTATAATCACGCTTATATCTATCGAGGCGGTAGGCAGAGGTTACACTACCATAAGTGCTCATACCTAATTATTACCTATTGTTCGAGCGTCATCGATATCATCCAGCCCTAGTACCTACATTTAGAGTGTACGCGCATCACTAGTCATTAGTTCATTGTATAAGCACTATACCTATGTATACTGTTTTTCAATAGCTTTGCGCAAAAATGTAAACAAACACATTTGATCCTATATATCCATAGTTACTTGCAATTGAGTATTCACCCTGATTATATTCCAGTATCCAGGAGTCATACAGTGTTCTTACAATCATTTCGACACCAAATAACTTCTTTATGACGGTTTATTTTCATTTACAATACCTACTCAGGATAGTAAAAAATTCAATGATTTGTCATACTATATTTTTCTACTCATCTGTCTTAGACAACGATTGTCAAAACATGACATGTTTACATTATTGTCAGATCAAGCAGGATTGGACTATACCTACGTCAGTCACTTCAAATAAAATAGCCTTGGAGCTCAGTAGTCGCCACAAAATTATTTGGTTTTATTTCTGAAACTACAAACCCCTTCTGCGCTGGAACACCTATAGAATTCAGGACTTTACACGAAATACTTTTTACATTAGCATTTGTTGTTATAGCGGCAACAGAAATACATCATCTGTGATAATTTCAGCTCTGTAACTATCACGGTTCCTGAGATACAGTCTCGTTACAGACAGACAGACAGACGGACGGCGAAGTCTCGTGAGTAGTCTCGTTTCGCTTTGGGTACGGAACCTAACTAATTAAGGATTGAATTTTGAAACCTTATTTTCCTTCATTTTTAAGGGTTCCATACCCATGTGTTTGATAGTGTGATGTGATATGATAGTGTGATGTGATATAATGGTACGATGTGATAGTGCGGTGGGATAGTGTGATATGATAGTGCGATGTGATAGTGCGATGGGATAGTGTGATGTGATGTGATATGATAGTGCGATGTGATATGATAGTGCGATGTGATAGTGCGATGTGATAGTGCGGTGGGATAGTGCGGTGGGATAGTGCGGTGGGATAGTGCGGTGGGATAGTGTGGTGTGATAGTGTAATGTGATATGATAGTGTGATGTGATATGATAGTACGATGTGATAGTGCGGTGGGATAGTGTGATATGATAGTGCGATGTGATAGTGCGGTGGGATAGTGTGATGTGATATGATAGTGCGATGTGATATGATAGTGCGATGTGATAGTGCGGTGGGATAGTGTGGTGTGATAGTGTGATGTGATATGATAGTGCGATGTGAAAGTGCGGTGGGATAGTGTGGTGTGATAGTGTGATGTGATATGATAGTGCGATGTGAAAGTGCGGTGGGATAGTGTGGTGTGATAGTGTGATGTATTACATGATAGTGTGAAATGATATGATAGTGTAATATGATAGTTTTATGTAATGTGACATGATAGTGTGATATTCTGTGATAGTGTAATTTAGAAGACAAACTGACTTCTGTCCTGTTCGCTGAGCTATGAGACAGCATATGTGTGCCATCTGAAGCCCCTGGGCCAGTCTGCTGAACAACAGCAGCTGGTGTACCAACACCTCTGCCAGGGTCAGGGCGCTCCGGAGACATGATATTACTAGTGTAATGTGATTTGATAGTGTCCTGTGACATGATTTCATATGATAGTGCGATGTGATATTGTGCAATGATGTGATATGATATTGTGATGTAGCATGATAGTGTGATGTTATATGATAATGTGATGTTAAATGATAGTGTGATGTTATATGATAGTGTGATTTAATTAGAAGACAAACTCACTTCTGTCCAGTACGCTGAGCTATTAGACAGCATATGTGAGCCATCTGAAGCCCCTGGGCCAGTCTGCTGAACAACAGCAGCTGGTGTACCAACACCTCTGCCAGGGTCAGGGCGCTCCGGAGACATGATATTCTTGTCACTGGAAGAGAATTGAGAAACAAATTATTTAAGAGGTCAAGTGAGGTCATTTCATACTCGTAGCACAAATTTTATCTATTTATTTACATACATATAGTCACGCCTTTATGCGCGAAGGTGTAGGCAGAGGTATAATCCCGTGTGGCGACGGGTAAGGGTACAAAATGCCACCACCCCAATTCAACGGTTCTTTACATATACAGGGTGTAACAAAATTACCTCTCCAAATTTTGTCACGTGACGTGGCATCAGTCAAGAATCATTACAAAAATGAAGAAAAACAAATCACATGAATACTTTAACCGTAAAGCCGTTTTAAAGGTCCTATAAATTCCCTTTTTAACCCTTTCTATCGCTACTGAGCGGCAATAGAAAGCGACAACGACAGCCAGACGGGTGCTCTGTGTTTGTTTTGCCACGGCGACCATGTTACCTCGAATTGCCGCGGTAAATATGAATTCTTAATGTGCGACAAAAAAATTTTGAAAAAAATTAAAAATATTACCCCCTTTTTTATTAAATATTTGTATTTAATTGCCGATGCCAAGTCATCTCATTAAATTTGGAGAGGTAATTTTGTTACGCCCAGTAGATGGAAACTCGAAATTTTACCCCCTTCTCAGTTAAATGAAGCTAAGTTGAAGGCCTTATGGACGGCTTGAAAAAATTTCAACTGGGGTACATCACAGCTTATTACGTGGGCCATAAAACTATAAGGTTCAATGTGGGCGTATACTATACCTCTGCCTCTATTTATTTGTTGACATTTATATATACTATACTCATCTGTAGGGAGCCTGGTAATCTGCGTGACAGGATTTTCCTAGTGCAGATACCAGTCTCCCACAAAGGTTTTAAACGAAAATAGCTATATGTTTTAAGTATGTTCTCTGTGTACCTTTGTGGAAGAAAATAAATAAAAGTTTGATTTGATTTGATTTATTATAACTGCTCTGCTCCTTCGCATAGTAGCATGATTATATAATAGCCTGTGATGCTTCTGGATAATAAGGCTTTGAACTGGTGAAAGTATTTTGAAAATTTGTTCCGTAGTTATTTTAAAATAATGTGGCTCACTAATGGTAAAAAAATCTGTAAGATTGGCGATTCATTTTGGAGTTTTATAAACTACTAGCTGATGCCCGCAGCTTCGCCCGCGATGGCGCTTTATGTGAAATTTTGCTGAATTTTCTTTGCTATAAGCCTCACGGAGCCCGAGACCTTTCCAACGTTCGTGCGTTCTGGAGTTATAGCGTCAGGAAGGAAAACCCGACTTATTTTTATATAATAGACTAGCGGACGTCACGCGGTTTCACCCGCGTAGTTCCCGTTCCCGTGGGAATACGGGAATAAAATATAGCCTATGTTCACCGCAAAGAGTGTAGCTTTCCAACAGTGAAAGAATTTTTCAAATCGGCCCAGTAGTTCCGGAGCCTATTCGTTACAAACAAACAAACAAACAAACAAACAAACAAACAAAAAAACAAATCTTTCCTCTTTATAATATTAGTATAGACTAGCAGACGACACGCGGTTTCGCCAGAAAAGCGCCCAACCCCGTGGGAATATAATTTAGGCTATATTCACCGCGAATAGTGTATCTTTCCAACAGAGAAAGAATTATTCAAATCAGTTCAGTAGTTTCGAAGCCTATTTGATGCAAACAAACAATTATTCTCTAAAATACTTCCAAAATAGGTCCGTCCTTACCTGAATTAATTTCTGAAGCAATTTCAGTCCACATTTCGACGGCTTGTAAAGCACACTGCAACGCTTCATGCTCCTGTTGGATAGTCCGTGTTAGCTGGATCTGGTCCGGGTCTCCGTTCTGGAAATTTGAGGTTATCTGATGGTAAGCTATGGTGACGACTAGGGATTTAAGGCTGCCGCAATATTGCAATAGGTTCACCACCTATTCGAACATACATACATACATATGGTCACGCCTTAATCCCCGAAGGGGTAGGCAGACGCATGTTATATGCCCACATTTCACCTTTATAGAATTTTTCCCACCTAATACATGGTGAGCCGTATTGCTTTGTTGAAATGGACAGGCGCAGGTTGTGACTGCCTGCTGTTGAAATTTTTCAAGCCACCTAAAAAGCCTTTAACTTGGCTTAACGACTGCCATTTTACTGGCAACCGGGACCAACGGCTTAATGTGCCTTCCGAAGCACGGAAACGCTCAAATAAATGTAACAGATTGGTCTTATGGATGGTCATGGCCGTGTTGAAATTGACAGGCTCAGATTGTGCGGCGTACGTAGGCATGCTGAGGCATCCTTTGCATGCCGAGGCGTCCTGAGGAATGCCGAGGCGTCCTGAGGAACGCCGAGGCATCCTTTGGCATGCCGAAGCGTCCTTTGTATGCCGAGGTGTCCTAAGGAATGCCGAGGCATCCCTAGGCATGTCGAGGCGTTATTAGGCATGCCAAAGCGTCCTTTGCATACCGAGGCATCCTAAGGAATGCCGAAGCGTCCTTAAGCATGCCGAAGCATCCTTAGGCATGCTGAGGCATGACGACGCGTCCTTTGCATGTCGAGGCGTCCTTAGGAATGCCGAAGCTGTGATTGCCCGCTGTTGAGGATCCTACAGCATACTGCTGCTGCTACGTTCTTAACCATGCCGAAGTGTCCTTTGCAAGCCGAAGCGTCCTTTGCATGCCGAAGCGTCCTAGCTCGTGGCTAGCTTTTTACATAGGCTTACCATTTTTATTAAGTTGGATACTTACAATATCGGTAATTTTCCAAGCATTCTTCACGCTAGCGGCCGCTATATCGTACTCAGCTCGGAGGATCAGCAGAGATGTTTGGACCACTCTTATATCTACGGGGACTGGGTCCTGGAAGATAATTTTGATATATTAGTCATTATACACTAGTTGTGGCTAGGGAATGCAATACCGGGATACCGCAGTTTTTTTGCGGGACCAGTCCCGCACGTAAATCATGCGGGATCCCGCGGGATTAGCGGGACTGTGCAAAGGTAAACGCCATGTGTTGTTCTTTAAGCGAAAGCGCGCAAACTGATTCGGTTTGAGTAAGTTTTTTGTAATTGTGACGTAATATATAACCTAATAACGTACTTATTTGTTTTTAGTTATTTAATCAGGGAGATTTGACTTTTGCTTGTACTATAAACAGTTAGAAAAGTATTCAATTATCTCGTACATTGCATGCTGGCTATCTGACATGTAAAGTTAGGAGTAGTTTGGCAGACAAGAATTTTGACATGCTATGTGCGCATACCGTCGATCAATCTGAAATTTTGTGTAATGACGTATTTTGACCTCCTAATCACGAATATCATAACGAAAATTGGCACAAAGGCCATTTTGAGTAAGAGAAACGGAGAAGAACCTCTTTTCGTTCGGTGTGTGATTTGTCGTTTTTTATTTTATAATTATACGATTTTGCCGAAATATCCCTTTGTAAGGAAAGCTAAAAAAATAGTCTAAATCGGTTAGGAATGCGCGATCATGCACACCGAACGAAAAGAGGTTCTTCTCTGTTTTTCTTATTCAAAATGGCGTTTGCGCCAATTATCGTTATATTATAATATGCCTCTGCCTACCCCTTCGGGGATTAAGGCGTGACTATTTTTCAGTTCTAGATGCATGTATGATATAGAATTCTATTCTTTTCTCAATGACTTTCAGAAATATGCGGGATCCCGCGTGTTGCGGGATTGCATTCCCTAGTTGTGGCCCATGGCTTTATCTGTGACATAGAATGAACCCCGTAGTACCCAAATACATGCCATATTTACAATTCCTACTAATATTGTAAAAAAGCGGAAGTAACTCTGTTTGTCTGCTACGTTTTCACGCGTAAACCGCTGAACCGATTTTGACGAACTTTAGATAGAGATAATTCGAGTCCAAAGGAAGGACATAGGCTACTTTTTTACTGACTGCGCTAAAGGAGGGTCATGATTTTTCACGATGACTTCTAAAGAAGAAGAAAGAAGATTCGTTTAGAAATCGGAAAAGATTTCTCGCTTTTGAGTCTCCGTTGCGCAAGCAAAAATTATTCGTCTTGAACTCCAAAATAAAAAGTTCGCAATAGCTATATTTATCTTTTAAGGTTTAAATTTATCATTTTTACGAAAATAAATTTTGTTCCAAAATGATGCTATATTAGCAACGAGATTACACGCGACGGGAAACATGATATTTATAGACATCTCTCTTATATGACGCGAAGTAAAATTTTATTATAATACTCACAGGTATTTTCTCGATGAATTCCAAAGTTTTGTGAACTAATTCCTTCATGTGTTCGTTGTTGATAGTTCTAACGTACTCCGGTGTTAACGATATCACTTCCAGCAATGTCCAGAGCAGTGTGTCTTGGTCTTCAACTGAAATGACATTAAATAAATTAAATATTTTTACTTACTTTACATAAATATATACTTATACTAATATTATAAAGAAGTAAAGTTTGTGTGTTTGTATATTTGTTAAATTGTAAGGGGTAATCTCGGGATCTACTGAACCGAGTTTAAAAATTCTTTCACCAATAGAAAGCTACTTTATTGTGGAGTGTAATAGGCTATATAGCATCACGCTTCAACGAATAGGAGCGGAGCAGTTACAGTAAATGTTTCAAAAACGGGGAAACGTTATTCCTTTTGAGAGCTTCGTTGCGTGTGCTGCGTAAATATTTATAGTTATGTAAAAAATATGTAGGTACTACAGTTTGTCTTAAGAGGTTCTAAAAAAATTGCGCGATAGCATCTATCTTTGGGTTGGTGCACAATAACCATTTAATAGAAATCAATTTTTTTCTACAATAATGCCACGGGATCCCTCTTTCATAAACGAAATTGTTCTTAAAAATAATGTGACGGGAATATACGCGACGAGAAACCTTTCTCTCTCTCTCTCTCACGTAGTATTGAATATTAACGACGAGACGCTACGGGAGTAAACGCAACGCGACGGGAGTAAACGCAACGCGACGGGAGTAAATGCGACGGGAACAGGTAATACTCGCTCTTATGTGGCGCAAACGAAGTTGCGCGGGTCAGCTAGTATTTAAAGGCATGTATTTAAATCGATATCTGTTTATTACCTTTTTTTGAACAAAATATTACATAGTTAAACCAAAAATACTGACTTGCACACTAATTATGCACACTAAATAAGTCAAATTCATTATACTGTTTAATGGTATTTGCAGAACTATTTTACTGAACAAATCACTATTATTAAAATAGTATATCTAAAAATTCGTTTGCTTAACAAACATATTAAAACTTTTTTAAGGAAAACCATCATCTAAATTACTTTTAGGAACATCTTTTATTCTAATTAAAAACCCAATTTAATCAGTCATCTTTACAAAATTAAATTTTATTAATCAAAAAAATAAAAAACTAACCTAACCTATTCCGTTATATGATTGTAAAATTTAGAGTGCAAGTTAGTATTTTCGATAAGCAATTAGTATTTTTGTTTAGCAAATCTTACATCCCGTGTACGAACCACATTTTTGGTTTAAATTCGAGAAGAAAAGGTCATCTCATTTTGTGTAAAATTTTAGTTTTTTATGTAGTACATGTTGGTTTTTTTGCACAGCATTCAGATTTCTGGTATGCATTCAGTTAATTAGTGGACTTACCTAGTGTGCAGAAAAATTATATTGATGTGCATTTAAAAATATCCCGTATTTAAATAATTTTGGGATAGTCTCACACAACACTAACTAGCCTAAATTTAACTCTGAAGATACTAGAGATTGTTTTGCCCGTTGTCTGATGATCTAGCCCAAGCTTAATTTCAAAGTTGTTACCAGGATTTAAAGCAGGCATACTTTATTACATACATACATACATATCATCACGCCTGTCTCCCATCGGGGTTGGCAGAGACTATGGTTCTCCACTTGCTACGATCCTGGCATACCACTTTCGCTTCTTCTTCTTTCATACAGACTCGTCGGTTAAGACTCTTGACCTGGCCTTTTTTTTAATAGGTCTTTAATTTGATGGTCATGTGTACCGTTTCTTAAAATCCCTTCTGTAGTTTTTGCGTGAAAGAGTATGAAACTTCCAAACATCCTGTCGCTTATTTCTAATTTCAACTCTATTACAAGACACATAAGGTTGAAAATTATTGTATCAATAAAAAAAATACCTTACCAGTCATCCATTTCTCTCTACCTCCCTCCACAAGTCCATACAAAGATCTCCATACTCCGACTATAGGCATTATAGAAGGCCATAGCTTCGTGTACATTGAAAACTCATGTTTTAGGAGAGCACTGTAAATAAAAGGGGTTGTCTGTAAAGTCAGTTTCAATCAATCAATTCAGCCTATGGCTGTACTCGGCTTCTCCCAATTTACGACATAATGGTCACGCCTTTATCCCCGAAGGGGTAGGCAGAGGCATATTATTATATACCCAAATTTCACCTTCGTAAATGCCGTGTTGAGATGGAAGGTTGTTAAAACCTGTGCCTGTCTATCTCAACACGGCAAATGCCTGCTGAAATTTTTCAAGCCGCCTAAAAAGGTCTTCAACCCAAGCTTAACATGGCTTCCGAATCACGGAAACGCTCAAATAAATGTCACAAAGTGATCACATGGATGGTCACACATCCAAGGACTGGCCACAGTGAAAGTTGCTTAATGCAGTGAAAGTTTACAGAACACTGTGTCCGCAGGGCCACGAGCGCTTTCATTTACGCCACGACACATGGAAAATCTGTTTACGGATGTAATTATTAGTACTTTCTACGAAGAGTAGACCTCGCAAACACTGGGGAAAAATAACAACCTGAGAGAAAGCCTATCCTTTATGTTTCAGTAAAAAATCATCAAGATCCATTCTTCTATTCCGATAAATAAGCAACAACAATCTTCACCTTTCTCCCCCATTTTTGTTAGGGTAGAATGTGCGTAGTTGATGCATTAAGTAAAATAACCTTACCTGAATTTAACATTCTTCAAATACTGTTCAATATTTTTATACAATCCTTTTTCTTGCACAATTTTGCAAGTGTCTACAACAGTTAACATCTGTAGGTGATCATTTTCAGTATCTTCATCATCATCTACATCAATTTTATCATTTTTCAATGATTTAGCTTTAATGTCCATGACTAAACTCATATGCTTCTCTGAGCCCAGCTCTTCAGAAAATATCAAACTCATATAAGCATCTAATAAAGCAATATCATATTTTTTATAATCCAATTCACATATACTTTTATTATAGAAAGCTCTTGCAACATTTTTTGTTTCAATTTCATTTTTGTTAACCAACTCATTGTGCTTGTAAACCAACTCATAGCTGTTGTTAACCAACTCATTTTTTATGTAAACCTCAAATAATTGTATTGAAAATTCGTATTTTTCGTGTCTATTTAATAAAATTGCTGTATTATGTGTATCTGTTTGTAGTTTTTGGTAATATTTCTTGCTGTTAGCACACTTTAAATTTGTTAATTCATTTAAAATGTTATATTGGGTTCCAATGAGTTTGTTATATAGGTCTGTGAGTGAAGTTATGTCTATGTTATATTGTAATGAGTATGTTATGAAGTGCTTTAGTAAAAGAGAAAGTCTTAATGCATCATGTAGAGCTGATTTGACACTACAATTTTCACATTTGAGCACTTGTTGGCTGTGTTTCAGCTTGCTCAAAACTTTCAACATGAAATTTAAACAGCTTTCCTGTATTTCCAAAGTAAAATTCTCTTTTATAGAATTTGTGACCGAATATTCTACATATAACCTCAGAAATTGGTTTAAATTTGCGTATGTAGCCATCATAGTCGTCTTATAGCCCAATTTTTCTGTAATCTCACAGGAAACAGTGAGATTTTTGAACACAGCATCTGCATAGGTAGTTTTATTTTCAAATATATCGCAAAAAGAGTTCAGATAAAAGGTTTGGAGACAGTGAAACATGTCTGGACGGTGTCCGAGCATTGATAGTGAAGCACGAACCGCAGTACTGAGAGAGGAGGACTTAAAGCCACTCTTTGAAGCAACATCGGCCACTACATACAAGCAATCGCTGATTTTCACGTACAAATCTAACATTTCATCATCCTTCAGCTTTTTTAAAGCGCTCAAATCACTTTTGCTGGATAGTTTTTTAAATATTTCTCCATATAAAATATTTAGCGGTACAGAATTACCCTCATTATATATAGAATGTAGTTTTTTGATTAAATATACTATAATGTTTGAGCAAAATTGTGGTGTGTCGTAAATATCTATGGTATTGAGTACATCTTCGGTAAGTTTTGGTAATAATTTGTGGACCGCTTTTCCTTTTAGTTTTTCAATGTATGTAAGACGGTCTGCAAGAATATTCCAATATGTCTTACAATACTCTTTTAGAAGACTCTTTGAGTCTGTCTCGAATGCCATGAAAGACAACTTCAATATGAGCTCTGGTGGTATAGGTTTAGTCTGAAAGAGAAAAAAAGAAATTAAGTGGAAAAAGACCTTTATACTGCTCGTTCGCTCTAACTTTGCCGCTCGGCTCTATACTAAAGTCGAATTTTTGATTAGACGAAGTAAATTGACAGCAACTAATGTCACTTCTTCTTGTAGTGTTGCGTATTTTCTATGACGAAATGACATTAGCTACTGTCAATTTACTTCGTATATTAACAATTCGGGTATACGCCTCTACGCCAGCGGCAAAGTTAGAGCGAACGGGTAGTACTAGTGTATTTTCTGTTCCTAATTCCTAAGGAACATAAGGCAAGAGAAAAGTTGGCGACCAAATAAAAGATGGGCTGGCGACAAAGTGCAGGTCACAGGAAAACACTGGTGGACTTTCGCCAAAGACGGAGGAAAGTGGAATGGATTGGAGGAGGCTTTTACCCTAATGGGGTCCAGTTTTTTATATAAAATTTAGCAAGTAGGCATTTATATGTAAACAGTTTTGTAATATCTAGATTAAGGGCCGCATCCGCAAAATGCACAAGAAGACACTTAGGATTTTGGAAATATTCAAGAACTTACTTCATTAAATGACACTAAAATGGAACTTTAAATTCTTAATAGATGTGACTACATTAAGACCGCGCGTTTTATACCAAATAATTATTTACTTGCGAAAAAACCTCTGAAATTCATCGGAATTTACCTTTGTCAATTTGATTATTTCTGCTATTTCGATGATTTTTAATAACTTTGAGGTGTTTTTTCTAATGTAAATAATTATTTTGTAAAAAGCGCACGGTGTTATTGTAGTTTCATCTATTAAGAACTTAAGGTTCCATTTTAGTGTCATTTAACGAAGTGAGTTCTTGAATATTTCCAAAATCCTAAGTGCATTTTTTGCGGACTAGCCCCTTACCTTAAGAAAAGGAATAAATTAAGCTCTTTTATAATCATTATTTTCTGTTCTCTTTTTATTATTCTCTCTCTTCTGTCTCTTTTTATTTCTACTGTCAATAAAAGGAGAATAGTAGACTTTAGTAGCTTAGCTTAAAACAACTTCCAGGTTCTCATGAGAACATTTCTGAAGAATTTACTATAGAAATTTGGAAGTCTCTGCTAGCACACATCTTGATCCCCTAAAAGGTAACCCTTAGGGAAGATATTTGAGCTACTAGCTAGAGGGCCAGTCTTGTGGACTGTCTGAGTGACCCTCAATGTCCTATCTGTCACCCTTTCAACCCCTGGCAATGTCAAGCAACTGGGGGCCACTCTTACAGTCAGTAACATTTTAGACAGCAGTCCTCAAGTTGGCAGCCCTTTGATGTGCCTCCTCACGCTTCAATTGAAGAACTTGGTCTGTAAGAAGGGGTAACACGTGCCCAAACAGATCATTCCAAGATTTTTTGGTTTAGCGAGTTCAGTATAAAAATTTGTTAGGCTTACCTGTCTTATAGCATGCCTATGTATATGGTATATGCATGCCAGTGTCCGCACTTGGTCAGCCTTGTTCAGTCCCCGAGTCTCTCTGATACAATCTATGCTTAATGTTAACAAATCTTTGGGGTCTATAGCATCCTTCCATGACTGTACTTTCTCTAGGTTCCTGTAAGACAAAATAATATTTTAGTATTTGCCATAGTTTTTTTTCTTGCGAGGGATGCTGGCTATGCCGAGCGGACGATTTGTCTGCCTGTTCTGCTGCCTAGCCCATTTGCCTTGAAGGTTAGAGCATAAACTAAAATTAAAAACCAGTCAATTGTGAGTCAGACTCACGCATAGAGGGCTCCATACCAAATACGGAAAAACAGCACAAAATCACATTTGTTTTATGGGAGCATCCCTTAGTCCCCCTTTTTTAATGATTTTAGTATTTAATTGATTGATAGATTTGTTAAAGTGGCAACAGAAATACATCATCTGTGAAAATTTCAACTATCTAACTATCACAGTTCCTGAGATACACCCTCGTGACGGATAGACAGACAGATGGACAGCGAAGTCTCATGAATACTTAGGGTCCCATTGTCCCGGGTAAACCTTTGAACCCGAAAAAGGAAATTTGCTAAAGTTTAGGAGTATTCTAACGTGGAACACATCAAAATAACCAAACAGTATTGAAACTTGACAACAAAACAGTAGTTTAGGACAACAAAATGTTATGTTACCTGCATAATAAGCACAATACGTTCAAGGAAAGAGTGCCTCTATCTTTGGTGGATAATTTCGCTAAAATAATCTTGTATTCCTTGTAAACTTTCGCGAGGTCATCCCAATCTTTGCTGTTACCGTTCGCTTTAACAAGTGTCAGAAAATCGTTGGCTTCCATTTGCACAGTTCATTTAAAACACACTTCTTTACTATAAATATTTCACTTTTGTAATATATACGTTAATAAAAGTTTAAATTCTCTTTATATACAACAAGCTGGAAATCAATGAGTATGACCGACCGTTATGTTTGAAAAGTCAATCTGGAATTCTGGTCTGGATTTGTTTTGGTTGGATGGATTTGTTCTCTTTTTCATTATAAAACTTAAAATTTTCTGACGTTTCGTAAACCAATCATAGTGCAGACTGTGGTATTGAAATCCAATGGCTACTTTGCTGTTATCTTATCTGCAGTTTTTGTTGATAAAAGAAATAGAAAACAGACTTAATATGATTGACGGGAAACGTTCCGTTCTATTCAGCAATTTTATAGAAAATTAAGCCATTGTGGAAGACTGACTAGTGTATGCAGATATTACTATTCATTATTTATTGCCAATGGTTAAAAATGAATATGTCTGCATTAGTGAAAAAAAGGAAAATCTTTTGTAGTTATTTATGAAATTGTTTCTTCAAAAATATCTGAAATCTGTGCTGCATGTAACAAATATTTAAATTACGTTTAATTCTTGCTACTCATCTGAATTACGGGCAATTAAAATGTGTTGAGAGGAAATCTCGCTATGATTTTTCCATTGATTTTTATAGCGCCATTTTTTGTGGAATTCGTGGTTTAAAACTACTATCAAATAATATGGCAGTAATATACATATTCTAAAACACTTATTAAAAAACTTTTTCTTTTTTACGTTTCGTTTTTAACACGGTAGAGTAGATATGTCAAAAAACCGCGCCATTTCTTCCCGAAATTGATTCTTCGAGTCGGCTTGGCTTGGCCAAATAATTTGGGAAACTTATTATTTATCATTGGATATTATTTTGCAGCATGATTTGGCTATCTAAATCAATGTTTATGTATTTCAATTATGAATAGCTACTGAATATAAATATTATCCATGTGAAAAGTGCAGTTCATTATAATCAATCATTAAAAAATAATAGTGTATAATCACCTCAGTGAAATAATTAGCATTGTTTGTGGGTAAGTAATGCATATTTTAAACTGAATAATCGGCAAATATGTGTACAAAACAGAGCTGTGTCAATTTACAACGCCAAAATAACCTACTATACAGCGAAAGTTAGAAAATGTGTATGATTATTTAGACTTGATATGGAGTTAAATCACAAGCCGTAACTCTTATAAACGCTAAGCTATGTGTATTTGAAAACCAGGGTCTACTTTCATCGTTGTAAGATTTGACTAGTACATATCAGCATGTGAATGTTATCACCTTCAGAATCTTGCTGCCGCAAGTTCTCCAGCTTGCAACTGAGGAACAGATATTTTATCTGGCCTCCTTATACCCACATGTCTTATGAGACTGCCTAAGTCATAGCATTTTTGGGACAAACTTGAGAATCAAGCTACCAAACATTTTTCATGGTCTACAAAAATAATCAAGTCTTTGTCATGTTCAAAGTTACAATCAAAACAAAGGTGTACTTTGTAATGCATCTTTTATCCTATATTGTCACTCATCAACAGAATTTTTTTTTTATTTATTTATTTAAGCACACAAAACGCATTACAATCATAAAAGCTATGACTAAAAAATTACAGTTCTGTTCTGGATTGTAATGTAAACTAGAGCACACAGTAAAAACAATACAAAAAATACAAGAAAGGCACTTAATTATAAAAGTATACACAGCAATGATGTGCTAATTAATATACTTATATTTAATATTATCTAATAGTCTAATCTTTATGGAGGATGTCTTTCAGAATATGCTCATATCTTTTATAGCGGGGATCAAATATGTCAAGGTGCCGGTTCTTTTTCGCCAGCTCATTGTATTGTCGGGCCATCCTATAGTATCCGCAATACAAACTGGCACGTTGGGGCCATAAATCATCAGATTCGTGCTATCTCTTTCGCACCTACACAGTCTTATGGAGCGGGTCTCGCATCCATAGTGCTGTGCAGGTAATCTTTTACGTATTCAATAGTATTGACAATAGTAATGAAATGAAAAATTTCAATATGATTTATTTATTTTTATATCAGCATCGATTTATTAACACAAATGTAATTTATTAAATAAATATATTACAATAAGAAGGTTGAGTAGGAGAATTACTAACTAAAAATTACCCACTCATATCAGACACAGCGGCCGCTGCAACCAATCCCGGAAACGTTCCGTTTGAGGTGGAGTTCGCTAACATCCGCGGACTCCATGCCAACCTCAACGTCGTCCATCACCATCTGGAGACGGCACGGCCAGCTGTGATGTTCCTAACGGAGACGCAAATACTCCGCCCTGCCGATCAGTCGTACCTTAGTTACCCCGGCTATATCATCGAGGAACTATTTCGAGAAAAAGCTGGGGTGTGCGCGTTTGTTAGGGCGGATGTTTGCTGTCGCCGGCTGCGCTGCCTTGAGGACCCTTCCCTCTCCGTCCTTTGGCTGCACGTAGATCACGGCTCCATGAGTCAGATCTACGTGTGTGTCTATCGATCCCACTCAGGGACAGCTGAGATAACAAGGCTGTTTCAGCACCTCAGCGAGGGGGCTGACGACGCGCAGGTGCGGTTCCCGAACGCTGAATTGGTTTTTCTGGGGGACTTCAACGGTCACCACACTGAGTGGCTGGGGTCCCGCGTGACCGATCCAGCGGGACGGGCCGCCCACGCGTTTGCTCTCTCACATGGTCTGACCCAAGTGGTGCGCGGGATTACGCGCATACCGGACAGGTCAGACCATGAACCCTCCCTGCTGGACTTACTGCTGACGAGTTACCCAGCACAGTACAGTGTGTCGGTTAGCGCCCCACTAGGTACATCCGACCACTGTGTTGTGCGTGCCAGCCTGCAGGTGTCATCTCCTGCAAGGGCAGTAGAGGTGACGCGGCGACTGTGGCACTACTCGTCAGCAGACTGGGACGGACTACGAGAATACTTTGCAGCCGTCCCGTGGAGTCAGCGCTGCTTTGCAGGGAGGGCTTCATCGGAAAGCGCCTCTGCGGTTGCTGGTGAGATAGCTTTAGGTATGGAATACTATATTCCATACACTGATGTTGCCAGCATCCGCAAAGCCCGCCCCTGGTTCGGGCGTGAGTGCGCCGTAGCTGTTCAACAAAAACAGACGGCTTACCGCGCCTGGATCAGGGCTCGGGCTGTGCGCGACCCGAATGTGGCCCAACTCAAGGCAGCGTACAACAGAGCCACTAGGTCCAGTAAGAGGGCCTTCAAGAGAGCGGACGCCCAGCGCGTCACGCGGCTTGGCCAGGAGCTCACGTCTCATCCGACGGGCAGCCGTGGATACTGGCAACTGGCCAAAGCCGTGCAGGCCAACTTTTGTAAGCCTTCGCTGCCGCCGCTACGCTATCCTGACGGATCACTGGCTCACAAGGCCCAAGAGAAAGCGGAAATGCTGGCCAATCTCTTTGCGGCTAATTCCCGGGTTGATGACTGTGGCAAGCAACCTCCCACTATCGCCAACTGTGGAGCCACGATGCCGGATATTAAAATCCGGCAGTGCGATGTGCGAGCGGAGCTACAGTCACTCGACACGCGGAAAGCCAGTGGTCCTGATGGCATTCCGGCAGTGGTGCTGAAGAATTGTGCAGCTGAATTATCTCCAACGCTAACACGCCTGTATCGCCTTTCCTATTCCTCGGGAGAAGTGCCGGAGGCTTGGAAGGAGGCGAACGTCCAGCCGATCCCCAAGAAAGGGGATCGGTCGGATCCGGCCAACTATCGACCCATAGCCGTAACCACCGTCATCTGCAAGGTGTTCGAGCTAATCATCAACAAACAGCTCATGCGCTATCTGGAGGATCACTCGTTAATTAACGATCGCCAATATGGCTTTAGGCCGAAACGATCAACGGGTGACCTCCTAGCGTACGTAACGCACGCCTGGGGTGAGGCTATGGAGAGGCACGGCGAATCTCTGGCTATTGGCCTAGACATTGCTAAAGCCTTTGATAGGGTATGGCATGCGTCGCTTCTTTCCAAGCTGCCGGCATATGGTTTATCGCCTCAGTTATGCCGCTGGTTGGCCAGCTTCCTGCACGGGCGACGTATACGGGTCCTCTGTGATGGTCAGGCTTCCTGCTTTTTGCAGGTAAATGCTGGGGTACCACAGGGATCGGTATTGTCCCCAACTCTCTTTCTTCTGCATATCAATGACATGCTGTCCCTTGGGTGCATTCATTGTTATGCAGATGACAGTACTCTGCATGGGAGCTATTCTGGCCGCCCAGCGGATGGGCGTTGTGACGTGGACGAAAAGAGACGGCAACTCGTGGCGGATCTCGACCGGGACCTGGGTCGCATTGCCCAATGGGGTTCAGACAACCTGGTCGAGTTCAATGCCAGAAAAACGCAGGCGTGTGCGTTTACAGCTAAGAAGTCCCCATTCCTACCCCTACCCTCTCTTCAGAACATTACGGTTCCACTAAAGGACAACCTGGAGATTCTCGGTATAGACGTCCGGCGTGAGCTCAATCACAAAAACTACATAGAGAGTTGTATTGGGCTGGCCTCGCGGAAACTCGGAGTCCTAAATAAGGTGAGACGGTACTTCACGCCACATCAGAGATGTTTGCTGTACAAGACGCAGATTCGTCCCTGCGTCGAGTACTGTTCTCACCTCTGGGATGACTCCGCGAGGTACTTGTTGGACGCACTTGACGCTATACAGAGACGTGCTGTCCGAATAATTGGTTGTCCTGAGGTGACGGGAGGCCTCGAACCGTTGGCGCAGCGAAGAACCGTAGCGTCCTTGGCTGCCTTCTACCGAATGTATCACGGCGAATGTTCTGAAGAGCTCTTCAATCTGATCCCACCATCACCTTTCCGATCCCGAACAACGCGTGCCGGGCAGAGATGCCACTCATACACAGTGGAGAGAATCTTCGCCAGAACCGAGCGTTTCAAAAGATCGTTCCTCTGTCGAACTATAAAAACTTGGAACGACCTGCCCGCACACGTGTTTCCCTCATCTTACAACCCCGGGTTCTTTAAGAGGAGCGTGAAGAGGCACATCACAGGGCCGCCAACTTGAGGACCGCTGTAAGAAGTGGCCCCCAATCGCAAGATGCGCCACGGCTATCCATCGTGGCGACGTCAATTTGGCGAGCTGAATATAAAAAAAAAAAAAAAAAAAAAAAAAAAAGATTACGACATATCGAAAAATTCTTAAATATTTTATCGACATGGTTCAACCCCTACAGTAAGTGACATTTATGGCCCAAAGTGCCAGTTCGTATTGCGGATACTATAGTTAAAGGGTTGTAATAAGAAATGTTGTTTTTTATAAATTTGTAGGGAAAATAAACCTGTGTATCATCACATTCATGCTCAATATTCCAGCTGCAGGAGACTTACTCTTTTGCCAAGCTGGTGATGTAAGATTTGGTTCACTGCTGCCCATGTACTTACTATGAATAATATTACCAGTGGGGATATGCCTATGTGACTGTGCAGGCAATCCAACCATCTATTTTGCTTTATATATATACACAAGAAAATCATCACCACTAATCTGCCAGGCAAGCATACGGCCCATCAGATGGACTGGTGGTCACCTTAGCCTATAAACGTTTGCTACACCAGAGGAGCTACGCTTGCACTGCCGGCCCTGCTAGAACCTTCTAAGACCCCCATTAAAATACCAAATTGATTTTATTGTTTCAGAAAGTATACAACATGGGTCCCAAAGCAAATTACTACATCATCCTAGTTCTAGCAGTTGCTGCATACTTCGCAATTTCAAAGCTGGTCTTTGACGAAATCAGTAAATCCCCTGGATACATAATTGATGAACTATTCCACATTCCTCAAGGGAAACTGTATTGTGAAGGAAATTTTACGTACTGGGATCCGAAGATAACTACGTTGCCTGGATTATATTTGGTATCTACAGTAGTTGGAACATACTTTGAATGCAGTAACTATAACCTGAGATTCGTCAATCTCATCGCTTCATGTATAAATTTGTTATTATTCGCGAATATACTAAAATATGTGTATTATAATGATAAAAGTCACCTTAAAATAATCATCCAAGCTGTAAGTTTGACGATACTGCCTCCGTTATACTTCTTTTCACATGTGTACTATACGGATACGCTATCGTTAATGTTTCTTTTAATATTTTCGAGGTTATGTTTCACGAACCAATACAAATTGTTAATACTTTTCTTTGGAACATGTTCAATACTAATGCGGCAAACTAACGTTGTATGGGTAACTATGGTATTAGGTCATAAAAGTTTAGATATTCTTATAAAAAGTTCTAGAGTTTTCGGAAATCACTACATAACAGATATTAAATTAAGCAAACAGTCATTAATTGCCAAAGATGTCGATTCTTCAAAGCTAAAACGGTATTATGGAATCATGGATGTATACTATGCATTAACATTTCACGTGCAAAATTGCTTTGCAACGTTTTTTAAGTTTGTAACTCTTCAAGATGCTGCGATAATGACAACGCATTTGATAACCTTAACAAGTTTTGCTATATTTGTTTATTTAAACGGTTCTATAGTTGTCGGAGACAAGACGGCACACGAAGCTACCATACATACACCGCAGTTACTTTACTTCTTAATATTCTACGGTGTATTCGGTCTCCCATACGTACTGTCCAAGTTCATATCTACTTTGAAATTGATATCGAACAAGAAACTGCTTACTATAATCATTGCTATATTATTTACTGTAATGGTCCATTTCAATACCAAAGTCCACCCATATTTATTAGCTGACAACAGACATTATACGTTTTACATATGGAATAGATGGTACGGGAAATATGACTTTGCTATCTATGCTACCGTTCCTGTATATATTTTCTTGTTATTCAGCTTGTATGATAATTTGAGAGATCACAATTGTATATCGTTCTTATTACCATACACTGTATGCTTAATCTCAGTATTGGCTTTGCAGAAATTGATAGAAATAAGATACTTTTTACTGCCATACATAGTTTTAAGATTACGTTTTGGAAGACCGAGTTATTTAGTGGTAATATCGGAGTTTATTTGGTATTTACTACTTAATAGCGCTGCTTTCTATGTTTTCTTTAACAAGGAAATTTATTGGAAGGATTTTAGTTATGCCCAAAGAATTATGTGGTGATAGAAATTATATTAAGATGAATATTTCAATCCTAAAACGTAAAATTGTTGTCACAAAATAGATAATGCCAGGCCATGAATTAATAAACGCCATAAACATACAAAGCGCCCGTGTTTCCCCTCAAGGGGGACGTGAGAGTGGTGTATGAGGTAGACTGAGAGTGGCCCCCAATCGTTAGAAGTCGAAGAGAAGGCTTTCCATCAGTCTGCGTCATTTTAGCGAGCTAACTATAAAGGCCTTCGTTAAGTGAAGCGGGCGCACGCATCGGACGCCCGCTCCGAGCGTTCAACGCGTGAGACACATGAGTAAATAAACCGTACAGAGACAAAACTCTTAACAAACGCGCGAATCGTTTGCACCACTAAAACTACTGGCCGCTCGTCGAAACCGGTGTGTGCCTGTCTTCCCGCGTACGCGACGACCGGCCAGTTGACACGTCCAGCATCTAAACGTGCTTGAACTCTAGGTTTAAGCACGGTTAGATCCGATAGGGGCTTTCTTCCGCGCGCGCTTAGTTTGTGGAATGATCTCCCTGCCTCGGTTTTCCCAAACGCCTACAGTTTGGGGTTCTTCAAAAGAGGTCTTAGATGGTTTTTACAGGGTAGCGCCTCTGGTGTTGTAAACGCCCATTGGCTATGGTCACCACAAGTACAACTGGTAGCCGTATGCTTGTCTGTCACCTTAGTGGTATAAGAAAACCGTTTGGTCAGAGCTCGATCTCTGTATGTTTATTTACTCACTAGAGGACGTCACGTGGTTTCACCCGCGTAGTTCTCGTTCCTGTGGGAATACGGGAATAAAATTTAGCCTATGTTCACCGCAAAGAGTGTAGCTTTCCAACAGTGAAAGAATTTTTCGAATCAGTCCAGTAATTCCGGAGCCTATTCGTTACAAACAAAAAATAAATCTTTCCTCTTTATAATATTAGTTATACCTAGACGGATTCACGATAAAACTAATATTAGATGTACCTAGGAGCCGCATAGGGCTCCCGATGCTACATTTATTACGTGTTACACCCGTCGCACGGATCCACACCAGTTAGCACTGTCCATACTATTTTGCAATACAAGCACGCTAAGCAGGCGTCCGACGCGGGCGCACGCGTCAGTTAGCGAAGGCCTTTTTAAAAGTATTTTTGTTGTTATTACTGAAAGTGGTCTGGATCTAGAACCCTTTTAGCTTGCTATGGCCAAGAGTGTGTTCTAGGTGGGGTACTTATGCGTCTCGGAGACGATCAATGTGGCTTGACAAGTCTCACGTGACACACGTTCAATAAGAAACACACGCTTGAGCTACTTTCATACGATCTGAGATTGACGTGACGTCAGATTTGTCAAGTCATTGATAGTCTGGATGCATTAGTACCTACCTAATTATAATTAATGTGTGTTAGTATGGATGTAAGAAAAAAAAGTCTGACGGATTCACGATAAAACTTTACCTCAATTTCGCTGGCTTGCCTGTAGGAATAGACTTCGACCAAGTAATATTATAGACTGGCCCACGTCATACATTACGAACTCAAAAAGTGCAAAATTAGTACTTACAAGTGAAAAGTACATTCATGATTTTTTTTTTGAATTGAGGGTAGTGTTTTTTACACTTCGGGAACGCACAGGAAGGCATCTTGCGTGAATTGAGGGTAGTGTTTTTTACACTTCGGGAAAGCACAGAAAGGCATCTTGCGTAAAATCTTATTTTGTCACACGTGTTTCACCTTCGAAACAATAACACCGACTACGACCAAATGAGCATGCGCACACTTTGAGTTTTCAAAACTAATGTATGGATGGTCCCCTCTATAGTATTGCTTGGTCGAAGGGAATAGATCTGGCGCGGACATGGCGTTCTGTTTCAATCAAATATACTTAGTACTGCCTCGGTGGTGCATTCGGTAGTGTAACCCTGTTCGATTCCCTGGTCGGTCCAAATATTTGTGTAATCCAAAAGTATGTTTCGGATTTTGGTTGTTTTCTATGTTTAATATGTATGTGTTAGAAGTATATAAATATGTCTATCAGTCGTCAAGATCCATAGCTCAAGCTATATTAGCTTAATTTGGGCTAGATGATGTTTCAAAATGTCCCATGTTATTATTATTGCAAAGTGCAATTTAATCTCTGTCTCTTAATATATTTTGACATTTTCTCTTTGCCTCATTCACCATTTTGTATACGAAATGACAGATTTCAAATTGTCATAATTTTTTAAAATTGTGGGTAGTATAAACTTTAAATTTGAAAAATTGATTTCAATACAAATGTCGAACGATTTCTTACGAACCGTCGAAATTTGGAACGCTTTTTGAGAGCACGTGTTTCGATTTTCGCTCTACTTACAGCCTCTGGGTTCTTCAAGAGGAGCGTGAAGAGGCACATCACAGTGCTGCCAACTATTCGAATTTTCAAAATTCAAATAGCGTTAATTCCGACAAAAAATAAATATATCTGAGTTTTACTTCAAAAACTTCGCTCTAAAATGCAGTGTACAGTCAATTATAAATAGTTTATATAAATAGTCCATAAGTATTTTGTGTGTAGCCCGTTCGCTCTAAGTTTGCCGCTGGCATAAGGGCGTTGTATTGGAAGCGACCAGCAAACTTAGAGCGAACGGGTAGTACGTATTTTCTAAATGCGTCTCTGCTTTGAATGAACGATTGAAGAGAATCAAAAGAGTGAATGATAATAATCATTCATTCAGAATTCGAGCGGCTAAGAACTGTTCTTAAATATAATTTCTTATTTTATAATTCAAATGAAATCTGATTTCAATATAATTATGTCAGTAATTTAATTATAATTTTGTATTTAGAATTTATTTTGTGTGATGTTAGTGTTAACAAATTATTTTTGTTATTAATTAAATGAGAATTAAAAGATTTTTAGTATAAAAACTGATTTTCATTCATGGGGTCGTCGAAAGAACATACCCCACCTTGCTACTTGGAATTTTATTACAGACTAGCGGACTTCACGCGGTTTCACCCGCGTAGTTCCCGTTCCCGTGGGAATACGGGAATAAAATATAGCCTATGTTCACCGCAAAGAGTGTAGCTTCCCAACAGTGAAAGAATTTTTCAAATCGGACCAGTAGTTCCGGAGCCTATTCGTTACAAACAAATCTTTCCTCTTCATAATATTAGTATAGACTAGCGGACGTCACTCTGTTTCACCCGCGTAGTTCCCGTGGGAATAAAATATAGCCTACGTTCACCGGGGATAAAGTAGCTACCTACCCAACAGTGAAAGAATTTTTCAAATCGGTTCAGTAGTTTCAGAGTAGGTATAATATATTCAATGCAAACGATAAAATCTTTTCTCTTTATACTTATAATATAATTCTACTGTACGTGTGTAATATCACTGAACTCCTAAACGGCTGGACAGATTTGAATGAGTTTCTTTGCATGCGTCTAGGTGGCGCCCTGGATAGTTTAGAATTAGATTCACAAATCAGCCTGGCAGATGGTGCTGCAGTCGGTATCTTGGTTATAACGCAAACGAAGTTGCGCTGGACAGGACAGCTAGTATTAGTATACCTAGATACTTAGATAATTATGTAACGGAGTGGGGTCTCGAAAAAAGAAAAAACTCGAATAAAACCCGGTCTCAGTAAAGTCACAATCGTTAAGCCAAGTTGAAGGCAATGGGCGGTTTGAAAAATTCCAACTGCGGGTCGTCACGACTTGCGCCTGTCCATTTCAACACGGCAATAGACTCATCACCTATTATGTGGGACCATAAAACTATGAGGTTAAATATGGGCGTATAGCCTCTGCACGCTCCTTCGGAAGCAATGCGTGACTACCCCAGGGCGTCTCGGAAGCCCTGCTGGGGTTATCCTTGCGAAGGCTCACCCGGGACTCCCGGTCGTATGTAAGAAGGGCTTTATGTGGTTTTAGTAGGTAGGAGTCCGTCAAGGCGTCCACGAGGACAGCCCCGGGTTTTCCAAGGGGTTTTTTTTATATATTCAGCACGCCAAATTGACGTCGCCACCAGCCTGATGGAAAGCCGTGGCGTATCTAGCAATTGGGGGCCACTTTTGACAGTGGTCCTCAAGTTGGCGGCCCTGTGATGTGCCTCTTCACGCTCCTCTTAAAGAACTCGGGATTGTAAGATGAGTGAAAAACGTGTGCGGGCAGGTCGTTCCAAGTTTTTACAGTTCGACAGAGGAACGATCTTTTGAAACGCTCAGTTCTGGCGACGATTCTCTCCACTGTGTATGAGTGGCATCTCTGCCCGGCACGCGTTGTTCGGGATCGGAAAGGAGAGGGAGGAGTGTATCCTAGGGTCATCGAAGTGATGCAACTGTTAATAACCTAAGGCCGCCTAATCTCAGAATGTCTATGACTGCGTCAGGAGTGAGGCCCGATTTTGTTCACATAAATGTAAGGATTGGCAGAAAGACTGTAGGTGTATAAGCCCCGCAAGTTGGTATTGCGCTGGAACCTTGTCATAATGACAGCTAAGTGACGTCATCGTGACGTAGCGCGAGCGCGGGCTGACCTCGCGAAGCTGCGTACGTGGTATTTTGTTAGTACTGACGGCTCGACGGACATACGTCACCAAGATGGCCGCCAAGCGCAATATCAACGTGCGAGACTTATACCTCACATACCAGCTGGCTATTATAATAATTTTTTGATCACTAAGGAGCTTAATAATCATCAGTCTCTTGTTGACCACTGAAAGGAAAGGTACCCTTCTAAAATTTCCACATCATCATTTGGTCTAACGCAGTATAAAGATTCCGCAGGCTTTCGTGATATGAACCTTTGAAAGAGTCGTGGCATTCTCAGAAAAAAAAACAATTTGTCAATTGGAATGATCCTTTGTTTATTTATCACATTAAAAAATATACCCATCTAGATTTTAGATAAATACAAAAAACATTAAGTACATACATACATAACTATAGTTATTACTGTTACTAGACAATTTATTATTACATTCAAAATGAATAAACCATTTAGTTTAAAATAGTAATAATATCAACTCGATAGATGTCGCTGGCTTTCCATCATATAGAAAAAAAATTGCGCCACTTTTAATGAACCATAAATAAGATGACATATTGTTCATATTCTTGTCTATTCTTTCAAAATAACCCGCCAAAAATTCTAATATAACTTATCACTTTAATAAAAAAATACTATTATTTTAAAATTTACTATTTCTTATTAGTCCTTAATAAAATAATATAAGTAGGTACATATCGACGAATAAAATTAATTAAAATGCAAATTTCTACTTTTGGGTAACATAATTATCACATTGGAATTATGACACATGTCTCAATCATTAATTCATTCATTATTATAATTAAAAAAAAACAGGAACTAAGGAAACATATTAAAATTGTTACAATTTTAGCTATAATTAAATACTTAGGTATACTTGATAATTATTAATACACACATATTAAAATTTACAAATACCTACATTATTAATCATTCGTAAAAATAAAGGTAATCTAATTGTTTTAAGATTTGTGCCACCGTCGCGATGTCAAAATGTAATTTTTTTCTTGTCATTCCGAAATCAGCCAATGTGACGCTCTTTGGCTGATTACTAAATCTCTTTGTTTTCTCAAAATGTCAAAATGAGTCTATTATTTTTGGACATACGTAAAATCAGAAACCGATACTGAACATCCATAGTTCTGTTAAAAAAAAGTACTTATAGGTAAAATATGTAGGCACTCATAGGTACTATTGAATAACACCACTTGTACCTACTGTTCCACAATATTTATTTATTTAACACCTGACCGGTGACAAGTGGTGTTTTTCAATATGGGCACCAAGTTCCACCAAGTGTCATCGAACAACAGCGTAAATAATGTACATACTATGCCTACCTACTTAAGAAAAAAAAAATCAAATTTTCCCCTAATAATTATTGTGCATGCATCTGTATGTCATTTTATGTCATATGTACAGATCGATCAAAAACAGTCGAGATTAATAGGAACACAATCCCTATGGCACATCCTAATTAACTAATGGAATCATAATGTTGGAAATCCATCACAGAACGATAACAAAGGAGGGGAGGGAGACTGGGAGAGTACCACCATACCCTCGACAGGTCAATACAGGTTCTTTTTTTACACGAAAATACATAAATACATTTTTATATCGACTAGACTTTTAGCTAACGTAAAAATGTCATAAATTCTTTATTATATTTTGGAATGATTTGATTTGTAGTTACATTTATAATGTCATAGATATTGCTAAACTTAAAGTAGTAATTTCAATGATAGATAGTCGTAATTCACTAAAGTAGGTACCTACGTTTAAATAATTTACGGCATAATGTAGAAAACGTGTGGTTTTTAGTCGGTAAGAGTCCGGCATAGCATATCCATGCAGAAATTTTCTCACGTTAAAAAAATGTTTTTTTCCCTAACGGTTTGCCATATTAACAGCACAGCGGGGTTTCCATTATTTTCTGCTCTTTTTGCCAAGGTGTAGAGCGTCGCACATCCCGCATCGAAATAAATCGGAAGATAAATTGAAGGACTTTGAAAGAGAGTAATTCCAAAGGTTACATTGAACATCTTACCTTGATATGAGACTCAGACTTATTAATATATATTTTTTATTATGCTAAAGTGACCAGCATACGGCCAACCCGATCGAAAATAGTCACCTGAACGTTTGCAACGGGAAATGGACGAAATGGGCAGCAGAAAAGGCGGTCGGATCGTCCGCTCGGCATGGCCGGCGTCCCCCACAAGAAAATAATAATAATAACATAAGTGTTTTAAGTACAAAGTGTTTGTAAGTCTCTGTAAATTAAAACTAAAATATTTTCAAACAGTAAATTAAATCATAACTAAATAGTCTTTTAAATCTTCCATTTCTTAAATAATATTAGCTTTTAAGTACCCTCCAAAATAAAAATTAATTTAAATTAATATAATTTGAACTAAATAACACATAATATGAGCTACTTATAAAATAATTGCTTCATCATTTTGACTTAATGTTTAAAATAATTTTGGCACAGCCAAATACCCACAAACAGGCGTATAATTTGCTTTTTTTTTTTAAATCACAGTAACTTTAGTGCGTCGATACTCGACCGTACGAATCGAAAGCCGTTTTGCTATTTCTATATATGAGAAAAGTGACAATTCAACAGTAATTTTTAGTCAACGCATTCATGTCATATGGTCAAGAATCGGCGCCTTGTCACTAAAGAACTAGAAATGTATAATGTCAGAATTATAATTCGGAACTGGTTTTTAAAATCGTAAAATAATACTTACTACCTACGAATAATATAAATGCTATAGTAACTGTCTGTCTGTTACGCTTACACGCCTTAAGCACTGGACCGATTCTGATGACATTCGGTACAGCGATAGCAAATCCGGTCAACTGCGAGTTGGACTCGCGCACGAAGGGCCCCGAACCAAAAACGGCTTTTTAAGCTATATAAGAGTCGCGGTTTTACCCTTCCGATACGCGACCCTAATATGGCTTAGCAAAGGACATACATAAAGTACTTTTTATTCCGGGAGCAAGTTCCTGTGAGAAACAGGTACAGGGAAACATCACAATTTATTTTGTTTGGTCGTATAAAATTAAGCAACGACCATCCCGACTCATAAATCAAAATAATTATGGATCTAACAGTAAAACACGTTAATACATTAATACTACAAAATTTAAGTCAATTGTTCAAAACGGTTTGTAACAAATTCAAATATCAAAGTCTTAAAATAATTTTAAATTATTTAATTTGAGATTTTCATTAATAAAACTCGTTGAAAATATAAAATATTGAATTATTTTTGACATTAATTTTAAAAGCATTCTTATTTGACATTGTCAAAACAAATATACATAACGGAATGTTGACATAATAATTATTATATGATAAATTTATGGAAATAGTTTCATATGTCAAAGCTGTACCTATGTGACATAATTTTAAATATTAAAACATCGACTATTATTTTTTCTCATTTTATCTTCTGACATCGATTAAACTAAATTTAAACTTATGTCAGAAATATTTTACATTAGTTCAAACATACTTTAATCATCAAACCTCTTTTTTTTACATTTATATAAACAGGTACTCACATCGTAAGCTGTTTTTGACATGAATATATATTTACCGATTTATATAACATAATAATCTAACACCGATATATAAATGTACTATATTTAGTACACATTAAAGATTCTTCTAGAAAATCCAGCAATCTGGATACAATTTCAAATCCGACTCAATTTTCAAAAGAAATTATTTTATATCCATTTGTCATCTTTCTTTCCATTCAAAAGGGGCGTTTCTTCTTTGAGCATATCTTTTACGGGGCTCTCTGGTTTCCCATTGAAGAATTTGGTGGAATTTGCAGTAGAAACTATGTATGGGATCCCTGCTAGATCTGAAGATAGAGGATTGTAGTATTGCCGATAGCAAAATATAGCTACGACATAGCCCAATATGGATCCAGCGAGGATATCTGCAGAAGAATATGGGTACATTATAACCAAATAGCATCTCTAAGAAACTATGTATACACAGTGGAGAGAATCTTCGCCAGAACTGAGCGATTCAAAAAATCGTTTTTCTGTCGAACTATAAAAACTTTGGAACGACCTGCCCGCAAACGTGTTTCCCTCATCATACAATCCCGGGTTCTTCAAGAGGAGCGTGAAGAGGCATCACAGATTCACAGGGCTGCCAACTTGAGGACCACTGTCAGAAGTCTTACGGACTGTGAGAGTGGCCACCAATCGCTAGATGCGCCACGGCTTTCCATCAGGCTGACCACGTCAACTTGGCTAGATAAAAAAAATCTATAATCGACGCTATGCAGAGACGTGCTATTGGCATTATAGATTGTCCTGAGCTAACGGAAAGCCTTGAGCCATTGGCGCAGCGAAGAACCATAGCGTCATCGGCTGCATTTTACCGAATCTATTACGGCGAGTGTTCTAAAGATCACTTCAATCTAATCCCAGCCTCTCCTTTTCGATCCCGAACAACGCGAGCCGAAGTGCCACTCTCACACAGTGGAGAGAATCTTCGTCAGAACTGAACGATTCTACCAACGCACGTGGTCGTTCCTCTTAAAGCCCCGGGTTCTTCAAGCGGGGCATGAAGAGGCACATCATCGTGCCACCAACTTGAGGTCAGTGTTTGTGGACTGTAATTGTGGCATTTGCTACATGTCGCCATGGCATTCCATCAGGCGAGCACCATCATTTCTATGATCTACCTTAGTATACTAGTGTTAAAAAAAATCCAAATCCTGAGACTGTTCTAACAAGCCCAAACATGGTATACATCCTGTCATTTTGTGAGGAGTTGGGTATCCTGCAGACTACTTGATGCATCAGCCAGTTCCAGGTTACCGTGTTGAGGAAATACCATCAAAGTAACTGTCGAACACATTCTTATGTGAATTTTAGTAAAATCCCTTCATCACTCAGGAAGTGAGCTGACGATCTTCAAAATTTATAGCCAAGAACCAGGCATTCGAGCAGAAAACTCGCATCAGACATTTCTCCATCCGTTGGATCGCTATAATGCTACAAATAAACACAAATACACACATTAAACTTAAAACATCCTTCGAGATCTTACCTTGCCAATGATGGTGGTAATCACAAGTCCTGGACAGTGCCACGCAGGCAGCGGCCATGAGAGGCGCGAGGCAGATCACCACTCTAAGGCCGGAGCCCCTCCGTCGGGAGAGCACCCCGAGGCGCCCGCACAGCCAGGCTGAAGCCACTCCCAGGGAGCAGAACGATACTGTAAGGGGGAGGGGAGAAGTTGAGATGTCTGATAGCATTCGTCTTCCAAAAATGGGACCAGATTCTATAAAGCGCATCTAGAATCCTTCATCTTGATGTCGACACCTCAAAACTGGAACCGGCTCTACCTGTTCGAAGAAATGGTGTCGATTGCGGAATGGATCTTGGATCCTGGATCGCGGACTATGCCAATGGCAGTAGGCAATAATTCGCGAGTCCTGGAGAAAGCTACGCAGGTAGCCGCCATGAGAGGCGCGATGCAGATCACAACTCTAAGGCCGGAGCCCCTCCGTCGGGAGAGCACCCCGAGGCGGCCGCACAGCCAGGCTGAGGCCACTCCAAGAGAGCAGAACGATACTGTAAGGGGGGAGAGATTTGATAGCATTCGCTTTCAAAAGTGCCGTAATATTTTGGAGCAGCTTTTTTGTACGCTTGAAATCCACCTCGAAAATGTAACTGTTCGAGGAAATGGTTCGAATGAGCGCTTGGTTTCGAATAAATTTAATTTTATTATATTAATTTTATTTTATACTTAACAATCATAACACAAAAGTAGCTACTTACAACTGCTATGTCCGCTAGGGAAAGACTTTCTCCCCTCTATAACATCGGCCGGATCTCCCGTGCACTTGAAGTCTGGCGTCTCCACGCCGTCAGGGAAGCATCGGTAGAAGAAATCTGGCCTGGGTCGTCCTGGATGGTCAAAATATGAGGTCACATTTTATGTCCGGAAAGTTGAGCAAATAAGGCAAATTCTTATGTAATCAAGCGTTACATGACGGGAGGGAGAGGAACCCACCTCATACCCTCGTCTCACCAATTCGTACGAGACATGCTCAAGACGGCAAGGCAGCAAAATGCTACCTCGCTTCCTCCATTACAAATTAGTTGAGGTTATCCTTACCTGCTGTGTGTTAGGATTGACGATTCGAGGGTGGGCTTTTCTCCTTCTCTTTTATTATCGTGAGGCAAATTCGTGGTAAAAGCTCAGCAAACGCAACGCAACACATTGAAAAAGCAATTTGAAAGATATTTTTTGTCGAAGCATACAAACTTCGAATGCTCTACCAACGCACGTGTTTCCCTTTGACAAACGAGTTTTTCGAGCAGAACTTGAAGAGGCCGTTAATAGAACCGTTTACTTGAGGGCCACTGTCAATAGCCTTGTGGACTGTGAGAGTGGCCCCCAATTCAGTAAAAGTAGTCATGATATTCCATCAGGCTGACGCGGCGGTGTCATTTTAGCGAGCTAAATATTTAAAAAAATCATCAATCATGACTCACCAGCTATTAATTTTACCATATCAGTGAGGACTCCATTGATGCCAAGTGATAGAGACCACGCCAGGAGAACCTGTAACAACACATTGTAAACTTGGAAGATGTTTTGGTGACGCAATTACAGTATACTTATGGAGTCAGGCGTTACATGGAGGAACTTCATCGTATTTGTTGCCAGGAGTCTTGCGGATACTTCGTGAGAAAGGCGACACGGGAACGGTGAGATGGTTCTTAGGTATACATTTTTAAGGTCATCAGCTCTGTTCTTAGCTGATGAAAGGATATCACTACTACACGCAGGTCCAAAAGATTTGAAAAGTAAAGCACTTCCATTTTGATGGTATTTCTACGGCAAAATCACTTGCTGCATCAAGTACCTACCTAGTCTGCGGGATTTCTTAAAGAACTCGGAGTTTTAGTCAGAGGGGAACACGTTGTATGGTTTGACAGAGAAAGGATCTTTAGAGTCGGTTGGTTCTGGCTATCTCTCCAATGTATAAGGATGTCACTACTGGCACGCGTTCTTCAGGAAAAAGAGAGGATAGGATAAAATTGAAGAGCTCTTTAGAACACTCGTAATGTACCTATATAATAAAAATATATCTGCGAAATGTATGATGTACGCGCATAACTTCAGAACTGCTGCTGGACCGATTTTGCTAATTCTTTTTTGAGTTAGTTATAGCCAGGGCAAGGTTTGTCATCCAAAAAAAATGAGCAAAAAAAATTGATAAGTGTGGCGGAACAAAGTTCGCCGGGTCAGCTAGTGATTAATAACTGAAATTAAATTGCTTTTGGGAATATTCTTGGAGGTCAATTTAGACACCATCTGATAACCAATCTTACCTCCAAAGCATCATTACAATCGCTGCATCCAGCCCACGCGATCAGCGACAGAATGCAAGGCACTGACAGGACTATCGTCCAGAGCGCTCCAGCGGGGACGTAGGACTCGTGGCGAGGGTACATGTACTCCCATTCCATGGTCTGCTTGTGTATGACGCGTGTGAAGGGCTGCATCGACTCCATGTAACTGCGGGGAAATACATACATACATAATGGTCACGCCTTTTATCCTCAAATGTAGGCAGAGGCATATTGTATGCCCACATTTCACTTTTTAGAAATTTGTTCCACATAATAGGTGGTGAGCTATATTGCCGTGTTGATATAGACAGGCGCTGGTTGCGACTTCCCGCTGTTGAAATTTTTCAAGCTGCCCATAAAGGCCTTCAGCTTGACTTAACGAGTGCTATTATTATATTTTTTTACCGTATTTCCACGGGAACGGCGGCTACGCGGGGGAAGCCGTGTGACGTCCGCTAGTCGTCCATAAACCGAATTTACAGACAACACCTTTTTTCCTAACGTTTTTCTTTTAGCCGCAATTGAAACTAAGTTTCGTAACCAGTTGCGATTTAAGACTTATTCGACCTTCTTGGTAATCAGTTGCGACAGAAGACATTTTCTTCCATATTAGAAATCAGTCATAATTCAATAAACAAAGTAGTTTCCATTTGTTATTTAATTTATCTGCTTGGGGTGTCTCCGACTGAGAGATAAAATCCGAAACGACCGTCAGAGAACTAGAGTCGTCGATATGGCATAGCTCGCAGAGTATGCGTTTTGAAGTGGCAATGGGCTGGCCATGTCTGTAGAAGAACCGATGGTGCAAACGAGTTCTGGAGTGGAGACCGCGACTTGGTACACGTGGGGTAGGACGACCCCCTGTCAGATGAACGGAGATGGTCGCAGGGAACACTGAATGTGTTTGGCCCAAGGCCGTGTATCGTGGCATGAGTTGGACCAGGCCTGTGTCCAACCTTGGACAACCATGGATTGATTTGAATCCTCATGGATGGTTAAACATACCTACATACATAATATGATCACCTTTATCCCCGAAGGGGTATGCAGAGGCATAGTATATAATACGCTCACATTTCACCTTATAGTTTTATGTGCCGTGTTGAAATGGACAGGCGCAAATCGATAAGGCCTTCAACTTGGCTTACCGATTATCATTTTACTGTCAACCAAGTTTCATTTCGAGTTTTCCTTCTCTACGCAATGGATCTTATTGCGAAAGTGTTCCCTTAGTCCCAATGTACAGTTTTGACTTTTCTATCATTTTATTATATGTATAGATTACCCAGTACATCATGGCAATGTACATACCTAGATAATATAATTAAATGATTATTTTTTAACACTATATGGTGCTTGCGACTATGTCAATGAATTCTGTTCCAGTTTTCATTTCCCGTGGGAACTTATTTTGGAAATAAAAAGAAGCCAATGTGTTATTTCAGACTACAATCTAGACGTGTACCAAATTTAAGCCAGATTCAGTCCTTAGTGTTTATTTGTGGAATAATATGCTCCCAGGAGATTTATTTGAGTAGTAGCTGTTGCCAGCAAATTCATATGTGTGAAAATTATGTTATAATGCCAATTTGATTGCTCTCTGCTTAGCCCCTAGGATATGTAGAGTGATAATATATAGCCTATTTGAAGACCCTACCCCTAGTTAATATTTGTGCAAATTTTTGAATCAAATCTATTGAGTACTTTTCAAGATCCTTCAGAACAAAGAAAAGCACAGACAAAAAAAAATTTTAACTGCTTTTTTTTAATATTTCCGATGTACAGTTTTGACTTTTCTATCATTTTTAACCCCCGACGGAAACCCGAACGGAGTGTTATAGGTTTGACGTTTGTTTGGGTGTGTGTGTGTGTGTTTGTAAGTCTGTCTGTGGCATCGTAGCTCCCAAACGGATGAACCGATTTCGATTCTGTTTCTTTTATTAATTGTAATAGATGAAGAATTCCACATAGGCATAGCTGCAAGCACAATCTAGTTCACTAGTATGTGTAGAGTTTTATTGATCGAATACTAATGTAACATACTTATTTAGATAATCATAAATATCAAGGATTTTTTGCAAAAATATCGTCCACCTTTAGTACAAAACCTCTTAAACTGGTTTTAGAAGTGATATAACTGGTTTAGTGTGATTGTCAAAGCTAAATTAAATATTTTAATACTCTGATATTGCCTATAAAGGTGATATCAGAGGGAGTATGCAGAGGTATAATATGTGTTTATAATAATGTTATTTTGGTATAACGCTAATGGTTTCGGGTGGGCTTTAGAATCGTGCCAATCGATTTTAGGGTTTTTAGGGGTTGCGTTGGATAGGGGTGGGTCTCCCCTTCTCAAAAATACCCCTCCCCAGTGAGGAGATGCATGGTTTTTTTTTTAGGGCTGTTTAAAGTTGCGTGAAATGGAATGAAAAATGCGTAATAAAACGCTATATTATTATTTATATACGTTATAAATATAGTTTATTTTAATAATTTTACTATTTGAATATATATTAATGTCTGTATTATTTAAAATTGCAATAAATGATAAAAAACAACCTTAAAGTTTCCGGTAACGCGACTAAGTAATGCGTATTAAAACGCTATATTATTATTTTTATACATTATAAATATAGTTAATTTTAATAATTTTACTATTTGAATATATTTTAGCGCTTGTATTATTTAATAATGCAATAAATAATAAAAAACAATAAAGTGATATACCTAGTACAACCACCATGTAGTGCAGTATACACCTCGCGCAAGCCGACTTGGATAGATTAGGTTAGAAGGCTAAGGCGGGAGCGGAGCGAAGCGGAGCTCCCACTTTAGCCTTCGTGGTTATTTTTTTTGTAGCAACCTAAACAATTTTTTTATTAGCAGGGTGGAGAGTGGGTGTCTGTAAGGATTTTTTTTTCCCCAACAGACCCCACGTACTTGGCAAGCCCTTGTACATGAAATTATCTTCAATTCCCAACGGACCCCATGTGGGGACAGATACTCGGGGTTCGTTGGTAATAAATTGCATCCAGGCCAGGCCCCACTTAGGTTGATAATGGTTAGGGAGTAGGTACATAGGGGTGGGGGAGTAGGTAAATGGGGGCTAGGGAGTAGGTATAAGAAACTTACTTAGCCTTCAAAAATATACTTTTAGGTTAATTTATGAATATGTTCATAACTTAAAAACTAAGCATTTCCTCAGGGGGGGAGTTGCTGGGGGGAGACTCCCTCCCTCCCCCTCCCCCCTCCCACCCCTCTCCCCCCTTAATTCGATTGGCAGGATTCTAAAGCAATCCCATGGTTTCAAATGCCTCAAATGAATCTGCCACCAATGGTGACCCATCTCAGAACTGGAGGTAGGATAAAATGCTTAACACAGTGATCATTTACAGAACCCTGAGAAAGTGGGAGTACAAGTTCTTTTTTTATAAATTTTATGTATGAAATTAAAAATATAAAAATAAGCTATCAGGCACCAGAAAATTACATTTCATTAATTTGGGATAGACAACTTTGTAAAATGTCTCAGAATATTTATTTATTATCTTTATAATAATTGATAACATGCAGATAATAAACTGGTAAATGTGTATGACTCGTAAGCGCGAGATTTTAATTTTATCAGTCAAAATAAAAAAAAACCATATCCGCTAAGTTTTTATTTTAAAATTAACATAATTGACAAAAACTCAAGGTTAGTCACAAACAGAACAATTACAAGTCAAGGTTAATAATGTAAACCTTTGAAATAATATATATTTATTTGCTAAGTATGCGAAAATCGTTTGTAAATACTGGGTTTTAACATATGGAGGCGACTTACCAAAATGCTGACACTAATAATATTCGCACAACAATTTCCACGAACAAATTAAAATTTGCTGAACGTATTAGAGGCATTTTGCCACTAATTTCTGTTAAATTGTTGATAAAATTACAATATTCGCGATAACTTCCCACTTCGGCACACAACCAACACGAAAATTATTGATAACGGATGACGTCAAATGTTGCGTTCGGAAATGACAACCATTCAACCAATAGCGTTACAACAAAACATAATTGATATCTACGTTTAGTTATTACTTCCTTCTATAGATAAAATAAAACATTACCTAGTGAATGTTTACTAAATCTAATAAGATTCTAGTTAGAATGATGGTTTATAACGAACAGCTACTTGAAGCTCGTTACTCGTGTACAATAAATAAATAAATAAAATAAATATTCACGGACATCTCACACAACGCTATCTGATCCCAAAGTAAGCTAGGAATAACCTGCTTGTGTAATGGGTATCAGACCACGGATATTAATACTTATATATTTTTAAATACATACTTATCATACATAGAAACACCCAGACTCTTGAGACAAACATTAATGGGTCACACAAATATTTGTCTCCGGTGGGAATCGAACCCACGACCTCCAGCGCCGCAGGCGGTATCACTACCGACTGCGCCACAGAGGCAAAATACGTGAAAGAATCCCATTAGACCCTACCAAGAACCCTATGCGAGGCTGCAGTGGCGGACGTGGGTCTGTTGTTTGCCGGGTTAAAAATAGACAGGCTTACTGCTGTGACTACTCACAGATTACTGAGTCGGAAACGGCGGGTCATAACAGGCGAATTTTGAAAACCCTTTTCCTGGTAGGAGGCACGTTTTTTTTAACGTGAGGGAAAATCCTTATGGATGCTATGCCTGACTCCTACCGACTTAAAAAAAAACCTCACGTGACGCCCAACAGCCTATGGTTGGGAGCCCCAGGACCCAGGTAAGCCCTCGGAAGGATGTCCTAGGACTCCCAACAGACCCACGCCCGCCACTGCAGCCTCGCATAGGGTTCTCGGTAGGAGGCACCTAGATTACAAAAATGTTTTTCACTTAAAGCATTTCAGAACATTTTGCCAGCCGAAACCTTCTGCAATGTTGCTAGGTTACTATATCACCTCATAATTTTATTTGTAGGTACTTGATAATATAATTCTATAATGTATCCAACTCAAAGAAATAGTGACAGACATTCGGTAGCTTAACCGCCTGCCGCGCTGAGGTTCTGGGTTCGATTCCCTGGTCGATCCAAACATTTGTGTGATCCACATAAATGTTTGTTTCGGAGTTTGGGTGTTGTCTATGTATATATGTATTTAGAAATATTTAAGTATGTATTTAGAAATATTTAAGTATGTCTATCAGTCGTCTAGATGCCATAACACAAGCTTATATCTCACACAACATCATCTAGCCCAAATTAATCTAATATTATTATTCCCATTATGCGTGAAACCATTCTGTCTCACGCCTCCGTATGAATTGAACGTCAAAGTTTTCCTTGTTTTTTTTTATATTTAGCTCGCCAAGTTGAAGTCGCCAGCCTGATGTAAAGCCGTGGCGAGTCTGGCGATTGGAGGCCACTACCACAGTCCGTAAGACTTCTGTTCTGACAGTGGTCCTCAAGTTGGCGGCCCTGTGATGTGCCTCTTCACGCTCCTCTTGAAGAACCCGGGATTGTAAGATGAGGGAAACACGTGTGCGGGCAGCGAGTTCCAGGTTTTTATAGTTCGACAGAGAAACGATCTTTTAAAACGCTCAGTTCTGGCGAAGATTCTCTCCACTGTGTATGAGTGGGACCTTTGCCCGGCACGTTATTCGGGATCGGAAAGGGTGGGATCAGGTTGAACAGCTCCTCAGAACACTCGCCGCGATACGAATGCTTGCTCGGTTCTTCGCTACGCTAATGGCTCAAGGTCAAGGCCTCCCGTCACCTCAGGACAACCAAAAATTTAATTCAAAGATGTAGGTAGCATTAGCTTACGTAAACTCTCTTTTGTTTTTTGTAATTTAATTAGTTGCAACTATAAGTTCATCAAAAGATAGGGCAGAGGCACTGAGGGCGCATATTCTTAGCTATAATCCATCGTGGATGCTATCCCAGACTCTTACCGACTAAAAAAAACCTCACGTAACGCCTAACAGCCTACGGCTGGGAGTCGGAAGGATCTCAGGGCTTCTTAGCTAGCCTAGGACGGCTGTGGGTCTAAATCAGGCTCTGCACAACAAATAAGTATAAAATCATAAAATAGCTGCGTTTATCCCTAATACACCATAATAAGGGACGTGATAGTTTAAAAGAGGACCAATAAAAGAAAACAAAAATAATTTTCTAAATATTTCGTTTATTGACAAATTCTTAGACAATATACACAAGTAATAATTTTGTACGTGTTTAATATATACGACAGTAAATTCACTACATTATATTACATTTAAAACTAATTTAGAGCTCTTTTTGAATAGAAATTAAAAATAATTTCGACATATAGGTAGGTACATTAATATGATCTTGTGAAAAATTACGCCAGCATATTATATGAATAAAATTAGAGAAGGGCAGTTAGTTTATCCTGGGCCATCCTTTCATGGAGTTACCAGGGACCCCCGGCACGGTTTACCACTGTTGACCGAAATTCGTTTGATCATTTGACGTATGACCGGTATAACATTAGGCCATTCTACTACTGATTGAATGAACTAAGTTAACCAAAAAAGTTTTTATCGAACAAACATTTCGCAGTTTTACTACTGATCGAATGAACGTTTGGCCGAAAAACAGTTTACTAAAGAATATTGTAACAGGGGCTGAATCAAAATGGCTAGGTTAAGTTAGAACTGCGACCACAACGCACGAGCCGAGTGAGCGAAGCGAGCGTGCCGCGGCGGCAGCGGCCGGCGAATGCCAGAACCAAATTCTACTTATTTCGCTTTTGTTTGTTAAAATATTCTTTAGTCAACTGTTTTTCGACCAAACGTTCATTCGATCAGTAGTAAAAATACTAAATGTTTGTTCGATAAAAATAGTTTTGGTCAATCGTTCGTTCGATCAGTAGTAGAAAGGCCTAATGTTTTTTCGGTTACGCGTCAAATGATCAAATGAGTTTCGGTCACCAGTGGTAAACCCCCCCCCCCCCCCCGGCATACTTAGAGACAGTGTGGTTTGAGTCAGTTGGAGTCTGGCATAACATCCACAGTTTAAATAAGAGAGGTAAATTATAATAAAACATTTAAAATGATTAAATAAAATGATGACGTTATGTATCATTACTCGAAATACGGGAGAAGAAAACTCAAGTAGTCTGAAATCGTTCATAGGCCGCGGTGACCACCGGTCCTTCTGGTGGGCGGTATGCCTGTCTGCCACCTTAGTGGTATAAAAAAAACAACTTTCTTTTACGTGCGAAAATTCTACATGGGGCCTATTCCTAACTCTTACTGACTAAAACCTAAAACCACGCAGTTCCTAACCACTGACTACGTTAGGGAGCCCCGGTAAGCCCTCGGAAGGATGTCCCAGGAGCAAGCTTTGAATCTTCTTATGATAAAATATGGACAACATCGAAAATAAACATATGCGACAGAAAAAGAATATTAACAATAAAAAAATATATTTAAAAAAAACATAAACGTTTAGTGTCTGCTATAAATAAAACAACACTAGTAGACCGCTAAGCGCCATTGGCTGAAAGCTTTAAGGCCGTAATAAATTTAAAAAATATAAGCACCATAAAATAAATCACTTTCTTTTGATAATTAAATTATAACCTATCATAATGTGACTTTAATGAAAAATATTCCGTAGTAGAAGACTTATCAAATTAGAAATATGTTATATTATCCTTTTTTTTGTGGTCAATTAATTTAAACCAACAAAAATGCGATACTTAGAGTCGAATTTTTAATTAGACGAAGTACCTAAATTGACAGCAACTAATGTCACTTCTTCACACAACGTTGCTCATTTTCTATGACGAACGAAGTGACATTAGCTACTGTCAATTTACTTCGTCTAATTAAAAATTCGACTATAGGTATGTAGTGCAGACCATTTATCGATATCATGATGTCGATAAAAACTATGTGATTATTTTTTGTAGGTATTAGTTGTATCTTTTCAATGTGACTTACTTCCAGAAGACTATTTCAGAAATGAGGCACTTACGACGGAGTGTCAAATAATAATAGTTGGGGAGTGTGGATGTGTAAATGCATTTGTGGACGTTTGTTACTCTTTCACGCTCTAACGACTGAAAGGATCCGGTAGAAATTTGGTTCAGGGTTAGATTTTATCCCGGGAATAAGTTCTCATGGGAAGCGGGATTCCCATGAGCGAAACGCGGGCGCCATCTAGTACAAAAATAAAATGGACTTACCATCGTTCAAAATATATTTTATTCATAACTAAATTAACTAAATGGCGCTCACGGCGCCACTCATGTGGAATTCTCTTCCTGGTTCGGATCCCATGAGAACTTATTCCAAGAGTAAATAGTAACCTATGAGATATTCCAGATCTATCTCTGTACCAAATTTCAGTCAGATTCGTTCAGCTGTTAGAGCGTGAAAAGGTAACAAACATACATACGCACAAACATTCACGTTTATAATAATTAGTAAGGATGTATATAATTTTATAATTATACATTAATTTACTCTTGATATAATTTTGTGATACATCGAGTAATAATATACTTAAGACTACATATAACCTACCTACTTCTACGTTTTTAATATTAGGTTAAGTACACTTTTATGCCTTATACTTACAGACAAAAATATAAATAAAAAATGGACGTTACGACAAAAAGTAAACATAAGTAGAACCTTTATCTATATTATACTCAAAAGTAAAGGCATTGAATACCTCCAGATCAAATGCATCAGACAACCTTCAATCATCAGAGAATAATAAATTCATTCCTCGACTTATATTCATGTATAACTCGAGTCTTATTTTAGACGTATGATATTGTTAAGTGCCTACTAGTTGTGCCACCCAGCTTGATATACTTCTAATTTTACCCCTTTAGTGGTGGAGTTGCAAAAAAATCTTTCTCATTAGTTGCCTACATTACTATAGGTAATGGTAGCGTACCCTAAAACTTTAATATCTTGGTCAAATATATTTGGCTGGGCGTATTTAGGTGAGTATATCCATCAATCCTTTTATAAATTTAATATAAGTAGTAATGCCTACATACATTTTTCCGACGTCTCAACCAGATTATACCAGCTGTGGTCAATACGGCTGGTGTAATCTAAATATTCTAGATCGTCAGTAGTTACAGCAAACATTGTACTTAATTACATCATACGTTGCGAATAAGACGTAAGTTTCGCATAAATATGAGCGAAAATCAAAAAGTTTTCAATACATTAATTTTTATACTGACAAACACAAATTACTCATTACTAGCAGTAAACTATCATAAGATACACGAAATTGACATGTATAATGTTACTGTTAAATTTTTAGTTAAAAGACCCCATCGAAGTTACGTTTCTGGTTTTAAATGGTATACATTTTCACGATAGGCACAGAGCTTGTCTTATTTAATATACCCTATGATATGAGCATAATAGTAATATTAAATTACTAAAAAAATCCTATTTAAATATAATAAAATGCTCATATAGCTTATTCTGAACCATTTAAGAAGTTCCGAAAACCATTCAATAATTCAATCGAATATTCTGTCATATTCGACAATTCGACGAATATCGACTTTCTGATGAACCAGATGCAGAATAAGATGCTTTTTTTTTATACATTTTACATTATAGTATTCGATACTTGTTATCTATTCCAATAATATTGATTATGACTGTTCACGAATAGTCATTGGAAACAATAAAAAGTCTGTCACAGACAGAATAAAAACCACTTACTTAAAAAAAAACAATCTACATTTGTGTAACAACTGCACTAAGTAGATTTTGAGTTATGACTTAAAAAATTGATTAATAAATGTGCACTAGCGGTAAAATGCTTTTTTTTTGTAATAAATACCACGCATTTATAAATAATATCCCATAGAATGTGTTCTAGCGTTTTTATAATAATCAAAATAATCCTGAGGAGAATTGCAGTGTTTCTTTACGACATCATCTAGCTGCATTTGATCGCCCCAGTCCGCCTGCAAAATAAAATTACTCATTTTAATTTCTCTATTAATATTATTTACTGTATTAAACGATATTTATATTGTTTCATATAATTGAGATACAGCAGTAAATAAGTAGAGAAATTTATCAAGCACTAACATAAAACATATCTACTACTATCGGTAGACTTTCTATCGATATTTTTACATCACTATTAAAGTTACCAACTTTTGAATGCTACTACCCGTTCGCTCTAACTTTGCCGCTGGCGTAGAGGCGTATACCCGAATTGTTAATTAGACGAAGTAAATTGACAGTAGCTAATGTCACTTCGTCATAGAAAATACGCAACATTGTATAAGAAGTGACATTAGTTGCTGTCAATTTACTTCGTCTAATTAAAAATTCGACTTTAGTATGGAGCCGAGCGGCAAAGTTAGAGCGAACGAGCAGTAGATGCAAAATCATGGTAAAAATAAAATATACTTACGAAATTAGGGAAAAAGTGCCTCTTTTCGTCAAATTTCCTCTCACTGACTGACCGCAGTAGGTACAGCCTTTCCACCCAGGGCCAAATCATGTAGTCCAGCATGCCGGGACGATTACCACCGAAATAGTTTGTACCTGGTGAAAAAAAAACAAAAATAAAATAAATAAATAAAATAAATATTTATGGACATTCACACACAACATCATCTAGCCCAAATTAAGCTAATTTATGCTTGTGCTATGGGATCTAGACGACTGATATACATCCTTATATATTTCTAAATATACATAGAAAACACCCAAACTCCGAAACAAACATTTCTGGATCACACAAATATTTGAACCGACCCAGGAATCGAACCCGGAACCTCAAGCGCCGCAGGTGGTATCACTACCGACTACGTCACAGAGGCAGTCAAAGCATAGCAGCAGAGTGATTTGTTTTCACCGAAATGATCATTTATTTTCACCGATGTTCATTATTTTTCACCGAGCGAGGTTAATAAAAAATAATATAAAACGAAAACTCGAAATAAAACCCGGTTGTCAGCAAAATGACATGAAGGCCTAATATGAGCGGCTTGAAAAATTTCAACTGCGACTGTTCATTACAACACGGCAATAGGCTCACCACCTATTTACGTGGGACATAAAACTATAAGGTGAAATGTGGTCGTATACTAATGCCTCTGCCTCCCCCTTCGGGGATAAAGGCGTGACTATATGTGTGTATCTACTTAGTCAAAAAGTCTCGCAATAAATTCCGAAAAAAAATAATTACGGTTGTAACTGGTATTTAAGGCTAAAATTATTAGAAAAAAAATTAGTAATTATATAATTATATAGGTATGTCCTCACCTCTTGCCGAAAGTTCCTTTTCAAATATATCTAAAGTTTGTATGATCTGCTCGCTGCCGAAAGCGAAGTTTGTGTCGAAACATTCTAGACTGCCTTTTATTAACTGGAAAAAGAAAAGTTATTATTATGAGAATTGAGAACGTTATAGTATTCCGTATCCAAAGGGTAAAAAGAAGCCGTGAGACGGTCTCACCAGACTGCCCCTCTCTAACAAGTTTATTGTGAAAGTGAAAGCTCAATCCGATTGACGTTGTCATTTTTGTTTTATTTCAAACTTTGAACAGATGATCCACGTGACCTAGTGACGTAGTTTAATGCGACAGAGTCACAGCTACAGACAAAGTCTCGCCATAAGCCCCTCTGCACTCTATTTTATAGAGAGGGGCTACATCGGGACACTTTAACTGAGACTTCGCCCTCTGTCAATCTGTCTGTCTGTCATCAAGCTATAACTCAGGAGCTGTGCTGTGATAGCTAAAGTTTCTTTTTTTTTACCCGAGGGAAAATCCTACCGACTAAAAAACCTCACGTAACGCCCAACAGCCTATGGTTGGGAGCCCCGGGTAAGCCTGAGGAAGGATGTCCCAGGACTGATAGCTAAAGTTATCACAAAATAAGAAGATACATTAAATATGGATACCTAAGCCGGATTCGGTTTAGGTATCCAAATTTAATGTAAGCACAATAATAAATAAATATTTTTAGACAATCTCACACAACATCATCTAGCCCAAATTAAGCTAATATCAGCTTGTGTTATGGGATCTAGACGACTGATACACATATTTATAATATTTCTAAATACATTACCTACATAATATATGTACATAGAAACCACCCAAACTCCGAAACAAACATTTGAACAAACATCTGAACCCAGGACCTCCAGCGCCGCAGGCAGTATCACTGCTGACTACGCCACAGAGGCAGTCATTATCTCTAACTAGCTTTTCCCCGTGACTTCGTCCGCGTAGAAGTTGTCATTCGCGTTGTTGTCGTTCGTGTAAAACAATTACCCTCCTTTTGTGCAGTCAGTTAAAAAGTAGCGTATGTCCTTCAAAATCGGTTTAGCGGTTTAGGCTTGAAAGCGTAACAGACAGACAGGCAGAGTTACTTTCGCATTTATAATATTAGTAGAGATAATATAATAGTACTAACCTCATTGAACCTCTCAATCAACAATCTATCCTGCGCCTTCACGTACGGGTCCCGTGAATGCAGCTGGTTCCTGGGGTACTTCTCATCGAGGTAGTCACAGATGACCACGCTCTCGAACAGGTACTTGTCGCCTTGGTCCGTCGGGATTTCTAGGACGGGGATTTTTACTGGAATACGGAAAAAACACGTGTTTTTAAATATGGAAAAAAGAATCAGTTTTGAGCAGGATTCGAACCTGCGTCTTCTTGAATACTGCAGTGCGAGACGCTTAACCGCTCGGCTGCCTAAACCCGTACTCGTAACAAACCAATTCTTCTATCGGCTTCCATGAGGCTTGAGGACGGTGAGGGGACGCCGTCACCGTCCTTACAGAAGCAGGCCCATGACGGCAGCGTGACGTGAGCAACTCACGCACGCCTCACCTAAGAAGCGGGATCACACCCGAAACCCCCCAAAGACGCGGGATAGCACCCGAACCACCCCCTAGGTGAGGCCGCAGTGGCGGCCGTGGGTCTGTTGCGAGTCCTGGGACATTCTGCCGAGGGCTTACCCTGGGATCCTAACCATAGGCTGTTGGGCGTTACGTGAGGTTTTTTTAGTCGGTAGGAGTTCGGCATAGCTTCCATGAGGATTTTCCCTCACGTTAAAAAAAACCGTATAATGTAGGTACCTAAGTCTTAGGGATGATATTTAAAAAAAATATGATTAGCTAGTTTTGGTAGGAAGAGATAATTCTATGTTAATAATACCTATACATTTAACGTCACTTGCTACGATCCTGGCATATCACTTTTGCTTGTTCTACTTTCATGTAGCATGCACTTTGTGACATTTATTTGAGCGTTTCCGTGCTTCGGAAAGCACGATAAGCCGCTTGTCCCGGTTGCCAGTAAAATGGCAGTCGTTAAGCCAAGTTGAAGGCCTTTTTAGGCGGCTGGAAAAATTTCGACAGCGGGCAATCATAACCTGCTCCTCCATTCCTCCCGCACCGGCCCATTTCAACACGGCAATACGGCTCACCACCTATTACGTGGGACAAATTCTAAAAAGGTGAAATGTGGGCGTATAATATGCTTCTGCCTACCCTATGTATGTTAAAGCTAAGTTTATAATCTTCTGTACATACCGACAACTAGGCCAATTAATTAGAAACTGTGTGTGTAGTTTTTATGTTCAAAGAATATATTTAAAAACAAAAACAGCTTTCTTTTATTTAAAATTTATTTATTTTATTTAAAATTTCTTCAATTTATTTTCTTAAATTTTAAAATTTACAAGTGCTGTTTAATTGTGGCGGGAACGTTATAAAAATAAAAGAAAAAAGTAGGTATGTATGTTACATTATTAAAACACAACACACAACACGCGGTAGTACTTAAGCAGTGTGGTCCAGAGTTGTGTCCGGTACTTACACGTCTTTTCTCGCTTTCTTATTCCATGCGACAAGTCCCGGCGTCGTGGAAGATCGCGTATGGGCATCCTGTGCCCAAGAAGGGTGATAGGACCGACCCGGCCAATTACAGGCCTATAGCCGTCACCTCACTATTGTCTAAGGTGATGGAGCGTGTAATTAATACACAGCTCCTGAGGTACCTTGAGGAAAACGACCTGCTCAGTGACCGGCAGTACGGTTTCCGTCACGGTCGCTCGACGGGCGATCTTCTCGTGTGCCTCACACACCGATGGGCGACGGCTATCGAGAGTAAGGGCGAGGCTCTAGCAGTGAGCCTCGACATTTCTAAAGCCTTTGACCGGGTCTGGCACCGTGGTCTTCTTAAAAAATTGCCCTCCTACGGACTGACCGAGAGAATTTGCGGATGGGTGTCCAGCTTTTTGGCCGATAGAAGCATCAGGGCTGTTGTCGATGGCAGCTGTTCTGACTGCATGGCCATAAACGCTGGAGTACCGCAAGGCTCAGTGTTGTCCCCTACCCTGTTTCTGCTGCATATCAATGACATGTTGTCTATTGACGGCATTCATTGTTATGCAGACGACAGTACAGGGGACACTTGTTACACAGGCCGTCCCGGTATCTCTCGGGACGCAGTGGAGGAAAGTCGTGAACAGCTTGTGTCTGAAATCGAGACTACTCTTACTAGAGTGTCCGATTGGGGTAGGCAAAACCTTGTCCAGTTCAATCCCTCCAAGACACAGGCGTGTTTCTTCACCGCTAAGAAAGCTCCAATTACTGTAGCGCCACGATTCCAGGGCACATCTCTTTCCATCTCTAAAAGTATAGGGATCCTTGGTGTTGACATCTCCAGTGACGTTCAGTTCCGCAGTCATTTGGAGGACAAGGCCAGGCTGGCGTCCAAGAAGCTCGGTGTGCTCAACAGGGCGCGGCGGTACTTTACTGCGGCGCAAACACTGCTTCTCTATAAGTCGCAAGTGCGGCCACACATGGAGTACTGCTGTCACCTCTGGGCGGGGGCACCTGAATATCAGCTTCGCCCATTTGACTCGGTGCAGAGGCGAGCTGTGAGAGTTGTCAACGATCCTATACTGACAGATGGTGTGGAACCTCTTCGCGACAGGAGAGACTATGCCTCCTTATGCGTGTTCTACCGCCTGTACAATGGTATGTGCTCCGAGGAATTGTTTGACATGATGCCCACGGCTACCTTCTATCATCGCACCGCTCGCCATAGACAGGGATTTCATCCTCGCACCCTACGTCCGGAGCGTTTGAGCACGGTTAGATCCGGTAGGGGTTTTCTTCCGCGCACGCTTGGGTTGTGGAATGATCTTCCTGCCTCGGTTTTCCCAAACGCCTACAGTATGGGGTTCTTCAAAAGGGGTCTAAGAAGGTTTTTACAGGGTCGGCAGCGCGAGTGTGGCGCCTCTGGTGTTGCAAACGTTCATAGGCTGCGGTGACCACCGGTTCTTCTGGTGGGCCGTGTGCTTGTCTGCCACCTTAGTGGTATAAAAAAAAAAAAAAAAAAAAAAAAAAAAACACAATCACTTGTACTTTTCCACTATTTTAATTTTAAATTTTACAGTGCCTGACCGGTTTCTCTTATCAAAGGCAACAAGAAAGCCGATCGTTCTCACCAGACTGCCCCTCTTTAACACGTTTATTGTGAAGTTGTCATTTTTGTTTTATTTCAAACTTTGAACAGATGATCCACGTGACCTAGTGACGTAGTTTAATGCGACAGAGTCACAGACTACAAAGTCTTGACATAAGCCCCTCTGCACTCTATTCTCTAAAGAGGGGCTAACCGCTAACATAATGATTTCTGAAATAATCAAGAGTATAAAAAATATAGGTATGTATTATGTATTTTTGTTTTTATATATTCAGAATAACATAACCTACTTATTATTTAAATGTGATACTAGGTACTTATATATACTAATCTATACTAATATTATAAAGAGGAAAGATTTGTTTTTTTGTTTGTTTGTTTGTAACGAATAGGCTCCGGAACTACTGGACCGATTTAAAAAATTCTTTCACTGTTGGGAAGCTACACTCTTTGCGGTGAACATAGGCTATATTTTATTCCCGTACTCCCACGGGAACGGGAACTACGCGGGTGAAACCGCGTGACGTCCGCTAGTTATTTATAATTTCGCAATGGTCTTGGAAATATTACTGTTTGTTTTGAAGCTAGGTAGGCCTAACTTAATTATGGCGTAATAAATAATTTTTAATCCCTGTAAAACCTTCGACCAAGTAATATTATAGACGGGCCCACGCCATACATAAAGAACTCAAAAAGTGAGGCTAGTTCCCACACAAAGATATTGTAGCAACGACACGACATGCACACATACATTCTTTTTTCAAATTTAGGATAGTGTTTTTACACTTCGGGAACGCACAGGATGGCATCTTACGTAAAGTCTTATCTTGCCGCATGTGTTTCACCATAAGAACGCATGCGCTCACTTTAACGTCTTCAAAACTAATGTATGGAAGCTAGACTCTTCCCGGTGAACATAGGCTATATTTCATTCCCGTATTCCCACGGGAACGGGCCGCTTTCTATAGTCTTACAGACTGGGACGGTGGCCCCCAATCGCTAGATGTCGCTGTGACTTTCCATTGGCCGGCAACATCATTTTAGCGAGCGAAAAAAAATTCAATGAATTGGAACTGAAAAATTGAGTAAAACCCCTTCTTCACTCAGGAAATGAGCTGATGATCTATAAAAAATTAAAGCCGGGACCGGGATGGTTTTTAAACCATAATTTTAATGGGATGGTTTTTTTAAACCATTCCGCTGACATCGGTTTTCAAACAAAAAAAACGCCTCAAAATTGATCCATCCGCTGGGTCTGCATCCGTTGCAACTGCGGATCAGGAGATCGTGGGCTCGATTCTCACCGGAGACAAAAATCAATAAATGTTTGTTTTGAGAGTCTGTTGTTTGTATATAATGATAAGTATGTATTTAAAAGTATATAAGTATTCAAATCCCTAGTCTGATATCCATATTATAAGCAGGTTATTCCTAGCTAGGCTTCGACCAAGTAATAGTCTAATAGTATAGACGGGCCCTAGTTCCTAGCTTACTTTAGGATTAGATAGCTTTGTGTAAAATGTCAATGGCTGTATGTTGCTAAATGCGTGTAACTCTGTCTGTCTGTCTGTTACGCTTTTACGCCTAAACGGCTGGAGCGATTGAGATGAAATTTGGTATAGGGATAGTTCGAGGCCCTGGGAAGGACATAGGCTACTTTATAACCAACTGTGCAAAAGGAGGGTTATGATTTTACGGTATAACGACTTTTACGCGATAACGACTTCTACGCGGTCGAAGCCGAGGGGAACAGCTAGTAACAATAAGTATTTATTTATTTTAGCTTAATTTGGGCAACTCAAATATTAAAAATCATACTCACATCTAGGGTTCTTAGTCCTAAACCACTCCGGTAACCTCAGAGGGTCTAGCTTATAGACCTCATACTTCGCTTTCTTGGCCTCCAGGATGAGCAGGACTCTGTGTCCGTACGGGTTCATATCCACATGGTACAGTCTTAGTTTGTTGTCTGTTAGAGAAGGGGGCGGTTGGGGGCCTGGAAAAAGAAAAAAAAATCTCGATTAATGAAATCCTCGAATAATCCTACAAATATTTTAACCCAAGTCTATCGGCCTCCATGACCGGGGTCCTGAGGACGGTGAGGGAGCTGCTCACCGTCCTTACAGAAGCAGGTCCTAGACGACAGCGTGACGTGAGGGATTTACGCACGCCATACGTCCCAAGAAGCGGGATATCACCCGAAGAACCCCCCAAAGAAGAAAACCAGAGGCAAAAATTTGTGTGAGTGTGAGTCCATAAATGTTTGTCTCAAGAGTCTCGGTGTTTCTATATAAAATAAATAAATAAATATTCACGGACATTTCACACAACGCTATCTGATCCCAAAGTAAGCTAGGAATAACCTGCTTGTGTTATGGGTATCAGACCACGGATATTTATACTTATATACTTATAAATTCCGGAGCCTATTCGTTACAAACAAACAAACAAAAAAAAAAAACAAATCTTTCCTCTTTATAATATTAGTATAGACTAGCTTAATAAGGGCTAGATGACGTTGTGTAACAGAATGTCTCAAAAATTATTAAAACACTTTATTTTTGTCAAAATTTTAACAAAGTAACGTATTTTCGATAAAAGGAAAAATAACATTTTCATATCGATGCAAGTAAAAAGCCATGACCTATTTCAAAAATGGGTTAATAGTGCCTAATAATAGTAATATTAGATGATAGATCTACACCACGAACGTGCGACAAGGCTGCAACATCCTTTATAGTAGAGTTAGACAAGGAGGGAAGATTTTACGAGCTAATTAAAATTTATTTACGTATCATCGAATTATTTATAGTAGGTACTTTCTGCTGTGCCGTTTTTAATTGGATTATTTCGTTAGCATACTTAATAGTTATACTTTAGATGAATTAAAACCCTTTTTAATTCATTTAAGAGTTATAAGTCCAATCTTGCCCGATCTGGCAATAATGTAAACATGTCATGTTTTGACAATCGTTGTCTAAGACAGATGAGTAGAAAAATATACGACAAATCATTGAATATTTTACTAGCCTGAGTAGGTATTTTAAATGAAAATAAACTATCCTAAAAAAGTTATTTGGTGTCGAAATGATTGTAAGAACACTGTATGACTCTCCTGGATTCTGGAATATAATCAGGGTGAATACTCAATTGCAAGTAACTATGGATATATCGGATCAAATGTGTTTGTTTACATTTTTGCGCAAAGCTATTGAAATACAGTTCTTTTCACTATCATAGGTTAAGTCCTGGTAGCATATAAAAGAGATTCGAAACTCATTCGGTTTCTGTTCTAAGCAATTACTTTTTGGCGCTATTGTGCCTATCTATACTAATATTATAAAGGGTAAAGAATTGTTTGTTTGTTTGTAACGAATAGGCTCCGGAACTACTGGACAGATTTGAAAAATTCTTTCACTGTTGGAAAGCTACACACTTTGCAGTGAACATAGGCTATATTTTATTACCGTATTCCCACGGGAACGGGAGCTACGCGGGTGAAACCGCGTGACGTCCGCTAGTTTTTCATACTACTAATGCGGCAGACAAGCATACGGCCCGCCCGATAGAAAGTTCACTCGCGCTGCCGACCCCGCAAGAACCTTCTAAGACCCTTTTTGAAGAAGCCCAATATTGTCAGTGTGGAGGAAGACTTGGGAATGTTCCTCCAACACACAAAGGGAGTATCCTCCGACCAAGCTAGGTGATCGTGCCTGGCAGGCCGAAGCCCAACGAATGTTGGTTATATCATTCATCACCGTGAGAACTCTGATATCGCGATTCAGGATTTATCTTATCTTCGTTGTGAGAACTTTCATACCGCGATGCAGAATTTCTATGTCTTCAATATGTGCGGTCGCCACAGTCAGTGTTCGGAAATTCCGAGGCAAGTAGATAGATATTTTTTCACATTTTAAGCCCACGGAAGAAAGCTTCCTATCGGATCTTACGGTGCACGAACACTTCGTTTGTGGTATAAAAACATTGCCGTGACCTCTGAATCCTTCATACCAAACGGTCACCATCTACGGAATAACCAAAGCGTAAGATACTTAACGCAACGATCGGTTACAAAACACTGAGCTAGCGGTACTTACCTAAGCCTTTTTCTCAAGCCTGTTCAAAATGGGTATATTTCCATTATTTGGGACAAACTTTCTAAAAGTTAAATAAGACTCTCTAATACTTCACTGCCTACGTCTTACGTGATGTCGCGTGGGACGAAAGTAATATGTAGTACATCTTGATAGGGACGCGGTAAGTACAAAAAATATCCGTTTAGGCTTTGTGAAGCGAACCTTACTGTTTTTAGGGTTCCGTATAAAAAAGGTTAAAAAACTGGCCAAGTGTGAGTCAGACTCGCATGTGGAGGGTTCTGTACAAAAGAACGGCACAAACATCACGTTTGTTGTGCGGGAGCCTCACTTAAATATTATTGTTTTTTCTGTTTTTAGTATTTCTTGTTATAACCACAGGGTGGAAACTCCATACAAAAATGTTCGTTTTCACCCACACAAATATACACGTAATGTGAATGCTTGAATCAAGCTTCAATGTGTGTGTGAGTATACAAGGGTCACTAGCTATGGAAATTAAATAATAAGGAACAGAACGCAATCTCATGTATGTAGGTACTTTTTTTTCAAGTCTACCCTCGGCTAAGCACAAATTAAACCAAAGCAATAGCACAAAGTACGTAGGTAGTAATACCGAGTAATACGTAATGCAACGCAGTGACACTCTCTCAAGTACTGAGACTGACACGGCAAACGACACTTAAATTTTGGTGGGGGGATGGGGAAGCTTACTCGGTGGGAGGCAGGGAGTTGCCGATCTGTATGTAATACTATTATATTATCTTTGTTATAACTATACTATTACTAAGACTTCGCTGTCCGTTTGTCTGTCCGTTACGAAGCTGTATCTCATTAACAGATAGTTAAACAATTAAAAAATTCACAGGTGATACATTTCAACACTAAAAGCATAAAAAACAATAATTAAGGGGGCACCCATAAAACAAACTTAATATTATGTGCCGTTTTTTGGTACGGAACCCTCTGTGCTCAAATCAGACTCGCACTTGGCCGGTTCTTATTTGTGTACGTAATTTGACAGGCATATTTTTTTTGGTAATACAATTGGCGGCCCTAACAAGGTAATATTTTGGTTGATGACACAAACATGTACAGGATGTTCTAATTGTCAATTGTGTTGATCATTAGCACACCCTGTACATGTATACTCCATCAACACTTATGTTGTACTACTCAAAATTTACATCATGTATATAAATATTTGTGTACATTCACACACATTAACATAGTAGAAGCTTGTGCTATACATACATTGTAAATGTAGTGTAGGTCTATTTATTCCCTGTGGGTTTCGTTCGCTACTTCAACTGAAAAAAAAAATACAGACGAATTGAGAACCGCCTCCTTTTTCGGAAGTCGGTTAAGAACCATCCGTACCCAACACAAAATCCTTTAAGTACCTAACTATGTTGTCCGCCTGTCTGTCAAGACCTTTTATCTCGTGAACTTTCTTAGATACTTCGGTATTGAGTTTAAATTAGCACAATATCAGAGTAGAACCATGAGTTATACTGAGGGGCCACGAGCGCTTCAAGTACTCTGCTTACCCTTTCGAGTATAAAACAAGGCGTGAACTGGTCTATATGTAAGTATGGATGTGTGTTTGAACGTTGAATACGGAAGTACGTACTGTGTTATCATCAAAATGAGTACTTTACATCATAGATAAGACTGAAACAATTAAATAAATAGGTAAGTGTCTAGCTAACTATTAACATAACTTCACCTTCACCAATATCCCTAATCTAAGAGTGAATGTGTGATCTACAAACGTTTGTTTTGAAGTTTGGATGTTTTCTATGTTATAATAATATGCACAGACATTATATGTATAAGATTAGAATATTAAGAGTCCATATGACGCCAAATGGACTATTACTTTGATCTAGATCTCAAGTCAGGACTCGTGAGGTCTACTGAACTAAAATGTGAACCCAGACAAATTCAGTTCATGAACTAAAAACGCTCTAGGCTCGAAACACGATTACTGATAAAATCCTCGATAGATTTTTTGTATTGAAAATACCTCGATTTCGTGAAATTTTAAGCTAGATCTCGTATGGTATACGTTGTTTTTATAGTATAAAATATTTATAGGAAAGACAATAAATCTTCATTTGCACTAGAGCATTTTTTTCATATTGGTTATAGTTTTTTTATAATTAATTTATTTCGTTAAAAGCGCACAAAAATCGATCGCATCTCTCTCTTTCTTGCACGCTAAAATGTATATCTGCTATCTGCTTGGCGTCTGGTAGGCTCCTAATGTATGTATACTATAAGTATGTATATCAGTCGTCCAGATCCCATAGTACAAGCCTATATTAGCTTAATTTAGGCTAGAAGCTATATGATGTTGTGTGTGAATGTTCACAAATATTTATTTAATTTATTTATCCCTCGCGAATCAGAACATACAATGGAGAGAATCTTCGCCATCTGGGCGATTCTGAAAATCGTTTCTCTGTCGAATTAGGTATAGCACCTAGTATAGTATGGAATAATCTAGACTGGTCTGTTGCTTACAACCCTATTTGACTTGCTAATGAGACAGATAATGTAAATTCTGAAGGTTATTAGGTAGCATATTGTCGCCCTCATGGCTTCGACCAAGTAATAGTACCTAAAGACCGGCGCATATATGTTTACATTCGTTTTGAAGACGCATGCGCTCACTTTGTTGTAGTCGGTGTTATTATTACACGTGCGTGAAATGAGACATTTTACGCAGCCTTCCTGTGCGTTCCCGAAGTGTAAAAACACTACCATAAATTCGAAAAATTAATGTATGTGTGCATGTCGTGTCGTTGCTGCAAAATCCTTGTGTGAACTAGTCTCACTTTTTAACGTGACAACGTCTTATAATTCGATGGAGCCGGCTGCACGAACGAAAAATGATAACGCAATACGTCGTTACCTCGCTCTGAGGCGTTCCATTTATTTTAGTAATGTTTTCAACAGATGGCACTATAATCAATTGATGTGTTTTTATATTTATTTTTGTTTTGTAATGTTAATTTTGTTTATTTTTATCTTTATTTGTATTTTTTTTTCTTTTTTTTTTCTTATGACGTTGTCACGTTCAACCATCGTCAGTTAACCGACTTTACAGACAACTGATTTTTTTTTGAGTTCGTAATGTATGACGTGGGCCCGTCTATACTATTACTTGGTCGAAGCCTCATGGTTTATTTTTGACGTCACCCGATTGATGTACAGACATGGCGATATCTTGTGGCCACTCTCACAGGCCTTACCACTTCTGACAGTGGTCCTCAAGTTAGCGGCCCTGTGATGTGCTTCTTCACGCTCCGCTTGAAGAACCCGGGATTGTCAGAGGAGGAGGGAAACACGTGCGCGGGCAGGTCGTTCCAGGTTTTAGTTCGACCGAGAAAAGAACTTTTGAACCGCTCAGTGCTGGCGAAGATTTGTCTCCACTTTAAAGGAGAGGCACCACTGCCGGGCATGTGTTGTTCAGGATTGACAGTGGTCCTAAAGTTGGCGGCCCTATGATGTGACTCTTCACACTACGCTTGAAGAACAGACGTGGAGCACAGGAGCTATTAGAAAGGCGTTACGATGTAATAAAAGAAGACATTTCTTCAATAACCTTCCGTTTAAAGGTTTATTTCAAGTCGTGACGTCATCGTCATTGCATCATACAGCCAATGACACTACGAGAAAAAAAATAAATTGATAGCATCTTTCAAAAGGATCATTTATTTTGTTTTTATAAGACCTTCGTTCTTTTTTCCTTCAATCAGGTTAAGATTGTATGGCACTCGCTAATTCTTGAAAGGCTGAAGCCAAAACCCGTAAATTTAATTTTAAAAAAATACGCTGGCCCTACTACTGGGCCCCCGGAGACGGTCAATGTGTCAATGCGGCTTGACAATTCTCATATGTGTACACCTCGATGTAATACACACTAACGAACTGTAACGAAAGCACGCACACTTTCAAGTTATTGATGGTTAATGACGGTCTCTGGAGCCCAGTACCCAATACGTTGAAACAGCACAAAAAAGGAATATTACCCGTTCACGCTAAGTTTACCGGTTTTCGCAAACTTAGCGCGAACGGGTAGAAGCGAGTGTTCCGGATGGGCGAATTAATTTTCAATGTAAGTGAGTTACAAAAATTAAAATGCGCTCGTCTGCATGTAGGTATCACAATGCAAACATTAGGTAAGCACCTATTTATTTCATTGAAGGTTAATCTTTTATTTATTTTGCATAATTAAACTGACTGACACAGACAATACAAGTTCAAAGACGCGGGAATGTAAATTAATGCGTTTTGTTATTGCAAAATTGCAATATACAGAGTTAAGAAATGGAAACCTCCCCAGTAGTTGACGCTTACGCTTGTTGCCTGTGAAAGGAATATAAGAATTCCCGCCATAATATGGTGTGCCGGTTATGAGGGTTTGGTAGCTCAGACCAGATCAAACGCACAAACAATGACGAAAAAATCCAAACTACAGCTGCACGCATGTAATCGGGATCTTACACTAAGATGAGAAAGAACTAGAATGCAATATTAACTAAACGGAACGTCGACCTAATAATTTTGTTTATCGATTTTTCACGATTAGTTTCAGGCAGGTGTGAAAAGACACGAAGCAGTTGTTTCGATTTGCATTTCGTAATAGTAAACTGTCTGCTGTTTGCTATGAGGTTATGACAAGATTAACATTTTAAACACAGTTGAATAGGATTCACTAATTTTGTGCAAACGAAATGCAAACAAGGTTACACAAATTTAAACAGCAGTCACTAAACGTTGCACATAACAAACAAATTACATGCCTGACATGAATGACATCATTTCACAAACAGCTGATTTATGCAATTGAAATCTGTTTTACTTTTATATTTTATGCTCTTCAATTATCGATATTTTAAAAACAAAATAAATATCTGTCTAATTTGATAAGAGTTTTAAGTTTATTGTAATTCTTAAAAAAATATGAGCAAATTTAAAATAATTACACGCCGGAATTTCTAGTTTTGTTAGCTAGCAGATTGTCAAATAAGTAGCTATATAAAAATTACACACACACATTGCAAAATTTATCATCTTAACAAGACTTCGCTATTCACGCAATATTATTGATTTCTAAAACGGTGTCACTTTATTTCCACACACTAACAAAGTACGAAAATGAAGAAAACACTACGAACATGATAGTAAATTAATGTTATCTGTGCACTTACCAACGTTCCTATGTTGATAATACGACATTGTTCCACAATATTTAACGTTAAATTAAAAGAAAATTGTATAATTGGCGTAACCGCGTACGCCTTTAGCGAAAACCGGTGTTGAAATAGTCGGTAAGGTAACGTCATTCGTAAAATTAAAGCTGGAGGGGAAACACATTTAGCGTACATCACGGCCGAACTGACGTAATCAATAATTACATTTTGCGTTCAACTATGTCGACAGTGGGTGTATCAACATTTTTATGGTCTTTTGCATGAGATTGCAGAGATTTGACAACACTCGGAGCATTTTTCAGTTTACGCAAGCGAATACTGTAGGTACGATATGGTTCTTTATATGGGTCATTATAAGATATGCTGCGGTAATTACCCCAGGCGCAGACGGACTACTTATCTGCCTTCGTAGAAGTGTCAATCAATCAATCAGTCAATCAAATCAATGTATGGCAGTCCACTGCTGAACGTAGGACTCTCCCAATTCACGCCACAACACACGATCCTCTGCATTTCGCGTTCAGTCCCTCTCGACTACCTTTTCCAGGTTGTCGGTTGATCTGGTGGGACTCGTTCTGCCTTACTTACATTAACCAGGTCACAGTCTTCACTCTTGAACTTGTCAGCTGATCGGTTCTTCCACAGAAGTATAAATAAAAATATTTTGCTACATGTACATTGTTTAAAGCGCTGCGCTGGTGGCGTCGCTGACTCCAAAGTTCTGTAAACGATTACTGCAATTCGAAACTTTCCTTTTAAGACTGGTTGTTGGATGGGAAACCACCACATGACCACTTCGTGATATTTTATTCGTGAGTGTTTACGTGCTTCGGAAGGCATACTAAGCCGTTGTGGTACCTGTAGTTGTCTGCAGTCATTATGCTAAATTGTAGGCTCTATGGGCAGCCCAGCGGTCCCGACTCCACCAGGAAACCGTGGAGACATGGAAGGTGCGACTTGAGCAACCAAAGGGGGGATTTGCCACAATCGCGGCCGTCAGACCGGTCATGGACGAGTGGCTGGAGAGGAGACACGGTGCTCTCTCCTACCGGTTGACACGGGCACGGTAGCTTCGGTAGGTATCTGTGGCGAAAACACCGGGAAACCACGGCCGAGTGTCAGCACTGCGAGGACCGCAGCGATGACATAGCGCTCCACACGCTGGTGAAGTGCACGGCGTGGGCGCAACAGCGCCAGGTCCTCGTAGTGGGTCTGGACGTGGACACTCTCTCGCTCGAGACCATGGTGCGAGCCATGCTCTCCAGCGGGAGTAAGTGGGACTGCACCGCCTCCTTCTGCGAGCAGGTCATGCTCGTGATGGAGGCGGCGGGACGGGTACGGGAGAGAACTCTCCCACCCGCCGTGTCTTCGCCGAGGACTATCGGCCACCATGACCGGGGGCCTGAGGACGGTGAGAGGGCGGCTCACCGTCCTTACAGAAGCAGGCCCATGACGGCAGCGTGAGCAATTCACGCACGCCCCCCTTAGAAGCGGCATCACACATGAAACCCCCCAAAGACGCGGGATAGCACCCGAACAACCCCCTGGGCGAGGCCGCAGCGGACGCCTTGGGTCTGTTGAGAGTTCTGGGACATCCTTCCGAGGGCTTAACCGGGGCTCCCAACCACAGGCTGTTGGGCGTGACGTGAGGTTTTTTAGTCGGTAGGAGTCCGGCATAACATCCATGAGGATTTTCCCTCTCGTTAAACAAAAAAAAAAGGCTCTATGGGCAGATTAAAAATTTTCAACAGCGGGCCAACAACCTGCGCCTGTCCAGTTCAACACGGCAATAGGTAATGTGGGCGTATCATAGCCTCTGCTAACCTTTTCGGAGATAAAGGCGTGACTATAAAAAAATAAAACAACAAAAAGATTTTTATTTCATTAAGTTATCTTGTTTTTACATTGTGTGTGCATGTGATATCTTGTAGAACGTTTCAAACTATTTTCTTTTTTCTTACAGCGTAAAGTACCAGTTGTGTCCAGGAGTCTTGATGCAACACAATCACAATCTTATCATCTCTCTATAATATTTTTTCTACAAAATCCCTACTTCCCTACTAATATTATAAATGCGAAAGTAACTCTGTCTGTCTGTCTGCCTGTTACGCTTTCACGCCGAGCGATTGAGAGGAAATTTGGTATAGATATAGTTCAAGGCCCAGGGAAGGACATAGGCTACTTTTTAACCGACTGCGCAAAGAAAGGTTATGATTTTACGCGAAATCGACTTCTACGCGATCGAAGTCGCAGGGAACAGCTAATCTATACTAATATTATAAAGAGAAAAGATCTGTATTTTTTTGTTTTTTGTTTGTTTATAACGAATAGGCTCCGGAACTACTGGACCGATTTGAAAAATTCTTTTACTGTTGGGAAGCTACACTCTTTGCAGTGAACATAGGCTATATTTTATTCCCGTATTCCCACGGGAACGGGAACTACGCAGGTGAAACCGCGTGACATCCGCTAGTATAATATGAATCTGTTTACGAAATATCATGACTACGTCACATTTTATGGTGATGTACGCTAAGTATGTCGATGGCCCCTAATACGACATCATCTGTGACCCGATTATCAACAACCCGACCAAGTATGGTAGACCAAAACATGCTACTTAAATACCGTATAACTCGTGTGTTTTTAATTTAGCCGGATACATCGGGCAGAAGGCCGATCAAGTGAAGTAACTATTTTACATACTTAACTACATTTTATTTGAATGTGTTCTATCTATGCAGTTTTTTTTTATTTTAGGAAAATGAGTCATACGACCTACAAACATAGGGCTTAGAAGGATTGACTGCATGCCGTCAAAATTATCATACTTTTGAAAGTATTATAAGTAGGTATATCCATCATTTACCAAGTCATGGTAATTGCCCCCTGCGGACTCAGTCACTGCAGTAAGCATCTTTCGTAATGGCTTGTCGTCCGATGGGTAGGTATACACTTTGTGACATATTTTTCGCGTTTTCGTGCTTTGGAAGGGACATTTACCACTTTTTCTCAGTTGCCAGTAATATTTCATCACAACTTGCGTGCGCCAGTCCATTTGGGGAATAGGCTCACCACCTATTACGTGGGACAATAACTCATGATGTAGTGTGGCGGTTTGAATGCCTCTGCCTAAGCTTTCGAAGATAACGGCGTGAATTTGAATGTAGGTACCTATCTATGTGTCTACTCTTAGTAGGTAGGTATTCGAAAGCTCCTGAGGTCATTCTTCCAAGGGAAGGCTTACCCGGGGCTCCCAACCGTAGGCTGTTAGGTAGGATACGTGTGATTTTTAATCGGTGGGAGTCCTGCATCGCATCCATGTAGGAACTTCCTCATGTTAAAAAATGTATTTGAAAGCTCGAATTTGACATTTATATACTTACCTACAAGCTGATGCCCGCAGCGTCGGCGTCGCCCGCGTATACCTAATTTGTTTCCGTTCCCGCTCACCGTGGGAACTGATTCCCGGAATAAAAATTGGCCTATGTGTTATTCCAGACTATAATGTATCCCTGTGCCAAGTTTCAGATCCGTTCAGCCGTTAAAGCGTGAAAGAGTAACAAACATTCACACATCCACACTTACAAACTTTCGTTATAATATTAGTCAGATGTACATAAATTAAATAAATAAGTACTTAAATAAAAATTAAGACAGTGGCAAACGTAAATATTCTTTATTTCACACCATAAAGGAACTTAATCAAAGACAAAGATCTTAATCTCTGTATGTACCTACAATATGCGGCCTTATCGCTAAAAGCAATCTCTGCCCCATGGAGCTGTTATGGGTAGTGTACAACCTTCATAGCAAACATAGTTATTGTCCGCAGTACCTTACGTATTTTGGTTTCTCGTACCTACCCGTTTCGTACGGGAACTTCTTCCCGGGGTATAAAATAGCCTATGTCCTTTCCCAAGCTCTGTAGCATCGGTTCAGTTATTTGGCGTAACAGCGGGACAGACAGCCTGTATTATTTTCGCACTGGTTGCATTCAACCTGCTTCACCCGTAGCATACCTACCTACTTTGAACACCACTTATGTTGCAGTCCGCACATTTAACCGTTGCCCTTAATAAAATAAATAAATATTGCCGGATATTCTCGGGATAGTTAGGTGTACTCCCACTACTATGAGCGACGAAAAGACACGCCACCGTCTTGGCGTGCTTCTGTAAGAACGACGAGCAGCCAACTCGCCGTTCTCAGGCTCTCGGTCATGGAGGCCCGGAGGCCGGTAGTCCTGGGCGTGCCCTGACTACCATGTAAATGCTTCCATTATATTAGGTAAGTACCTACCTATGCATTTAGTGAAAAGCGGTTAAATATGAAATAACCACAGACTTACAATAAGTCTGTGGAACTACCTATTGTAAGTCTGTGGAAATAACAGACACTTCAATTCTAGATATTTATAACGTGATTTTTTTAGGTTTTAAACAGAGAAATCCTTTATGTTATTCATTTCATTGAATTTATCATCATACAGACTCATCAACCAGCGTGTGAAACTGCCCTGTTTGCTTAATCATAAAAGAGCTTAATGATAAAGGATACGTGTGGTTTTTGGTCGGTAGGAGTAGGAGTAGGGTAAAACAATTTAGTCCACGCCTTCAGCGCGGACTGAATTGTTTTAAAATAGCCTTATTCAAGCTCTTTCATGATTAAGCCAACACGCCAGTTTAGATTTACCCATTTTTAGATTCATATGTCTATGCACGATTCTTTAAAGTGATACAACTTTTTTATTTATAAACCGATTGACATGAAGTAAACACTAAATGTTAAGTCTTATTGTGTTGAGGTTTGCTCACCTCAACACAATAAAGAAAACCGCATTGCATCGGTTAAGCGGTTACTGAGATTAGCGTGCACAAACGTACAGACAAACAGATATACAGACATACAGACAAACAGACAAAAATTCTAAATATCATTGTTTTGGGTTCTATTGCGTTCATAAAGCCCCCCTATATTATTTTTTCATATTTATCTTCCATGTACAGGCAGCGACCTGTTCTGGTTTTATTATATGTATTGATAACATGACTTTTCTTGCTACTTCATATACTCCACAAAATATTATGCCTCCACCCAGATCAGTGCTTCCACCCCTTTGCTAGATTGCAAAATAAGGTGGCTTAAACGTCACAACAACCAGGCCATAATTTAAAATAAAAAAAAGGTTTTGATGTAAGAAAATCTGACAGCTTCATTCATTCATTGTGTTTTTTCGTCGTAAAAAAATTAAAAGAATTTATTTAATTTAATTAATGTATTTAATGAGAAAAGTGTAAATAAAGGTATTGTCTTTAATTATTATGTATAACCAATCAATTTTTGTTAATGCTTGGCGTAAATATTGAAAGAAATATTTGTAAACAAATATTGTAAAGGGAATTTATCATTGGTAACTACTAGGGCTTCGTTTTACTGTTTTTGGCGATGTAGCCAGTAGGATTTGTGAGAATATCGTGAATAAAGCTGTTCTCTACCAAGTTCTTCATTGGCACATGAAATCTCTTGATAACAGTATGTTTTAACTTCAAATTAAAATGGTAACTTCACTTCAACTACAGGACACCTGGTACCATAATTTAGACGAGATTAGGCGAATAAAATATCCAGTCCGGTCAAGTTATACTGATGTATTGATGTACTAAACTCTTACGATCTATCTCTAACTTATCACAGTGATTCTATGAACAGCATGGGTTACAATCAAACAGGCTTAGTTGAAAAATTAGTTATGTCTTCCATACTAATTAAATAAAGAGGAAAGATTTGTTTTTTTGCTTTTTTGTTTGTTTGTTTGTAACGAATAGGCTCCGAAACTACTGGACCGATTTGAAAAATTCTTTCACTGTTGGGAAGCTACACTCTTTGCAGTGAACATAGGCTATATTTTATTTTCGTATTCCCACGGGAGCGGGAGCTACGCGGGTAAAACCGCGTGACGTCCGCTAGTATTTCATAAATTCTACAGAAAAAGATATTATGCTCTGGCAATTAATTTGTCTGTGACTCTTGTATTATAATGTGGTGGAGACGTTGGCAGTACCAAAGGTGCTGTTAAAAAAATTTGGTTGAATTTTTGTGATATATTATTATCATCTCGATAGCACCTAGCCCAAATTAAGCTAATATTACGCCATCTGATCCCAAAGTAAGCTAGGATTTATGAATCATTGTAGCACCTCCGGTGTTGCGAGCATCCATAGGCTGCGGTGACCACCGGTCCATCTGGCCCGTATGCTTGTCTGCCACCTTAGTGGTACAAAATAAATCTCTTTTTTAATGGGGCGGTCAATATTATTATAAAAATGTCTTATGAAAGTGGTCCCATTCTGTTTTGAAAGTCTCAAGATTCTGAGTGTTTCCATGTAAAATCAATACATATAATAAAATCGTAACAGGTTGCTGTCTGTACATCATAGATTCATAAGAAAGAAGTTTATAGGGGGCTTTTTGGATACAATAGAACCCAAAACAATGGTTTTTAGTATTCCTGTCTTCTTCTTCTTCTTTTCTTATATGAATGGCCCCGTCGTTTACCAACGATTCCGCCAACGTCAAGGTGGAGAATAGATTTACTTACTAGTTTGAAGTTCGGTTTTGAGACAATTGTTCGGTCTCTTAGACAATTTTTATTTTTATATTCTGAAATAGAGGACAACACAAGTGTTAGTATTGGTTAGTAAACATATATTATAACTACATCATTAAAGCTAGGAGCAGATTAGTGAGGACAGAAAAAAGAGAAAGGTGGTTCTGAAATTGGGAGTGTAGCAAAGTGGGTACGGTTATAATTTTATTTTATTAATGGAGATAAATTTGTATAGTACTTTTATTAGAGGGGAGTTGACAAGGGTTAACAAAAAGGCCAAATTAATCGGTCGGGAGATCCGTTCAGGGAGAAGGTCGTATAGGGGAACCACTAATCTGGGACATGAAAAGAAAATATGTTCGAGAGAACCCTCAGCTAGACCACACTCACACAGAGAGTGATCCCGAATGCGAATTTTGGCCAGAAACACAGGTGTACAGACAAATCCTAGGCGTAGGCGAATTATAATTGAAGTAGCAGTTTTATTAATACTCTGTTTTTTGTTGAAGAACCAAGGTCTAGAGGGGATAGTGGGTTGGAGAGAACCATAAAATTTTCCCTTGATCAAGCGAGAGGATTGCCAGGAGTCATTCCAGGTCTTTGATAGAGAGAGACTAGCCAGGGAATGTAGATCTCTAGCAAACGTGTAGTTGTAGGTAGAACAACCTGAAGTAGCAGCTACCTTTGCGTTGGAGTCTGCTGCTTCGTTGCCTGTTATGCCAACATGACTGGGAATCCATGCTAAAACTACCTCTGTACCAGACAGGTGACACCTGTGTAACACTGACTTTATCTGAAGGGTAAGGGGGAAGATATTGCGTGATTTAAAGGGATTTTTTAATAGATCCTTTAGGCAACTCAAAGAGTCAGTCAGTATAAGAGCTTTATTAAGTTTATGGGATTCTACATACATGACTGCCTCCAGGAGGGCTATGGATTCACCAGTAAACACTGAGTTAAAAGGAGGGCTTTTAAAGTTGAGTATAATGCTATATTTTGGGATCCAGACTGCTGAGCCAACTGGTGCTTCTATGGATAGCTTAGAAGCGTCCGTGTAGAGGGTGAGCCATTGTGACCAATCTTTATTTAAAATGTGAAGGAACTTTTGGTTGGCTTCAGGGCAATTTTTGGATATTCCAAAGTCTAGAATTACCGATGGTTGGAAAAGTAAAGATTGAAAGTCCGTATTAAAGAGGGGATTAAGGGATGTTTGGGATACAGGAACAGGAAGGTTGATAAATTTTGCAAATGAGTTTGAAAGGAGGGGGTGAGATTTATGCTGCCAGTATGGAGAGGTAGCGAGAAGATGTGAAAGCTGGTTGAGAATAGGAAAAAGGGGATGGGGACTGAGTTGAGAAATATTAAAAAAGTATCTGTCAGCAAGGTATTGCCTGCGAAGATGAAGTGGAGGTTCCACACATTCAACTTGGAGTGCATTGATGGGAGAGCATTTCATTGCGCCTGTTATTATTCGAAGGCATCTAGACTGGAGCTTCTCTAGTTTCGCCAGGGCAATCTTGTTACAAGGTTCCATTAAGAAGGTGCCATAGTCAAAATGGCTACGAACAACTGCATTGTAGAGTAGCTTCTGGCAGAAGGGGTGGGACCCCCAACGTACTCCAGACAGCGATCTTAAAGCATTGACACCTCTTTCGCCCTTAGTTAACACATGATTAAGGTGGGGAATCCCGGTCAGTTTGGAATCGAGAATTAGGCCTAAGAATTTGACTTCATCTTTGATAGGAATCAACTCGTTAGCTACGGAGAGGGAAACGAAGGGGACATTGCGTTTACATGTAAAGATGACAGCAGAGCATTTAGCGACTGAAAGGGAGAGGTTGTGGAGTGTTAGCCAATTATTTAAGTAATAGAGAGCAGAATTTACGGAGGCTGTAGATTCGGAGAAGGAGGAGGAGGAAGTGTAGAGGGCAATATCGTCTGCATACTGGAGGATATTACAGAAGGAGTTGACTGTAAGGTCAAGGTCAGCCGTGTAGATATTATATAAGATAGGACTTAGAACTGAGCCTTGAGGGAGACCCTTCCATACAACACGGGGGGGGAGAAGTTTATCTTGGTACCTGACAGAGCTGGTGTGGCACATGAGCATGTTGCAAATGATATGAACTAACCTCACAGGAATACTCAGCTGTAGCATTTTTTGCCTGAGTAGTGGAAGAAGGACATTATCATAAGCAGCGGAGATGTCTAAAAAAACTCCTATGACATGTTCATTTCTAGTGAATGCCAGTCGTATCTCAGAGGTGAGGATACTGAGGTTGTCCAACGTACCCCTACCTTTTCGGAACCCAAACTGGCTCCGAGAGAGTAACTGTCTGTGTTCCAGAATCCATTCTAGTCTGAACTTAATGAGGATTTCCATAATTTTGGCCAGAACGGAGGAAAGGGCAATAGGGCGGTAGGAGGAGGAAGATTTGGGGTCTTTACCGGATTTAAGGATAGGGATGACAATTTGATTTTTCCAGGAATCCGGGATGTTTCCAGAGCAGAGTATGGAATTGAGGATGTTGAGGAGTATACTTTTACTGTTATTAGATGATTTACAGATGAAGGAGTACGGGATGCCGTCTATTCCTGGAGAGGAGTCACGGAGATGGTCAAGAGCATAGGATAGTTCAGAGAAAGAGAAAGGGTTATTCATGGAGTCGAGGAGATTATCTATGATTGGGGGATTGGGAAGGGGAAAACAACCAAGCTCGGGTACGAAGGGAGGGGCTAGGTTATTTATAAATTCCGGTAAGAATGAGTGAGATTCATTGCTAGAGATATTGGAGTCCACTAAGCTGCATCTGAAGGTTTTGATGCGTCTCCAAACAAGTGAAATAGGGGAGCGAGGGGATAGGGATTCACAGAATTTTTGCCATCCAAGTGATTTCTTTTTGGCAAGTAACCTGGAGGTGTGCGCAGAGATTTTTTTAAAGTCAAGGTAGTCAGACATGGTTAATGATGTTGCAAATTTATTCTCTGCCTCCTTGCGGCTATGGACGCTCTCTGTGCATTCAGAGTCCCACCATGGGGGAGAGGGAATTGATAGGGGTGGAGGATTCTTGAGGGGAATAGAACATTCGGCAGTGGAAATAATTGCAGCAATGAACGACTCATACTGGGGAAGAGGATTGAGGGAATTAACGGGAGAAAGAGACGATAATTTAGTATCCAACAGATCAGCATACAGGTCCCACTTAGCGTCTGATAAGCGGAATCTAAGAAGGGGTTGGAAAGGTCTATGGGATGGGGTAGATAGAGGAGATTGGAAATAGGTTATGTTGATAGGGAAGTGGTCGCTGCCAAACGAGTTTGGCAGAGGAGACCAGGACATAAGGGAAGCTAAAGCAGGTGAAGCGAGGGAGAGGTCTGGAATACTAATATTTTGAGTTGGGGAGACTCTGCGGGTTGCAGAGCCATCATTCAGAACACATAAGTCTAGTTCATCCATTAGATCTAGAAGAGAAGAAGAAACTGAGTCGATATAGTGGCAGCCCCAGAGAGTATGGTGGCAGTTAAAGTCGCCTAGGACGATTAATGGAGGAGGGATTGAGGTCAAAATGGACTTAAGGTCAAGTAGGATGTGATGGCTTGGGTGAGGGATATAAAGGGAGATGAAGGATATGTTGATGGCTCTGACAGCTACAATATTGTAGCCTAAATCATGTGGAGGTAGATTTATTTGAGAGAAGGATATGTTCCTGCTAATGAGCAGGGCACATCCTCCCCAGCCATCATCTCTGTCTTCTCGGAGGCATGAAAAGCCAGGAATCCTGAAGTTGATTCCAGGCTTCAGTAGGGTCTCCGAGATGGCTAAAAGGAAAGGTTTGTATTGATTGCATAAGAATAAGACATCAGGTCTACGACGTCGTATGCTTTTACAATTCCATTGAAGGATCTGGAGAGCCATTAAGATTGTTGTTTTTTGTGAATACTTTAAGTAGTTGTTCTACAAGAACAGAGACATCGTGCGGTAGGGCATCAGACATTTTAGATAGGATGTTGATTAAGGAGCAGAGGAGGAGTTCAACAAGGTTATCGTTAGGAGTAGCAAAAGGAGTGGTTTCTATAAGGCCGCAGCCGTTGGGCTGACTCGATGAGGGGGAAAGAGTGATATCTCGATGTGCCTGAATATCATAAGATTTACCTGGTGAGGGTTTGGGGCGAGGGGACCGGTAAACTGTTTTTTTGTAAGAAATGGGGGAGGCAGTTTGTGAAGAGTGTGTAGAGAGGGGGAGGACTATAGAGGATTGAGATTGATGGATTAGGGGGTGAAGGGTGGCGTTATGAGCTGGTCTGGAAGCCAGCTCAGAATAGAGAGTTTTATGGCGTTGGGGAAAACGTGCTGAGGCCTCCATATAACTTATGTTTTCCTCAGCCATTACAATTTTGATTGATTTTTGTCGGCTGTGTTCCGGGCACCTAGGGTCAGTTGCTGTATGACTACCTCTGCAAAGCAGACATGTAACATCTGTGTCAGTTACGGTACAGGAGTCACCAGGATGGGATTGGGCACATTTATAGCATTGGGACTTTGAACGACATTGCTTGGCAATGTGTCCAAATCTGCAGCAGTTTCTGCACTGTATAGTTGGAAGTTGGTAGAGTGAAACAGGGAGTGAGGCATTAAAACAGTACACCTTTTCTGGAAGGTACTGGCCTAGAAAGGTAAGTACAACTGTATTAGATGGAACCCATACTGTAGACTTCTCGTTTTTCGATTTCACGTTAAGGCGTCTAGCCCTCACGACTTCACCGCAGATGCCTGGAGTGGAAATACCCCCAACCAGTTCCTCAAGGGACCAGTCCGTGGGGATATCACGGACCACACCCATGCGGAATAGCTGGAAGCTAGGGATCTTCGTTGTATAATTATTATCTTTTAAAAGACTTAGTTTGGCGAAGTTATTGGCCGATTCGGCCGAGTTGAATGTCAAATTGACCTTGTTTCTGCCAAGATTCACAATGCTGCCTTCTTTAATGTCGCGAACGTTGTTTGCATGTAAAAATTGCGCGAATTTTAAGGCTTTAAGGGTGAGACCCATCTTTGGGTCTGGTTCAAACCTCGAGACAAAGACAGAGAAGGGCCCTTTATCTGTATCCGAGTAAAGAATGTTCGAGTCAGGCTCATAGCCTGGTTTAAAATAAATTAATTGAATCGATTCCGCAGGGGAACGGATTCTTTTTCCCTCCTGGTCATTACTTATTAAAGGGTCTGCGGATCTTTTAACACCTTTAGGGTGTATATCCGGAGGAATCCCACCCCCTTCATCGGGGGGTTTATCCTCGCTCATTTCCCAGGAAATGAGCGAGTATAAACACTATTAGTAAACACTAACCTTACAAATCCTCCACCTAGACAACACAAACAGTAAATTTCAGAACAGAAGACACTATATTTTGAAATAAAGCCAAATATAACCTCAAAACACACAACTCTCAACCAAGCGTAGGACAAGAATCGTATTCCTGTCTGTTTGTCTGTATGCTTGTGCACGCTCATCTCAGCAATTGCTCAACCGACTGTGATGCGCTTTTCTTTATTGTGTTACGGTATGCTCGACTTAACATTTAGTGTCTGTTTCATGTCAATTGGTTCATAAATAAAAAGTTATATCAATCTAAAGATAATGCAGCGTACGAAGTCGCGGGCTACAAATAGTAATTAATAAGTTTGTATTTAAAAGGATATAAGTAATAATATCTGGTCTGATACCCATAAAACAAGCAAGTTATTTCTTGCTTACTTTGGTGTCAGATAGTGTTGTGTGAAAATTATTTAGTACTTTTTTAATTGCTAATCTCGATGTATATTTTCAGATATTATGACGGGCGAAATGCAAGAAGTGGTTGAGGAGGTAGTGATCAAATGTGAGGTTATTCTGATATCTGATGAGGAGGCAAATGAGACCGAAGCTGAAGATAAGAAGAAAAAAAGGTATGAATTTTCCTACTATCAGCTAGTATACCTGTTAAGTGCAGGCCACACCACCAGCAGGCGAGTGAGAGAGCTAGGCGGGCGAACATTGTTTCACCTCTTTACATACTTCGGTTCACTTTGGGGAAATGGACGAAATGGGCAGCAGAATAGGCGGTCGGAGCGTCCGCTCGGCATTGCCGGTGTCCCCCACAAGACTACCCCCAACTAACAAATGTCAGCGATGCAAGTGAAGCTAACGAAATCTTCAACGATTCCAGCGAAGCTACTCGTTCACCTCATTTTTTTTTTAATATGAGGGAAAATCCATCTTGGATGCTATGTCGAACTTCTACCTACTAAAAAAACCTCAAACCCGTAACGCCCAACAGCCTATGGTTGGGAGCCCCGGGTAAGCCCTTGGAAAGATGTCCCAGGACTCCCAACAGACTAACGGCCACCACTGCGGCCTCGCCCAGGGGGCGGTTCGGGTGCTATCCCGCGTCTTTGGAGGGTTTCGGGTGTGATCCCGCTTCTAAGGTGGGGCGTGCGTAAATCCCTCACGTCACGCTGCCGTCATGGGCCTGCTTCTATAAGGACGGTGAGCAGCCCTCTCACCGTCCTCAGGCCCCCGGTCCGATAGCCTTCGGCGAAGAAACGTCGGCGGCGCCCAGGCCTCCGACTGCGGAACTCAGGTGGGAGAGTTCTCTCCCGTTTCCGCCCCGCGCCGCCTCCGAGCTAGAAAGAGGCGGCGCAGTCCCCCTTTCTCCCGCTGGAGATCATGGCTCGTACCATGGTCTCGAGCGAGAGTGTTCACGTCCAGATCCACCACGAGGACCTGACCACGCCGTGCACTCCACCAGCGTGTGGAGCGCTGTGTCATCGCTGCGGTCCTCGTAGTGCTGACACTCTGCCTTGGTTTCCCGGTGTCTTCGCCACAGATACCTACCGAAGCTCCCGTGCCCGGCAAGTATCTGTGACAACCGGTGGGAGAGAGCACCGTGTCTCCTCTCCAGCCACTCGTTCACCTCGTTAGGCGCGCCCTCTTCGCTAGCTCAGCTCGCCCGCCAGCCCGCTCGTTGGTACTTATGCTGGAGCTCTTAGCGGTAATTATTCTTAATGTGATTGGCGTGTGGTGACGGGGTCCCGTGTTGCGACGGGTGAGAGTACAAAATGTCGCCACCCCAATACATCCCGAGGGTGTTGTAACAGGTGACTAAAGGAACACTTTCGCAAAGCGATACATTGCCTAGAGAAAGAAAAATTGCGTGTACTTAGTGTACACACGTAAGAAGTGAAACTTCTTCATAAACTTAATTTTCACCTCACCTTAAATTAAGTCAAAAAGTACAAAAGTACAAAAGTCCAAAAGTCCAAAAGTCCAAAAGTACAAAAGTCCAAAGTCCAAAGTCCAAAGTCCAAAAGTCCAAAAGGCCAAAAGTCCAAAAGTCCCAAAGTCCCAAGGTCTCAAGGTCCCAAAGTCCCAAAGTCCCAAAGTCCCAAAGTCCCAAAGTCCCAAAGTCCCAAAGTCCCAAAGTCCCAAAGTCCCAAAGTCCCAAACTCCCAAAGTCCCAAAGTCCCAAAGTCCCAAAGTCCCAAAATCCCAAAGTTACAAAGTCCCAAAGACCCAAAGTACCAAAGTCCCAAAGTCCCAAAGTCCCAAAGTCTAAAAGTCTAAAAGTCCAAAACTCCAAAAGTCCAAAAGTCCAAAAGTCCCAAAGACCCAAAGTACCAAGGTCCCATCCAAAAGTCCAAAAGCCTAAAAGTCCAAAAGTCCCAAAGTCCCAAAGTCCCAAAGTCCCAAAGTTCCAAAGTCCCAAAGACCCAAAGTACCAAGATCCCATCCAAAAGTCCCAAAGTCCCAAAGGCCAAAAGTCCAAAAGTCCCAAAGTCCAAAAGTCCCAAAGTCTAAAAGTCCAAAAGTCCAAAAAGTCCAAAAGTCCAAAAGTCCAAAAGTCCAAAAGTCCCAAAGTCCCAAAGACCCAAAGTACCAAGGTCCCATCCAAAAGTCCAAAAGTCCAAAAGTCCAAAAGTCCAAAAGTCCCAAAGTCCCAAAGTTCCAAAGTCCCAAAGACCCAAAGTACCAAGGTCCCATCCAAAAGTCCAAAAGTCCAAAAGTCCAAAAGTTCAAAAGTTCAAAAGTTCAAAAGTCCCAAAGTCTCAAAGTTCCAAAGTCCCAAAGACCCAAAGTACCAATGTCCCATCCAAAAGTCCAAAAGCCCAAAAGTCCAAAAGTCCAAAAACCCTTAAATGACATGCTATCCCTGGATAAAGTACTCTTAATTCGAATCCACCGTGGTGGGGAACAGAACAAAGATGGCGCGTAACCAAAAATCGTGACGTGACGTGACGTGACGTGACGCAAATTTTTTTCCAACGCCGATAAAGAAGTTTCACTTCAAAAACTCGAAATGAAACCCGGTTGTCAGTAAATTGACAATCGTTAAGCAAAGTTGAAGGCCTTATGAGCGGCTTGGAAAAAATTAACTGCGGGTTGTTACGATCTGCGCATGTCCATATCAACACGGCAATACAACGGCGATTGCCTCTGTGGCGCGGTCGGTAGTGATAAAAAAAAACATACAGATCGGCAACCCCCTATCGTGCCACAGCTGTCAGTAGAGTTGACGGACAATTTGCTTACACTTACATTTTATTGATCACACGCACACATTCAAGCTGGAGTTTCCGCCCTGTGGTATCACATAAAAAATCTACTTATTCCAGTCAGATTCAAGACCCTAAGTCCATGGGGTCCCAATGCGCATAAATTTTCAAAAATTTTAAAATGCTCCTGGTAGAGTCTGGTGTCCCAAGGACTGGCAGTTTCCTGCTTTTTTTTTTCTAAATAAAAGCCTTATTTAGGTTTAGTTTAGATAGTTATAATCCTACTTCCTACTAATATTACAAATGTGAAAGGTTGTGAAGATGTTTGGATGTTTAGATGTTTATATGTTTGGATGTTTGTTACTCAATCACGCTTTAATGGCTGAACGGATTGGGCTGAAATTTTGTACAGAGGTAGCTTAAAGTCTGCAATAACACATAGGCTACTTTTCATCCCGGGAATATGTTCCCACAGGAAGCGGGAATGGGTATTGATTTTCACGTGCGTCATCTAGTGTAAATATTATGTAATAATTATGTTTCCTTGTAACTTTTAACAATAAATGTATTGTTTTTTTTAAATGTACACTTTTTTTTCCAGAGTAAGAAAACGCTCCGTACCCAAAGAGAGGGCTCAATGCGAGCAGTGTCCTAAATCGTTCACCACAAAGTATGAGTTGAAGAAACACGTCCGCACTCACACTGGGGAGCGTCCCTACATGTGTACCCAGTGTGGTAAGACATATACGCAGCCCGGTCATCTTAGTATACATCAGTTGTCTCATGAAGGTGTGTATTTTAGGGTTCTTACTTACTGAGCTAGAAACTTAACATTTTCATAGATGAATTTTCATTAATTGTAAGAAACACTCACACTCACACTGGAGAGCGTCCCTACATGAGTACCCAGTGTGGCAAGACATGTACGCAGCCCAGCCATCTTAGTGTACATGGTCTCATCGCATAATGTCTTTTCTCATAATGTCTTTTCTCATAATGTCCTTTTCTCGAAATTTCCTTTCTCATAATGTCCTTTCTCAAAATGTCCTTTCCCAAAATGTCCTTTTCTCAAAATGTCCTTTTCGCAAAATGTCTTTTTCTCAAAATGTCCTTTTCGCAAAATGTCCTTTTCTCAAAATGTCCCTTTCTCAAAATATGTGCACTACAGGATTAACCCGGCTCAATCCGATTTGATAGGTATATTTTACAGAGTATAATACTGTAATACATAATATTATCTTTGCTAATACTATTTTTTTTCACAGGTATAAAGAACCACAACTGCACCGAATGCGGTGCAAAATTCTACAGAAAAGCGGACTTGGATCGCCACGAAAAAATACATTTAGGAATTAAACCCCATGTTTGCGAAATCTGCTCAAAAAGCTTCACTCAAAAAAACAATTTAGTCATGCATGTCAAAATGCATATAGGTGATCGAGCTCATCAATGTACAGTTTGCAATAAGAGATTTATAACCAGGAGTAAATTGCTCTTGCATGCTAAAAGGCATGAAAACACAAAAAAAGTCAAAAACGATTTAGCATTGATCGGTCATGAAGTGGAAGTTATATCAAATCATGACGATAGTAGTTAGTTTTTATACTCTAGGGAGTAAAAGGGGTTTTTTTGTAAATTGGTTTTAATTATATAATTTTACGTGATAATGTCTTAAGAAAACATACATATATATAGTCACGCCTTTATCCCCGAAGGGGTAGGCAGAGGCATAGTATACGCCCAAATTTCACCTTTTGTAAAAATTCAAGCCGCCCATAAGGCCTTCAACTTGGCTTAACGATTGTAATTTTTCTAACAACCGGGTTTCATTTCGAGTTTTCCTTCTACGCAATGGATCTTTTAGCGAAAGTGTTCCCTTAGTCGCCTCTTACGACACTCTCGGGATGTATTGGGGTGGCGACATTTTGTACTCTTACACGTCGCAACACGGAGACATAAAACTATAAGGTGAAATGTGGGCGTATTCTATGCCTCTGCCTACCCCTTTGGGCATAAAGGCGTGACTTGGAAAGGAAGAAAGGGTGAAAGGGAGGGAGAAAGGATGGTATCTATATACCATGTTTGGGCTTATTTGAAAGTCTCAGGATCAGGGGTATAAGAGTGCTTGAAACACATTTTTTTCTAAAATCAAAAAAATAATATTCTAAAAATTCTAAAATTCTCATTGAATCATGAAAGTGAAACTTCGCTAACTGGGCACATATGTCCCAAAAAAAAAATAACAAAAAAATACTCAAAACTGCAGAGAGACTTATGTCCCGATTTTGTATGTAGTCTGTGTGTCTGTTGCATTAAACTCATAACTTTAAAACCACGTGACTCACAATACTGAAATTTTGCAGACAGTAATAGTGGTAAATTTCAAAACTATAGGTCACGTGGTTTTTTTAGAAGACATGTTAGAGAAGGGCTGTCTGGTGAGACCGATCTCACGGCTTCTTGATAACAAGAAGCCGTGACGTCTGAATTCGTTGCTGATTGAGCAATGTGTAAAATTGTAAATAGGTAAAACTAGTTTATGCCTTTGAAATAAACGTTAAAGTGGGATTATTTTAATAGGTATCATTTAACAATTCAATTTGGAAACATTTTTCACCAAAATGGATTAATGGTCACCAAAATGGATTAATTAATTGACACCAAAGACTCCAGTTCTAATTTGCATCAAGGTTAGGTTAGGTTGGAACTGTGACCATTAACGCGCGGAGGCGAGCGAGCGTCCCGCGGCAGCGGCCGCCGAGCGCCTGAACCTATTGGTATTATTTATACTTAGTAGGTTATTTCGATAGATTTATACTTAATCTACCAACTACTTACCGAATAATAATCCGACAGTTTAAACAGTCGACAGTTACTACCCGTTCACTCTAACTTTGCCGCTGGCGTAGAGTTGTACCCGAATTGTTAATTACACGAAGTAGATTGACAGTAGCTAATGTCACTTCGTCATAGAAAATAAGCAACATTGTATGAAGAAGTGACATTAGTTGCTGTCAATTACTTCGTCTAATTAAAAATTCGACTTTAGTATGGAGCCGAGCGGCAAAGTTAGAGCGAACGAGCAGTACTTTTTGCTTCATTTTTTAGGAAACGCAATTTGGTGACCATTTATCCATTTTTGTAAACGTCTCTAATTTTATTTGTAGTAAAGTAGGTACATTTTTGGGCTGCGTTTAAACAAGCCATTCAATTTCACAATCATTTGACAATCAAATTATGTATGTAGGTACCTACTTGTCTTATTTCGCTCCTTAAATTTACGAAAGAAAAAATAATAATGCGACAGGGATTCGCCTGATGATTTTTAAAATTCACATATCTTTCAAGTCCGTATCGATTCATTCACTTTCTCATTCATCATTCTCAATACGAAGATAAAACTGACAGACGTCAGATATTTACCTATTAAAATGGACGCTACTTTAGTTTTGATTACGTTATTATAATTGTCACAGAAATTCAATTCAATTCTAATATTTTATTGCGAATAATGGGTACATAGGTTGCTGAAATCAAGCTGTATTTTACAGATTTATATTAATAACGATGACAGATGACGATTACAGCTTACCAAAATAAAAAAAAATGCATATACGGTCGAATTGAGTAACCTCCTCCTTTTTTGAAGTTGTTGAAAAACGTCTGAAACTTATACCGTATTTACTTGGTTGGAGACAAAATTTGAACAACATTTAGTACTTTTTTAAATTTTTATTACTTTTCACACTAAACTAAATATAGACTACCTACTTACAGGCTCCCGACACGATCAAACGGCACTTGTCATGCCTCGTCAATATCATGTGCACATACACGTCGATGCACACACACACGTGCAAAAAATCACGCACACTGAAGCAACTTCCATTCATAAATATCAGACTTGACTCAATATTATTTACCCGTGTAGGGAGCCCATTAGTCCTATTTTACTTTCACATTTTTATCTATTAAACACAAAAAACATTTTTCGCCCCAATTAGCTTAAAAGTTTTACAACTACTTGAAAAGCTGAGGGCTTTCAGGAAGAAGAGAGAAATGAGAAGAGGTGAGTTTAGAATTTAACGACAACAATTTATTTAAAAGAAAAAAAGAAAGAACTCGGGGTCGTGGTAATTTCGGGCAGCAAGTGCGGTCTCAGAAGGCCTTCGCGGGGTTCGACTTATCTTGGTGGTTCTTAAGGCTGATGCAGTCCGCGACGTAGCCGTGCCGTCCACAAATTCGGCTGGCACGGTGTTTTCGACCCGTAGGGTGGATGACTGCTCGTCGAACTCGAAGGGTGCGCCTTCACCTTCGGGGAATCCGAAGGGTGGATTTCTGGAACCCGTAGGGTGGACCCTGGAATGTTCCAGATGACGGGTTAGCTGGAACCCTTTTTTCCCGCCTATTCGCTAAGACAGCCGATCCCTGCCAACCATTGCAGGAATCGGGAGTCTTACATTGTCTGCTTACAGTACTAATTTTACAGATATGTTTTTTCACACCCCTGTAAACTACCCACCTATAACAGGGTTGACCAACAGCCGTTAACTTTCATTGTTTTAAGATTTAGATTACATTATAAATAATTTCAGTCACCCAATGATGGGGTACTTGACGCTTGCAGCTAAACAACTGTTCACTTAGGGAGAATTTCGCTCCCTATAAAAATCAGAATTAGATTTAAACTACTTGGATAAATTTGTTACGCACAGACACCTTCGCGACGAGTATAATTTGAATTTATGAAAAATGGTTTCTTGAACTTCGCGCGCGGTCCTATTTATATCTTTGGACAGCGCCTCTGGCGGCAAATCGCGTCCCTACGTCTGACGTCACTTGGTTACGTCAGTGCTGTGTTGATGAGACTAGTTGTCGGCAGATGGCGCTTTCATATACTGATCTAAATTTCAATTTTAATCATCTAATATTAATTAATTTATGCACACGTTGTTTGTTGCACAACGTTACATACTGTTTTCTTTGTTTATGTTTTGTCTCACGGCCAAATAAATACAGTATAATGTTCTGCATGTTGGCGACATTGTCAAAATGCTGTCAGAAACGTCATAATTAATTGTCAGATATAAATGAAGTACATACTATAATTATTATGTAAATCCTAAAATAAATAAATGGTTCTTTTTAACGGATTATCCTATGAACTGCGCAATAACGCCTTATTTTTCTATTTTGTCAAGCTCCACATTTGATATTCGCCATGTTGGCGCTGGTGTCTATGTGAGCGTCTACCGAACTATTATTGATTTTTTTAAACATTTTTTATGAGTTTATATTACGCACCTAACACAATGTTTTTTTGAGGACACACGGCACATTGTGCTTAAAAACTTCTTCATTTAGCAGTTATGGCAGTCAGGACGGGAGTTGTAAATCGTTTTAAGTAAATTACATTACCCCCGTGATAAATAATGCAATCTCATTAAACAAATGAAGATCAATAAAACAAATAAAGATCGATAAAACCAACGACCATCGACAAGTATCATAAGGTCGAGAATGTGACGAAAGAGAAAATGTATGTCACATAACGATTACAAAAAATGGATCCAAGCAATTTTCGACCTTACAAACTTGCAGATGGTCTTTTGTTTTATCGATTTTCATTTGTTTTATTGATCTTCATTTGTTTAAAAATAATTATATTCCAAGGAACAAGAGATGACATTCTTAACGAAGCCATGGATATCTCTTTCTAAAGCATGATTTTTATCACAAGGTAATGTAATAAAAATCGTTATTTTAAATAGAATTGTGACACGGTTTAGTTATAAGGTTTGTGTTTTAATAAACTATAGTGTTTCGGAGAGCAAATTGTTTTATTTTTCGTTAGATGTACCTACCCCAGTCTCACGGCTACGTCCGTAAGGCTGAGCGTAGATTGGGGTCACGACAGTTTTAAGACAGATTTTCCTCACATAGACAAGTCTGTTATAAAATTAAAACGAAACTGTTCTGCCTACGACACGTCGCACACCTCAGACAAAACAGTTTTGTCTACGATACGCATCGCACGAACACTACACGTCTATTGGTCAATACTTGTTCAGAATCAAAATGGACTTCCAGGAGAGGGGGGCCCGCCGCTAGACAGTTTCGTCTTTGATGTGCGCGCCCGCATGTATATAAAAGGGAAGCCGACAATCGTTACTCGGACTTGTCGCCTTGTAGGTAAAGACATTTGTCTAAGAAACGTTTTGTGCGAAGTGTGCGCCTCTTTATTTATCTCGTAAAGAAATAGTCTGTCTTAAGTCTGTCGTGACTCCAATCTGCGTTCAGCCTAATTGATATAGTACTACGATTCACGTAGAAGCACACAGAACGGCGTGTTCACCATGCATCCATTTTTAGCGTCCCGTACCGAAGGGTAAAAACGGGAATACTGAGACTTCGCTGTCCGTCCGTCTGTCATAAGTCATAAGGCTGTATCTTAGGAACTTTATCTGTGAAAATTTCAGCTCTATAGCTGAGGTGAAATTTTCACGAAATATATTTAAGGGAGGACCTCATTAAACAAACGTGGTATTTTTGCCGTTTTTTAGAACGGAATCTTCCGTATACTGTTCCGACCTGTACTTGGCTGGGATTTTGTCCCACGTCATAGCTGGTGAACTTATCACCGTGTTGAAATGGACAGACGCAGAATTTTTTTTTAGCCGCTCATAAGTCCTTTAATAATATCATGGCGGTCACCACGTGGTTTCACCCCCGTCCCCGTGGGAATACGGAAATAAATATAGCCGATGTTACTCAGGTTGAATGTAGCTTACCAATGGTGAAAGATTTTTGGAAATCGGCTTAGTAGTTTTTGAGTTTATTCATTACAAACATACACACACACACACTAAAATACAAATATTTCCTGTTTATAATATTAGTGTAGAAGTAAAGATATTGACGCTGACTGTACATACTTTCTCAAGTGTCTGACACATTCTAATGGTACTCAAGTTAACTTCACAACGTCTGTACGTCAATAATTGAAGAGGTTCCTCTCGAAGCTTTTAACTTGCGTTAGGATAACCTTTTATTGAAAAAGAGGGCTCATGTTTCACATCTCAGCTGTATCTCTTATCCCTATCGTGTTAGCTTTTTATACTACTAAGGCAGTAGATAGATACGCAAATGGCCCACCTGATCGTACAATTTTAAACTAAAATGGAAGTCGTTAAGTAAGCCAAGTTGATGGCCTTTTTAGGCGGCTTGAAAATTTCAACAGCAGGCTTTGACAACCTGCCCCTGTCCATCTCATCATGGCAATACGGCTACCACCTATTACGTGGGCAAATTCTAAAAAGAAAGGTGAAATGTGATCATATAATATGCTTATGCCTTTTTTTTTTCACGTGAAGGAAAATCCTCATGGATGTCATGCCGGACTCCTACCGACTAAAAAACCTCACGTTACGCCCAACAGCCTGTGGCTGGGAGTCCCGGGTAAGCCCTCGGAAGGATGTCCCAGGACTCCCAATTCCCAGGATTCCCAAACATATCGCACCTTGATTTCGAAACCGTTACTAAACGAAATTTTTACGAAATTGAGTTAATAACGCCATCTTTTTTAAATCGTCAGGAACTACCGAATGAATTTGACAGTTTATTTAATACCTCAATATTACGGTAGATAGCTCTAAACTAAAACGTTACTAAACGAAAACTTTAAACAAACGCTAATGACATAACCGTTATTAAACCAGTTGTCACCTGTCATTTGAGGAGTCGACGTACAAGTTTATAATAAAAGTGTAACTATTGATATAAGAACGGTTGACTTTCTCGTTAAGCTATATTATTTACTTATTTTTATTCTATAAAGTGTGTTTTTTTGTTTAGTCACAGTTTTTAACTTAATATGTGTATTTTATTTTTTTCAAATTTGAAACTAAAACCGTTACCTTTTGTATAATCCTTATAATAAAGATTCTAGATAAAAGTATGACATAAATATTTAGTTTCAAATTGTGATTATTGGTTTAGTATAGTTCTTGACTAACTTGATTCTCATGTTTACGGTTAGGATTATTACAATAAGTATATAAACAGTGGTAGTATTATTACAATAAGTATACAAATAATAAGTATAAAACAAATACAAAAGATTTATAGATGACTGTTTAGTTTCATATTGTGTTATATTATTTTTACTTAGCTAGAGCCCCGGGTAAGTCCTCGGAAGGCCATCACTGCGGCCTCGCCCAAGGGGCGGTTCGGGTGCTATCCCGCGTCTTTGGGGGGTTTCGGGTGTGATCCCACTTCTAAGGGGCGGTGTGCGGGAATCCCTCACGTCACGCTGCCGTCATGGGCCTGCTTCTGTTAGGACGGGGAGTAGCCCTCTCACCGTCCTCAGGCCCCAAGTCATGGAGGCCGATAGTCTTCGGTGAAGACACGACGACGGCGCCCAGGCCGCCGACTGCAGAACTCGAGTGGGAGAGTTCTCTCGCGTTCCCGCCCCGCCGCCTCTTTCACGAGCATGACCTGCTCGCAGAAAGAGGCGGCGCAATCCCACTTACTCCCGCTGAAGATCATGGCTCGCATTATGGTCTTGAGTGAGAGATTGTCCACGTCTAGACCCACTACGAGGACCTGGTGCTGTTGCGCCCACGCAGTGCACTCCACCAGCGTGTGGAGCGCTGTGTCATCGCTGCGATCCTCGCAGTGCTGACACTCGGCTGTGGTTTCCTGGTGTCTTCCCCACCGATACATACCGAAACTACCGTGCCCGGCAAGCATCTGTGACAACCAGTAGGAGTAGCAGTAGAGCACCGTGTCTCCTCTCTAGCCACTCTTCCATGATTGTCTTACGGCCGCAATTGTGGCGAATTCGCCCTTTGGTTGCTCAAGTCGCACCTTCCATGTCTCCACGGTTTGGTGGAGCTGGGACCACTGGGGCTTGGTTTCTCGAGACGCAGGCCTATGGCTCCACTCCAGCGCCTCCTTGCGCCATCTAAATAGTGACGCAAGGGCTCTCGCTTCCAGGTCCCATGGAGGGGTTCCGGCTAGGAGACATGCCGCTTCACCGGAGATCGTGCGGTATCCCCTTATCACCCTGACGGCCATCGCCCTCTGTGGGCTCAGCAATCTAGCCACGTTGCTGACCGTCAGGGTCTCCGCCCATCCGGGGGCCCCTAGGGCCATACTTCGCACGATCCCCAGGTACAGTCTCCTTGTAGGGAGCGTAGGGTCCCCTGATGTTGGGCATCAATGCCCCCATCAGTTTTGGGACCAAACTTCGGAAGTGATGTCCGATTTTCCACCGGCCATCGAGTACGAGTCCCAGATACTTCAAAGAGGACTCGATGCTGATGCTGACGCCCCCTACCTGTGGGCTGGATCCCGCAGGTGGTCCCATCTGAATAGTAATTAGTTTTCTGTTGATATTATTATTCAAAATAAGTAAATACGGTGACTGTAAGCTTCAATTAAATGATAATTATTAAAAGAAGAATAAAGAGTTATTTGCCATTTATAATTGTACTTCATACGTTCGTTTAATAAATAGTGATTTTAACTATTACCTTTTATTTTATCCGTGTCTTTAAATATATTTCACACTCATTATTCTGTCATTTAAAATAGCTAGAATTTTATTTTTTACATAGTAACATTCAATTCATACTAACATTACAATATTCAATGATAATTGAAAAAAAAGTTATTGCAAAAGTGTTACTATAAAAATTAAAATAATTATAAATCAGTAATTATTTAAATTATCTAATTATGTGCCTTCACATCTTGAAAAGGAACTAATAATTTAGTAAGTAATCTAAGACATACCTCATAAAAGTTCATAAGTTTTTCATTATGAGGTATTTAATAGGCCAAAAATCTTAAAATGCTTCTCCTGTAAAATTTAGTTATTTTGTTTAGTAACGGTTTCGAAATGAAGGTGCGATATGCCTCTGCATACCCCTTCGGCGAAAAAGGTGTCACCATACGTATAGTATGTATTTATGTTATGATGCTATTTATTACAGCGTCTCGACGCCTTTTATAGCAGCATAGTAATCCGGCAGTCCTGATGGCATTCCGGCGGTGGTGCTGCAGAAGTGTGCAGCCGAATTATCTCCGACGCTGACGCGCCTGTATTGCCTTTCCTATTCGTCGGTGGAAGTGCGGGAGGCTTGGAAGGAGGCGAACGTCAAGCCCATCCTGGCTATGGAGAGGTACGGCGAGTCTTTGGCTATTAGCCTAGACATCGCCTTGGAAAGAAGCGAGCCTTAGCTCGCTTCTTACCAAGTTGCCGGCATATGTTCTTCTATCGCCTCACTTGTGCCGCTGGTTGGCCAGCTTCCTGGACGGGGACGTAAACGGGTTTCTGTTATGGTCAGGCTGCCTGCTTTTTGCAGGTAAATGCGGAGTACCACATGGATTGGTATTGCCCCAACTGCAATTGCTCTTTCTTCTGCATATCAATGACACGCCAACAGCTCGCGGTAATATGCTGGCCACTGAGATTGCTTGTCAGTCAATTTTTTACTAAAGAACGCAAGGGGGAACCAATCTTCGCCGACTATTTACTGATGCATCCAGCGTCCACATAGGGTCTTGCCTGCAACAAAAAATCGGCGAAGATTGGTTCCCCGTTGCGTTCTTTAGTAAAAAATTGACTGACAAGCAATCTCAGTGGCCAGCATATTACCGCGAGCTGTTGGCGGTTTACGAAAGTGTACAGCATTTTCGTCACGTACTTGAAGTCCAACACGTGACCATTTTTACGGACCACAAGCCGCTTTTGTACGCTTTCGTACAGCGCCGAGAAAAGCTGCCACCCGCACAGTTAAACCAGCTTTCGTTTATCAGTCAGTTTACCACTGATATAGTTTATATCAAGGGAGAGGACAATGTTGTCGCCGACGCAATGTCACGCGTTGACGCCATTGCACTCGAGCAGGACTATGAAGCCTTGGCAAAATCACAGGACACTGACCAGGAATTGTCCAATCTGCACAGCGAAGGCTGCAGTCTCAAATTAAGCAAGGTTTTGATACCTGGCACAAACATCTCAGTAACCTGCGACGTCTCCACGGATAAACCTCGACCCCATTTGACGCCTGACTTCAGAAGAGCAGTCTTCAACAAACTGCACAACCTCAGTCACCCCGGTTCCCGAGCAACCACCCGCCTCGTAACCGAGCGCTATGTTTGGCCTTCCGTCAACCGTGACTGCCGAGAGTGGGCCCGCAATTGTGAAGCGTGTCAACGCGCTAAGGTTTCACGTCACAACTCCGCTCCTCTCGGTAATTTCGACCTACCATCTGGGCGCTTTAGACATGTCCATATTGATATCGTTGGCCCCTTAGCAATCTGTAACGACTTCCGTTACTGCCTGACAGCCATTGACAGAGCAACTCGATGGCCCGAAGTTTGGCCAATGAGATCAATGAACGCCGAGGAGGTCGCCGACACCTTCACACGAGAGTGGATTCCCCGTTTTGGCGTACTCACTGTCATCACGACAGATCAAGGTGCCCAATTCGAGTCTGACCTTTTCCGTCGCCTCCTCAGCCACTTCGCCGCCAGGAGAATCAGAACCACGTCATATCACCCATGCGCAAACGGCATGATAGAGCGCGTCCATCGCCAACTCAAGGCTGCTCTCATGTGCCACGAAGACTCTTGGGTCCGCGCGCTTCCTCTCGTTCTTCTTGGCATGCGATCTGCGTTCAAAGACGACCTCAAAGCTACGGCAGCTGAAATGCTATACGGCGAACCCCTTCGTTTGCCTGGTGAACTGCTCACCCCAGCTGCCGAACAAACCGACAAACTCGACAATCCGGCAGATTTTGTTGTACAACTCCGACACAAAATGTCGACTGTACGACCTATCCCGGCTTCACGTCACTCCCAGCCATCAACTTTCATTTTCAAAGACCTAGCAACAGCGACACATGTTTTTCTCCGCGATGACACAGTGCGGCGCCCTTTACAACCTCCTTATACTGGCCCCTACCAAGTCATTGATCGCGCCAGCGATGGCAAAACAGTGACCCTGGTCATCAAAGGTAAAAACATTGTGGTCACAGTCGATCGAATCAAACCTGCTTATATAGATCATTTTTTACACATTCCCCCTCCTTCTACCACACCTGTGCCCCACGTTCCGCCCACACCTGCGCCCGTTTTGCAACCTAAACCAGCAGCTCTCCTAACGACTCCAGCGGACCCTATACAGCAACCGTATACTACACGGTCCGGTAGGCGCGTAAAGTTTAAATTATTCAGAGACTAACCTGTCTCTCTCCGTAGGGGGATGGTGTGGCGTATCACACCACGCACTAGCACTGCCTTAAGTAACGTGCTAGCCTTAAGCTACCGCCAAAAGGATATTTTGACAGTTGTCTATGTCAATCAGAACTCAGAACTTTTCCCGCTCGCTACGAAGTAGACAAGGCTATGATTTAACTAAGCTTATAAGCTAAAACTATTGTACCTAACTTATCCTGCAAATATACTCCATTGTAATTAATTGTACAAACGTTGAGCCAGTACCTACAGCAGTAAACGAGGATTACGCAACGCAAGTGTTTCATTGTCTCCAACCTTAACGACGGCACATATCTACCGGACGCCGGACATCCTTGGAGGCCTAACAGCGCCAAACTGTCCCTTGGGTGCATTTACTGCTATGCGGATAGTAGTAATCTGCATGGGAACTATTCTGGCCGTCCAACGCAGGCGAGACGCGACGTGGAGGAAAAGAGAAAGAAACTCGTGGCGGATCTCTCCTTTCCCGCCGTCTTTTTCACGAGCTGCTCGCAGAAAAAGGCAGTGGAGTCCCGCATTAGCAACTCACTTACTCCCGCTGGAGATCATGGCCCGCACCATGGTCTCCAGCAAGAGAATGTCCACGTCCAGACCTGCCACAAGGACCTGACGCTGTTGCGCCCACGCCGTGCATTCGTACAGCCGGTACTGCACCAATGTGGAGCGCTGTGTCCTCGATGCGCTCCTCGCAGTGCTGGCATTCGGCTGGTATCCCGGTGTATTTGCAACAGAGATCTACCGAAGCTCCCATGCCCGGTAAGCATCTGTGACAACCGGTAGGAGAAAGCACCGTGGCTCGTCTCCAGCCACTCGTTGACCAGCCCCCCTTTGGTCGCTCAAGTCGCATCTTCCATGTCTCCACGGTTTCCTGGTGGAGCTGGGACCGCCGAGCCTTTAGCCATAAGGCCTTCAACTTCGCTTAACGACTGCCATGTTGCTGACAGCCGGGACCAACGTGCCTTCTGGAGCACGAATACGTTCACAAATGCAAATTTAACATAGCGGTCCTCATCCGAGGCCTAGCCATAGCGAAAAATGCTTACCACAGTGATGTTTTACAGAACACTAAGCCAAAGAGGCTTCAATTATCTTAATATTAGTGTGAAAACATCTAGGTACTTAGGCGCCATTTTGGTTTAAAAATAACCACCTCTTGAAAGTAAAAAGAAAATTGATAGAAACTTAAAAGTTTGCCTATAAAAATGCTAACGAAAATGCTCTTAGAATAATAAATTTGTTGTTATTTTTCTACTGACCATAGATTATAGAAAAGGGATGGGTAATTTTAAGTTTCTTTCGAAATTAATTATCTGTATAACATGGCGCTTATAGTTCTAAAGGAGGTAGGCAGAGGTAATGATAACCCTGCGCCTTAACAGTTGTATTTGTATTGACTGCCTCAGTGACGCGGTCGGTAGTGTAACCGCTTGTTGCGCTTGAGGTCCTGGGTTCGATTCCCGGGTCGGTCCAAATATTTGTGTGATCCACAAATGTTGGTTTCTATGTATAATATGAATGTATTTACAAATATATGTATATAAGTATATCTATCAGTCGTCTAGATCCCAAATTAAGCTAATATTGGTAAGCACAAGCTTACCTATATTAGCTTAATTTGGGCTAGATGATGTTGTATGAGATTGTCTACAAATACTTATTACTTATTTTAATGAAATATGTAGAATCAGGAACCTCCATGTGTCAAAGAGCCCAAGGGCAAAGTTGCAAAGTAGAAATGATTCCGTTGACTGAATAGCGAGCAAAATTACCTAGATAGGTACATTAAAATACCTGAATGTCCACTAGCCTCTTGGTTGAAGGCCTGAGGACGGTGAGAGGGCGGCTCACCGTCCTTACAGAAGCAGGCCCATGACGGAAGCGTGACGTGAGCAATTCACGCAAACCCCCCCTTATAAGCGGGATCACACCCGAAACCCCCCAAAGATGCGGGATAGCACCCGAATCACCCCCTGGGCGAGGCCGCAGTGGCGGCCGTTGGTCTGTTGGGAGTTCTGGGACATCCTTCCGAGGCTCCCAACTACAGGCTGTGGGGCGTGACGTGAGGTTTTTTAGTCACCAGGAGTCCGGCATAACATCCTCTGAGGATTTTTCCTCACGTAAAAAAAAAAAGCCTCTTGGCTGTAGGGGTTTTGGGTTCAGCTGTTAAAATCTATCCAACAACCTAAGTCCACTGACACACCACTAGACGAAGGCCTCTCTCAATTTCATGTTGGTAGGATGATCGTCCTTAATGTTTCAAACTGGCCTGGCGGGTCGGGATCGAGTTTAGTTCCCAGTGGTCCTTCTATTTGACATGAGCTTCCTACGTTAGTCAGCAGGTGGCATGGGAAGATCTCATCAGTGTTATGGGAAATCTTTTGGTTCTACTGTACATACCTATAACCCAAGTACTCTGCCAACTCAAGCCGAAGCGCTCGTGGCCCCGCGGACTCAGTGTTCTGTAAACGATCACTGCAGTAAGCAACTTTCACTGTGGCCGGTCCATGGATGGGTGACCATCCATGTGATCACTTTGTGACATTTATTTGAGCGTTTCCGTGCTTCGGAAGACACGTTAAGCCGTTGGTCCCGGTTGCCAGTAAAATGGCAGTCGTTAAGCTAAGTTGAAGGCTTTATTTCAACAGCAGGCAGTCACAACCTGGACCCCTATTACGTGGGATAAATTATACAAAGGTGAAATGTGGGCCTCTGCCTACCCCTTCGGGGATAAACGCGTGACCATATGTATGTATGTATGTCCGCCAACTCAGAGTTCTTTAACAAACGCTGCATGCTACCGTCAGTTCTGAAATGGATGGAGTTTTTTTCTTAGGAAAGGAAGTTTAACCAAGTTAATGACCTTATGGATGACTTAAAAACATCAGCCGGCCCCTCTCAAAAGGACTGCGGGAGTCTTAACACCTCTGGCACCCTCTGGTTTTGAAAATGTCTACTGTGTCCATCTCGTTACCTAGTAACCTATAAAAAATTCCAATTCTGCAAAAAAAAGCAACCGAAATACTTACTACTCGTACTTATTTTCACCCCTTCAGCATTCAGCTACGCCAAATTGATATTATACTACAAACATCTTTTAAATATCCGTATCAAGTGTAATGGATAAACAAATAAATCCTGTATTTCAGTCACGAGTCACCCACGCATATCAACTAAGCTAACTTTACCCCATATAAAAGGGGAACATGGCTTGAACGAAGCCATTCGGTCTCGATTCTTGGTGATGCGCCATCTCTTGTAAAGTTATAAAACTAATTAAAATGTTTAAGATTACCGCTATTGTTTCACTGATGCTTATTGGTAAGTTTTTTTTTGTATTTTTGAGTTCAAGTCTATTATTTTGATTCCCATCTGTCCTGGGAATGGTGTCTGTAAAGTCTTCTTCCTTTAACCAACAGGTACCTTCATCCTCTCGTAGTGGAAAATGTCTTGGGTCCATGTTAATTAGGGAGTAGTCTTTACTACATTAGGAAATATTTAACCCACATTTGCCCCACTTTTTTCAATACCTGACCAGTTTCGTCATATAACTAAAAGGCATTACAATAAGTTCCATGAAGTGCCCCCACTCAATACTAAACTTAAAAGTGTCTCCTTTCCTTCTAAAATTAAAAATTACTTATTAAGTGAAAAGAGATAACCATTGAGATATCCTCTATACGTTGTGGCAAAAGAATAACTAGATTTTGTGTTTACATTACGATTATTTTACTTTGATTGAATTAAATAAGTTTTTTTAACGGTTTCTGCAGTCTGGACCGTCTACTCGAGAACCATTGTCAATGAGCTAGATGTACAATGGATGCAAAACGAATAAAAATTATTATAGGAAGGTATTCGTTTTGCATCCATTTCTAATTGCATCTAAAGCCATTAAATACAGGGGCTGTGGCGGTGGCGCTCAAGCGAAGAATAAAAAATTTGAGCTTCTATTCAAATTTATTTATTCATTTAAACTTTCTGCACAAAATCTATTTGCACAAAGGCGGACTTAATGCCATAGGCATTTCTACCAGTCAACCATTCTAATTTATTTAAGCTTTCTGCACGAAACCTATTTGCACAAAGGCGGACTTAATGCCAAAGGCATTTTCTATCAGTCACCTTTGAGGTTTGGGTGATGTAGAGATTAGTTAAAGTAGGTGCTCAAAGTATGACGAAGAAAGTAATAAGAATAAAATAGTTTGAATTACAAGTTTTATAAAAAAGTTTAATATTGAGAACTTACACTTTCTAAGTACATAGTCTAATTGTTTTATGAACTTTTGGTAAAGCTTGAGTTTCTCTTCCAATCGATCGGAAGTGTGCTTAATAATCTAAGACCATAATGTAAGCTTGTTTCAAAATATCTTTATTAACTTTAACTTCATTTATCAGCGACTTGGTCCCAGGCCGTTTCTAAAAGACACAAAAAAGAAGCAATAGCATCAGGTAACTTTGGTGCAGGTCAGTCAGGTTTGAAAAGTACGCCATCTAGTATTTGATTCTGTAACTATACTATTTTCTGTCTTTTTACTAGTATCTAGCATTTAATTCCGACATAGCATTTGATTTTATTAGTATTTTCGACAAACTTAATTGTTGCAATGTTCGCCATGCATTCAAAATATCCGATTTTTGGTGGAAATATCACCATTTCAATTTATAATTAGAAGTTGTTTGGGTTCAATGTTTTCTAAGGCTCTGTCTATATATCGACGGTAGAAAGCGGAAATGTCGTATCTCAAAATATTCAATTTTACACCAGAGCAAAAAAACTATTTTAAAAAATCATAACTTCTAAATTATTATAGATAGAAAGTTGAAACTTTAAACATTATTTCTATTATTTAAAACGTTATTTGATACAGTTGGTTAAAATAATCCTAAAGTTACTACTTCATGGATTTTTGACAAGTTACAGCAATTATTGTTTCAATATCGAGTAGTAGAAATGCTGTATCTGTAAGGCGAAATATATGAGCAATTTAAATTAATACAAATTTAAGTGTTACGAATATGCTGTATCTCAAATCGGAACGACACAACATTTATCTTTATTGCTGTATAAAACTTTAATTTCATTAGTTTATCTATTCAAAATAGTTTAAATACAGTCAGGATAATAAATGTTGTAAAAATAAAATGTAATGACAAAAAACACAGTGTTATATTTTTGATTTTCGTTTTTATTACTTTCAACAACTTATTTGCTATTCTTTTTCCTTTGCATTTCAATTTCTTTCTTAATTTTATCAATCAGTCTTCATATCACCTCGTCTTCATCAGTTTCACATAGAGTATCTTTAATTTTTTGGTCCTGTTTTAATAATAAATATTCGTGAGAGTAAGTTTTGGGAATAATTTGTTTGTCTACTAACTTTTCAGAAGTATAAGTCTGACCGTTCGTTCTTTTAATTTTATTTTCTCTTTTAGTTATCTTTTTTTTTTGTATAGGCTTTGGCGTTAAAACGTTTTCTATTACTTGTAATATTCTAGTTCAGTGCTATATTTTTCTATATTATTTGTTTCTTTGATGTTCAGTTTCTCTTTTTTTAAGTTTCTATTCTCGCTTTTTGTTTTTTTTTTGTTTTGATTGATGTCGAATCATCGGATGACTGGTTATCACTTAACGAACTGCTGGATTCTTCTGACGGAAACGCCTTATTGAGTAATAATGTATCAGCATCATCATCTTCAATAAAATCAAGGTAAGGTTTCAAGTTAGTATGAACTTTTTTTTACAGTTCCTTGATAATATTTTCCTCGCCCTTTGTTATCGAGAGAAATATGCTTCTCAGATTCGTTATTAATACTTGTTTCCATAATAGTGTCGTTTGGACATAGACTAACTTCTGCATTTTCACCACTATTTATTTGGTCGATAACAGGAAAGCATTTTTTATTTCAGGTGCAACTTTAGCAATACCATGAGACTTTTGACTTAGAACAGGTAACTAAACTTTATTTACAATGGGATTTTCTGCGGTGTTACTCGTAGTTTAGTTTTCATCAGGAGGAAGGAAGCAGTCTATAATTTCAGGAGGATTTTTCCCGAACCTGTTACATTCAATATCTATAGCAACAAAATTTTTGCAGAGATAATCAGCAGTGCTAGAAATTTGTAGGACTGTGCCGAGTACCTACGCTTCATTTTCAGTGGGACTAAGAGATTTAGATATCGATATATATTATTTAGATAACGGCGCTAGGAGATTTGGAGTCAGTAGCGGTTATGCACTCTTTTATTTCAGGAAAGCCTTCAGCGGTGCAATGATGAATAAAGGACAAGCATTTATTTGATTCAGCAGTGCTTTTAGGTTTTTGATTAGCAATAGGTAAGCAGTCTTTCTTACCAGGTACGACTTGCGAGGTGTTAGGACAATTTTGTGCGCAATCAGGTAAACATTTTTCTATTTCAGGGACGACTCAGCAGCCCATGGAGTTTTTTGATCGGTAGCCAGGCAAAATTCAGTTTTTTTCAGCAATATTTAGCACGTGCGAGTTTTCGCAGTATAACATTAAGCTACTTAGGTTGTTTAGACATATTTTCGATTATTTGTTTTGTTCGGTTAGGTCCTTAACGTTAACTTTAATAGCTGTTTCAGAATGATGAGGAGTGGATGGAAGCTGCGAGTCTTCAGGGGTTTTTTTATTTATTTATTTATTTATAAAAGTACATCCACATCATACATATTACAACTCTTGTAAACTATTGTATTAAAGGTAATATTTTCTGATATATATATATAGGGGTTATTCGTTTCTTATCTGAGCGTATTATGTCTTCATCTTTGTAAACGACTACTTCTATAACTTCTATCTTTCGCTTTTTTGATTGTTTTTTATCAATGGTTTGTTTTAAATGTTTCTACCATCGTTGACGTTCCATCTAAAACCAAGTTATTCAAATTCAATACAATTAGGTAAACATCTTTTCTTTAGAAAATACTTAGAAAACACTGACACCAATATATAAAGAAAATAGTTGGTAAATACACCATATATACACATATTTACCAACTATTTTCTTTGAAATAATTTTTATTAGTTTATTTACCAACTAACCACTTTACTAAAAATAGCTTAAATATTGTTATTATATAACTCACCCAAACTCCTGAGGGTTTATTTTCAATAGAAAACACTTAAATAAACTTTTTAAATTAATATTTATAAACACTACAAAAATGCTTTCTCACTATCGGCGCTTACGCGTCACTGTGGCGCGATTGAAATGTCGTACCTAGGGAATATGCGGAGGCGAGAGAAAGGGGTGGGTCCGGCTTTTATACGCTTGAAGTGCAGTATCTGTCTATTAAGCACAGAACAGTTTGCGGCATATTGCTGTAACTTAGACAACGCAATTTTTTGGCGGTGGCGTAAATGTCGTATCTTTTCAAAACTAATTTTCGTAATAGAAAAATAGTGTTGTAACTGTTAGTGATATTTCATGTATTGTCGTATCTATTTTTACTACAAAAGTTGCATTTTTTCCACTATTTACAGCAGTTTGTCGAGTAAACAGTACATAAACCATGAAAAAGTCAGTGGCGTATCATGATTTTTTTTAACCGTAGAAATACATGACAAACACCATTCGACGCGGTATTTTTTTCTTATCAACAGTACATTTAAATATAAATAACGCCATTTTCTGAGATACGACATTTCCGCTTTCTACCGTCGATATATACTATCAGCTTTTCCTTTGCTATAGTTTAGAATATAATGGATATTAGCAGTAGACTGAAACGTTGTTTCCAATATATCATTATTCACAGTGATTTCCTCTTTTGCAATTCTATTCAATTCTTTATTGTGTGTATCTTTCTATGCTATGTATATTACTGTAATGGAATGCAACTCTTCATTCGTTGAAATTCTGTAGCGTCTAGACTTCTAGTTAATGTTAGAGATACAGAATTATATACGTACTAGATACTGCTTTTATAAAAAGACATACCTGACAGCTGTCACTATTGAAAACAGCAGTAAGTACTGCTTGTTCGCTCTAAGTTTGCCGCTCGGCTCCATACTATAGTCGAATTTTTAATTAGACGAAGTAAATTGACAGTAACTAATGTCACTTCTTCCTACAATGTTGCTTATTTTCTATGACGAAGTGACATTAGCTACTGTCAATTTACTTCGTCTAATTAAAAATTCGGGTATACGCCTCTACGCCAGCGGCAAACTTAGAGCGAACGGGTAGTATATACATATAAATTGAAAATGACAGTTCTTAAATTTGAAGCAATTTTTTTAAGCAGGCAGCACACTCTGGGCTGCTAGCCTGTCGTGTGACTCCTGCGGCAGCGAGTGCACATCTGCTTGCGGCACCAGACACTTCAGATCATGCTGCTTCAACTATTTGAGGAAAAAGAGGGGACCCGAGGCCATTAAGGTATTAACTAATATTAGTGCCTTGCCTGGGTTTAACAATTTTCTTTGAGATGGGGTTCTTCAAAAGGGATCTTAGAAGGTATTTGTAGAATCGACAGTTTGAGTGTAGCAACCCTACGGTATCGTGACCACTTTTTGCTTGAGTGCTATGTTAGTGGTATAAAAAATAAGGCAAGTCGCTCTTTAAGTTTACTTGTAGAACAAGAAGTTCTACTGCAGTCTTTTGTGATGTAGTTATGTGTCTAATAAAGCCTTTGATGCAATAAATCATAGGTTACCTAGAAGTAGCTGCTCAGAAATCGGTGATTTTTAAAATATATAGCCGAAAAATGTTTAATGTGTAAAGTGTTATTTGATTAAGACAATTTATAACCATTAAAAGCCAAATTCCAATAACGTTTTGTGAGGTATTCCTCAGGGATCAATACTAGGCACACAACTTTTGAACATTTTCTAGGAGGTGTCTAATATTACATAAAATGTTTCAGTTCTACGGATCTAATCCAGATATCAAGGACAATCAGCCGAGACAGAAGTTACCTATGTTCGTCGTGGAAAATATCCCTATGCCTGAACAATGGTGGAGCAACATACTAGCAAACGAAAATCACCCTTATACGTCTTCAGATATGGTTGAAAGTCATCTATACGAAGCATGAATTCCAATTCATATGAACGGCAAGATGGTGGACGAAAATGTTATAATTTATTGAACTACTTTTAATTGTAAGGTCTAATATTTTATATTTTTTCTTACTTGTAATAAATTTTATATGTATGTATTTATTGTATCTTAGTCAATTTATAATATAATAATTAATATGTAATATAGTATATATATATATATATATATATATATATATATATATATATATATATATATATATATATATATATATATATAGTATATAGTATATATTTTTAGAGATAATTTTGATAATTAATTAGTATGCTTCACAAGAATGTGAATAATTTTTTTTTCGCTCGATCTAATCCTGCTCGAGACCAATTTTTTTTCAAATTAAATTTGTATATTTTTTACTTTAATGCCTTTGTTCTAAGAAAATCAACCAATAAATCTCACAATAAATAGTAAAAAAATGCAAAGGAAATCTTTTGGTCAACTAAGAGCAAAAAAAAATTAAGTTGTAATAGTTAAGTAGTTACAAAATCACCTATCTTTCTATATTAATGATGATTTCAAAAAGGCTACCATTCATTACATTGTATAATTGATAATGTTTATTATAATGGGTAGGTACTTACCTATTTATCTACTTATCGATAACCTATTGTAATATTTTTCGTCACCAATAATAAAAAAATCGAATGCTTTAAACTTATACATATTTTGTGATATTATGGTATATATTTTAATTAATATAAACAGTTTTCCAAATTTTATGTCTATAATGGCTGGATAATAGACATAGAATGTAAAGTGTAAACTATTATAAAATAAGGATTGATATAAGTAATGTGTTATAGAACAGAATAAACTGTTTCACTATCCAGATACCTAATAAAGATGCGTTTCATTAACATACCTATTACCAATGAATACAGACGTATACTAGAAGAATAGTTTCTTAGGCTGCTCTGAAGACACACTTTCTGTGACACAAACTGCCGCTTGGCAGCGTTGCACTCGCAGCGCGGCAGCCATTTTTAATTTTTCGTAGCAAAAGAGTAAAAACAATCATTGTAAATATCTATAAATACTTAATATAAATATATTATGTTTTGATTTAAAAGATGTGAAATATTTTTTTATAAATAATCCCTGAATTTAGTCGATTATAAACGTAAAAATTGTGCCTACTAGTTTTTGACTAACTGAGACAGTGAAATGCGACGACAGCGCCGCCAAATGGGAACTACATGAGCTGGGGGCATGCCCTCAACAAAATTGGCACAAAAAATCCTTAAGAACTGTTCTTCTAGTATACGTCTGTATTCATTGCTATTACATACATACATATGGTCACGCTTTTATCCCCGAAGGGGTAGGCAGAGGCATATTATATGCCCACATTTCACCTTTGTATAATTTCTCCCACGTAATAGGTGGTGAGCCGTATTGCCGTGTTTAAATGGACATGCGCAAGTTGTGACTGCCTGCTGTTGAAATAAAGCCCATAACTTAGCTTAACGACTGCCATTTTACTGGCAACCGGGACCAACGACTTAACGTGCCTTCCGAAGCACGGAAACGCTCAAATAAATGTCACAAAGTGATCACATGGATGGTCACCCATCCATGGACCGGCCATAGTGAAAGTTGCGTACTGCAGTGATCGTTTACAGAACACGAGTCCGCGGGGCCACCAGCGCTTCCATTCATACGCTATTACTTAGCAATAAAAATAACTGCCAATGAAATGAATCTTACAAGAAACTACTGTTTTGACGTGAGGCAGATGCCTTGAGCCATTGTCGCAGCGTTGAACTGTAGCATCTTTAGCTTGCCCCAAGAAGCGGGATGACACCCCACCCCACACCCCGTCGGCGAGGTCGCAGTGGTGGCCGTAGGTCTGTTGGGAGTCCTGGGGTATCCTTCCGAGGGCTTATCCCTGGTACCCAACCGTAGACTGTTAGGTAGGATACGTGTGGTTTTTAGGCGGTAGGAGTCCGGTATAGCATCTTTAGCTTCATTCAACCGAATTATCACGGCGAGTGTTCTGGCGAGCACTTTAATTGAATGCCTCTATTTCTTTTCAATTTCGAACAATGCGTTCCGGGCAGAGGTGCTAGAGATTTTTTGCCATAAACGAGCGATTTTGCATTGGTGGCGCATTCGGTAGTGTAACCGCCTGCCGCACTGATGTCCTGGATTCGATTCCCAGATCAGTGCAAATATTTGTTTGATCCACAAAAGTTTGTTTCGGAGTTGGGGTGTTTTCTATGTATAATATGTATGTATTTAGAAATATATAAATGTGTCTATCAGTCGCCTAGGTCCCATAGCACAAGTGTCGTCGAACTTTTTTGGGGTAATAAACTTAATTTTTGGGTTAAATTAAAAAACTGGCAACCTTGCCTGTTGATATACCTACATCAAAATGATTGTCATTGTTTATGTGTTCGAAGTGTAACTATGATCTAAATAAGTAAATAGCCTTTGAGAATGCCGAAATGCGAAACCAGTTTTATAATAATAAATACTGTGGGACGGTACAAGTGAAGTTTTCAATAGGTATGTGTCGTCGAACTATAGACATTTTGAACGCTTTGTCAGCGCAAGTGCTTTCTCTTTGTTTCATCTTCCTCTTACAAGATCGGCTTCTTCAAGTGGTCATCTTTGCATGGTCAACTGAGGCCACTGTCTTAAGAAAACTGTGAGTGGTCCTCATCGTACGATGTTGTCATGGTTTTCCATCAGGCGAGCGGTATGAATTATTAGCCGAGGTTGATTTAATTGATGAACATACATACATATGGTCACGCCTTTATCCCCGAAGGGGTAGGCAGAGACATATTATATGCCCACATTTCACCTTCTTAGAATTTGTCCTACGAACCTAATAGGTGGTGAGTCGTATTGCCGTGTTGAGATGGACAGGCGCAGGTTGTGACTGCCTGCTGCTGAAAATTTTCAAGCCGCCTAAAAAGGCCTTCAATTTGGCTTAAGAGGGTTTATCACCCAGCGCGGACAAAATTGCAAAAGTATCAAGTGGCGTTGAGCACACTCAAAGTATTCGAAGATTACGATAATACCTGACTGGGAACGCGGGAAATAAAGTGATACCTCCTCCCCCTGGAAGGCCTCGGCCGGTACTAATTTCTTGCGGCCCGTGCATCGAGTTTGAGGACTCTTTTTATTACGTTATTATAGATATGTTTAAAGAGGTTTCTAGAATATTACTGATGTATTCAATTGGTGATATCATGATCAGTCTGTAAATGTAAAAAGATCACCATTTTGTAAACTAGAAGTGTACCAAAAATCGTGATGAAGTTCATCAAAGTACGACTTTTTTTGGAAACTTTATTTGTCATGTTTTGGTGATAAGAAATATATTTCGGTATAATTTTCTTAAGCGGATTTAAAGAAGACAATACGAAGATACTTATAGCAGCTTTAATTTCTGTGTACATCAATTAATTTTATACCACCCGATTGGCAAAGATGCCTTGTTTCGTGAATTTCTTCAAACGAGGTGTGTAAACACTGTTTTTAATAAAAACCTAGTTATGCCACGTTTATTTTGATTAGAACAATTTTTAGACAAGGAAATATATTACTCTTACACATTAATCATACTTACTAAACATTGGTAGTTTCTTCAGAAACAAACGTTTCAAACGCGTGAAATCATGTATTTGGGTGTTAACCCTCTTAACGACTGCCATTTTACTGGAAACCGGGACCAACGGCTTAACGTACCTTCCGAAGCACGGAAACGCTCAAATAAATGTCACAAAGTGGTCACATGAATAGTCACCCATCCAAGGACTGGCCATAGTGAAAGTTGCTTACTGCAGTGATCGTGTACAGAACACTGAGTTCGCGGGCTACGAGCGGTTCCTGTACGAAGTTAAAAAAATCACATGTTTGGGCTCTTTGATACCATTTAATTATTAGCTCAAAACCCTACAATAATAATAATTACTATTAATAATTCACCTCCTAGTACTAGTTAAAGACAAACTACTTATTAACGAAGACAACAATAATAAACTTTAGAAAAAAAAAACAAGGTTCACGTTTCGCATTCCATTGATTTAGTCGGCAGTAAAAAGATGTTTGTTACAATGGTGTTGTAGATTGCATATTTGTTATTTTTTTTTCATTTATGCTCCTGATCACTTTAGCATACCTAAACCAATGAATACAGACGTTTATAGAAGAATAGTTTCTTAGGCTGCTCTGAAGACAAACTTTCTGTGACACAAACTGCCGCTTGGCGGCGTTACAGTCGCAGCGCGGCAGCCATTTTTAATTTTTCGAAGCAAAAGAATAAAATTAATCATTGTAAATAATATAAATCTATACTAATATTATAAAGAGGAAAGATTTGTTTTTTTGTTTGTTTGTTTGTTTGTAACGAATAGGCTCCGGAACTACTGGACCGATTTGAAAAATTCTTTTACTGTTCGGAAGCTCTTTGCGGTGAACATAGGCTATATTTTATTCCCGTATTCCCACGGGTACGGGAACTACGCGGGTGAAACCGCGTGAAGTCCGCTAGTATATTATGTTTTGATTAAAAAGACGTGAAATATTTTTTCAAAATAAATCCCTGAATTTAGTCGATTAAAAATGTAAAAATGTGCCCACTAGTTTTTGACTATTAACTGCGATAGTGAAATGCGACGACAGCGCCGCCAAATGGGAACTACATGAGCTGGGGGCATGCCCCCAACAAAATTGGCACAAAAAATCCTTAAGAACTGTTCTTCTAGTATACGTCTGTATTCATTGCATAAACCTAATCCAGAGATTTTTTGGAAATCCGTAAAATTTTTTTTTTACCCTCATAATAACTCGAGCACAATCCCTTACTTTTCTAGAATCCGTCTTAAAATCTTCCTATATATCTAATCAATGGAAAAAATATTATCATAGATTAATAATGAAACGCTACGGAGCGGTTTTAGTCGTTCATTTCGTTCGTTCATTAGTTTTCGAATGATTTTCGTCTCGTGATTGAAGAGCTGGCTTCTTGAATTGCTTCCCAGAGTTTAGCTTCCGTGAGGATCTGATGGGTTAACTCCTCAAGGGTGATCTGAGAGTTGACGATTGAATCAGCGGTTTCTTCATCTGCGTTCTGAAATTTATAATAATGAAATTTATGCCACATTTCACGGCTATCGATAGTTTTGTTAGATCAGCCCCATATTAAATATGGGGCTGATCTAACAAAACTATACCCTTCAAACTTCACAAGTGCTTATAAATTTTATAAGCACTTGTGAAGTTTGAAGGGAACGAATTTATGTTTTCTTTTTGAGTTTTGGCGGGACGAAAATAGACTGAGAGTCACTGGGTTTATAATATTACTTTTTCATGTTTTTAGTTAGTTCACTCCCAGTAAAGCAAGAGAAATTTAATAAAAACTTGATCATATAGGGACCTACCTATCTAATTTATTTAAGTACTACCTACTTAGATGGCTCAACCATTCCATGGGAACTTATTTTGGGAGTAGAAAGTAGCCTCTGTCATTTTCTATAATAAATTTCAATTTCATTTCCTATAAAAAACATCCATACTTACATACAAACTTTCACGTATAAATGTTAATATTAGTTAGTATGATACCAGTGCCCGGGTCGGAAACGCGTGTGCTTTGGTGTTGCAACCGTCCATAAGCCACTGAGTGCATCAGGTGGGCCCGTAAGCGTGTCTGCTACCTTAGTAGTATAGAGAGTAGTAGCAAGATAATCAAACAATATCAATATACATATAATAAAATCGTAACAGGTTGCTGTCTGTACATGGAAGATAAATAAGAAAAAATATTATAGTGGGACTATAAGAACGCCATAGAACCCAAAACAATGATTTTAGAATTTTTGTCTATTTGTCTGAATGTCTGTATATCTGCTTGTCTGTACGTTTATGCACGCTAATCTCAGTAACCGCTTAACTGATTGCAATGCAGTTTTTTTTATTGTGTTGGGGTTTGCTCTACTTAACACTTAGCGTTTATTTCATGTCAGCCGGTTAATAAATAAAAAAGTTATAACACTTTTAAGAATCAGATATTATGAAAATTTTAATTGTAGGGGTTTCTTTGAATGTGAGTGTAAATCTAAACTGGCGTGTTGGTTTAATTATAAAAGAGCTTAAAGATTAAGTCTATTTTAAAACAATTCAGTCCGTGCCGACGGCGTGTATTGCATTAAGCAAACAGGGCAGTTTCACACGCTGCTTGATGAGTCTGATGAAGAAATGCCTCTCCTTTCATACACCTTATGTGACGTAAACGAAGTTGCGGGGTCAGCTAGTATTAAATATATCAAACCTCTTTTTGTCTCATAGTTTCTTGTAAAGAAATTCTAGAACCAGCTGAAGATCTTTTCCCTTTGCATCCTGAAATTAGAATTGGCAAAATTAGAATCTGTAGACAATCTTACTTAAAATAAAACTGTTTAACTAGTGCAGGGGAGTTCTTCAATCTGGCTCAAAACCGTGTGGAGTTTCAAAAGTTGAGAGCCTACCAGACACCAAATTATTAAAAGAAGATAGGAGATATACATTTTAGCGTGCAAGAAAGAGAAAGACGCGATCTGTTTTTGTGCGCTTTTAACGAAATAAATTAATTATAAAAAAACTATAACCAATATGAAAAAAAATGCTCTAGTGCAAATGAAGATTTTACTATTGTCTTTCTTATAAATATTTTATATTATAAAAACAACATAGAACATACGAGATCTAGCTTAAAATTTCACGAAATTGAGGTATTTTCAACACAAAAATTTATCGAGGATTTTTCAGTAATCGTGTTTCGAGCCTAGAGCGTTTTTAGTTCATGAACTGAAGTTATCTGTGTTCAAATTTTAATTCATTAGACCTCACGAGTCCTGAGATCTAGATCAAAGTAATAGTCTATTTGGCGTCATATGGCTTAACGGCCAACCTTCTGTAGCGGAGAGGCACTTACTCGCTCGCTTATGCATTCGGGTAAAGCGACACGAGCATAACTTTTACTAGTAGGGGGGATTGTCTTAAGGTTAATAAGCTCTAGCATGTTCATTCTGTATTATACCTATTAAAATTTGCTTTGTCAATATTTTATCTCTCATTCTCACATGTCTGAACACTCTGAACCCATTCGCTATAATCTTCTCTGATCATCATCATGTCTTTCTCTGATTTTCCATATCGCTTTTCGGTATTAATTTGAAATTCTACGTACCATTGAAAATATTGCAGAAAGGTCTCTTCTTGGGCGCCATAATAATTTCATCTGAATCTGAAATTCGAGGATCGAAGTGTCTCGGGACCTATAACATAATATTATCTGTAGCAACTACCAAACATTACAAAATATTAAAACAAATACCAACACACATAATTTGAGACACAATTAATAATTTATTTCTTTCGCGGCTTGGTCTGGTGTATTGACAGAGGGGTATCTCCACTCCCGATCAGTGCTGAGGCCGAACTGAGGTTGGCGGTTGCGGTTTCTAAACTCAAAATGTCAAAACCAATGAAACCATAGACTCGGTTTCATTGGTTTTGACATTTTGACGTTAGAGAGTTTGACATTTTGAGGTTTGAAACCGCCCGCGGTATACGCAAATGCGGCCTTAGACAGGGTCGTGTTTTTCTATGGTTGAATGTAAAATAAATAAAAACATTACCTTTATTATGATCGAAGAAGCTAGCTGACTAAAATAAAACAATTTAAGTTTCCTAAACAGGGAATTTAGAATCCCGCAAATTTATTTGCTTTAAAGTCTAACAATTTAATTATTACTAAGTCACCTTCTAGTAGTAAATTCTAATCTTAAATTAACTAAAGTAAAAAATTAACCTAAACGACTAGAATAAATTAATAGATATTGAAATAAGATTGATTAATTTTTATTATTTTATTTTATATTCGCAAACCTAAGCAACAAATATCAACTTGAATGAACACTTTAAATTGTTAAAGTTTCAAGCCAGTTTCATAGACATAAATATATTTATTTTAAAGCATCATTGTTTTAAGGATCAAACCTGTTAAAAACATTGAAAACGTAAGTAGGTATAGCAAAACAGGCGCTACTTATAATCATGAGTTGATATACAACAAAATAATTTCACAGGTCCTAGGATGCAACCCTGAAGTATCCCACAAGAGATGAAGAGTAAAATATTAACCAGTTTTCGGTGAAAGTAATTTTGAATATCCTTTGTAGTTATGTAAAAATCATCGCTGTTTATATGTAGTTTCTTCTTTAATATTTAAACGAATTGTTAAACATTAAATATCGATTAATACAGTCAGAGTTTTGTTAAATCATAATAGAATTTTTTTACAATCAGTAATTACATTTTTGACTGATTGCATTGAAACTTTTCAGATAGGGTAGGTACATTTTTATGTACCTGCACAAATATTATTTTATTTAAATATATTTTGGAACTGTTCTTCTTACATGTCTACTTAAGTTAGCGAATATAACTTATTTCTTATCAAATATTTTAAGCTATTTGCTTATGACATTGTTAAATTGAAGCCTTGAGCTTTTTATTTTGATTTTGACAAACCAATGCAGATTAACAACCCAATTACATGTTTCCTCAAAGGAAAAGATTATGTTTTTCGCAGCAAAAATATACACAAATTTTTGTTAATCGCAGTCTAAATTTAACTTTCTTTAAAATATTTTTATGAGACAATGATGAAACCGTATAGTGACGAATTATATTGGTTTAGTATGCGATATCTTTTTGTTTTCGTCGTGCTATTTCAGCACTAGCTTCTTGAATAGCTTCCCAAAGCTTGGCTTCTGAAAGAATCTGACGGGACAGTTCTTCGATAGCAGTTTCAGAGTCCAAGATTGAGCCAAGTGCTTCATCGTCCATATACTGAAAATAAACATTCAATAAATTAGATTCCTTTAGAAATTATTCTTTATAGTAAATGAGTACAATAATAATATTACCTGTTTCTGTCTTAGTTCTTGCGATGGCATGCCTGGTGCTGCCTGAGATCTTTTTCGTCCACATCCTGAAATGTTAAATGAAGGATATAAGTCAAAAGTATACTTATATTTTCATAAGTAAGTCAATATTTACAAGATGCATACCCGTGAAAGCATTGCAGAAGGGTCTTTTCTTCGGCGCTAGCACCATCTCATCAGACAGCCTTGGGTCAAAGCTTCGTGGAATCTAGAAAATCATATTAACATACTGAGTGAATTTCACATGTAGGAAAATGTACACCAATTTAATAGCGCGTTTTATATAATACAGTTATGATAGTCTTTATGTATGAATAAGAGATAAGAAAGGCAAGTTTCTTAACTTTTAACACACACTTTTCTGCAAGCAAATACTATTGAAGAAAAATGTGAACCAAGAAGGATTCAAGTTTAAGACAAACAGTCTGAATCTAACTAAAGTTCAGAGAACCACATTTCAACAGGAAAAGTACAAAAAAAGTACTATAGAATTAAGAAAGAAAGAGTAACCATAGTAAAAGGATAGGATAAGGGCATGAGCTACTTATATTATTGTTGTTTTAAGCAATCCAAGTTTATTGCAATTTTGTATCAACGAAAGTACAAGTGTTTGTAAAAATAAGAAAAAATGACAAGAAATAACCTGGAAAAACTATTGCAGGGGATCTCTTCCCTTGGCACAAAAACGTGAGGAGTTGCAAAGTTAACTGCCAACCTCGGTTAGTGCAGAGGCACTGAAAGAAGAAGATGAAGCAGGAAAAAGTAAAGGCACAGACAATATAACAGAAATCTGAGCACAGAGACTTACAGAGACTCAAATCAGAGAATCTAAATCTGAGAAAGATTTACAGGACATTTTAACATGATCTCGTTGCTAATTATACAATAGCTTCTTCAAAACATAAAATTTAATAATAAAAGAGGCATAGAGGTGAAAAAGTTTGTATAGAAGAAACTTACATAAAATTTTCAACGAACTACGTACCAATAGCCTACCAAGAGGTAATAATTACAACAGCATTATATTAGTAGCCATTTCAAGCCATAAATATTAAAATATTAGGTCAAGATAAGGTTGTAGGTATATTTGTCCGACGATAATAAATTACAAAAGAGTATAGAATTACAACTAGCATCTTTGATATGTAGAAGAAAAATTGACCTAGAAATTGAAAATTTAGCTTGGGAGAAAGGACAAGCAAAGGGTTTTTGAAATTTTTATTTTAAAGAAGTAAAATATGTAATGAACCTGCTTCAAAGTCTACAAACCTGATTAATCAACTGACTGAATAATATGCCAAAGCTTGATTATTGCAGAATTCAGTGTTTTCAAAAGTAGTGCACCAACAATACGATGCCATTTGGTTCTATCGTTGGGTAGTTCCGATTCCCTCCTACCCAGTTCCATATTGGATTTTATCGTCAAGTTATAGGTAGGTAGGTACATTAAACAAATTTCCACGAAATGAGACTACGCAGGACAGAAAATAAACATTTTTCACTTCGAGCACTGATGTAGTTTTATATTAAGAGGGGGTTTTATGAGGGGGTTTTATAATTTTCAAATCTCGTAACACTTACAAGTGTTAATTAGAAAATTATAAAACCCCTAAGATCCTGAAACTGTTGTTATAACATCAAACATTGTAATAACTAAGTATTTGGGTCATCTCGTAGACTACTTGATGAAAATCATGAGTTATACTACTTGAAGAACCATGTCATGTCATAACGGATGAATCGGATCCGTAAATTGAAGTAAAATATCGTCACAACATGATCATCAAAATTTACAGCTACGTATCATCCCGATCACATCTGCTTTCGAACAAATAAAAATGTAGGTCCAAAATTGGCCCATCCATTGGCCCACCGTGATTCTACAAATGGACAGACACATAGGTTAAAGTTGTAAACCCCCCCGGGGAATAAATAAAAGTATACTTACACTGGCTGTATGGTAACATTCCATGTACAGCAACGCGACGACCACCAATAACGAAACGCGTGGCAACGACATGGCGGGAAATTTTGACAGATGAATCAAAATGGCTGGTACACCTGTTGACAAAATACATAAAATACCTACATAAATTTTGAATTTAATTATCAATTGAAACAATCGACCTAAGTATATTCTTGCTATGACTTTTCCCATTATGTGTAAGTATTTCTTCACATGGTATCAGAGACTTACTGCAGTAGGCACAGATTATAAAATTAAAGGATGACGCTTACCGAATAAGAAAATGAGATATAGTCCCATTCACAGTTATATTACCTCTGACTGACAGCTTGTCGATCATTTTCTGTGTGTTGGCAAAGCAGTAAAGTCCCCCTATGAGTGCCAGTCTGCGACATTTTACCGATTATAATGGTGATTATAACATCCAACCGTTAGCACATAGAGTTTTGTTTTTCATGTTACAATATATATAACTTTACTAAAACAGTGCTCTTATAACTATACAATTGGATTTGAGATTTATTTATTTATGAATATCTAAAAAAAAACATTCACTGCCATCACCAACGCAGGTAAAGTGGCTACTTCCACAACGTCTCACATTTCAATAAATGGTCACACCCGAAAAAACGATAGCTAAAGAAGAAAGTAAGTTTCGACTAAAAGTTAGATTACATGGGAGAAACAAAAACTTATTGGGGTAACACAGCAATCAAGATAGGCAACCTAAGTGCTAGAGGTAATATATCTCTGAACGGACTTTATAATGAGCACTGGAACGCGGCAGTGCTAAACACCGATCACACTGAACCAGAGAGTCTACTCAGTACTCATCTTGAACTTAGTATTTTCTTTCCTAGCCTTATTTTCTGAATCGGTAAGTATCATCTGCCAGTGTCGTCATTTAAATAGGTAACGTTTGACATCTGACAGTTTTATCTTCATAATGAGAATGATGAATGAGAAAGTGAATGAATCGATACGGACTTGAAAGATATTAATTTTAAAAACCATCAGGCGAATCCTGATATAATAATAATGGGGCAGCCATTATTATTATCACTCTCCGTGCGCCGCTCACCGGTGCTCTTTAACCTTTACATAAACGGGCAATTCAATTCAATTCAATTCAATTCATTTATTTATTGCAAAAACATGTTACATTTTAGGCCATCTAAGATGTTACACGATGTTAGTCACACATGTTCTACCGCTTTAGGCATGCAAATTTTAAACATATCAATATTTTGGTAATTACTATGGACATAATTGTTACAAATTGTCAGCTTACCATTACTACGAATCGATTGGAAAAAGTCAACAACAAGATGTCCCAGATATTAAGATATTATATAAGTACATACATTTAAAATACTATAAATGAAATTCTAATGTCAAACAGTACATACACACATGATTATAAATTAATGTCATCAAAGTACTCCTTTACTGTGTAATATACCTTATTTACCAACATTTCGAAAATTTGTTTCTTAAATAACTTTATATTTGTAATGTGTAAAATTGAATTTGGCAACTTATTATATATTTTGGGTGCCATCCCTAAAAAATTTTTGTTAAAAATAGTTTTTTTGTGTCGTCTACAGGCGATCTTGTGCCGATTTCTAGAACTCTTAAGTGTGTCAAATAAGTTAAAGTTAGTTTTGACAAACATTAACATCTCAAATATATATAAACTAGGTAATGTTAGGATACCAAGACTTAGGAAGTAAGGCTTACAGCTGTCTGTTTTTTTTATGCCACATATAGCTCTAACGCATCTTTTTTGTGCTATAAACACCGTATCCGTATTTGTTGAGTGGCCCCAATATATTACGCCATACCTTAAGATTGATGTCACAAATGCATGATAAGCTGTAAGTGCCGTTCTTTGGCTTGCCACTTGCGGGAGGTTATATAATGCAAAAGAGTATTGACTGAGACGCTTACAAGTCTCTTCTGTATGTGTCTGCCAAGACATATTTCTATCTAAGTATATCCCTAAAAATTTTGTAACATTTGTCTCTTCTATTATTTGATTTCCATAAGCTATGTCAAGATTTTTATAATTAGTCCTTTGTTCAAATGTCATAATTTTCGTTTTGTCAAAATTTAACTTAAGATTATTTGCATTAAGCCAGTCAATTAAATGCTTTAAACGGGCTGATCGGGGAACTCAGCAGCGCCGGTGTCGGTTGTTCTATTGACGGTACTTTTGTCAACAATATAAGCTATGCTGACGATATGGTGCTGCTGTGCCCCTCGATCAGTGCTCTCAACAGGTTGATAGGCATCTGTGAGCGATATGCGGTGGCCCACGGTCTTAGATACAACACTTCTAAAAGTGAGTTGCTAGTTTTTAAAGCTAAAAATAAGTCCTATAAAATTCCAACTGTTAGGCTAAATGGTACACCACTAAAACAAGTGCAAAATTTTAAATATTTGGGACATTGGGTGACCGGGACGCTCAGGGATGACATGGACGTAATGCGTGAGCGTAGGGCACTGTGCGTTAGGGCAAACATGCTGGCTCGCAGGTTTGCACGCTGTACCAAGCAGGTCAAGATTACACTTTTTAAAGCCTATTGTAATTCACTGTACATGTGCAGCCTGTGGACAAACTACACACAGACGGCGTACAGGGCCTTACGCACTCAGTATAATAACGCGTTCAGGACGCTGATGGGGCTGCGACGTAGCTGTAGTGCCTCTGGGATGCTGGCAGAAGCTGGCGTAGATAGCTTTACAGCAATTATTAGAAGTCGCATTGCATCTTCGATTGGTCGAGTACGGGGCAGCTCCAACAGTCTCCTGCAGAGTGTTGCGGCGAGGCTGGACGTGGACAGTGCTATTATGCAACACTGGACCAGCGTTCACCTCGTCAAAGACACAAAAATAAACTATGTCCATTTCTGACATTGTGACCTCGTTGGTGAATCTGTGGGTTAGTTATTAATTAATTCTGATTAGGTACCTACCTGAATAATGAAATTTTATTTGTATATAAATATGACATTTAACTTTATTTATTGAATTTTTAAATATTGACATTTTATTTAATTTTATTGTATGACATTTAAATTAATGTATTGAATTTGATTTTATAAGTATGCCAATCTTGAATTCTATATTGATATTACCTGCCTCATATAAATTACCTATCAATTTTATGTAAGCTTATGGACAATGTCTGAATTAAATGATTTTTATTTTTATTTTTTATTATTTCTTTCGTAAATTTAAGGATCAAGGTCAAATGATTGTGAAATTCAATTGTCAAATATTACCTAATCAAATGACACCACTTTAGTTCTATTAATCTGTGGCAGTATACTATAGGAGTGTAGTGCTTCTGGTGAAGCAAACTTCCATCAATACGTTTAACCTGTCCAATCTCAACATTATAAATTACGCGCCACTTTGTTGTATTTGCACATCGTTTTTTTCCCCTCGGGGTTTAGGGGATATGCGTTACTTCTCATGGAGCTAACGTTACACCCTGAGGGTACAGTAGTGGCTTCTTCAATGAGATCCCTAAGATTCAATATCTTAGGGATTAACGAAAAAGCCCACATTAGGAGGAAGGGCATAACGGTACTCCGTTCGTTGAGCAGCCCGCCTGGGGCAGTACCTCCGCCCTGCAGAAGACCGCGGTAATAGTAACCTGACTCCGGTTGGGTTATGTTCTCCGTCGGTTAGCAGGGATCCAGAGCTCATTGGGGCGACTTTGTGCCGGTGACGGTGAGACCAGAGGCTTACCTGGCTCCATTGGCGGATAGAGGCGCGGAGTATTGGTACGGCGGTCAGGGAGACCCGGTGAAACGGTTGACCGCTGACCGCCCGCAGGCTGTACGGAACCCGAACCTGGGGATCACTTAATCTCCGCCCCAGGAGGCTGAACCAGCAGCCTGTGTAAAGTCCCTGGTGCTGTGGTCGTGCCGGAGGAGGATACCGGAGTGGACGCGGCCACTGCATTGGGGGGGGACCGGGGGCCCTTCCGTACGCCGTGCCAATCTTCCGCATTACCTTTGTCTGCCTTTGGTGAGTTGGAGCCTCGCTTAGTCTCCTGCGCCAGCGGCACACAGGCGCCCCCTCAACCTTCTTAATTCCCCTTTTTAAAAAAAAACAACCATGGCAGCAAAAAGGAAAAATAAAAGGGTATCCACAGCGGCATCGGCGTCCACACTTCAAGTGGACTTTTGCAACATCAGAGGCATGCGCGCGAACATCAACGTAGTCCACCACCATCTTGAAACTGCGAAGCCGACCCTTTTTTTCTTGACGGAGACGCAGATCTCATGCCCGGAAGATGCATCTGACTTATTGTACCCTGGCTACAAGCTGGAGTACCACTTTAGGCGGAAAGCCGGGGTGTGTATGTACGTCCGGGATGATGTCTGCTATCGCCGTCTTACAAGCCTCGAAGACAGGGACCTGTCTACGTTATGGGCGCGCGTGGATCACGGGGGCCACACCCGGATCTACGCGTGCGTGTACAGGTCTCACAGCGGTAACACGGACACAGTTCGCCTTTATGACCACCTGCAGCAGTCGACTGACAGGGTGATTGAGCAGTGTCCCTCCGCGGAGATAGTGATTTCAACGGTCATCATGTTGACTGGTTGGGCTCCCGGACCACCGACTCTGCGGGAAAAGCTGCTCACGAATTTGCCTTGACCTATGGGTTCTCCCAGCTGGTTAAATCCCATAGAAGGATACCAGACAGGGAGAACGAGCATAGTGCATTGCTGGACCTCCTGCTGACAACGCGTCCGGACGGATACAGTGTTTCAGTGGATGCTCCGCTAGGATCGTCGGACCACTGTGTCGTTCGGACGCATGTGCCTCTCGCAAGGCCTGAACCACCTCGGCCCAAGGAGTGGCGACATGTGTGGCACTACAAGTCAGCAGACTGGGATGGACTGCGAGAGTTCTATGCGTCGTACCCGTGGTGGCGGCTTTGTTTTGCCTCAGAGGATCTGGATTCTTGTGCTATAGCAGTCGCTGAGGGGATCTTGGAGGGTATGGAATGCTACATTCCCAACCGCTGGATCCCTGTAGGTGCAAAAAAGCGACCGTGGTTCAATCGGCTCTGCAGAGAAGCTCTAATGCAGAAAGAATCTGCCTACAGAGCTTGGACCACGGCTCGTGCAAATTCAGATCCAAACATCTCTGAGGTAAAACGCAAATTAAATGCCGCCTCGAGGTCCAGTAAAAGAGCAATTGTCAAGGCCAAGTTCGATTTCGTCGGCAGAATTGGCGAACGGCTAGCAGGCTACCCTTCAGGAAGTCGTGAATTTTGGTCGCTTGCCAAAGCTGCCGAGGGAAACTTCTGTCGGTCAGGATTACCACCCTTGCTTAAACCCGACGGTAGTTTGGCCCAGAGTGCCAAGGAGAAAGCCGACCTTTTGGGTAATCTCTTTGCCTCTAACTCGACCATGAGCGACGGGGGTGCAATACCGCCGTGCATTCCGAGTTGTGGCACTTCCATGCCGGAAGTTAAATTTACACAGCGGAATGTCCGGCGGGAGCTTCAATCCCTGGACGTTCATAAGTCGAGTGGGCCAGACGGCATTCCCGCGGTGGTACTAAAGCATTGTGGTCCAGAGTTGTGTCCGGTACTTACACGTCTTTTCGCACTTTCCTATTCCATGCGACAAGTCCCGGCGTCGTGGAAGATCGCGTATGTACATCCTGTACCCAAGAAGGGTGACAGGACCGACCCGGCCAATTACAGGCCTATAGCCGTCACCTCCCTTTTATCCAAGGTGATGGAGCGTGTAATTAATACACAGCTCCTGGGGTACCTTGAGGAACACGACCTGCTCAGCGACCGGCAGTACGGTTTCCGTCACGGTCGCTCGACGGGCGATCTTCTTGTGTACCTAACACACCGATGGGCGGCGGCTATCGAGAGTAAGGGTGAGGCTCTAGCAGTGAGCCTCGACATCTCTAAAGCCTTTGACCGGGTCTGGCACCGTGGTCTTCTTACGAAATTGCCCTCATATGGACTACCTGAGAGATTATGCGGATGGGTGTCCAGCTTCTTGGCCGGTAGAAGCATCAGGGCCGTCGTTGACGGCAGCTGTTCAGACTGCATGGCCATAAACGCTGGAGTCCCGCAAGGCTCAGTGTTGTCCCCTACTCTGTTTCTGCTGCATATCAATGACATGTTGTCTATTGATGGCATTCATTGTTATGCGGACGACAGTACGGGGGACACTTGTTACACGGGCCGCCCCGGTATCTCTCGGGACACAGTAGAGGAAAATCGTGAACAGCTTGTGTCTGAAATCGAGGCTACTCTTACTAGAGTGTCCGATTGGGGTGGACAAAATCTTGTCCAGTTCAACCCTTCCAAGACACAAGCGTGTTTTTTCACCGCTAAGCAAACCCCAATTACTGTAGCGCCGCAATTTCAGGGCACATCTCTTTCCATCGCCAAAAGTATAGGGATCCTTGGCGTTGACATCTCCAGTGACGTTCAGTTCCGTAGTCATTTGGAGGACAAGGCTAAGCTGGCGTCCAAGAAGCTAGGTGTGCTCAACAGGGCGCGGCGGTACTTCACTGCGGCGCAAACACTGCTTCTCTATAAATCGCAAGTGCGGCCGCATATGGAGTACTGCTGTCACCTCTGGGCGGGAGCACCTGAATATCAGCTTCGTCCATTTGGCTCGGTGCAAAGACGAGCTGTAAGAATTGTCAACGATCCTGTACTTACAGCTGGTGTGGAACCTCTTCGCGACAGGAGAGACTTTGCCTCCTTATGCGTGTTCTACCGCCTGTACAATGGTATGTGCTCTGAGGAATTGTTTGATATGATGCCCACGGCTACGTTCTATCATCGCACCGCTCGCCACAGACAGGGAGTTCATCCTCACACTCTGCGTCCGGTGCGTTCCAGCACGGTTAGATCCGATAGGTGTTTTCTTCCACGCACGCTTAGGTTGTGGAATGACCTCCCTGCCTCGGTTTTTCCAAACGCCTACAGTATGGGGTTCTTCAAAAGGGGTCTTAGAAGGTTTTTACAGGGTCGGCAGCGCGAGTGTGGCACCTCTGGTGTTGCAAACGTTCATAGGCTGCGGTGACCACCGGTCCTTCTGGTGGGCCGTATGCTTGTCTGCCACCTTAGTGGTATAAAAAAAAAAAAAAAAAAAAAAAAAAAAAAAAAAAAAAAATCGTGTCCAGGTAGTTCCTCAGGAGTGTTGCGAATTTTCGCATTCACATCCGCAAATGCGGAAAATCTGAATTCATTTGGCAAGAATCAATGCCGAGTTTCATGCGGATGCGGATCTCTCCCAAGTTGCTTATAAGAAAAGAACTAGCTATAAGCCAATCCATTGATCTATCATTACGTTTTTAACATTTCGACTATTCACTGTTATTGTAAACTGTGAGCATTGTGTATTAAAGAAAGTTTTGCGACCTACTTCAAACTCCTATTACACCGTATCCTATATCGCTTCTATATCAATCAATCAATACATTTAATAAAATCGTAACAGGTCGCTGTCTGTACATGGAAGACAAATAAGAAAATATACAGGGGGGCTTTATGAACGCAATAGAATCCACAACAATGATTTTTAGAATTTTTGTCTGTTTGTCTGTATGTCTGTACGTTTGTGCACGCTAATCTGAGTAACCGCTTAACCGATTGCATTGCGGTTTTCTTTATTGTATTGAGGTTTACTCCACTTAACATTTAGTGTTTATTTCATGTCAATCGGTTTATAAATACTAAAGTTATATCACTTTAAAGATTCATACAATACCTATTGAATTTAAAAATGCGTAAATCTAAACTGGCGAGTTGACTTGACGAGGCAAACCGGGCAGTTTCACACGCTACTTGATGAGTCTGATAAAGAGATACCTCTCCTTTTATACGCCTTATGTGACGTAAACGAAGTTGCGGGTTCAGCTAGTCTATCTATCAATACATATAATAAAATCGTAACAGGTCGCTGTCTGTACATGGAAGATAAATAAGAAAAAATATTATAGGGGGGCTTTATGAACGCAATAGAACCTAAAACTATGATTTTTAGAATTTTTGTCTGTTTGTCTGTATGTCTGTATGTATGGTACCAATCTAAGTTCATTTTTAAAACAAAACTCAAATTCAAGTTATTACTCGGTTATTAATAATTGCTATCCGGGTGCTTCATTAAGTGGTATTATGCAAAAGATATTAGAATATAAATTTGAAGCTAACAGTAAAATAATAATTTTCTGTGCAAACAGGGGGAAAATTAGCAATGATGATTTGTCCCTATACATGAATTACATCTTAAACTTAAATGTCATACAAGTTGCAATGTTCACACTTCCATTTATAAAAGGTGTGCCAGATTCGGAAAATTCATTTAGATATAAGATGAATTTGCGTTTAAATTTAATAAGTCAGTATAATAATAAATTTAATATAATTGACTTTAATTCTGTATTTAACACAAATTTGTCACATAGTAAGTTTATAGTCTATAATAATCACAAGGGTAGGTATTGTCTACCCAAATATTATAAAAGACAAATAGCAAGTTTGCTATTTAATTATTTTTATTCTGTAGCCAAAAACTTGGCTGACAAAACTGCTTTATTTGAGCAGAGTAGATTTAGGACTTTGGAATCTGTTCCAAGTAATTTAAATTAACTGCTGGGACAACAGAGGAATTACCCTCTAGCCAAAATTGTAAATTAATGGAGTTAAATTTAATTGCAAACCGTAATTTTATCGGAAACTGTCCTCCGAACAAAACTAAATTAAAAAATGTAGATTACATCAGCCTGGTGCATTATAATATTGCAACATTAACACAGGTCAAAGAGTTTGAATTGGAGCTGTTCATGAGCTCAGAAAATATTGAAATTGTTTGTCTTACAGAACATATGCGTAAGGAGTATGAGCTCATGTTCAGTTTCAGTAGTCACCGGGTTGGTAGTGCGTTCTGCAGGGTCAACACAACACGGGGGGGTTCGTTGATTTTATTAAATAAGAAATTAAAATATAAGGAACGGAAAGATGTTGTGTCCCTCTCTGTAGAGTCTACAGTTGAAATATCGTGCGTAGAATTGGAGCAATTCATAGTAGTATGCGTATATAAACCTGGAGTCTCACCCTTTTGTGAGTTTGAGGAAGTAATGGATAAAGTGCTATTTAAACTTGGAAAAACTAATAAACACCTAATAGTGTGCGGTGATTTTAATGTTAATATACTTATAAATACGCGTCAGACCAATGATATCTTAAATTTATTTAAATCACACAATCTCACTAACTTATTTTTAGAGCCTACTAGATATTGTGATACAACAGCTACTTGTCTGGACAATATATACAGTGATATGTTGCCAGAAAGTAAGAGTATTATAAATAAAATAAAATCAGATCATACTGGGCAAATAGCATCTTTCAAGATCACAAGAGAAAAAGTTAAAAGACGTAAAATATTATGTAGACCAGTAACTAGTGACCGCTTGGAACGTATGCGAGTTGGACTTTGCAATAAACTTCCATTTTTAGACACTGGCTTAGATCCAAATGTAATGTATAAGTTATTTTTTGATTCCTTTTACAATGAGTTCAACTCCGTATTCAAGTCTAAGGAAGTCACAATCGGTGATAGGCCAGCCTTCAGTGAATGGGCCACTGAGGATATAACTACATAAAAGTAGACAAAAACTGTATGAACTATACTCAGAAAGACAGCTTAATAGAACAGATGAATTTCTAAATTATGTTAAAACTTATTCAAAAAAGTTTAAAGCAGACTGCTTAGCAGCCAAAAGAAAGTATATAAGTAATAAAATTCTCAATAGTGTAGACAAAGTTAAATCTACTTGGAAAATAATTAACGCAGAAAGAGGCCAAGCAAAATCGAATGATAATAATTTTAAACTTAAAGTAAATGGTAACATAATTACAACAGATGCCGAAGTCGCTAACGAATTTGAACAATTTTTTTCTCGAATTCCAGTAGATTTGACCAGAGCCCTAGGTTCTTCTACCCCAATAGCAGAATCCTTGTTAAAAGCAAATGTTCCTTGCTGTAATGAAATATTCAAATTCAGTAAAATTAGTATACACACTGTCATAAAAACTTTTAAATCTTTAAATATTAAGAAAACTGCTGACCTCTGGGGAATTTCTGTACATTTAGTTAATTCGTTAATTGAAATGGTTGCCCCTGAATTATCAATAATATTTAATAATTGTGTTGATAGTGGTGTGTTTCCTGACTTAATGAAGTTTAGTAAAATAACTCCTCTGTTTAAATCGGGTAGCACCTCAGATCCGTCCAATTTTCGTCCTATTTCTGGACTACCCACGTTTAGTAAAATCTTTGAAAAGGTAATGCTTAATCAAATGCAAAATCATTTTAATACAAATAAACTATTCCATACTAAACAATTCGGTTTCACGCGCGGTCGGTCTACCACGGATGCTGGAATCAAATTGTTAGAGTGTATATATGAGGCCTGGGAGGAGTCGTATGATGCTTATGGTGTATTCTGCGACTTATCTAAGGCCTTCGATTGCGTCCAGCATCAGACTTTAATTCAAAAACTTGATCATTATGGAATCCGGGGGACGGCCTTGGATTTAATTAGTTCTTACCTTAGAGATAGAGTACAGAGAGTAGTTATAAATGGTAAACAGTCAAATGGTTCTGCTGTAACAATGGGGGTGCCTCAGGGTTCAATTCTGGGACCTTTTCTATTTTTAGTGTACATAAATGATCTCCCTCACCTTATAAGAGACGATCACGAGGTAGTTTTGTTTGCTGATGACACATCTTTAATATTTAAAGTTGAACGTGGACAACGCGATCTTGACGAAGTAAACAATGCCCTCTCTAGGGTAGTCCACTGGTTTAACGCTAATAATTTATTGTTAAACGAAACTAAAACAAAATGTATTAGATTCACCTTGCCAAATGTTAGGCTCGTTAACACCAGTATTAAGATTAGATTAGGGATGATCAAGTAGAATTGGTCGATGAAACTGTCTTTCTGGGCATAAAGTTAGACTCCAACTTGCAGTGGGGGCCTCATATCGAGAGAGTCTCGGGCAGACTGAGCTCTGCAGCCTATGCCGTTAAAAAGATCCGACAACTGACAGACATTAGAACAGCGCGTCTTGTCTACTTTAGCTACTTCCACAGTGTCATGACCTATGGCATACTATTATGGGGTAACGCTGCCGACATCGAATGTATCTTTGTGTTGCAGAAAAGGGCTGTCCGGGCTATCTATGGTATGGGGTTTCGGGAGTCATTAAGAGAAAAGTTTAAGGATATAAACATCCTTACTGTGTATTCACAGTACATATATGAAAACTTATTATATACTCATAAAAATAACAGTAAATTTATTAAAAATAGTGATATCCATAACCTAAACTTAAGAAATAAGAATAAATTGGCTGTACCTAGATTTAGGCTTAATAAAATAAGCAATTCTTTTGCGGGCAATTGTATTCGAATGTACAATACATTGCCGACAGCCATAACAGGTTTTTCAGTTAATAAATTTAAAAAACTAGTAAAACTCAAATTGTACCAGAAAGCTTATTATAGCATTAAAGACTTTCTAGAAGACAAGACTGCCTGGCAGTGACACGAATTGCTCCTTTCTACATTTAAAAAACAAAACTGTATTAGATACTAAGATGAATAAGAGGGACCGGACTGAGTTTCTTGGGGTGTTCTTCTCAGTCTGTAGCATTTCCGAACCCCCGGTAGAGTAACAAAAATTTTGACAAACCTAAATAATTTTTTAAAAATTTCAAAGGGAATAAATTTTATTTTATTTTATTTTATTTTTTTATGTATGTCTGTATATCTGTTTGTCTGTACGGTTGTGCACGCTAATCTCAGTAACCGCTCAACTGATTGCAATGCGGTTTTTTTTATTGTGTTGAGGTTTGCTCCAGTTAACATTTAGCGTTTGTTTTATGTAAATCGGTTTAGAAATAAAAGAGTTATAACACTTTTAAGAATCAGATATTTTGAAAATTTGAATTGTAGGGGTTTCTTTGAATGTGAGTGTACCTAAACTGGCGTGTTGGCTTAATCATAAAAGAGCTTAATGATTAAGACTATTTTTAAACAATTTAGTCTGAGACTGAATTGTTTAAAAATAGTCTGCGATTAAGCAAACAGGGCAGTTTCAGACGCTGCTTGATGACTCTGATGAAGAAATACCTTTCCTTTCATACACCTTATGTGACGTAAACGAAGTTGCGGGCTCAGCTAGTATATAATAAAGATATATCGATGAAAAAGATGATAAGTATGATAACTACTAGAGAGAAACAGAGAGAAAACTCGATGTATTGTGTATTCATTGTGCGTTTCCCAAATAAAATATTTTCTTTCTTTCTTTCAAGGACAAATTGATTTTTAAAAATACTCTAGTCTAGCCCGACGTCAAATTCAACTTAACTTTAACTTGTTCAATAATTAATTACTTAGTTAATGATCGCTAAACATGTTAAAGTTACCAACTTGAACTTAATTGAGTTGATAGTTAACGTTTGTCTAGGGGTCGCTTGTTAAAAGTTCTTTTCGTCTAATTTTTCTAAATGTACTTAGGTATTTTTGTAGTTGTGGTTTAAAAAAGAAAAAAATCTTGCGTGGGTTGGTTTTAAGTTTTTAATCACGTCGACAATTACTGCAGTTTAGAAATAATTATTTTACTAGTTAATGTCACTCGGTTTCACCCGCATAGCTCCTATTCCCGTGGGAATACGTGGATAAAATATAGCCTGTGTCACCCGGGGACTTCCCAACTGTGATTTTTTTTTTCAAATCGATTCAGTTGTTTCGGAGCTTTTTTTTTTGTTTAACGTGAGTTAAAATCCTCATGGATGTTATAAGGGATTATAAGACTCCTACCGACTAAAAAACCTCACGTCACGCCCAACAGCCTGTGGTTGGGAGCCCGGGGAAGCCCTCGGAAGGATGTCCCAGGAGTCGTTTCGGAGCTTATTCAGTGCAAAGGTACAAACAATCAAATATTTTTCTCTTTGATTTATCAGTTGTCCCGACCTCTGAATTTTTTTATTTTTTTTATTTTGGGAAAACTTACAGCTAACATAATTCTTAATATAATACAAATTACCGGTCGAAGGCCAATTACAAGTTTTCACAGGTAAGTTAAAAACTGAAACCTCACAAACAGCCCTGGTTACATGAAACAACGAACCATAACTGTCTGTGAGGAGACAAAGATAAAGTTAAACAGATAAGTGTCGGTTAGCAAAAAAATACATGATTTCCACTCTTCAGAACTTCAGTCACTCTCATTAAAGTAGCCATCACTTAGCACCTTTTTCAGTGTTGAAGTACTATCCACAAACAGGTCTAATTCAACACCCCGACATGTCTTATTATACGTGCGAGTAGCCCTTATTACAGATTTTTTTCTGTATGTAGTCCGTGCTATAGGGGTGTGCAACAAGTTTGTAATTCATTGACTCATCAACGCCCAGCGGGAACTTCTTTAATGTAGATTTAGTCATAACGTCGTTTATTTTCCATTTAAGGAAATCAATTTTAGCCTCTCTCTATAAAATAGAGTGCAGATGGGCTTTTGGCGACACTTTGTCTGTAGCTGTGACTCTGTCGCATTAAACTACGTCACTAGGTCACGTGGATCATGTGTTCAAAGTTTGAAATAAAACAAAAATGGCAACGGCAATCGGATTGAACTTTAACTTTCACAATAAACGTGTTAGAGACGGGAAGTCTGGTGAGAACAATCTCACGGCTTTCTTGTTAAGCATTAAATAGGGAAGTTTATAATGCATAAAATTTTAAAAACTTGTCACACGGTCCATTTACGATGAAAAATGCTGTTACTAAAGTGGCGTAATTTATAAGGTAACAATTGACGTCTGTCAGTTCCTACTTACAAAGTGAAAGCAAATTACTCATATCTGTCATTATTACAATAAATATGTAATCGTACATAATTGAAAAACGTTAAAATAGGCTTGTGTCCACTAAGAATAATCTGATTGATGTGTGTTTCTAACGACTATGTCCAATATATAAACAACAAAAAGTAATAAAATTGGTACACAAACTAAGGATTAACTACTAATTTTTAGAAAATAAGATTGGAAAAAATAGGCATTCAGTCACGTGACATCAAACATCATCAGAAAGTGTGACGGCCAGCAATGTGGCTAGTTTGCTGAGCCCGCAGAGAGTGATGGCCGTCAGGGTGATAAGGGGATACCGCACGATCTCCGGTGAGGCGGCATGTCTCCTAGCCGGGACCCCTCCATGGGACCTGGAAGCGAGAGCCCTTGCGTCACTGTTCAGATGGCGCAAGAAGGCGCTGGAGCGGGGCCAAAGGCCTGCGTCTCGAGAAATCGAGGCCCGGCGGTCCCTGCTCCACCAGGAAACCGTGAAGACATGGAAGGTGCGACTTGAGCAACCAAAGGGGGGATTCGCCACAATCGCGGCCGTCAGACCGGTCATGGACGAGTGGCTGGAGAGGAGACACGGTGCACTCTCCTAACGGTTGACACAGATGCTTGCCGGGCACGGTAGCTTCGGAAGGTATCTGTGGCGAAGACACCGGGAAACCACGGCCGAGTGCCAGCACTGCGAGGACCGCAGCGATGACACCGCGCTCCACACGCTGGTGGAGTGCATGGCGTGGTCAGGTCCTCGTGGTGGGTCTGGACGTGGACACTCTCTCGCTCGAGACCATGGTGCGAGTCATGCTCTCCAGCGGAAGTAAGTGGGACTGCGCCGCCTCTTTCTGCGAGCTGGCATGCTTGTGAAAGAGGCGGCGGGGCGGGAACGGGAGAGAACTCTCCCACCCGTGTTCCGCAGTCGGCGGCTTGGGCGCCGCCGACGTGTCTTCGCCGAGGACGGTTAGATGGCGGCTCACCGTCCTTACAGAAGCAGGCCCATGACGGCAGCATGACGTGAGCAAGTCACGCACGCCCTCCCTTAGAAGCGCGATCACACCCGAAACCCCCTAAAGACGCGGAATAGCACCCGATCCACCCCCTAGGCGAGGCCGCAGTGGCGGCCTCGCCACTGCGTAGGTCTATTGGGAGTCCTGGGACATCCTTCCGAGGGCTTACTCGGGGCTCCCAACCATAGGCTGTTGGGCGTTACGTGAAGTTTCTTAGTCGGTAGGAGTCCAGCATAACATCCATGAGGATTTTCCCTCACGTTAAGCTACTATTGTAAATTGTTCTGATTCAAATACAATAGCCACCATTCTACATTAAAATCATAAGAGTTAAATAATATCAATAAACTCATAAAGATTTTACACTGCATAACTATTATTAAACCGAGCGAGTGGCGTTCGACCTCCCACTGAGATTAAACGCATCTGGCTTTCTATTGAAGAAATAGAAAATTATTGTGTTAGTTTAATAGAAATCTACAGACATATATACATACATTTTAAGGTTCTGTTTGTCTGTCCGGAACGAGGCCGTATCTCAGGAATCGTCATAGTTAAATAGTTTTAACAACCCTCTACGCCGTAGCGTAGTGGTCGTAGAGCTCCGTAGCATTCGTAGCATCCCGTAGTAGCTCGTAGCGGTTTTAATAATAATAAAATAATAAAATCAATTTATTTCAGGTTAATATACCCATAGAGTTTCTTACAATTTTAACATATCAAGTAAAATACATAATCAATAAAAGTCTATATAATAATAATAATACTAATAGTTGGTAAAATATGATATAAAACGTCTAAAACAATTAATTCATGCACACATAAATACAAGTATTACAATTCATTCAGATTTAAAATATTATATACATTTAACATAAAATATTTAAAATAAAATGTGTTTAAAAATAAAATTGATACAATGTCAGATAAAATCAATTTAAATAATAATAAAATACCTATTAGTAGAATAAAAATAATTGAATAATAAAATTTCAGAAATAATTAAACGTCAGTATGTATGTAATGTCAATAAAATCAAACGTAAATTGTCAGTATTTCCGCTCCGGAAGCGGTACAGAAATATGTCTGTCACCGCAATGCCGGAGGTAAGGGCAGTCCAGCCTAGTCGATATCATCTGTAGGATGCTGTTGGAGCTGGCTCGCACCCTGGCCACCCAAGACGCTGCCCGCATGCGCATAGTTGCATGAAAGCAAAATGTACGCTCGTCCGCGAACATCCCCGAGGCACTACAAAATCGAGGCAGCCCCAACAACATCCTTAAGGCATTATTGTACAGGACACGCAGGTCACTGTATTTGCTTTTGTTATAACTAGCCCACAGGCTGCACGTGTAAAGAGTTGTACAATAAGCTCTGAAGAGTGTTATTTTCATTTCAGTAGAACACCGTGCAAACCTGCGAGCTATCATGTTGGCCCTTATCGACCAAGCTCTCCGCTCCCGCTCAATATCTTCATTATCTTTGAGATCGGCAGTGACCACATGACCCAGATATTTAAATTTATGTACTTGTTGCAAAGGGACTGAGTTCAAACATAATTTAGGTACATGCTGAGTGTAATCCCCACCGGCCTCAAAGATCATCCATTGGCTCTTTTTCACATTGTATTGCAATCCGTGTTCACAGGCGTACCTCTCGCAAGTGCTTATCAACTTTCTCAGACCACATACCGACGCACTAAGAAGCACCATGTCGTCCGCGTAGCTCAAATTGTTAACACACACGTCATCAACGTGACAACCGACATGCTGCTTACTTAGTGCCTCAATCAGTTCATTCACATATAGATTAAACAAGGTCGGAGAGGTCAGTCCCCCCTGCCTTACCCCGCACTCAAGCTGATAAGAGTCCGACATAGCCCCCGCCCACCTGACACTGTTACGTTGATGTGTGTACCAGTACTGGAACATGCAAACTAGTTCCTGTGGTAAATTTGTGCCCAGAAGCTTATCCCATAAAAGATCGTATGAAACTAGGTCAAAAGCCCTGGACATGTCGAGGAAGCAAGCGTAAACGGAAGTCTTACGATTCGTATAATATTTGATGGTATGCTTAAGGCTCAGTATAGCACTTTCAGTGGACAGACGAGGACGAAACCCGAACTGATTATCGTGCACAGTGACGTATCTATTTAACTGCGCCTCAAGCAGACCATCAAATACTTTGGCTAAAATAGAGGCAAGTGATATAGGCCTATAGTTATTTTTGTCCGAAAGGTCCCCAGTTTTATTTTTAACTACAGGTACCACCACTGTCTTCATAAGGTCTTCCGGTAAATAGGAATGGCTCACACACAAAGAGTAAAACATTGCAAGCACTCGAGATATATGTGGTCCGGCATGCAGTAGGTGCTCAATGCTGAGTCCATCGTGCCCCGGTGACTTGCCACGCGACATATCCCGTATGGCGTTGCGAACGTCTTTTGCGGGAAATCTGGAGGAAGGAGATGGGTCCTACTTTGCAGATTTGCAGACTATGAAAGTGGCCAGTCTGCAGAGTGCAAGGAATTCTAACGCCGTGTTATGCAAGGAAGTACATATATTATATACATAATTTAATCACGCTTTTATCACTGAGAAAGTAGTCAGATTTTAATCATAAGAAATTCTTTATTTAAAAAAATAATAAAAGTATACAACAATCTTAATTTATAGTGTGTCTTAAATAGGTATTTTACACATTTAATTTACAGAAAATATTATAATTTTGAGATATATTCGCGCACATTTCTTTTCAGAGTCTTTTGTCCCCTGTGTTGAAATGGAGAGGGGCAGGTTGTGGCCGCACGTCGTTGCAAATTGCTATTCGTTCACAAGGCATTCAACATGGCCTAACGACTAGCATATTACTGAAGAACGGGACCAACAGCTTACCGTGCTTTCCGAATCACGAAACCGCTTTCAATCGAAATATTTCAAAGCAATCACTCATTTTAGGACCATCAGCCATAGCGAAAAGCGTAATTCTTTTCCCGTTCCCGCTTCCCATGGGAAGTTATTTCCGAAATAAAAAGTAGGCTGATGTGTACATATTAAAATCTATCCCTGTACCAAATTCAATAAGATTCTTTTTATTTTGAGAAATTGAAAGAGAAACATCCACAGTTCTACATTCACTAAATTTCGATTGAACGAGCGAGCAATTCAAGGAGAGTCTTAGAACGAGTGAGCGAAGCGAGTGAAAGTCTCCGAGAGTAAGGACGATTTTGCTTTCGTTCGTATGTCTGTGTGTATGTCAGTTTCGGTCTAGAGAACACATTTCTTAACCGATTTTCACAAAACTTGGCACACGTGTTCTTTGATTCAAAATACAACTTTTGTCGAGATTTTTTTAACGTGACAACGTCTTAATAATTAATTCGATGGAGCCGGCTGCACGAACGAAAAAAGATGACGCAATATGTCGATACCTCCCTCGCGTTACCTCGCTCTGAGGCGTTCCATTTATTTTAGTAATGTTTTCAACAGATGGCACTATATGACAAATTGATGTGTTTTATATTTCTTTTTGTTTTGTAATTTTATTTTTATTTTTATTTTTTTAATTTTTTTTTTATTTTTTTTTTATTTTTTTTTTATTTTTTTTTTATTTTTTTTTTATTTTTATATATTTCTTTTTGTTTTGTAATTTTATTTTTATTTTTATTTTGATTTCTTTAATTTTTATTTTTATTTTTATTTTTATTTTATAATCACTCACAGGTTGTTTTTTTTTCCTGGGTGTTTCCGAGGTCTACTCTTCGGAGAAGTACTAGTACCTTAAAGTACCCTAAGTGAGGCCGCAGCGGTAACCGTAGGTCTGTTGGGAGTCCTGGGTATCCTTCCTCAGGCTTACCCGGGGCTCCCAACCGTAGGCTGTTGAATAGGATAAGTGTGGATCTTAGTCAGCAGGAGTTAGATAGCATCCATGTAGGATTTTCCTCTCGTTAAAAAAAATCGTTAAAACATTACCCAATTATAAATTTTTCTGATATATCTCCATTGTATGCGATCATTTCACAATTTTATACAAACATACATATGGTCACGTCTTTATCCCCGAAGGGGTAGTCAGAGGCATATTATATGACCACATTTCACCTTTATAGAATTTTTCCTACGTAATAGGTGATGAGCTGTATTGCCGTGTTGAGATGGACCGGCGTAGGTTATGGTTATGACTACCTGTCGTTGACATATTTCAACTTGGCTTAACAATTGCCATTTTACTGGCAACCGGGACCAACGGCTTAACGTGCCTTCCGAAGCACGGAAACGCTCTTATAAATATCACAAAGTGGTCACATGGATGGTCACCCATCCAAGGACTGGCGATAGTGAAAGTTGCTTACTACAGTGATCGTTTACAGAACACTGAGTCCACGGGGCCACGAGCGTTTCATTTACATACAAATTCATAATGCCTAGTAGGTATAGATAGACAATGTGCGGTATTACGGCTAGCCTGAAGACCACACTACACTTAGAAATAATAAACGAACAATAACCTTTATTGCATAACTACATTATGCCCCAAATATAATATTGGGAGTGGCCATAATACTCGTATTTAGACATGCGCAAAACGTTACACTAAAAAGTAATGTCATATGGCATTACATTTCGTACCGCGTCACATTACTTTGTACTATGACTTTTATCATGACATTCTCATGCGGCGGGCGGCGGCGGCACAAAGTTATAAAATATTAATCGCGCGCTGTTTGCGCGCCAAATCAAACATTCGTTCGCATCGCATTATAGTCACAGGACGAAGTGTCGTACGTTGTCCTAACTGAACGTGACTAATGCGAATGTACGCACGCACGTTAAGGTGTAAATAAAGTAACGTATCATCATCATCACGCCTTTATCCCCGAAGGGTTAGGCAGAGGCATATTATATACCCACATTTCACCTTTTTATAATTTGTCCCACGTAATACGTTGTGAGCCGTATTGCCGTGTTTAAATGGACCGGCGCAGGTTGTGACTGCCTGCTGTTGAAATAAAGCCTTCAACTTGGCTTAACGACTGCCATTTTACTGGCAACCGGGACCAACGGCTTAACGTGCCTTCCGCATGGATCACATGGATGGTCACCCATCCATGGACCGGCCATAGTGAGATGAGAATAAAGTAACGTATGATGTGGTTTATGTGTAACTGTAGGTATGCAAAGTAAACTTAATAGTGTTCGAATAGATATTATATATAATAGATCTAATAACCTTAATTGAAAATTGTTAGTAGTTAGTTTTAGTTTGATTGTTAGTAGTTAGTTTTAGTTTGGTGTGAATGTGTGCAAGAGCAATAACGACATTTTGATTTTTGTCTACGAACCACTTCTTCAAAATGTTTCCAAAGCAGACTCGCTTTTCTATTTGTTGCCATTATGCTAACAAACTAATCACGTAATCACTATCTCGTAAATACACTCGTCTGTGTATTATACACTATATTTACACTATTTACTACTTTTTACGCTATTATAATTATATATTTACAACATTAACTATTTTTTTACCGACGACATCAAAACTTGAAAGCTTATAATAACATTAATATAATAAAGTTGCCGCTTTGTAAACAATCAAAACGCTAACTAAACAAACTGCAAAGTATCACAGAGTAAAACATAGGTACGTATACGTAACGTAATGAATACGAACGAAGCAGCATTGAGAAAAAATAGACCTTATTTTGTCAACGTCAAGTTAAAATAAAATTGTCGCCTGCCGGTCGTGCCGCCCGAGTCGAGTAACGCGTGGCGGCTAGTACTAAACAAATGACGCTTTTTCGCTCACACACGTGCGGAACGGCAACGTGTGACGAGTGACGATTGCATGGAACGCGCGCGAAGTTAATATCGACATTCAACATAGCAGACGGCACATTTGTCCCGATTGTACTATTTGTCATGCGTCATGATACATTTCGTCGAGTAACGTACACTGTCATGGTACTCGAGCGAGTCACATGACAAGTAATGCATTACTTACGTTACTTACACATGCCTACTCGTATTAAGTAATATTATCTAACTAGATGATGCTAGCGGCATCGCCCGAGTGAAATTCGGTACACGTTCCCGCTTCCCGTGGGAACATATTGCCGGGATAAAAAGTATAACTATGTGTTATTCCAGACTATAAGCTATCTCTGTACCAAATTTCAGCCAGATCTATTCAGCCGTTAGAGCGTGATTGAGTAACAAACATCCAAACATCTTCACAAACTTTCACATTTATAATATTAGTAGCCTAACTGCCTATGTAACAGGAGGTCGTGGGTTCGATTCCCAATCAATATAAATCTCTTTGTGTGAGCACTTTGATTTGTTCTGTGTCTAGGAAGGTGATGGTGTATGTACCTATTTAAAAATAACTAGCTGACCCGGCGAACTTTTGTTCCGCAATATCAAGTTGACCCGATATTTTTTTTTAATATCTTTTGTTTTTTTTTTAGTTATAGCCCAGTTTTGTACAAAAAAAAGAATTAGCGAAATCGGTCCACCCGTCCTTGAGTTATAAAATAACAACGAAAAGTGGCATTGATTTTTGTACTCGTGTATTTAGATATCAAAGTTCATTCAGGCAACTTCGTAGTTAACATGAGAGAGGGGGAGAGAGAGATAGAGAGTGGTATAATTTAATATCAAGTTTACCGTCGCGTTTACTCCCGTCTCGCTTTTTCCGTCCGCTACTAAGAAAGTTATGAGAGACCCTTAATAGATAAGATACATATTAATACGGATTTTTATTTTTGAACTTTGAAGAGGGAAAATTTTGTACACAATTTTTACAAACTTTAACCATTTACGCAGCGGTGGCCTCAATAAAAATAAAATTTTCCCGTTTTCGAAACAAATTTGTTTAGAGCTTCGCTTCTATTTGTCGATGTTAGCTCATAGCCACCCTCAATATATTATAAAAAAAATGAGACGACCAGACGGTACTGACAAACAAAACTGTAGACTACATAAAAGAACGAGTCATCCATGTTTCTTGTAATAAACTATCATTCATTCATTCATTCATTCAACTAAGCTTCCAGTTTCCTAAAAACGAAAACCTTCATAAATGGAAATCCACAAATTGGTCACCCATCTGAAAACCAGCGATAGCATAAGCTACTTAACCCAGCGATCGTTTACAGAACACTGAATGAACGGTACTATAATATTTTCCTTCATTTTAAAGTCGTCAGCGAAAAATGAAAATGCAAAATGCTCATACATTCAGTTAATTTTACACAAATATTTTCTTGCAAGTTCTTATTTTAAATGCAAGCGTCCATGATGGCAGCACGTCTTATAAAAGATAATTTACATTGCAAATTAAAAGACCACATTGTCTCAAGATTGAAGAATAATAACTAAACTGTACGTGAGGAGTAGGGGTCGGTTTGTTAATTGTTATTATTTATAACTAGCTGACCCCGCAACTTCGTTTACGTCACATAAGGTGTATGAGCGGAATGGTATTTCTTTATCAGACTCATCAAGCAGCATGTGAAACTGCCCTGTTTATAATAAAAGAGCTTACAGATTAAGTCTATTCTTAAGTGGAGCAAACCTCAACACAATAAAGAAAACCGCATTGCAATCGGTTAAGCGGTTGCTGAGATTAGCGTGCACAAACGTACAGACAAACAGACATACAGACAAACAGACAAAAATTCTAAAAATCATTGTTTTGGGTTCTATTGCGTTCATAAAGCCTCCCTATAATATACGATTTTATTATATGTATTGATGTATTGATATTGATTGATTGATTGATATTGATATTGATTGATTTGTGGCGTGTGACGTGTAGCGACGGGTCCCCATGTTGCAACGGGAAAGAGTACCTACAAATTGTCGCCACACCAGTGCATTCTGAGAGTGTCGTAAGAGGCGACTTAGGGAACACTTTCGCAAAAAGATCCATTGCGTAGTGAAGGAAAACTTGAAATGAAACCGTGTCATTAAAATGACTATCGTTATGCCAAGTTGAAGGTCTTTTTAGGCGGCTTAAAATTTTTTAACAGCAGGCAGTCACAACCTGCGCCTGTCCATCTCAACCCAACTCACCTATTACGTCGTACATTTTTTTTTTATACTACTTAGGTGGCAGACAAGCTTACGGCCCACCGGAAGGTTGGTAACCGTAGCCTATAGACGTTTGCAACACCAGAGGCGCTACACACGCGCTGCCGACCCGGACGCAGGTTGTGACGACCCACAGTTGAAATTTTTCAAGCCGCCCATAAGGCCTTCAACTTGGCTTAACGACTGTCATTTTACTGACAACCGGGACCAACGGCTTAACGTGCCTTCCGAAGCACGGAAACGCTCGTAAATAAATGTCACAAAGTGGTCCACGTGGTGGTCATCCATCCATATCCGGCCATAGTAAATGTTGCTTACTGCAGTGATCGTTTACAGAACACTGAGTCCGCGGGGCCACGAGCGCTTCATACATACTCTAGAACATATTCTAGAAAGGTGAAATGTGGGCATTATACTACCCCTTCGGGGATTAAGGCGTGACCATATGAATGTATGTAAGGCTACATCACGTATCCCTCTAAATAAGCGGGAAACGGCAAAACTACCTCGGTGAGGTCAGCAACAGCCGGCTGAGCCATCAGGGCGATTGGGAAACCGACGGACTATTCGGGCATTGTCAAGCAAGATAGCCCACTGCATTCTAGCCATCACCAATATCCAGAGATTATTGATACTGTGCTCGTGGCCCCGCGGACTCAGTGTTCTGTAAACGATCATTGCAGTAAGCAACTTTCACTATGGCCGGTCCATGGATGAGTGACCATCCATGTGACCACTTTGTGACATTTATTTGAGCGTTTCCGTGCTTCGGAAGGCACGTTAAGCCGTTGGTCCCGGTTGCCAGTAAAATGGCAGTCGTTAAGCTAAGTTGAAGGCTTTATTTCAACAGCAGGCAGTCACAACCTGCGCCAGTCCATTTAAACACGGCAATACGGCTCACCACCTATTACGTGGGACAAAATTATACAAAGGTGAAATGTGGCATATTGTATGCCTCTGCCTACCCCTTCGGGAATAAAGGCGTGACCATATATGTATGTATGTATGTATTGATACTGTTGATTGATGGCACTTGATGGGATTTGCTACACATATTGAAAACTTCAATTGTACGTACTGTTCCAACAGCCTTAACCAGCCAACATAAAAACCATTTTTATGTGTTCGAAGTGTATTCTTTACATCAGTCATTATATGAAGTTATTCAACACTAGCTGAGCACGCAACTTCGTTTACGTCACATAAGGTGTATGAAAGGAGAGGTATTTCTTCATCAGAATCATCAAGCAGCGTCTGAAACTGCCCTGTTTGCTTAATCATAAAAGAGCTTAATGATTAAGACTATTTTTAAAAAATTCAGTCCGCGCCGAAGGCGTGGACTGAATTGTTTTAGTTCGCACACGCCAGTTTAGGTTCACTCACATTCAAAGAAACCCCTACAATTAAAATTTTCAAAATATCTGATTCTTAAAAGAGTTATAACTCTTTTATTTCTAAACCGATTTACATAAAACAAACGCTAAATGTTAACTGGAGCAAACTTCAACACAATAAAAAATACCGCATTGCAATCGGTTGAGCGGTTACTGAGATTAGCGTGCACAACCGTACAGACAAACAGATATACAGACATACAGACAAACAGACAAACAGACAAAAATTCTAAAAATCATTGTTTTGGGTTCTATTGCGTTCATAAAGCCCCACTATAATATTTTTTCTTATTTATCTTCCATGTACAGACAGCGACCTGTTACGATTTTATTATATGTATTGATTGATATTGTATATATTTTAATTCTAATAAAAACTGGCCAAGTCAAATCTAACCTACATTAAGATGTCACATTTTTAGGGTTTCGTGGCTACGAAACCCTAAAAATGTGTGACGGACAGACAGACAGACATGACGAATCTATAAGGGTTCCGTTTTTGCCATTTGGCTAAATGGCAAAAACGGAACCCTTATAGATTCGTCATGTCTGTCTGTCTGTCCGTCCGTGTGTCACAGCCACTTTTCTCCGAAACTATAAGGCCTATGCTATTGAAACTTGTTAACTAGATGTATTCTGTGAACCGCATTAAGATTCTTATATAAAACTAGAAAAAAAGCAGTAAATTTTGGGGGTCCCCATACTCAGAACTGAAACACAAAATTTTTTTTTTCATCAGAACCATACATGTGGGGTATCTATAGATAGGTCTTCAAAAATGCTTTTGAGGTTTATAACATCATTTTTTCCTAAAGTGAATAGTTTGTGCAAGAGACACTTCCAAAGTGGAAAAATGTGTGTCCCCCCCTCTAACTTCTAAACTAAGAAAATGATGAGTCTAAAAAGAATATATAATGTACATTGCCATAAAAACTACCAACGAAAATTGGTTTGAACGAGATAGAGCTGGTAGTTTTTTTTTAATACGTCATAAACCGCAATTTATGGTTAGAAAAATCACTACCACTGCGAACGTGTTAAAATCATAATCATAATCATAATCATAATCATAAAAAAACATTAATCAAAGTTACAACGAACTATAAGAACTTTTATATTATGTTACTTGCTGCTACGGAACCCTTCATGGGCGAGTCAGCAATTGTCACAGGTATACATTAAAGCAAAGAAATAGAGTTTAATAAAATACTTGGTCGGGTCCCTCGGAAGGATGTACCATGATTTCCAACATCCGTAAGTTACGTGACAGAACTTATTTCTTTTATTTACTTAATCAGTTATTTCCAATTTGTCCTCAAATACTATAAACAAATAAACTACTTCACGCAAAATCGGTTTCAAATCGCCGCGTCGACCATTTTGTTTATTCTACAGATTGTTTTAACAGGACACTGTGTACGGACACAAACAAACAATCTTCGTATCAAATAGAAAATTGTCATTTTCTTGGACACTTGCATTCTTATGTACATAGGTATAGTCACGCCTTATTTCTTAAAGACGTAGGCAGAGTTATGAAGATATAGCTCGTTCGCTGTAACTTTGCCGCTCGGCTCCATACTAAAGTCGAATTTTTAATTTTGAGATTGACAGCAACTAATGTCACTTCTTTATACAATGTTGCTTATTTTCTACGACGAAGTGACATTAGCTACTGTCAATTTACTTCGTGTAATTAAAAATTCGGGTATACGCCTCTACGCAAGCGGCAAAGTTAGAGCAAACGGTAGTAATAATGTGTTACATACAGATAGCACAAAATAATAAGGTAGATACAGATCGCAATCTCATGTAGGTACGTACTTTTATCCCTTCGTTAGCCGTGTTACTACCAATCACCACCAGTAGTAACTCGGGTAATTACCACTAACTGCTGCTGTAGTAACACGGATCAATTTTTAACACGCTTTTATTAGCTTCACTTGTAACTATGTATGTATGTAAGAAAATCTTGGAATGTTAATTTGACCCACTTCCCGTCCTTCGATCAGGCTGAAATTTTGCACACGCTCTGAGTTCTGATGACAATACATGACTAGCTAAAAAACGTCATTACAAATCCAATATGGCAGCCTCCCCAAAATGGCGGACTGGCTGTTTGAAATCCATCCCCAGTGGCGGGGCAAGACCTAAATTCGGTGTGGGCAAGACAGATTTCGCGAGGCCCTGCGCCAATAATAATAGTATTGCCATAAGGGAAAAAAAAATTACCACAGAGGTTTACGTCAAATGTGAGTGGGGTCGCTCGTCCCAAAAAATCAAGGATAAAACATTATATTGTTGGTTCCACTACCTAAATGGGTCCACGAGTATTTGTAAATCCTGTTGGACCCCTTAGTGGAACTTAGCAGTCGAACCAACAGTCCGGAAGGAATACTTTTTACTGTTTTTAACTGACTTCAAAAAAGGAGGAGGTTTTCAATTCGTACGCTATTTTTTTTGTTTGAATGAGGCTATTTCTGAGGTGGTCCCATATCCAGAGTATCAGGATCTGATGCTGGGATCCAGGAGAAATCGAGGGCAACCACCGAAAATTGTAGGGACAACTAGTGCGTTTGTTAAGTTTTTGATTAAGTGCCTTAATGTACTACAATTTAATGAAGGTCTGGACTCGATCTGATGATGGAACCGAAAGACAGTCGAGGGAATTACAGCGGTTACCTTGTGTTTCGGCTTGAATGATTTGTGTTGATGAGAACTTAACACATAGATAGATATACTTTTCGGTCCACCTGCCACTTAACCAATAAAAAAAAAATACAAAAAATATAATATTGAAGTTGGTGCCATTAATAATATCTACCTAAACCTATGGGTTTACTTGGCGCAGACTTCAATATGATATTGAATAAAATCTGGTAAATCAAAATACTTACATATTACTTTGTCCTAAGTAAATTTTATTTTTAAGGATTTGTATGAAGTCGGTTCTATTTTTTACTAATTTTTTTTTACAATAACTAATGATGCCAATGTGTCATATAGACACAATTTTGATTAGACTTCAATTTTAAAAAATATTCGTCAGACTGATTTCAATGCATGGAAAAGTACATTAAAAAACCGGACAAGTGCGAGTTGGACTCGCCCATGAAGGGTTTCGTAGCAGCAAGTGACATAATTTAAAAGTTCTTATAGTTGGTTGTAACTTTGATTGATGTTTCGTACGTTTTCGTACGTTTCTTTGAATACGTTCGCAGTGGTAGTGATTTTTATAACCGAAAATTGCAGCTTATGACGTATTAAAAAAAAACTACCAGCTCTATCTCGTTCAAACCAATTTTCGTTGGTAGTTTTTATGGCAATGTACATCATATAATTTTTTTAGATTTATCGTTCTCTTAGTTTAGAAGTAAGAGGGGGGGGGGGGGGGACACTCATTTTTCCACTTTGGAAGTGTCTCTTGCGCAAACTATTCACTTTAGAAAAAAATGATGTTAAAAACCTCAATAGCATTTTTGAAGACCTATCTATAGATACTTCACACGTATGGGTTTGATGAAAAAAAAAATTGAATTTCAGTTCTGAGTATGGGGATCCCCAAAATTTACTACCTTTTTTCTAGTTTTATATAAGAATCTTAATGCGGTTCACAGAACACATCTAGTTACCAAGTTTCAATAGCATAGGCCTTATAGTTTCGGAGAAAAATGGCTGTGACACACGGACGGACAGACAGACAGACAGACAGACATGGCGAATCTATAAGGGTTCCGTTTTTGCCATTTGGCTACGAAACCCTAAAAAGGGATAGCTTGCGATTTTCTCGGGTTTTCTTATTTTAACGCTAATTTTTGTCTACATATTTCTAATTTTCTTTGATTATTGAATGTACGTAGTTTTAATTTCATTGTCTTTGTTATATATTTTTGTTTATTTTAAGCTCCAATTTTTTTAAGTTATGTAATTCTAATTTAGTTTGATTATTTTGATGTACTGTACGTATATGTTAATTGAATCGTTTCTGTTCTATATTTTTATTTATTGTAGGCGATTTTAGGCGAGACAGATTTCGCGAGGCCCGGCGCCAATAATAATAGTGTCGCCATAAGGAAAAAAAAATTTAACCACAGAGGTTTACGTCAAATGTGGACTCGTCCCAAAAAATCCAGGATAAAACATAAATTGTTGGTTCCTAAATGGGTCCACGAGTATTTGTAAATCCTGTTGGACCCCTTAGTGGAACTTAGCAGTGGAACCAACAGTCCGGAAGGAATAAAACAAGGGATTCCCTGCATTGGTCGGCGGCGTACAGTGGATCGATTCATACAAATCGGCGGACATTGGAATCTTGAAATACTTTTTACTGTTTTTACAAAAACTAATGATGCCAATGTGTTTATCTTAATAATTGTAGTCGAAAACATAGAGATACAATTTTGATTAGACTTCAATTTTAAAAAATATTTAACAAAAACTGATTTCAATGCATGGAAAAGTACATTAAAAAAGGGATAGCCTGCGATTTTCTCGTGTTTTCTTATTTTAACGCTAATTTTTTGTCTACATATCTCTATTTTTTGTATACATTTTACCACTTTTGTTTTTATAAGTTAGTTTTTGTATTTATTATAACTATGATATATACAAAAACTAACTTTTATCATCATACATAATTTTCACAGCAAAATTAATTTATATCTTTTTTTATTTTATTTTCGCTTTGAAGCAATGCATAAAAATTTTTGAGGCGCGAGGCCCCTTGTACCGCGAGGCCGTGGGCGGTGGCCCACGTCGCCCACGCCTTACGCCGCCTCTGTCCATCCCCATGATATGGGTATCGAATGACAGGGTTTGCTGTCAGGAATACGAAAAAAAATAGTCACGTGACTTAAATCCAATATGGCGGACGACCAAGATGGCGGGCAGGCTATTTGAAATGCACCTCCATGATATGGGTATCAAGTGAAAGGGTTTGCTGTCAGGAATACGAAAAAAATAGTCACGTGACTTAAATCCTTAAGCGTGTTTTTTAGTTTTATAAACACATGTTACTACTGGCCAAACTTCTACCTTTTTACAAATCATTGACATTTATGCCATGATTAAAATAAAATATAATAATGAATTTTTGAAAAATTGCTCGCACCTCATTTTTTGAGTTGTCATTGCTTCAAAATTATAAAATACCAGTAAGATTGGCCAGTAGTAATATGTAAATTAAAAATTGTTCAATGTTACCAAAGATGATATAATAGTATTACATACAGATCGGCAACTCCCTGCCTCCCACCTGAGTAAGCTTCCCCATCCCCCCACCAAAATTAATGTGTCGATTCCCGTGTCAGTACTTGAGAGAGTGACACTGCGTTGCATTACGTATTACTACCTAAGTACTTTGGGCTATTGCTTTGGTTTAATTTGTGCTTAGCCGAGGGTAGATTTGAAAAAAAAAGTAGGTACCAACATACATGAGATTGCGTTCTGTTCATTATTATTTTGTTTCCATAGCTAGTGACCCTAGAATACTCACACACACATTGAAGCTTGATTTAAGCATTCACATTACGTCTATATTAGTATGGGTGAAAACAAAGATGTTTGTATGGAGTTTCCACCCTGTGATGTTACTACTGCAGCAGTTAGTGGTAACACGGGCAAAAAAAAAACCTGTGATACTACGGGTAGTAAGACTGGGAGTAGCACGGCACGGGTAACGAAGGCTTTTATCCAATCTACCCTCTGCTACGCACAAATCAGTATCGAAAACTATGGAAATCTTTGAACTCGCGTCTGAACTACCCGTTCGCTCTAACTTTGCCGCTGGCGTAGAGGCGTATACCCGAATTGTTAATTAGACGAAGTAAATTGACAGTAGCTAATGTCACTTCGTCATAGAAAATATGCAACATTGTATGAAGAAGTGACGTTAGTTGCTGTCAATTTACTTCGTCTAATTTAAAATTCGACTTAAGTATGGAGCCGAGCGGCAAAGTTAGAGCGAACGAGCAGTAAACTCTGTGAGCGGTGTGTATGTGTAGCGAATTTTGTATGTAAGTTTCCATCTGTACTATCTAATTTGTGCAGATAGGCTTCCTGCCTCCCACTGAGCAAGCTTCCCCACCCCCACCACAGCTGTAATATTGTTGGGGGGTATTTTGAGGCAACGTTAGCAACCTTATTGGTCACACACACATTCAAGCTCTGTACAAACATAACGTGTTTTTAGTGTAGGTTAGAGAATTGAAGACGAATAATTTGTATGGAGTTTCCGGCCTGCGCTTATACCTATAATACGCCTTCGAGAATTAAGATTTTATTTTTTGACTTGGTGAAATTCATTTAGGTCACAAAGTAACACTTATGAACGTCAACATTAAGAGTCCATATGACGCCAAATAGACTATTACTTTGATCTAGATCTTAGGACTCGTGAGGTCTGCTGAATTAAAATTTGAACACAGATAACTTCACTTCAAGAACTAAAAACGCTCTAGGCTCGAAACGCGATTACCTACTGATAAAATCCTCGATAGATTTTTGTGTTTAAAATACCTCGATTTCGTGAAATTTTAAGCTAGATCTCATATGTTATAAGTTCTTTTTATAATATGAAATTTTTATAATATAAAATCTTCATTTGCACTAGAGCATTTTTTTCATATTGGTTATAGCTTTTTTATAATTAATTTATTTCATTAAAAGTGCACAAAAACCGATCGCATCTCTCTCTTTCTTGCACGCTAAAATGTATATCTTCTATCTTCTTTTAACAGCATCTGGTGCTTCTACTATCATTATTTTTTTATGTGAGGGAAAATCCTACATGGATGCTATGCCGGACTCCTACCGACTAAAAAACCTCACGTATCCTGCCCAACAGCCTACGGTTGGGAGCCCCGGGTATTAGCTCTCGGAAGGATACATGAAATAAAAAGTTACAATAAGATACATTTTGAAAAACAATTTAAAAAAATGAGTTTACAAGCGACGTTTAAAATCGCGCGTATATAGTATAAGCAACTATTAGTAACTATTTAGTAATCTGTGGTATAAGTGAAGAGCAGGCAATTCATTTCCATTCCATCTTTCATCTAAATACCTACCTAATCATTAATAGCATAATCTTTTTCAAGAGATGTGCCATAATTTATTCAAAGGATTTCTAAATCGGTTTTATTGAATCTAAATAATAAAAAGGTCCAGCTAAGCATTCAAGACTTCGTCTAGAATCTAGCTTATGACTGTCAAATTCACAGTTTGATTTTTATTTTTAATACTAGCGGTCGTTACGCGATTTCACCCGCGTAGTTCCCGTTCCCGTGGGAATACGGGAATTAAATATAGCCTATGTTCACCGCAAAGAGTGTAGCTTCCCAACAGTGAAAGAATTTTTCAAAGCGGTCCAGTAGTTCCGGAACCTATTCGTTACAAACAAACAAACAAATCTTTCCTCTTTATAATATTAGTATAAACCAGCGGACGTTACGCGGTTTCACCCGCGTAGTTCCTGTTCCCGTGGGAATGCGGGAATAAAATATAGCTTATGTTCACCGCAAAGAGTGTAGCTTCCCAACAGTGAAAGAATTTTTCAAATCGGTCCAGTAGTTTCGGAGCCTATTCGTTACAAACAAACAAAAAAACTAATCTTTCCTCTTTATAATATTATTAGTACATTAGTATAGAAGTATAGATATAAGTAGATAGTATAGATTAAGCTCGCCAAATTGCTGTTGGGAGTCACGGGACATCCTTCCTGAGGGCTTACCCGGGGCTCTCAACCATAGGCTGTTGGGCGTTACGTGAGGTTTTTTGGTCGGTAAGAGTCCGGCACAGCATCCTACGAGGATTTTCCCTCACATCAAAAAAAAAAAAAAGCACGCCAAATTGACGTCGCCAGCCTGATGGAAAGCCATGGCGCATCTAGCGATTGGGGACCACTCTAATGCTATGAGGATTTAATTTTGATGGTTCAGTAGATTAGGGTAAAAATGGGACCCAGTTCATGAGACTTTGCCGTCCGTTTGTCTGTCTCGAGGCTGTATCTCATGAACCGTGATAGCTAGAGAGCTGAAATTATTAGAGATGATGTATTTCTGTTGCCGCTATAACAACAAATACTAAAATAAGAAAAAAAAGGATAGGGTTGAGGGGATATAACCCTCCGGTCTCGCATTTGTCCTGTAATTATACCAAAACAAAGTCGTTTTTTTTTACAAAAAAGAAACCGACTTCAAACAAAACTAAAAACTGAAAAATAAAATTTACTTAGCACAAGGTCAGTTCCGATTTATCAGATAATACAGAAATACTACTCCTCCTTTTTTGAAGTCGGTTAAAAATAGACATCTCTCATTACTTTCTGAAACTACGCAAAGGTGTTATCGATAATTTTTGATAATTTCTTTTTTATTGATTATGTTGATATTTGTTGGATATCTTTCGAGTAGTTTGTAAGTCACACAATATGCATTGTAGTATATTTTTGGATAATATAAAAAAAATAGAAATTAGTAAGTAGCAAGTCTTAAGAATTAATGGTCATGAATAGGCATCCTATTTTTAAAAAATCTGCCTGTCCTATTTATGTTCATAGATACTTTTCCTTAAAAAAAAGAAATTAACCATTCGACCTCTCCTATTAGAGAGGTATTATGTAGATTTTTGTGTTACAACCCATGGGCCACAGTGCGTGTTCAATAAGGATTGTTTGCCACTTTAGCAGTTTAAAAAATACAATTGAATCATACTAACTGAACCAATGTCTTCTGTAATGGTGCTCTGGCTGTTTGTGGGGCGGGGCAATCGTGAAGTTTTCTTTAGAAGATTTGGAGGGTTAGTTGTCAAAAACTTGCAAAAATCACGAAAAAAGTACCAAATCATCGCTTCACTACTAGAAGCTAACAATCGACATCGGGTAATGAAATTTATGGGCCAAATGTATCTAGGTAGATACTTAGAAACATTTGAGTATAAATATGTCATAGGTTGTCATAGTTTTATTCTATACTAGCTGATGCCCGCAGCTTCGCCCGCGGAAAAATTGTTCCCGTGGGAACTTATTCCCGGAATAAAAAGTAGCCTATGTGTTATTCCAGGCTACAATGTATCTCTGTACCAAATTTCAGCCCGATCCGTTCAGCGGTTTGAGCGTGAAAGAGTAACAAACATCCACACTCACAAACTTTCGCATTTATAATATTAGTAAGAAGTGCTAATATTTTAGAAAGAAATTCGTTTATTAATAATAGTTAAAATTCTGAAACTATTGAATCAATTTGAGAATTTCTTTCACCATTAGAAAGTAAAATATTATGCTTATCATCACGGTACTGCCCAAGGGAGTGGAGCAGTAATAATAAATGTTGGAACATGGCGGCTGAAGGGCCATTACGTGGTATAAATAATCTGGGCGAGGCCGCAGTGGTGGCCGTAGGTCTGTTGGAAGTCCTGGGACATCCTTTCGAGGGCTTACCCGGGGCTCCCAACCATAGGCTGTTGGGCGTGACGTGAGGTTTTTTAGTCGGTAGGAGTCCGGCATAGCATCCATGATGCATTTTCCCTCACGTTAAAGAAAAGAGAGTATAAATAATAATAAAATACATTTATATTATATATTGAATTTTTCGATCTTAATATATATAAATTACATGTCAAATTGTTTATTCGCGATGAACTCCTAAACTACTTAACCGAATTTAACCAAATTTGCACACCGTGTGCAGTTTGATCCAACTTGACAGATAAGATATTTTTTTTGTGGAAACTTGGCTACGGCTGGGTGTACCGGGTAACAAATATCTTGGCCACAGCAACGCGTGGTGTGGTTTTCACTAGCGTAGCTCCCGTTCCCGTGGGAATACGGGAATAAAATATAGCCTATGTTCACCGGGAAGAGTGTAGCTTCCCAACAGCGAAACAATTTTTCAAATCGGTTCAGTAGTTTCGGAGCCTATTCGATGCAAACAAACAATCAAATCTTTCCTCTTTATAATATTAGTATAGATACAGGCCTGTATATGTTTAATATGTGCTACAGGCGCAGCCACGGGGTACAGTTAGTTATAAATGAAAGCACTCACCTGGTCGCAGGACAAATGAATGCAATGGAGAGAGCTCCCGAGCTTTTATATGGTTTAGATGTAGGGGCGGGCGGGAACAGCGAACTACGGAGTCGACAGAGATTGTTAAAATTACGTGGGATTTATTTTTGGCCTAAGTTATTTAGAAATACTAAGTGTTAGCCGTTTCGGGATTTAATATACTTATTCGAATATCTCATTCGATCAAACTGTGTCTTTCAGAAAATGTGGGTACGGACCGTCATAGATCTTACTCGTAATAAATTAAAGATTAAAATAAAAGGGACACAAATAGGTACTTACTTATAATTAAATATTAAGTAATATGCATACAAACATAGTCACGCCTTTATCCTCGAAGGGGTAGGCAGAGGCATAGTATACACCCACATTATAACTTAAAGTTTTATGTCCCACATAATAGGTGGTGAGCCTATTACCGTGTTTAAATGGACCGACGCAGGTTGTGACGACCCGTAGTTGAAATTTTTCAATTTATGATTTATCAGTGTGGAGGAAGGCAAGATGAGAATGTGACTCCAACACACAAAGGGAGGATCCTCCGACCAGGCTATGCGATCGCGCCTGGCGGGCCGAAGCCGAAGAATTTATTTAAAGCGCTTATGTGAGTGCTATTTAACACTACATAGATTTCGGGGCTCAAGTCAGGCTCTCCGTCAAGTAGTGCACCAGCTGTCTTACGCACCTATGAGGCCGTAGCAAAGAGAGTCTCTTGCCAGCGTTCTACAGTAAGGCCAATCATTCCCCATAATTGCAATTATAGAGACAACACAAAAGCACTGTAATAGACAGATTTGATTGATCTACTAAAACACGCAACAATACAGCTCGTAGCCCCTCTCACTGGGTTACTATCTTCTGGAGTTGGAGTTTTATCTATTTATTGTATTTCTTTGTATGTAAAATACATATATATATAGCACAAGCTTAAATAAACTTGATTTGGACTCAAAGTGACGTGTTAAAAAAATAAAAGAGTGACTAAGTATGTTACTCCTAAAAAATAACACGTTAACATCGACTCTCATCATGCCGATGTTCCGTCCAGGACCTCCTGTTGCGACAACGCACTGCCCACTTCTTCCAAACGTTACTTTTGTGGTATATTGCAATGAGATCAATGATAATTATGATGCTTTACCTACTTGACATAATATTGGATGGGTGCTCGGTTATGGGAGGTCGTTGCGTCGCACCCTTTTCGAGATTAGGAGCTAGGCCTTGGCTTCTATTGTTTATTTTCAAGCTATAGTTTTCCTATCTATATCATAAAATATCGGACGTCACGCGGTTGCACCCGCGTATTTCCCAGGCAATACGGGAACAAAATATAGCCTATGTCACCCTGGAATAGTGTAGCTTCCCAATTTAAGTTTTTTTCAAATCGATCCAGTAGTTTCGGAGCCTATTCGATCGAAATCTTTCCTCTTTATAATACCTACTAGCTGGTGCCCGCAGCTTCGCTCGCGTCATCGTCGGCTCATCACATCATTTTGTATTCTACCATACATACATACATTATTATGCATAGAAACCAGTATTCATAGATCCCAACTCCAGAGCCAGGGTTAGAAACCAGAGGCCTAAACACGGCGGTCGCTTACGCAGCACCGAGGTAGTCAGATATACAGTAAAGAACCTCTGAAATCCATTACAGCATTATCATGGTAGGGTGATATTAATTTGGCGACTCAAATCAAACAATCAAAGAAACAAACACATCTTTATTCATGTAGGTTCATAGTAATACAATGAACGTCTTTATGAATGATTCTACATTTACATTTACTGCCAGATTCGCAAACCAATAGGTAGAGCCTGTGAGTAAGAATCTGGCAAGAAATCTCACGGCCACTCTTTTCAAACTGCCAATAAGTAGATACCTATAAACAAAATATAGCATGGAAAACACCCCCCCCCCCCCCCTCTGTTAAAATATAGTATACATACTTATGGAGTAGGGACAGGTTGTGATCACATAGTATACAATATGAAAATACGATAAAAAAAATGCACGACCAAATCAATAATTATGAGCCAAATTGAATTCTTGCCTCACGGCGCATTAACCTAATGGCGGGTGAGCTATTTTGAGGCTTTTTGACTCACTACAAATAATTTCCGTCCCCAGCTCGATTCTCCAACAACCTTTCTTATGCTGACAAACAATATAGGGTACTTGGCGTCCTGTTCAACTGGTTTCTTCGAGAGTATCATTAATTTCATACACGCGCCGAATGGTGTGGCAAGTACAAATACCGGGAATGATTCTCTGCTGCTCATTATGTCCCAATGGAATAAGAGACGGGGAGATTTTAGTTAGATGGTATTCAACCACGTTTTCTTGTCCTTATCGTATAACCGTTTTCGGTTAGTTACTGGGAGACCGCCCAGTTTGGTTGGATTCATCGAAACTGTGGCCTTAAAATAACATTGCGGAGGAAGCTGTATAGATCATGACCTGCTAGCCTCTCATAGGTTCTGCCAAAGGGACACGATCCCAAATCTTATGCGAGCTGCTTCAACTCCCTGTGGGCCAGCTGGATTTTCTCGTCCGCAACTCGTCCATCACGAGAAACCTCCAGATCAACAGGCAACACCCCCGCAAGCACAGGTAATGTTATAGTGTTGCGTGATCGGTAAGTCTTCATGAGCAATAATAATGCTGATTGCTGAGTTCTCAAAAATATACGCTTGACCACAAAGTTAGACGACCGCGGTACCATACAGCTGCAGCGTACATCAACGTAGCAACAAAGGTTCCTGAGTACAGAACTCTCAAGTGCTGCGTGTCATATTCCCCACGTAGAGGCAGACACGCTGTAGACATTCTGAAAACAGTTCCGAAGTCTTTTAACCAATAAAATCCGTAGGAGTTCGGCATAGCATCCCTGTAGGATTTTCTTCATGTTAAAAAAACTAATATTATAAAGAGAATAGATTTATAGATTTGATTGTATGCAGGCTTCGCCACTACTGAACTCATTTGTAAACTATTTTACTGCTGGGAAGTTACACTATCCCCGGGTCACATAGGCTATATTCCCTTACTATATACCACGGGAACGGGAACTACGTGGTGGGATGGGAACTATGCGAGCGTGACTTCACGGCTTATGAGATAGGTACTGCCTGGTGATAGAGAGACGGGCAGCGGAGTCTCAGTAATAGGGTTCCGTTTTTACCCCTTTGGATGCGGAACCCTGAATGTTTTTCGTCCAAATCAAGCAAAATTTTACCTATGCAAGATAATTAAAACTTTGGTTGGAGAATCATGTTGACAGTCTTTAGTCGAAGGATGAATACCCTGATAATAGTTGGTTTTATTTGAATGAACCGTACACACTTAGAGCAGGCCTCCGTCACTCGCTCAAAATCGCGCGTTATGTACCTACCGCTCGGCATCTCCCTGGGGATACAACTGGCCACTGGCAGAGGGCTGCCGGACGCCCGACTGAGCGCTCGCATCGCACCGCACCGCACGTTTCCCGCGCTTACGCTTCGAAATACCGAAACCACGTAATTATTGTGCAGTGGATGGGTGTAATAGTACAAAAACAAAAGAAAATTTGTCGTTTTTTAAATTGCCGAGAGACGAAGAAAGCTGAGTAATATTTTAAATCTTATCAATTTGAATGTTTTTACCATTTATTTGTTTGAACATAAGTAGGTAGGTGATAAGTATGTAAATCTTAAATTAAGGAGTTATTTGAGTCAGGTATTATAAAATTGTTGTTTTTTATAGGCAATTCAATGTTTTATATGGGGACTCAGTGTTCTGTAATCGATCACTGTAGTAAGCAACTTTCACTATGGCCAGTTCTTGGATGGGTGACCATTCATGTGACCACTTTGTGACCTTTATTTGAGCGTTTCCGTGCTTCGGAAGGCAAGTTAGGCCGTTGGTCCCGGTTGCCAATAAAATAGCAGTCTGCCAAGTTGAAGGCCTTTTTAGGCGGTTTGAAAATTTTAAACAGCAGAGGGTCATAACCTGTACTTGGTACAAACTATAAAAAAATGAAATGTGGGCATCTAATATGCCTCTGCCTTCCCATTCGGAGATCTACGCGTGACCATATGTATGTGTGTGTAACATAGTAAGGTAGGATGGCCGGGTGAGATAGGTGAATAGCCAGTACTTACGCTAAAGGTAATGTCAGTTTAATTTAGATTTCTTTGATATTTTCGTTATGGGTAGGCATAAGATAAACAATATAGGTATACCTACCTACTGTGATTCATAATTTATTTTTGGTTTTTACGTGCATTTATAAAAGCGTGTTTTTCTAGGGTTTTTTTAAACCATTCATAATTTTTTTCCTTACATTCCATTACATTGTTAGTTACATACACGTCGACCTACTAAAAGCGTATTAAAACATGGTTGATTCGTAACATTTGTTTTATTACAGCAATCATTATAGGTTCAACCCTAGCGCATTCTTACGATGACGTCACTCGCACAGCGGGCAACACAGTCTCGACGCTATGAGCGCGTGTTTAATTAAGGTACAATTCTTCTCGTTCTGAGCAGCAGGTATTATTATTAAAATTTTGTAGGCTAATATAGCGTAGGTATTGTCGCTTTTGTATGGGAGTGATGTATCTGTTACATAGTAACTATTTAGTAATCTGTGCTTAGAGCGAGTTCGTTAATTATTCCTGAACAGCCTGTGTCTAAGTCTACCGGTTCAACTTTTTATACTAAACTTTAATTAATCAACATGAAGACATTTACAATAACACAAAATCAATCTCTGTTGGACATCAAATAGGAATGACAATGTCAATCGGATTTAACGTCCAAAAATGTGTCACTATTAAAAGTAATTTAAATCAAAAATAATGAGTAAGTTTTTTAAGGAGTACCTATTGATAACAATTCTGGAAAAAAAATTCCCCAAATTATCTTACATTCCCTTTTTAGCTCGTTATAGTATATTTTTTTATAAAATACGAAACACATCTTTAATCAATTATGATTTTAATGCTATAAGCCGAATTTGAAGTAGATCAGACCAAGGAATCACGTTGTCCCATACAAACTTTACCCTTCTTTTTTAAACCCTTGGAGGTGGAATTTGCAAAAATGGTAAAATTACTTTCTTCAAATTGTAACAAAGAACGCTCGTGCTGAGTTTCATCACCGTACCATGAAGCGTTTAGGCAATAATTGATAATAACTTTATACGACTATAGTTCTTTCATCTGCGATTCGATTTTGATGAAAAATAGCCTAAAGCCTCCCCCGAGTTGAGCTTAATCTTTTTTTGTAAACAGCAAATGTATCCGTTCAGTATCTTCGGAAATCCTGACGCTCATACAGACAGACAGACAGACAGACAGAAAAGAATTTTAAAAACATCATTTTTGTGCTCTATTGGTGTTTTTATACCGCACCCGCTACTTTTTTTTTAATTTTATCAATTGTACAGACACACGATTTCTACTCTCTTATTATAGTAATAAGATTAGTATATAATGATAGTATGTACAAACAGTCACGCCTTTTTCCCGAAGGGGTAGGCAGGGGCATAGTATAGGCCCATATTTCGTCATTTGAACGTCATCACATGCAACGGCTAATTGTGGAATGATCTCCCTGCCTTGGTTTTCTCAAACGCCTATAATAAGGGGTTCTTCAAAAGGGGTCTTAGAATTTTTTTACAGGGTCGGCAGCGCGAGTGTGGCGCCTCTGGTGTTGCAAACGTTCGTAGGATACGGTGACAAGTAGGTACAACTGGTGGGATTATACTTGTCTGCCACTTTAGTGGTATAAAAAAATTATCAGGTGACACACAAGCTCACGGTCTACCTAATAGTTGGTTACAAAACCAGAGGCGTTAGAAATATATTATGTTATTGGTAGGTATTTCTGTAAAGATTTCAAGATATTCTTTCTTGAAATAAACTCCCGACGATTCAACCATTTCGATAAGAGAAGCGTAGTTAGGTAGGTACTTCATTTGAAATCGATCTTGAAAACTAGGGTTTAATTTTTAAAGTTAGGATCACAAACACATGTCTAGATTTCCTTGAGATCAGCACTTTAGCTTTTAAAACTTTGTTACACAAACAAACAGATCTGCTACCATACGATTTACTATTATGAAGATAATTATAGTTTAATCCTACTTTTGATTGTAGTTTTAGCAGATAGAATTTTCATAGACGGTTAAATAAAGTCCTTAGCACGGCTGAACCGAATTGAGTAGTTTATGTTTTGAAACATTAATATTTTTTGATTCATTATAAGTTTAATTGAATAGGAAGTCCATAAAAATGTAAATTCAGATAAAGATGTCAAAATAAATTAATATCAAGCTAACAAAATTTTGTTAGCTAAATAACCAACTCCGACTCGCATCCGATGCAAAGGTGCCCATAAGGGTCCGTTCACACAGACCGGCTCGGAGAGGAGAGCAGATTCTTATCACGTTGAAAACAGAGTTTTTAGTATTTGAAATAAGGTTTATTTTTGCATGTGCACTGCTTTTGTCATTAAGAATGCTTGAACGCGCTTGGTGTGAAATAATAAGAGGAGCTGACCGGCTCCGATCGCGTACTTTTTCTGGTTCGCGCAGCCGTTCGGCTCCGATTTCATGCTCTTTCTTGCTCGCGCAGCTGATCGGCTCCAATTGCATGCTCTTTATCGCTCGCGCAGCGGATCGGCTCCAATTGCGTGCTCTTTCCCGCTCGCGCAGCCGATCGGCTTCGATTGCGTGCGCGCCGCCCCACGCCGACCGCCATTTTGATGGCACAATTTAAACAGAACAGTTGTGTGTACTTATACGAAAACATCACTGATGAAAACTTAATATATTTCTTCATCGGGGCTATCTAAAAGCATGTTCCGAAAAGCACACGTTAACACCGAAAACAAAACTTGGACTGTGTGGATACTGGTAGGTACTGCCTTTGTAGTGAGTCCACCCGGCTGCGAGCGCATCCGACCGGCTGCGAGAGCATCCGACCGGCTGCGAGGGCATCCGACCGGCTCCGAGCGCATCCGCTTCCAGCCGGTCTATGTGAAATAGTTGGCGGCTCCGCTCCGACCAGCTCCGAGCGTATACGATCCGGTCTGTGTGAAAAGAAAAGTGCGCGCCGATGCTCTCCGAGCCGGTCTGTGTGGACGGACCCTAACACTCGCTGCATTACCGCGCTGAATGGCAATAGCCAACCTTTGCACCAGGTACGAGCCGGAGCGAGAGTCACCGGTTTTCTCCCCTATTCTACGGCCAATATCTGATACAATTTTTTTAGCTTCAATGCCGCAACTGCCCATCGTCTCGAATGCAACTGGCACCACAATGTAGCGTGACTCCAAGGCCGCGTACTTTTCATGTTTTTTGCTGGCGCCTTCAGCCGCAGCAGCCGGGGAAAGAACCGTTCGGCCCAAGTGACTCGCAACATTAATATTCTCCAAAACCCTTTTTAGCGATGAAAGGTGCAATGAGCCCTGGGGTATCTTCCGAAGGCTTACTCCTCGTTTCTAGTGATAACGCACCGTGTGGTTGGCAGTCGGTAAAAGTCTGGTATCTATAGCATTCTTAAAGAAAAAATGCGCTAGGTTTACGAGTGAATCAAACAATTATTTATTCCAACCCGGGAATAGAACTCAGAACCTTCGACAAATTACTATCACGCCTAATAAAATAGTTACGGCATTACCGCTCAACGTAGGCGTACAATTTTCATAGAAAATAAATCAAATTTGTGAAGATAAAATCACTACAAAACAATCTATGTGAAATGAAACGTGTTATAAGTCGGCTAAATTCAATATTGCCACCAAATTTGACGTGATATTGTATATTCAATACATATCTATATATATAAAAATCAATGCCACTTTTCGTTGTAATTTTATAACTCAAGAACGGGCTCAACTATCCAAACCAAATGTTTAGGCTTTGTTCGGACTATTTAGTAGACGGTTTATGTGAAGTTTGCACAAAATCGGTCGAGCGGTTCTTCATTTATCAAGCAAACGAAGTTGCGCGGGTCAGCTAGTATTGTGTATATTGGTGTGGCCATTGTGGCGAGCTACGCGGTCCCGTGCTACGACGGATAAGAGTACAAAATGTCGCCACCCCAAAACATCCCGAGGGTGACGTAAGAGGCGACTAAGGGAACACTTTAGCAAAATGATCGCAAAACGATTTGCTTAGGGAACGAAAACTCGAAATGAAACCCGGTTGGTAGTAAAATGACAATCGTTAAGCCAAGTTGAAGGCCTTTTAGGCGGCTCGAAAAATTTCAACAGCGGGTCGCGGCTACCTGCGCTGTTCTATTTCAACACGGCGATAGGCTCACCACCTATTACATGGGACATATAACTATAAGGTGAAATGTGGGCGTATACTATGCCTCTGCCTACCCCTCCGGGGATGAAAGCGTGACTATATATATGTATGTATTGGTGTATAATGTATATATGAAGAAATTCTCGACGCCCTGTGAACTCGGTGCTATGTAAACGATCACTGTAGTAGGTAAGCAACATTGCTATGGCCGGTCATGGATGGGTGACCACTATTTAAAGCTGCAATGTTCGACCTTGACAAATCCTAAGGCAATTCGAACGATTGCAGCGTACGCTTTTGCCGGATTTCTTTCGATTCTAATACATTACTACCCGTTCGCTCTAAGTTTGCCGCTGGCGTAGAGGCGTATACCCGAATTTTTAATTAGACGAAGTAAATTGACGGTAGCTAATGTCACTTCGTCATAGAAAATAAGCAACATTGTATGAAGAAGTCACATTAGTTGCTGTCAATTTACTTCGTCTAATTAAAAATTCGACTTTAGTATGGAGCCGAGCGGCAAACTTAGAGCGAACGAGCAGTATATTACCTACTGTTATAAAATCTGAGGGGCATTTTGATACGTTAAAAAAGCAAGAGTATCTAATAAATTACAATAATATAGTTTTATCAGATCAAATCGAAAAATATTTCCTATTTTTTTTTTTATACCACTAAGGTGGCAGACAAGCATACGGCCCACCAGAAGGACTGGTGGTCACCCCGCAGCCTATGAACGTTTGCAACACCAGAGGCGCCACACTCGCGCTGCCTACCCTGTAAAAATCTTCTTAGACCCCTTTTAAAGAACCCCATACTGTAGGCGTTTGGGAAAATCGAGGCAGGAAGATCATTCCACAACCTAAGCGTGCGCGGAAGAAAACCCCTACTGGATCTAACCGTGCTCGAACGCTCCGGACGTAGGGTGTGAGGATGAAATCCCTGTCTATGGCGAGCGGTGCGATGATAGAAGGTAGCCGTGGGCATCATGTCAAACAATTCCTCAGAGCACATACCATTGTACAGGCGGTAGAACACGCATAAGGAGGCAAAGTCTCTCCTGTCGTGAAGAGGTTCTACACCACCTGTCAGTATAGGATCGTTGACAACTCTCACAGCTCGCCTCTGCACCGAGTCAAATGGACGGAGCTGATATTCAGGTGCCCCTGCCCAGAGGTGACAGCAGTACTCCATGTGTGGCCGCACTTGCGACTTATAGAGAAGCAGTGTTTGCGCCGAAGTAAAGTACCGCCGCGCCCTGTTGATCACACCGAGCTTCTTGGACGCCAGCTTGGCCTTGTCCTCCAAATGACTGCGGAACTGAACGTCACTGGAGATGTCAACACCAAGGATCCCTATACTTTTAGAGATGGAAAGAGATGTGCCCTGGAATTGTGGCGCTACAGTAATTGGGGCTTTCTTAGCGGTGAAGAAACACGCCTGTGTCTTGGAGGGATTGAACTGGACAAGGTTTTGTCTACCCCAATCGGACACTCTAGTAAGAGTATCCTCGATTTCAGACACAAGCTGTTCACGACTTTCTTCCACTGCGTCCCGAGAGATACCGGGCGGCCTGTGTAACAAGTGTCGCCCGTACTGTCGTCTGCATAACAATGAATGCCGTCAATAGACAACATGTCACTGATATGCAGCAGAAACAGAGTAGGGGACAACACTGAGCCTTGCGGTACTCCAGCGTTGATGGCCATGCAGTCAGAACAGCTGCCATCGACAACAGCCCTGATGCTTCTACCGGCCAAAAAGCTGGACACCCATCCGCATAATCTCTATATGTATGTATGTCCTAGTATAAAGTTCACTCCAAGATGAGTCTCTTTCGAACATACAAGCCTTAAGCACTTTGTGACATTTATTTGCGACCATTTCCGTGCTTCGGAAGGCACGTTAAACTGTTGGTCCTGGTTGCCAGTGGAATAGCAGTCGTTAAGCCAAGTTGAAGGCCTTTATGGGCGGTTTGAGAAATTTTAACGGGGCGGGCAGTCACAACCTGCTCTTATCCACATCAACACAGCAATACGGCTCACCACCTATAATATATCTCTGCCTACCCCTCCGGGGATAAAGGCGTGACTATAAATGTAGGTACGTAATAAAGAATTATAATATTTCGCCTAAAATAAACAGCCTCGGAGATTAAGAAACTTAATCCGGGTCTACGAAATTTACGAATTTATGAAAAGTATAAATTACCAAAAAGTTCATAGATATAGCAAGCTCTGAAATATTTCATTGGCTTCTACAGACCCTATAGATCATGTTTCTCCAAAAATAATTTTGGTTTTTGTGAAAAATATTGTTGACCATTTAATACCTACCTTTTTTTTTCATTTAACGTTGGGAAAATTCTACAGGGATGTTATGCCGGACTCCTACCGACTAAAAATCACACGTATCCTGCCTAATAGCCTACGGTTGGGAGCCCCGGGTAAGCCCTCGGAAGGATACCCTAGAATTTTTGTAATACCTACCTACATTATTCCTATGTACACGGTAAGCGCCCCGTGTGGCGACTGGGTCCCGTGTTGCGAGGGGTAAGAGTACAAATGTCGCCACCCCAATACATGCCGAGGGTGTCGTAAGAGTCGACTAAGGAAATACTTTCCTAAAACGATCCATTTCGTAGAGAAGGAAAACTCGAAATGAAACCCCGTTGTCAGTAAAATGACAATCGTTGGGCCAAATTAAAGGGTGGCTTGAAAAATTACAACTGCGGGTTGCGGCGACCTGCGCCTGTCCAATTTAGCACGGCAGAGGGCTCACCGCCTATTACTTGGGACATAAAACTATAAGGTGAAATGTGGGCGTATACTACGCCTCTGCCTACCCCTTCGGAGATAAAGGCGTATGTATGTATGTATCTAGTTAGACAGATAAACTTTGCTACAAACCCCGGACATCCTTCCGAGGGCTTTGGTAGGGTGACTTCGCTAGTTCGTCGGCCCCCTCTAGTTTTCGGCCACTACGAGGTTTTATTGTAATAATAAGAAAACGTTAAGTCGTCATTTGTAATTAAGTACTACGCGATCTTATAATTTTACAGGTGAGCTCGGTGAGCTACACCTCCTAAAATTTCAATTGTCTCATCAGAACTCTTAAGAAATTTAGCAGTGATGTTTATCACAGGTTCTGAGACACAGGTTAGAGACAAACAGGCAGACAGATGAACACGGAGTCTCAGTATAGACCCTTTGGGTACGGAACCCCTTAAATTGTCTTTTACCGTCAGAATGGCAGGTTGCCTGTGACAAAGGAGTCCCAAAGTATACTCATAAATTGCTACATGATTGCTTATATTTGCTACATGCCTCTAAGAATTGCTACATAAAATAGATTTTGAGAAACAAGAATATTTTTTTGACCAGCGATCCTGACGTTTGGATGGCTGGTTGCCTTCGCGTTCAGCATGAAGGACGCAGAATTCCAAAACTTTTATTGCATGAATAATTGCTTCATAATTGCTTCATTCACGAATTTTAGGTTCGAGCTTCATACATACATCAGGTAAGAGAATACAGCATTGACTGAAGAAGTGCCTGATACATTGGAAAAGCAATTTGTGTTACTGCAACGTCATGTTCTAATCGTGCAGGCGCTAATAATATTAAGGGTTATTCTCACAAATTTAACGCTGAATATCGTCGTTGCGCCTGACAAGTTCCATATGTGCATTTTTTTGATTTTTTATTATTGCATTATTATAATCAATCTACATACGCCAGTAAAATCCGTTGTGTAATATTTATCTTAGTACCGATTTTGCCATATTCCGTATGTGTTTTAAGCTTTGAAAAAAAAAAACGTGATGTGCACACACGCACATATGGAATATGCGATCTTGCCAAGATCGCGCGGAGAACATGATAAATATGTATCAGTATGGTGACAAATATGATCTAAGGTGACGTAAACCATCATTTTAATTTGTATTAAAAAGATAATTGTGTCGACATTCGTAATTTTTGTGCTTTTTATTTATTACTAGCTGACGCGCGCGGCTTCGCCCGCGTGAAATTTGGTTCCCGTTCCCGATTCCCGTGGGAACATTTTTCCGGGATATAAAGTAGCCTATGTGTTATTCCAGACTATACTATATCTCTGTACCAAATTTCAGCTCCATCCGTTCAGCCGTTAGAGCGTGATTGAGTAACAGACATCTAAACATCCAAACATCTTCACAAACTTTCACATTTATAATATTAAGTAGGAAGTAGGATAGTAGGATTATTATTTGTTAAGTTTTGGTGTGGATAGAGTTCTACGCACATTATATTGGATACACCACCGCGCCAGTCTCACCTGCGAGTGGTGCTCCTGCTGATTAAAAAAGAAGAACAAATAAAGAACTTTGACTTTGACTTTCTGGTTAACGTCGTACAGTAAGGACCAAACTCCTACCAATATGTAAGCTTATAAAAAGAAACGGTCCCCAGTTTCCTGCACTTCCGCTGTTCCGGTCACGGTAGCGGTTGGAAACATGGCGGGAGGAAAATGGAAAGAATACTGATCCTCCGAAAACACGTCGGCGGCGCCCAAGCCGCCACCTGCTGAACTCGGGTGGGAGAGTTCTCTTCCGTTCCCGCTCCGCCGCCTCTTTCACAAGCATGACCTGCTCGCAGAAAGAGGCGGCGCAGTCCCACTTACTCCCGCTGGAGATCATGGCTCGCACCATGGTCTCGAGCGAGAGTATGTCCACATCCAGACCCACTACGAGGACCTGGCGCTTTGCGCCCACGCCGTGCACTCCACTTGGAATATATTATGTTCTATTGGGATGCGGGAACGAGAACAGAATCCCACGCCGGCCAAACCGCGAGCGTCAGATTGTATGCTATAAATTTTATTCCGCGTGAAATTTCTGAGAATAACCCTTAATTATTAGCGCCTGCACGATTAGAACATGATGCTGCAGTAACACAAATTGTTGCTATTCCAATGTATCAGGCACTTCTTCAGTCAATGCTGTATCTTCTTACCTGATGTACGTATGAAGCTCAAACCTGAAATTCGTGTATAAAGCAATTATGAAGCAATTATTCATGTAATAAAAGTTTTGGAATTCTGCGTCCTTCATGCTGAACGCGAAGGCAACCAGCCATCCAAACGTCAGGATCGCTGGTCAAAAAAATATTCTTGTTTCTCAAAATGTATTATATGTAGCAATTCTTGGAGACATGTAGCAAATATAAGCAATCATGTAGCAATTTTTGAGTATACTTCGGGACTCGTTTGTCACAGGCAACCTGCCATTCTGACGGTGACACTGTACCGCAGTAAAAATTGTCGACTCTTTTTCATTCTGAAAAAGGCAACTTTTCTTTTAACGCCTTATTGAATGTGTCGCTCAAAGAAACCACAATAATTATAAACTTTTATTAAATTTCCTTCGAGCTTCAACGCCTTGCAAATAATTGACGTTATTAATAAGTCCACGTTAATTAAATATAGTCTAATGTTTTTTTTTTCGCCAAATTGATGTCGACAGCCTGCTGGAAAGCCGTGGCGCATCTAGCGATTGGGGACCACTCTCACAGTCCGTAAGACTTCTGACAGTGGTCCTCAAGTTGGCGCCCTGTGATGTGCCTCTTCACGCTCCTCTTGAAGAACCCGGGATTGTAAGATGAGGAAAACACGTGTGCGGGCTGGTCGTTTCAGGTTTTTATAATACGATTATACCTATGTTTTTATAGTGTGAAAATTCTTCAAGGATGCTATGCCGGACTCCTACGACTAAAACCAAACAAACTCAAAATTTCTTTTCATACACTTTGTGAGTATTATTAAGAGCTCAAATCGCTTAAGCAAAGTGCCAAAGACTATTTACCGTACAGATGGTTAAGCGAGAAGCTGTGTACGCCATCACGTAAATGATCTTAGCCGCCATTTGCAGTAATGCTATAATTGTACTTAACTCGCTTGATCGATATTGGCTAAGTATTTCTGCGGAATACACAACATACATACATACATACCTACATATATTTTATTCTATACGCCCACATCTCGCCTGAAGTATTAACGCCGCGTCGTGTGTCCATGCAATGGTAAAACAAGAAAGCCGTGAGATCGTTCTCACCAGACTGCCCCTCTCTAACACGTTTATTGTGAAAGTTCAATCCGATTGACGTTGTCAAATTTGTATTATTTCAAACTTTGAACAGATGATCCACGTGACCTAGTGACATAGTTTAATGCGACAGAGTCACAGCTACAGACAAAGTCTCGCCATAAGCCCCTCTGCACTCTATTTTATAGAGTGGGGCTAAAAATGGTCCCATATTCATGAAACTTTGCTGTCCGTCTGTCTGTATGTCAGGCTGTATCTCAGGAACCGTGATAGCTAGAAAGCTGAAATTTTCACAGATGATGTAGGTATATTTCAGTTGCCGCTATAACAACAAATACTTTAAAAATTAAAATAATTAAAGAGGGCTCCCATACAACATACCTATGTGCTTTTTTCCCATTTTTATGGTACGGAACCCTCCGTACGGGAGTCCAACTCGCACTTGGCCGGTTTTTTTAATGTATGGAAATTTGGCAGATTGGGAAGATGTTCCAGGATATGCCGGGAATCTTGGGATTCCTATTACCTATCCGCTACACGGGTAGATAGGGATAGTGTTTAGTCCTGGGGTGTCCTTCCTCAGGCTTACCCGGAGCTCCCAACCCTAGGCTGTTAGGTAGGATACGTGTGGTTTTTAGTCGGTAGGAGTGCGGCATAGTACCCATGTAGGATTTTCATAACGTTAAAAATAGGGATACCTAGTGTTTAGTTAGTTAATGAGTAAGTAATACTTTTAAACTAATCCAAATCCGTAAAAGTTTGTTTAAAGTATCAAAGTGGACATAATACGTCCATACAGATTCATGATGAATCATTTTATTGGATTTTAGTGGACAAAGGGGGAATATTTATGGTATGACATCCATAGGGTCTATTACTATATTAAGATAGTCTAGATATTATTTAGCAAATAGGTATAAATGAGCAGCGAAAGAAATAAATGCGACACATAGTATTTACTGACATAAGAACATGTAATAAATTAATAATATTCATATCTAATGAGATGCATGTAACGTTTAGTGAAATCAACAAAATATTTAATGACATGTGTGTATTTAAAAACATTTAATATACTTAATAAGGATTCATGATATTACCTAACCTTGACCTTTAGTGAATTAATATTACACAAATTATAAATTCGATTTAAAAAAAAGGTAAGTATAAGGGTCCGTTCACACAGACCGGCTCGGAGAGCAGAGCAGATTCTTATCACGTTGAAAACAGAGCTTTTATTATTTGAAGTAAGGTTTATTCTTGCATGTGCACTGCTTTTGTCAGTAAGGGTCCGTTCACACAGACCGGCTCGGAGAGGAGAGCAGATTCTTATCACGTTGAAAACAGAATTTTTATTATTTGAAGTAAGGTTTATTTTTGCATGTGCACTGCTTTTGTCATTGAGAATGCTTGAACGCGCTTGGTGTGAAATAATAAGAGGAGCTGACCGGCTCCGATCGCGTATTTTTCTCGTTCGCGCAGCCGTTCGGCTCCGATTTCATGCTCTTTCCCGCTCGCGCAGCCGATCGGCTATAATTGCATGCTCTTTATCCCTCGCGCAGCCGATCGGCTCCGATTGCATGCTCTTTCTAGCTCGCGCAGCCGATCGGCTCCGATTCATAACGTTAAAAATAGGGATACCTAGTGTTTAGTTAGTTAATGAGTAAGTAATACTTTTAAACTAATCCAAATCCGTAAAAGTTTGTTTAAAGTATCAAAGTGGACATAATACGTCCATACAGATTCATGATGAATCATTTTATTGGATTTTAGTGGACAAAGGGGGAATATTTATGGTATGACATCCATAGGGTCTATTACTATATTAAGATAGTCTAGATATTATTTAGCAAATAGGTATAAATGAGCAGCGAAAGAAATAAATGCGACACATAGTATTTACTGACATAAGAACATGTAATAAATTAATAATATTCATATCTAATGAGATGCATGTAACGTTTAGTGAAATCAACAAAATATTTAATGACATGTGTGTATTTAAAAACATTTAATATACTTAATAAGGATTCATGATATTACCTAACCTTGACCTTTAGTGAATTAATATTACACAAATTATAAATTCGATTTAAAAAAAAGGTAAGTATAAGGGTCCGTTCACACAGACCGGCTCGGAGAGCAGAGCAGATTCTTATCACGTTGAAAACAGAGCTTTTATTATTTGAAGTAAGGTTTATTCTTGCATGTGCACTGCTTTTGTCAGTAAGGGTCCGTTCACACAGACCGGCTCGGAGAGGAGAGCAGATTCTTATCACGTTGAAAACAGAATTTTTATTATTTGAAGTAAGGTTTATTTTTGCATGTGCACTGCTTTTGTCATTGAGAATGCTTGAACGCGCTTGGTGTGAAATAATAAGAGGAGCTGACCGGCTCCGATCGCGTATTTTTCTCGTTCGCGCAGCCGTTCGGCTCCGATTTCATGCTCTTTCCCGCTCGCGCAGCCGATCGGCTATAATTGCATGCTCTTTATCCCTCGCGCAGCCGATCGGCTCCGATTGCATGCTCTTTCTAGCTCGCGCAGCCGATCGGCTCCGATTGCGTGCTCTTTCCCGCTCGCGCAGCCGATCGGCTCCGATTGCGTGCGCACCTCCCCACGCAGACCGCCATTTTGATAGCACAATTTAAACAGAACAGTTGTGTGCACTTACACGAAAACATGACTGATGAAAAATTAATATATTTCTTCATCGGAGCTATCTAAAACCATGTTCCGAAAAGCACCCGTTAACACCGAAAACAAAACTTGGAATACTGGTAATGCCTTTGTAGTAAATCGATGCACTCGATGCATGCGACCGGCTGCGAGCGCATCCGACCGGCTGCGAGCGCATTCGACCGGCTGCGAGCGCATCCGCTTTTAGCCGGTCTGTGTGAAATAGTTGGCGGCTCCTCTCCGACCAACTCCGAGCGTATCCGATCCGGTCTGTGTGAAAAGAAAAGTGCGCGCCGATGCTCTCCGAGCCGGTCTGTGTGAACGGACCCTAAGAATGCTTGAACGCGCTTGGTGTGAAATAATAAGAGGAGCTGACCGGCTCCGATCTCGTACTTTTCTCGTTCGCGCTGCCGTTCGGCTCCGACTTCCTGCTCTTTGTCGCTCGCGCAGCCGATCGGCTCCAATTGCATGCTCTTTCTAGCTCGCGCAGCCGATCGGCTTCGATTGCGTGCTCTTTCCCGCTCGCGCAGCCGATCGGCTCCGATTGCGTGCTCTTTCCCGCTCGCGCAGCCGATCGGCTCCTATTGCGTGCGCGCTGCCCCACGCCGACCGCCATTTCGATAGCACAATTTAAACAGAACAGTTGTGTGCACTTATACGAAAACGTGATTGATGAAAAATTTATATATTTCTTCATCGGAGCTATCCAAAACCATGTTTCGAAAAGTACCCGTTAACATCGAAAACAAAACTTGGAATACTGGTACTGTCTTTGTAGTGAATCGATGCACTCGATGAATCCGATCGACTGCGAGCGCATCCGACCGGCTCCGAGCGCATCCGACCGGCTCCGAGCGCATCCGACCGGCTCCGAGCGCATCCGACCGGCGCCGAGCGTATCCGCTTTCAGCCGGTCTGTGTGAAATAGTTAGCGGCTCCGCTCCGACCGACTCCGAGCATATACGATCCGGTCTGTGTGAAAAGAAAAGTGCGCGCCGATGCTCTCCGAGCCGGTCTGTGTGAACGGACCCTTAGATAGACAAAAAAAATCGTGTAGGAATCACCTTATACCTAAGAGAGAAAAGTACCTTTCCAAGTTCGAGTTTAAGAGGAAAAAAAAGTGCACACTCTCCCATATTTATTTTGCTGTGCCCAACAGGGTCCACGATAATCTAATAATTTGAACTCCCCACCTAAGTTGTCAACATTGTGGAACGCAATAAAGCATTGATAATAGTGATTTCCACACGATAAAATAAAATAGCCGTGCCAATCTGGAAGTTTCAATTGAAAGGATGATGAAGAAAGATATAATTCTTAGGGTTCCGTACACAAAGGGTAAAATCGGGACCCTTATCATGACACTTCGCTGTCCGCCTGTCTGTCCGTCAAGAGGCTGTATCTCAGGAACCGTGATAGCTAGAGAGCTGAAATTTTCACAATATGATGTATTTCTGTTGCAACTATGACAACCAATACTAAAATTTAAAAAAGCAGGGAGGGGGTTAAGGCACTTGTCCCACCAAAGGCGAGTAAACGAGTAACTCTCGACTATTTTATCGCTCAAGAAACGTACAATAGATATACATTCCGTGTAAACAAAAGAGATGCATATACAAACAGTTGATCGCTGGCTGTTCACACTGCCCCGGTGAGCACTCGCTTCACTAGTTTGTCGCTGAGCGACAAGATCTATGAAAAATAACACTCGCTCAGCGATACTCGCTCAGCGAGTACTCGTTCATCGTTGCCGGTCTTAGATCATCTAACCACAGGATGCGCCTTACTTAAGCATTGTTTTCTGCCATTGCACATGACCATTTGGTCTTTTGGCTTTATGAAAAGCCTGTAGGTACATCAGTACATCATTTTATATGATTAAACTAGTACATTACATTGTAGTTGACTGTACAATAACAATTAACACACAACAGCCATTACGCGTTTGTCGATTAATACATTTTTAAATGCAATGAAATTTTATATGTCTTTGTGTTTCCCCCTTCACTTGTATGAAAACTGGCAGAATATTTTTGTATGCGGTGGTTCGCAAAGGCTAGTCCCGTGTTATATGGTGTAAGTTGCCGGTGAGACAATTGCCTAAGGGGGGCTTCCATAAAGCATGTTTTTTTTTTGTTTTTTGGTACGGAAACCTCCATGCACAAGTCCGACACGCACTTGGCCGGCTTCTTTAATTTATTTCCAGGATCCGGGTTAGGAGTTCCGATTCGAAATCGCAATCGAAACTATGTTGGCAGTTCGAGCATAACTATTTATTAATCTGTGGTTCGAGCACGTTACCAATAGTTTCGGAATGACGGTTTCGAGGGTAGTTAAGGGAAATTTGATTTGCCTGCCAGACGTGGGGCACATTGCTAATGCAATTGGCAGAAAAATTCTCCGAGTTGCAGTCCACGCACTGATGCAGGGGACCCAAAGGGCTTTCTTGAGTATGACCAGAAATTACACTAAAGAATATGTGTCCGTATTAATTAATTGAGGAGCCACCTAGACAATCACAAAATAATGTAGGCATTTTTTTTGGAATTTATAGGCCAATAGATATAAAGTTACATTTATGTCAAAGTGGCTCCTCGATCTATACATATGAATTGAGGAGTTTCTTGAATCTCTTATCGAAACCTATATTATTGATTTTCGTCTTGTATCATTTAGCAGGCAATATGTAGTGTACCTGTGGGGATTCACAATTTCCTTTCGGACTGTTGGTTCCACTGCTAAGTGCACACCATGATTACAGGTATTAAAGTGGACATGATATGTCCACAAAGATCCATGATGGATCTGTTTAATGGATTTTAGTGGACAAAGGGACATTCCCTGGCCTCCGAGGGAAGGAAGTGACTGCGGGCACACGGGACGCCATTTTTCTACTTGCAACTCAGCAATAGTATTGCATCAGCCAATGACGTAATCATGGTGTGTCCCCCCCCCCCCCCCACAGAACCTATTAACGATCTCCGTCCTATCCTACTGGAATTCAAGAAGCTACGCTCCTCAATTCATACGTACACTTAAGTATATTTTTCTATGGTGATCTGTATTTGATGACCAACATTGAAGGTTACCATTAATGAAAAAAATCTTCTATGGTAGAAATAATTTATTAACATAATATTTACCAAAAATATATTACATGGATAATTTAAAATTCATAACAAAATAATAATAACATTATTTAAGTTTTAAGTATGGCGCTATCCGAGTTTCTGAAAATGTATCTTTTAACTATAAATGATGTTTCCTATAAAAAGCCGTAAAAGTGTTAAGTAGTTTTCAGGTCAACATATTAAAATGGTAATTTATCAATCAAACATTTCAAAATTTAACATGTACAGTTTTCACTAGTAGTTTTAACAGGTTTTTGTGCAGTTAAGTACATTTAAGATTTTTTTTCTAAATCTTTAAATCTCATTTTTAAGAAGTTAGGCCTTGTATAGTAGTTAAATAATAAATCAATAATTAAATATTATTTGATAAATAATCTGCACAATTAGGGTATAATAGTTTCTTGTCACACTACATAGTGATCTTATGGTTTCTAATGAAAGTTTTGTATTTATCAAACAAGATTACCAGCCCACCGCCGCCCTAACGAACCCAGCTAAAGCTTATCGTATGTTATGACAATTAAAGTAATATAAAACCATAAGAAAGCTTGATGCAACAATTGCGCTAAAACCCCGCTATACCTATTTTCGTCTACATGAATTGAAACATAATAGCAGTGACAGAGAAAAAAGACAAATATGAAACGGTCTAAGGAACTTATTGTCTAGATTATAATATCAAGACATCGGTTGACAAAATAAGTTACGCTTGGTAGTTTTTTTAAGATCTGTAAACTGGCAACTGGATTTGAAATCTATTACAAAAATATTTTTCATTTTACAAAATATCGCTTGCGAAAAAATTTATATTGGTAGTTTTTCTACATCTGTAAACTGGCAACTGGATTTTAAATCTGTCAAAAATGTTCTGCATTATATTTTATTCTTTTTAATTTTATGTTTAGGGCTTTGATAATTGAAATCGATTGCGCTTTTTAAAATTTTTAAGGCAAAAATGTTTAATAAATATCTGTGAACTGTCTATTTTCAATACAATTGATTTTCATCAGTCTCATATTGTGCGTTTATAAGGCTAGTCACAGACTTTCTGTCCGTTAGCACGACTTCTGGAATATGTTCTTCAGCTGGAATACTGGTCTCGGAGTTCTCACTGTCAGGGTCAAGGAGTACATTGGTCATGTGTTCAACTGTCACTTTGATGTTGCTCAGCATTTTCTGTTTGTCAGCTGTGGAACAAAATTATTGTTATTTTTAATATGTTATTTCGCACAAATGCAATAACACGCGGAAGCTAAAATTGCATGCGTCCGTTTTGTGCTTAATTGAATGTGCAAGAAATTCTCGACCTAGTCAATTTTTTTTCTTACAGTGTAGGTATAGATGGAAACCTGTGATCACAATGGAGGAACGTTTCTACAACTTTTTCAAAAGAAACTACATAAATTGTGAAGTATTAAAAAATCTCTTTGACGTGGTACAGGAATTACCATTCTGCATGCCTTGCAAGTGTTTTCCACTAGACTAGGTACTTCAAAATCTATTTATGAGGATGCGGATCTTTTCGCCAATGTCGAAATCGCCGCAAAATATTTTCCATGACTAATTTATAATACCTAGGTACTTAGCAACAACTTTATAAAATTAAAATGTTTTGATTATAATGTTATTACTGCCTCGGTGGCACATTCGGTATAATAGTGAAACCGACTGGCGCGCTGAGGTCCTGGGTTCGATTCCCGGATCCGTACCAATATTTGTGTGACCCACAAATGTTTCCTTTGATGTTCGACGGGAACAAAATTCACGTAGGTGGAGCCGCGGCCGCTGACTGGTTGGTTTATATTTCTGTTCTTCCTGTTTCGTTTTCAACAATAATTCAAACAACTATATAGATACGGGTACCTCCCACAACCACGATAGCTATAAGTAAAAGTTGACCACCTTAGCGCGACCGCCAAAAGTAGGTACAAAAAGTAAGGTACCTACATCATAAGACTTCCTTTTGTGGCAGTCAAGCATACGGCCCACCAAATGTAGGTACCGGTGGTCACCGCAGTCTATGGACGTTTGCAACACCAGAGGCGCCACACTCGCGCTGCCGACCCTGTAAAAACCTTCTAAGACCCCTTTTGAAGAACCCCATACTTGCCGATAGTCGTTATTTTATCAATCTTCGTCTGTTTTGATGACCCTATTTCTCCGTGGGTTATACAGACAGGCAGACGGATAGCGAATTCTCTGTAATCGGGTCACCCGTTTATACCATTCGGTTACGGAAAATAAAAAAAAAAGTTTTTACAATAAGAGTCTTCACAGACCTGGTATGCAACTGCTTGGGCAAGGACATATCGACGATATATCCGGCGTGGTGATCCGGATGTTTGCGTACGAGTGCTTTAGCGTGACGTCATTGTTGTCGCATCCACACTTGCCGCAGGAGCCCTTGTGTTTCACCACTTCTTTGGTGGAGAATATCTTACCTGGAAGATAGAATTTTAAAAGGTTTCAGAGCTAAACTAAAACAAAGCTGGATATCACACGAACCTCTCCTAAGAAGTTGGTTTTAACTGAACCGAATAATGTAACTGCTGCTATGGCGGACAAGCAAGAGGCAAGCCCTCGGAAGGAGGTAAGCCCTCGGAAGGACGGGTGGAAAAGTCCTAAAATTCAAAAAGAGGCTTATTTTTTCATTTAAGTGACTACTAACCAGCTTGTCCACTTGTGAAAGTGATGGGCACGTCGACCGGCTGGCCGTACCCGCCTTTTCTCCGCCTACCGTCGGTAGCCTTGAAAAGAAGATATAAGATTTGATAACGGCATCTCTTCGGTTTTCCCACGTCACATTTTCCCAGGTTCCCAATGTCTAGCAGTGTCAAGGATGACACATCGGCAAGGTCCCAGCAGGAAAGTTGATAAAAATTAATGAAAGACTAGCTGTGTCCTACGCTTTGGCCTGTGACTTATTTCAAACTCCCGTCGCACCTCACACCTCTAACTCACGTCCACAAATATAAATTTATTATTATTTTACCTTATAGTTTTATGTCCCAAGGTACTTTCCCTCCATGTGGCATAGCCGTGGGACGCCCTGTATATAGCTAATAGGGCTACTCAAAAAAATTTTAACTTTCTAAAAAAGGTCCAAAGGGTTTAGCTAGGTGTTAATAAGTGAATGACTCACCCTTTAATTTTATAAAACTCCAATCTCACCTTAGAAAAGCCAGCAAAAGCCCGTCTAATCGAGGACCTGATACTCTTGCGGTCCTCGTCAGGCGGAGACAGCACGTTGCAGAGGCACTCGTCCACGGGACCTGTGCCTTCCTGGAGTTGCTCCAGAGAGCTCTCGTCCAACTGCTTGATTTGGTTGTAGTTCATTTTAGGATGGGGTTTGGGATGGAATTCTGTGAAAATTTTGATACAAAATCTGTATGTAAAAAGTGGTAGTGCGAGTTGGGCTCTTATACAGAGGGTTCCGTGCCAAAAAATGGGAAAATATCACGCTGTTTAATATACATTACTAATTTATCATTATCTTTATGTACGTACAGAACGGAAACCTAAAAATCGGTCAAGTGTGAGTCGGACTAGCGCACAAAGGGTTAAATTAAATTAGAAATTACATATATTTTCTTGTTTTTAGTATAACTTATGTTTGTTATTGATTGGTTGTTGTTCATTTTAGGATGGGGTTTGGGGTGAAATTCTGTGAAATATTGATACAAAATCTGTGGGTAAATAGCTGTTAAGTGCGAGTTGGGCTCGCGTACTGAGGGTTCCGTACTAACAAATAGGAAAAGAAATCACAATGGTTGTATTGGGAAATTGAATAGGGGTTCGTAGTCCGTCTGTCTGTCTGTACGTCCGTCACGAGGCTGTATTTCAGGAACCGTGATAGCTAGGGAGCTGAAATTTTCACCGATAATGTCAGACTGCCTCAGTGGCGCAGTCGGTAGTGTCACTGCCTGCCGCCAGCAGGCCAGGACGCCTGGGTCGATCCAAATATTTGTGTGATCCACAAATGTTTGTTTCGGAGTTTGGGTGTTTTCTATGTATAATATGTATGTATTTAGTAATATATAAGTATGTCAATAGGTCGTCTAGATACCATAGCACAAGGTCACATAAGCTTAATTTGAACTAGATGATGTTGTGTGAGAATGTCCAAAAATATTTGTTTATATTTATTTATTTATATTGTATTTCTGTTACAACTATATCAACAAGTACCTAATCAGAAAAAAGGGGGGATTTCCATACAACAAAAGTAATTTTTTTTGCCGTTTTTGGTTCGGAACCGTCTATGTGCGAGTCAAACTTGAAGTTAGCTGCTTTTAAAATTGAGCTCGCTAAATTGACATTAATTAATAGCAAAGATAATATATTACGAGTACCTACAGATCGGCAACTCCCTGTCGCACCACACCTGTCAGTAGAGTTGACGTGCGCGTTGACGGACAATTTGCTTACATTTTATTGATCACACGCACACATTCAAGCTGCAGTTTCTACCCTGTGTTAATAGATAGTATGTTTTATCTAACCTGTGTAAGGTAGTCACTGCCTACTCCGCAGTGCCGCCCTGTAGCGTGTGTTGTGACTGCGTGGTGCGCGTCACTGGTGCGCTGCCTCTGTTGCCTCGGATTTTGTTCTTTAGTTTTCCATACTGTAAGAAATATTTATTTTAAAAAGTATTGTGAATTAGTACTTTTCAAAACTCGAAATGAGACCCGGTTGTCAGTAAAATGACAATCGTTAAGCCAAGTTGAAGGCCTTATGGGTGGCTTGAAAAATTTCAACTGCAGATTGCGGCGACCTGCGCCTGTCCATTTCAACACGGCAATAGGCTCACCACCTATTACCTAGGACATAAAATTATACCTAAGGTGAAATGTGGGCGTATACTATGCCTCTGCCTACCCCTTCGGGGATAAAGGCGTGATTATTACCTATGTATGTACTTTTTAACTGAAATCTATTATATAAAAATAAGTCGGGTTTTCCTTCCTGACGCTATAACTCCAGAACGCACGAACCGATTTCCACGGTTTTGCATTCGTTGGAAAGGTCTCGGGCTCCGTGAGGTTTATAGCAAAGAAAATTTAGGAAAAATTTCAACAGAAAAGCGGGAAAATCATTTTTCACATACAGCGGCATCGCGGGCGAAGCTGCGGGCATCAGCTAGTATTCTATAAACATCAGAGTTTAGCGGTTTTCTACATGAGATGAAAAAGTAGGCGGATTTGTTTGAGAAAAAAGTAGGGGGACCGCACCGATATTATAAAATTTGGAGTTCATCTACTTATTTCTGCCTTTAAATTAATATAAAATTTAAATAATAGATATTTTTGCCTCAACCCAATAAGTATGTAGGTACCCTAACTATCTATTGATTACAAAAAAAAATTAAGGAATCTTTTTAATATTATATATACGAAATTTTGTGAGTGTGGATGTGTGGATGTTAGTTAGGTACTCTTTCACGCTCAAACGGCTTAACGGATCCGGTTGAAATTTGGTACAGATATACATTATAGTCTGGAATAACACATAGGCTACTTTTTATCCCGGGAATAAGTTCCCACAGGAAGCGGAAACGGGAACAAATTCTACGAGGGCGAAGCTGCGGGCATCAGCTAGTATTCTTATAATAAAATACAAATTTCAGCGAAGACAAAAAAAAACGTCGTCTGGGAAAATCACCCAGTACTTACCGCACCGCTAATCTTCGAAAAGAAAAACTTCAAGCTATCTGGGATCGCCATATTCTAAAGCCATTTGATGGAAAGCATTATCTAGTCAGTGGGGAAATCTGTAAATATAACAAACATAACAATATTTTAATACTACTAAGGTGTCAGACATGCTTACGTCTCACTTGATGGGAAGTTGTCACTGTAGCGGACGGAAAATTTAAAAACCATAAATTTGTAATTTGTATCTAAATCATCAAACTATAGTTTTCAAAGTAAGTAGGTCATGAAAAACCGCGATCTTTAATTATTAAGATACATAAACGTCAAAAATTTGTACTGAACCCTAGGCAGGCGAGTCTGTCTCGCTCTTGTCCGATTTTTTTCTAATATATCATTACTGGCCTACTTCCTTTGGTGATAGCCTGATGATACATAACCTATTTTCAGAATAATAAAATTGGACTTTCTAATGGCGAGAAAATTAAAGAAAAACTGTGAGCAGCAGTAAAACATCCAAATTATCCAAAATACGACATTCAAATTTAAATTTTCGATACATTTATCTAGCTCTGCGATAGCGTCGCAGTTCTGGTGACACCGTCTCTAACTATGGCAACGCTGTCGCTAGCTCAGGCAACGCTGTCGCTAGCTCAGGCTACGCCACACAGTGGTGCAGGTAGTACGGGAATGCGGAAAATATTATTTGTAACTGAAAATACGTTGCATATAACTATAAAACTTTAATAAAATGATAAATCTAATGTATCAGTGTAATAATATACATAAATATATTATAGTAAATCGGGGCGGTAAAATATTGTTAGCATGGTACAATATGGTTTTATATGATAAAATATAATATATTAAAATATTTATTTAAATGAATTGCGTTACGATAGACACGATACAGTATTTAAGCTGAATTATAAATAAATATTAATGAATAATAACATAATAAATACAGATAAAAAGGCTTATAGATGAGTGCTATCCACTAACAAAACTTAGGCGTCTTCATGAAGTGGATAGTTTTTTTTTATAAGGTACTGCACGTAAACTGTTGATAAGGGGATCTGAGGTAAGTATTAAGTCTTCGTTACAGGATATACCAGAACATTTTCTTAAATGACCTAACCTATAATTACGGTAGTATTTAATACGTGCTTTTTGAGCTTTCTCAGATAACATTCCAATGGGTAAGACAGCAGCACTTATTATTTGTTTGCCGTGCATTAAGACTTTGTGCACTGTATTTGGCATATTATACCAGCTGTACAAGCTAACATATAGTTCGGCAGTTTCATAACAATAGGTAATTAATAATTATTAGTGATTATAATGATAAATATATTGCACCTTTCCCCGTTAAGAGCGGCATTAGATAATGACCTGGTATTTCCAAGGTTGCAGATAGTTGCAGCTAAAATTGATGTATATATGATCTATAGGGTCTAATGAATGTCGTAAAGTATATCAATGTCTAACGGTCGGTAACGGAGATTAGTTATAGTCTCATAATTCAAAACAAATGGTTTCAAATTACCTACTTCATTAAAAGTGTAATTACAAGTAAATACTTATTATATCATATAATATTTATACGTTTTATTTAATAACACACAATAGAGCTACGGTTAAACAAAGAATAAAAGCGAAGTATACTTATATTTCTGTTTTATTCATACTTGAAACAACACAATTTATTGCATGAAATTTGTTAATTGTCGATCACCCACCTTTTTTACATCATAAAATTAAAATGTCTCATAATGTAATCGTAAGTTTTGTATAACTTATATCTACATCTATTCTAGTATATGTGTACCAAATTGTAGACGTTTTAAACAAAGTTAAAAAAAAGACTTTTTTCCGCCCCTGCACCAATGTGCGCCATCGCAAACTCTGGCGACGGCGTTTGGCGCCACCCCAAAAATCAGTTTACCCTCCGGCTATAGAAGTTTCAAATCAACAAATCTCTCCTGTTTCTAATTAGTCCAGTCATTATATACATTTGGAAATGCAAATGAACCGAGAAAGCCAAATTTTGGATATTACGTGCGGAGGGGCTAGAAAAGCTTAAGTTCAAATTGTCGACCAAAATAACCTGGTGGGTTTTCCGCCATCTTGAAAAAAGGGTTATATTCAGTTTTTTCATCATAATTCGGTTCCCCGTTGAGATACGAAAATTTTATTAAAAGTTTTTTGTTGCTCTTTGTACGATCTACAATTAAGGTCTACGCATTTTTCACGTATCGATCACCGTTATCGAAATATCGATCCAAAAAGCCGCAATTTGGGGAGAAAAATTTATTTTTAGCTATTTCCTTCTTTCTCGTGAAATATATCGAAAAATGTCCATAAAAAAAATTGTTGAGCGTGTTCAGACCTACAAATTCGTTTCTCTTGGTTTTAATTTCCGGACTTGCACAGGACAAAAAAAAATTTTTTTCGCAAACCAGCTAAAGGCAAAACACCGGCAAAACTATACTCTCCGAATAGTTTCAAGCATGATAAGTCTGTTCTTGAGAACATTCTTTTCATCCATGTTTTCAGCGGTTGTGACACCACGTCGTCTTTTTATAATATTGGAAAGTCGAAATTCATCAGCACCCTCGAGAAGAACCCGAACCTCCGGTCATCGGTAAAACTATTCAAGCAAGAAAAGGTCGATCCGGAGATGCTAGCTTGCGCGGGAAAACTATTCCTTATCGCTCTCTATGGTGGTCGTAAAGAGGATACAACGATGGATAGTTTGCGATTCCACCGCTTTGAAAAATCAATGACGAGACAAATATAATCTTTCACTACTCCCACCAACGGAAAGCGCAGTCCGCCAACACGTTTTCCGGACATATCTACAGGTACAAACGTGGCTCGGAGTTTTCAAAGATCCTCAGGAATGGGGTTGGCGACAGACGAATTACGGGCTTGAACCAATTTGCACCACAGCCGCACCCGCTCCACCTGAACTTTTAAAACTCATTTCGTGCAAATGTAAAGGAAAGTGTGGGGCTGCTTGTGGGTGCAGGAAAGCAGGAATTAGTTGCTCCGTTATTTGCCTGCACTGTAGTGGACAGACATGCAACAATGTCGCCAGAGTCGAGATTTTATTCAACGACGATCACGATGATGATGATTATATTTTTTCAACCGTCCCAGCATCATTTACTGCGATTCAAGAGTTTTCACGACTCGAAGAGTCTACCGAGGAAGAACTTCTACAGCCAGGACCATCGAAACGGCGAAAAACATGTGAAAAAAATTACCACCTGTAATTATTGTTTTTTGCTGCATAAAAATTATTTGATCAATAATTTTCATGTGTTTGATTTATGATTTGGCTGGTTTATTAATTTATTTTGTATTGCAATAATTGCTTGAACAACCATTCATCCATTTTGACGTATGGATACAACCGTGCGAGTGGCTAAATCAAAACCGGGCACAGTCTTACTGACTTTGCGCTGCGCTAGAGGTCGTAATTCTTATCGAAAATAAAAAATAAAAAAACGAATTTGTAGGTCTGAACACGCTTACCAATTTTCATTACAGACATTTTTCGATATCTTTCACGAGAAAGAAGGAAATAGCTAAAAACATTTTTTTCTCCCCAAATTTATGGCTTTTTGGATCGATATTTCGATAACGGTGATCGATACGTGAAAAATGTGTAAACCTTAACTGTAGATCGTACAAAGAGCAACAAAAAACTTTTTATAAAATTTTCGTATCTCAACGGGGAACCGAATAATGATGAAAAAACTGAATATAACCCTTTTTTCAAGATGGCGGAAAACCCACCAGGTTATTTTGGTCGACAATTTGAACTTAAGCTTTTCTAGCCCCTCCGCACGTAATATCCAAAATTTGGCTTTCTCGGTTCATTTGCATTTCTAACCCGATTTTTTCGACGTAATGACTGGACTAAATATTTTCTGTAGTAAGAACGAAAGTGAAAAATGAATCACTTTTTTCGTGCTTCCGAAGGCACGTTAAACCGTTGGCCCCAGTTGAAAGTAGATAACATGGAAGTCGTTAATTCAAGTTGAAGACGTATTAAGCGGCTTGAACAGGTTCAACAGCAAATCGCCAGAACTTGTCCATTTCAAAATTTGGGACAGAAACATAATGGCGAAATGAGGGTGTTTTAACATGCCTCTGCTAACTCCTTGGGGGATAAAGGCGTGACTATAATGTATAGAGAAGTGTTGCTACTCACTGTGGAACAGAAGTTACGGTAATATTTATTATTAGACCATTTTATTAACCACAGAACTGTATAAAAACTGGATTAGGTATGTTATTTAATTTTGCAACTTGGATTGTAAACGGTTGGGACTTAAAAATTTTGTTTGTTTTTTTCAATTGACTTATTGTGTGTTGGCATGACAAAGAAAATGTCATTGTAGGAGGATGCGAGCAAAGACCATTGAGAATTTTCTTTAAAGAAACAAGCTCATCCTCTTTCGTACAAACCTCTTTTCCTTTCTATCCTCTCCTACTCGGGTGAGCCGCGTTGCTCATGCTCAAAGTTCACAAAATAGACAAGTACCTATGTACTGCGGTTTCCGGGTGGGAGAGTTCTCTCCCGCTCCCTCCCCGCCGCCTCTTTCACGAGCATGACCTGCTCGCAGAAAGAGACAGCGAGATCCCACTTACTCCCGCTGGAAATCATGGCTCGCACCAAGGTCTCCACGACTTAATGTCAACGTCCAGAGTTGCCACGAGAACCTGGCGCTGTTGCGTCCACGCTGAGCGCTCTATCAGGGTGCGCTGTGTCCTCGCAGCGTTCTTCTCTTGGACCGCGGCCGTGGTCTCCCGGTGTATTCGTCACAGATACATAACGAAGCACCCGTCTGGTAATCAATTGTCACAGCTGGTAGGAGGTTGCCGTAGTTCCAGTCACTCGTTCATGACCGGTCTGATGGCGAGGCGAGGCGAGGCGAGTCCGTTTCGCTCTTGTCCCATTTTCCGTACACATTTATCACGTAGTAAAAACTGCGAGATAAACTGTTTTTGCGTTAACTTAGAAGTTTGATTTTTTTAAAATATTCAGCACGCCAAATTGTCGTCGCCACCAGCCTGATGGAAAGCCGTGGCGCATCTAGCGATTGGGGGCCACTTCTGACAGTTTTTTATAAAGTTTCAAGGGACCATAGACCTAAATAAATGGTATTTTAACAGTAGTTCTGTTAACGGAACAGGTGGGAGTAGACGTTAATATAAACTCGATACCTCTACGCGTTCACGAGATAAAGGATCTTGACAGATCTTGAGTTCAGTTTTTCTTTTAGAGAAGGATGATTTTATACATACATATCGTCACGCCTTTATCCCGAAGGGGTAGGCAGAGGCATAATAAGATTATTTTTGAAAAGCAATTCGTATGCTAACTGTTTAAAATATGGAAAAAGAATTGATTTCGAGCAGGTTTCGAACCTGCATCTTCTCGCATACCGTGCAAGATGCTTAACCACTTAGCCACCGAAACCTACGAAACGAAATCGGAACTAGGTGTATAAGGTGGAAAATTTGGTTGGTTCCGAGTAGGGTTAGTGGTTAATTATCTTGCACGGTATGAGAGAGGCATATTAATTTTACCATTTTAGAATTTGTCCCACGTAATAGGTGGTGAGCCGTATTGCCGTGTTGTGATGGACAGGCGCAGGTTGTGACTACCTGCTGTTGAAAATTTTTTGAGGATGATTTGATAAGAAATATTGTTAAAAAAATTAAAATAAAACGACACTTCATATTCGAATAGTAAATAATTCTTTATGTACAAATAATAAAACATCAATACATTGACTACAAAAGAGTTGATTAGTTTATTTTTATTATTATTACTATTAAAACATATTTTACAACATATATGAGAGTTATGAATCCTGCGTAGCTTCGCGGACTCAGTGTTCTGTAAACGATCACTGCAGTAAGCAACTTTCACTATGACTGGACATTAGATTGGTGACCACTTTAAAGAGTTTCCGTGCTTCGAAAGGCACGTGAAGGCGCTTAACAGACAACGGGGCGCGCCGGTCTTTTGTCCGGGACGTAATAAAGGCCGCGTCTGCCCGTCGATGCCCGCGACTGCCCGCACCGCAAAAGTGTGTGTCCAGCGGGCACTAGCGGCGCGGTCTTTTTGCCCTTCATGTGCGTTGGTAGTAAAGGATTCCTTTAGCGCTATCGTTCGCGGTGAAAGTGACCGCCCCGTCGTTTGCAAAGCACCTAAGCCGTAGCCGGTAGGTTGTTAGTAATTAAACCAAGTTAAAGGCGGCTTAAAATATTTCAACAGTGGGTCCAAACATATAAGTTAGTAATTGAAAATATAATTGTCACCAATCAAAAGACCAGCCGGGCGTAAGATGCTTAACTCATTGATCGTTCACAGAACACTGAGTCAGCAAGGCTATGAGCGCTAAAAAAAAACATAAAAACTTCGAACCCCTATTCCACCCTTTAAGGGGAGAATTTTCAAAACACCTTAGTGTACTATAAAGTTGTCAAAAAATAATAGGCCCTATTTGACATTTGAAAAAGTGTCACTCTAATTGACAGATTCTGGAATTAGCCAATGATATACCGTTCAGTGGCAAGAATTACATTGGTGGGTTTGGAAATCCGCTTTTGAAAAATATCCGCAAATTTTTGTGAACATTCTCACACAACATCATCTAGCCCAAATTAAGCTAATATAAGCTTGTGCTATGGGATCTAGACGACTGATAGACATACTTATATATTTCTAAATACATACACCTTATACACAGAAAACACCCAAACTCCAAAAAAACATTTGGGAAGCACACAAATATTTTGAACCGAGCCGGGAATCGGAGCGCCACCGGGGCTGTCAAAAGTCATCGCGATGACATATGTCAAAAGAGCCTATTATTGACGCTTTAACGTATGTCAAAAGGGGCCTAATACATTTTTACAAGTATAAATAACTATCTATATGTAAACTTCGTACAGCGGGGCCGTTTGTGCGTTCAGTGCTTTGATATACAGAAGACATACTAGCTGCCTGCCCCGACTTTGCACGGCTTGGCAAAATGAGTAGAAAAAAAATGGCGGCCCACTGCGCAGTTTATATAGCAACCCGTTAGTCAAGTCTATATCCCCGAAGGCAGAGGCATAGTATACGCCCACATTTCACCTTGTAGCTTAATGTCCCACGTAATAGGTGGTGAGCCTATTGCCGTGTTGAAATGGACAGGTCGTGAGTTCCGTTTTTGGACTTTTTTTGCCAAACTATGCCTAAGCAGAAAAAAATATTTGTGAACAATCTCACACAACATCATCAAGCCCAAATAAAGCTAATATAAGCTTGTGCTATGGGATCTAGACGACTGATATACATACTTATATATTTCTAAATACATACATATTATACATAGAAAACACCCAAACTCCGAAACAAACATTTCTAGATCATATGCCGCCTATGTTTTTACAGAAAAAAGTCGTTTTCTAACTGTGAAAGAATTTTAAAAATCGGTTTAGTAGTTCAAAAGTATTATCGATTATTAACATTAGTATAGAATAATAAATAAATAAGTAAATAAATATTAACAGACATTTGTAACACAACGCCATCTTGATCCCAAAGTAAGGTACAGTTATATAATTGTGTTATGGGTATCAGACCACTAATATAAGTACTTATATACTGTATTTTGTAAATACATACTTTTAATACATAGAAATACCCAGACTTTCGAGACAAATATTTAATGGATCTCATACTTATACACATAATACATATTACCTGTTTTCAGCAGCCTTCTATAAGTTATCCAAACTTGGTCATATCTTTACTTTAGGCCTGTCAACTATTGGGTATATAATTCATCTTAACCGACGCAAAAAAAGATACATCGAAATTGTTGATTCACAAGAAAACATAAAAACATAATATACTGGGTGTAACAAAATTGACTCTCCAAATTTCATGAGATGACTTGGCATCGGATATCAAATACAAGTATTTAATAAAAATGGGGGTTAACTTTTTATTTTTTTGTCGCACAATTCGAGCACCCGTCTGGCTGTCGTTGTCGCTTTCTACTGCCGCTCAGTAGCGATAGAAAGGGTGATAAAGAAAATTAATAAGACCTTTAAAACGGATTTACGGTAAAAGTATTCATGTGATTTTTTTTCTTCATTTTTGTAATGTGACGAAATTTGGAGAGTCAATTTTGTTACACCCAATATGTACTATTTTATAACCTTCTTTTTTAAATAACATATACATAAAAACATATTTATTAATAACCTATTTCTTTTAAAGTCGGTTGAATATAATGGATTATGGATATATGAAATACTGTAATAGCATCTACTCGGATTTACGTTAAGATTATTATTATAAGTACTAATAAAACACAGACATTAAATTGTATAGAATTATGTACTACTTATCATTATTATATGTAATTCGTCTGTACGTGTGTTTGTAACCTAAATTCTCCAAAACGGCTAGACCGATTTGGATGAAATTCTGAAAAATATATGGTTTTAGTAAACAGTTGAATCTTGTCACCTAACTCCTCTAAAACGGCTAGACCGATTTAAATTAAATTTTGAGAGTATATTTCTGGCAAATGAATGTTTTGAGAATCAATTTAACCTTACAACTCCTCCAAAACGGCTATACCAATTCGGATGAAATTTTCTAAGAATATTTCTGGGAAATTAAGTTTTTGAAAAAATACAATTGAACCTTGTAACCAAAGTCCTCCAAACGGCTAGACCGATTTTAATGAAATTTTTATGTACCTATATTTTTGACAAATGAGTGTTTTGAGAATATAATAATTGAATCTTGTCACTTAACTCCTCCAAAACGGCTATACCGATTTGAATGAAATTTTACAAATAAATAGCAGCTTCCAGTTTGATTCCCAGTTCAGTCAGTTTACAATTTACAATGCGCTCCTTTCCGTGGTATGTTGGTGAATGGTATGGGGTGAGGATATAGTCTTCGCCGGGACTTGAACTCCACCAAGTCCAATACTGTGATGGGCTGAAACAAAATTATATTTTATTAGATACTAGCGTGCGGTATAATCCGCGTAGTTCCCGTTCCCGTGGAAATACGAGAATAAAATATAGCCTATGTTCACCGCAAAAGGTGTAGCTTCCCAACAGTGAAAGAATTTTTCAAATCGGTCCTGTAGTTCCGGAGCCTATTCGATGCAAACAAACAAACAATTCCCTTCATTCCCAGTAGTTCCTCGGCAGTTGTTCCGCGACGGAACTAGTGAGACTTTTTTTCCCAATAGTTCCGTGGCGGAACTAGTGAGACTTTTTTTCCCAGTAGTTCAATCTTTCCACTTTATAATATTAGTATAGATATAGACTAGCAGACGTCACGCAGTTTCAAGATTAGAAGGCCTAAATAGGCAACTTACTATGTTTCATATTATGAAACGCAAGATGATAGTTATGTTTTGTATATTCTGATTTTAAAAGTATATGAATTGTATGTTTCATAGTATGAAACACACAATTCATATATGTACTTACTATGTTACAAATTACTAATAAACAAATAACATACTATGCTGCCTTTTTAGGCCCGCAGGTAGACCGTTCGCTTACTTACTACCTCAGTAGCGTATAAAAAAATTGGTCACGTGAGATTCTAACACGTGCGCAGAGGATTCCGTAACGAAAAAAATGAGAAAAAGTCTCGTTTGTTGTATGCCCTCTCAATATTTTTTCAGATCTGATTTTAGTATTTCTTGCTATAGCGGCAACAGAAATACATCATCTGTGAAAATTTCAGATCTCTAGCTATCACGGTTCCTGAGATACACCCTCGGGACGGACAAACAGACGGATGGACAGTGAAGTCTCATGAATAGGGTACCGTTTTTACCATTTGGATACGGAACCCTAAACACAGAAAGTAAATATGGGGCTTCCCTACAACTTAAATCTTTATGCCGTTTTTTTGTGCAAAATCCTCGATGGTTTCTTCCTTGCAATTGGACAATCTATATATATAAAAATCAGTGCCACTTTTCGTTGTAATTTTATAACTCAAGACCGGGCTCACCTATCCAAACCAAATGTTTAGGCTTTGTTAGGACTATGTAGTAGATGGTTTATGTGAAGTTTGCACAAAATCGTTCGAGCGGTTCTTCATTTATCACGCAAACGAAGTTGCGCGGGTCAGCTAGTTTTTAATAAATATTAAGCGATATTTTTTACGTCTAAAACCAATTTTATTGAAACTAGTATATTGGGTGTAACAAAATTACCGATCCAAATTTTGTCACGTGACGTGGCATCAGTCAAGAAACATTACAAAAATAAAGAAAAAAAAATCACATGAATACTTTAACCGTAAAGCCGTTTTAAAGCTCCTATTTTATCCTATTTTCACTCTTTCTATCGCTACTGAGCGGCAGTAGAAAGCGACAACGACAGCCAGACGGGTGCTCTGTGTTTGTTTTGCCACGGCGACCATGTTACCTCGAATTGCCGCGGTAAAAAATGAATTCTTAATGTGCGACAAAAAAATAAAAAAAAAAATGAAAAAATTTACCCCCCTTTTTCATTAAATATTTGTATTTGATTTCCGATGCCAAGTCATCTCATGAAATTTGGAGAGGTAATTTTGTTACACCCAGTATATGATGGGTACTATAGAACATAGACAACTGATTAATATACCGCTGCTTACCCCTTCGAGGATAAGGCGGGACTTTATGTACAGTACAAGTGAATTATACATTCAAAACAAATTAAACTAATATTATAATGACGAGTACTATGGGACCTAGACAACTGATTAACATACCTCTGCCTACCCCTTCGTAAATATAGGTGTGACTATTATGCATGTACAGTACTGATGAACTACTATTAAAAGACAAATCTACCTTCACAAATTTAAATATCTCACTACCCCCAAAAGCTAAATGAAATCTACCCTCAAAATGACTATTATTAATCACCCTTACATTCAAATTTTAAATATCTCTCTACTCCCAAAAGGTAAAAAAAATCAACCCTCAAAATGACTATTATTAATCAACCTTACTTTCAAATTTTAAATATCACTACCCCCAAAATCTAAAAAAAATATCAACCCTCAAAATGACTATCATTAATCAACCTTACATTCAAATTTTAAATATCTCTCTACCCCCAAAAGCTAAAAAAATATCTACCCTCAAAATGACTATTATTAATCAACCTTACATTCAAATTTTAAATATCTCTCTACCCCCAAAGGCTATGAAAAATATCAACCCTCAAAATGACAATTATTAATCAACCTTCAAATTTTAAATATCTCTCTACCCCTAAAAGCTAAAAAAAATATCAACCCTCAAAATGACAATTATTAATCAACCTTACATTCAAATTTTAAATATCTCTCTACCCCCAAAAGCTAAAAAAAAACATCTACCCTCAAAATGACTATTATTAATCAACCTTCAAATTTTAAATATCTTTCTACCCCCAAAAACTAAAAAAAATATCTACCCTCAAAATGACTATTATTAATCAACCTTACATTCAAATTTTAAATATCTCTCTACCCCTAAAAGCTAAAAAAAAATGTGTGCGTGTACTAGAGTACACACGTAAGAAGTGAAACTTCTTCATAACCTTACTTTTCAAGCCCAAAAGCCCAAAAGTCCAAAAGTCCAAAAGCCCAAAAGTCCAAAAGCCCAAAAACCCAAAAGCCGAAAAGCCGAAAAGCCCAAGAGCCCAAAAGCCGAAAAGCCGAAAAGCCCGAAAGCCGAAAAGCCGAAAATCCGAAAAGCCCAAAAGCCGAAAAGCCGAAAAGCCGAAAAGCCCGAAAGCCGAAAAGCCGAAAAGCCGAAAAGCCGAAAAGCCCGAAAGCCGAAAAGCCGAAAAGCCCAAAAGCCGAAAAGCCGAAAAGCTCAAAAGCCGAAAAGCCCTAAAGCCCAAAAGCCCAAAAGTCCAAAAGCCCAAAGTCCCAAAGTACAAAAGTCCAAAAATCTACGAACGACATGCTATCCCTGGATAAAGTACTCTTAATTCGAATCCACCGTGGTGGGGAACAGAACAAAGATGGCGCGTAACCAAAAATCGTGACGTGACGTGACGTGACGTGACGCAAATTTTTTTCCAACGCCGATAAAGAAGTTTCACTTCAAAAAAATATCTACCCTCAAAATGACTATTATTAATCAACTTTACATTCAAATTTTAAATATCTCTCTACCCTCAAGAGCTAAAAAAAATATCTACCCTCAAAATCAAAATACCTTTTTATTGACAATAGGTTTCTTCATGGTCCAGCAACTTTCCGCCTTGGAGGTTACGGAACCCGGGTGCCTGAACTCTTGGATTCGTTCTAGAAGGTCCCGTATTTGTCTTTTGGTCCAGTTTATTATCTTGGCGAGGGGGTTCTATGCAAATATTTGTAGTGAGAATTGGTAGGAATCCTAATAATTAGCGCCCTGCTCATACAAATTGAGTTTTTTTTTATGTATAGCTCGCCAAATTGACGTCGCCACCAGCCTGATGGTGCGCCGTGGCGCATCTAGCGACTGGGGGCCACTTCTGACAGTGGTCCTCAAGTTGTCACCCTGTGATGTACCTCTTCATGCTCCTCTTGAAGAACCCGGGATTGTAAGATGAGGGAAACATGTGTGCGGACAGCGAGTTCCAGGTTTTTATAGTTCGACAGAGGAACGATCTTTTAAAACGCTCGGTTCTGGCGAAGATTCTCTCCACTGTGTGTGAGTGGCATCTCTGCCCGGCACGTGTTGTTCGGGATCGGAAAGGAGAGGGTGGGATCGGGTTGAAGTTTTTAAAAGAATCCTTATGTTACACTTCCTCTGCCTACGCTATTATATAATGTATAGAAATACATAAAAGACTGTCCCTGTGGCGCAGTCGGTAAAGTAACTGCCTACCGCGCAGGAGGTCCTGGGTTCGATTCCTGGGTCGACTCAAATATTAGTGTGATCCATCTAATGTTTGTTTTGGTGTTTTAACACTCACACTTGTTTGATTTTTAGGGTACCGTACCCAAAGGGAAAAAAACGGGACCCTATTCACAAGACTTCGCTGTCCGTCTGTCTGTGTGTCCGTCACGAGGTTGTATCTCAGGAACCGTGATAGCTAGAGAGCTGAAATGTTCACAGATGATGTATTTCTGTTGCCGCTATAACAACAAATACTAACATAAAAATAAAACATTTCACATTAGTCCCCATATCGCTTCTAGAATTTCATTAAACATAATTGATTTCTTGCCGCTTTTGAAACGGAACCCTCATTGCGAGAGTATGATTGGCGCTTGGCTGTTTTTTTATTTTTTTGATTTAGGCAAATCACCCGCGTAGCTCCCGTTCCCGTGGGAATATGGGAATAAAATATAGCCTCTGTTACCCAGGATGAATGTAGCTTTCCAATGGTGAAGAAATTGTAGAAATCGGCAACGAAATTTTTAGTTTATTCATTCAAACATACACAAACACAAAAATACACATTTTCCTATTTATATTATTACTGTAGAAATACAAGACTATCGGCCTCCCTTAGAAGCGGGGTCACACCCGAAACCCCCCAAAGACGCGGGATAGCACCCGAACCACCCCCTGGGCGTGGGTCTGTTGGGAGTCCTGGGACATCCTTCCGAGGGTGCACCGGGGGCTCCCAACCATAGGCTGTTGGGTGTTACGTGAGGTTTTTAAGTCGGTAGGAGTCCGGCATAACATCCATGATGGATTTTACCTCACATAAAAAAAACTGTAGAAATATAATAATTCCTCTGCCTACCTCCTTGTCCCACTTCTGCGTGGTCTTCTCGGCGACTTCCGTGGCGGTGTCGGAAGCGGCTTCCCTCCCGGCGCCGCCTTCCGCCGTGGACACCACGTACACGGACAGCTTCTGGCGCTCCGGGGACTCTACGCTAATGTGTTTCTGTGACGGGAAAAAATGTTAATAAAATAATAATAAATATTCACAGACATTTCAAACAACGCTATCTGATCCCAAAGTAAGCTAGGAATAACCTGCTTGTGTTATGGGTATCAGACCGCGGATATTAATACTTATATACTTTTTAAATACATACATATACAGGGTGAATTTTTCAAAAGGGATTGGTTGGCCAAATCCGAAACTATAAGGAATAGCGAAAAATGCTCAAAGGAGTCACGAGCCCGATTTTGATGAAACTTAAAACCTCATCATTAGATTTTTGAAAAACCAATAATCCTAGCTGGGAATCGAACCTATTGATTTTGAAAAAAAAAGCACACCCTATATTATTACACTATACGATAGTGTTGCTATTAAGGATCTTATTCTGGGAAGTAATGACATACGGCAAACTAAAGGAAAGTGCTCATCTTTAACAAAATACAATTTATTTTGCTTACGTTAACTGATTAATTGTTCAAAATGTAGACCATTGTTTTCAATACATAGCTGGATTCGAGACCTCAAGGATCGTACTGCATTCAATATTATTGATTCCGTTTAGAATATTCTCAAAAAAATCATTCTGAGCATGATTTAAAACAGGGAATAGTTACGATCTATTCTGGGATTTCGAACGAAACAAACTATGATACAAAATTTAGTACATGAAATATGAATTCTATTAAAATTCCAAACATTCCTTAAATTTGCCGTATATCATTACTTCCCAGAATTCGTTCCTTATCAGCGACACTATCGTATGGTGTAATAATAAAGGGTGTGTTTTTTTTTTTAAATCAATGAGTTCGATTCCCAGCCAGGATTATTGATTTTTCAAAAATCTAATGATGAAGTTTTAAGTTTTATCAAAATCGGGCTCGTGACTCCTTTGAGCATTTTTAGCTATTCCTTATAGTTTAGGATTTGGCCATCCAAGCCCTTTTCAAAAATTCACCCTGTATATAGAAACACCCAGAGTCTTGAGACAAACATTTATGGGTCACACAAATATTCGTCTCCGGTGGGAATCGAACCCACGACCTCCAGCGCCGCAGGCGGTATCACTACCGACTGCGCCACAGAGACAGTCAAAAACATACATACATATAATCACGCCTTTGTTCCCAAAGGGGTAGGCAGAGGCATAGTATACGCCCACATTTTACCTTATAGTTTTATGTCCCACGTAACAGGTGGTGAGCCGTATTGTCGTGTTGATATGGACAGGTGCAGGTCGCCGCGCAGTTGAAATTTTTCAAGCCGCCCATAAGGCCCTCAACTTGGCTTAACGATTGTCATTTTACTGACACCCGGGTTTCATATCGAGTTTTCCTTCTCTACGCAATGGATCTTTTTGCGAAAGAATTCCCTTAGTCGCCTTTTACGACACCCTCGGGGTGTATTGGGGTGGCGACATTTTGTACTCATACCGATCGCAACACAGGACCCCGTCGCCACACATATTCACAAACTTACGCATTTATAATATTAGTAAATGTTGTCTCACCTTATAAAACTGTATTAACTCTTCTTTAGTTAGAGTATTCAGTTGTTCGACTTCTACCCGCGCTCTGTCGAAATTGTACATCTGGAATAAAATGCAATATATTAACTACTAGCTGAGCCCGCAACTTCGTTTACGTGACGTAAACGAAGTTGCGGTAAGGTGTATGAAAGGAAAGGTATTTCTTCATCAGAGTCATCAATCAGCGTCTGAAACTGCCCTGTTTGCTTAATCATAAAAGAGCTTAATCATTAAGCCCTTTTATGATTAAGCCAACACGCCTGTTTAGGTTCACTCACATTCAAAGAAACCCCTACAATTAAAATTTTCAAAATATCTGATTCTTAAAAGTGTTATAACTCTTTTATTTCTAAACCGATTTACATAAAACAAACGCTAAATGTTAACTAGAGCAAACCTCAACACAATAAAAAAAACCGCATTGCAATCGGTTGAGCGGTTACTGAGATTAGCGTGCACAACCGTACAGACAAACAGATATACAGACATACAGACAAACAGACAAAAATTCTAAAAAACATTGTTTTGGGTTCTATTGCGTTCATAAAGCCCCCCTATAATATTTTTTCTTATTTATCTTCCATGTACAGACAGCGACCTGTTACAATTTTATTATATGTATTGATATTGGTTTAAAAAAGACTATTCCACAGATGCACAAAACCGGACGGGGCCACTGCTAGCGTTTTTTTTGCGAAATTAGTTTCATTACCTTTGTTATTACAGCGGTTGAAAATTTACACACAGCTTCAATAATACTAGTAATTTTTATACTACACACTTATTCTGATATGAGTTCTAAGATTTAAAGAAAAATAATACCATAAAGTTGTCGTACATACATACATACGGTCACGCCTTTGTCTCCGAAGGGGTAGGAAGAGGCAATATATGCCCACATTTCACCTTTTTTTAGAGTTTATCCCACGTCATAGGTGGTGAGCCGTATTGCCGTGTTGAGATGGATAAGCGCAGGTTGTGACTGCCCGCTGTTGAAACTTTTCACGCCGTCTAAAAGGCCTTCAACTTAGCTTAACGACTACCATTTTACTGGAACCGGGACCAACGGCTTAACATGCCTTTTGAAGCACGGAAATTTTCAAATAAATGTCACAAAGTGGTCACATGGATGGTCACCCATCCAAGGACTGGCCATAGTGAAAGTTTCTTACTACATTCATCATTTACAGGAGCCCGCGGGCCACGAGCGCTTGTCTAAAGTTGTCGCCATAGAGGTAATATTTCAAATGGGATTACAACGGCTGTCTCAGTGGCCTTGACAGTGTATGTGACTGATGTGCTAAGAGTTGGATTCTATTTCCAGGTTGGAACAAATATTTATGTGACCTATAACGAGACAGGCTCGCCCTAGTGTGGAGTTGATAAGTAAAATACCTTTTTCTTTGTGTATTTTGTGTAGAAAATGTAATAGGTAGGATACATGTAACATTTGCCATAGAAATAAGGAATAATGATGTAATTTGTGTTTTAATGTAAATAAAGATTAAAGATTATTATAAATATTTTTTTTGGATATTGGGTGTTTTCTAAGCGCTAAGCGCTGTATCTCGAGAACAGATGGACTAATTTCGCTAATTCTCTTTTTTCTGTTTGTTATTGTCAGGAGAAGGTTTTTATGAAAGAAAAAAATAAGAAACCGTCTGAACTGTCCGAAGAAATGATTTCTATTGCGATTTTGTAACGGGTCTTGAAACTCGAAACCTCAAAATTGGAATCGGGAACAGAATAAGGGACAAGAAACTGGAATCCGGTAACTGAAAACCAAGAACCCGAATCCCGAAACAGTGAAAGCGGAACCCGAAACCGAGAACAGGAAACTGGGAACGAGAACCCCCTGTTCTCGTCGGGAGCTCAGAACTTAGAATATCGATTTTAATATTCATATTTATTTTATTTATTTATTTTAAACTTTAACACTAAATACAAGGTGGACTTAATGCCGTAGGCATTATCTACCGGTCTACCTGAGGGTGATGCAGAGATAGCATTAGGTAGGTGCTCAGGGATATGTCGAGAGCTGTTTACAAAATAATTCAAGCCGTCATCGTCATATTAAAGTACAAAAGTGATTTTACATACATATATAAATACATACAAACCTACATAAATACATACATAAATATATACATACACACATAAATAAACATATAACCAAAAATATCATAGATGAGATAAAGGGGGAAAAATAGATTTGGTAACATTAAACCATTAATGTTATTTCAGTTTTAGAGCAGTACTGAAGATTGTAGCGAAACTGCCAAGATTCTTTCCTTTATGGTACACTATAAAGTATAGCAGTATATATACAGGATGAATTTTTCAAAAGGGATTGGATGGCCAAATCCTAAACTATAAGGAATAGCGAAAAATGCTCAAAGGAGTCACGAGCCCGATTTTGATGAAACTTAAAACCTCATCATTAGATTTTTGAAAAACCAATAATCCTAGCTGGGAATCGAACCCAATGATTCTGAAAAAAAAACACACCCTATATTATTACACCATACGATAGTGTTGCTATTAAAAATCTTATTCTGGGAAGTAACAACATACGGTAAACTAAAGGAAAGTGCTCATCTTTAACAAAATACAATTTATTTCTCATACATTAACTGAATAATTGTTCAAAATGTAGACCATTGTTTTCAATTCATAGCTAGATTCAAGACCTTAAGGATCGTACTGCATTCAATTTTATTGATTTCGTTTAGAATATTCTCCAAAGAATGATTCTGAGCATGATTTAAAACACGATCTATTCTGGAATTTCGAACGTAACAAATAATGATACAAATTGTAGGTACATGAAATATGAATTCTATTAAAATTTCAAAGTTTCCTTAAATTTGCCGTACATCATTAATTCGCAGAATTTGATCCTTATCAGCGAAACTATCATAAGGTGTAATAATAAAGGCTGTGTTTTTTTTTAAGAATCTGTGGGTTCGATTCCCAGCTAGGATTATTGGCTTTTCAAAAATCTAATGATGAGGTTTTAAGTTTCCACAAAATCGGGCTCGTGACTCCTTTGCGCATTTTTAGCTATTCCTTATAGTTTTGGATTTGGCCATCCAAGCCCTTTTCAAAAATTCACCCTGTATATATATAGTATAGCATAGTTAAGGAAGGACAACGTCGACTATTTTTTTTATAATAAACTATGTCAATTAATAAACGAATCCCGCCACGATACATGTAGAATGAAGCAGGTATTTACAAAATTTGCATCTCCATCGAATAACAGAATAAATAAAAATAGGAATAGGAACACTTTAAAAAAAAGTAATTTCTATAGAATCAGCTTCCAAGTTGAGTATAGTTTATGGGATTAGCTAGTTATGACAAGTATAAAAAAAACTTTGTTGAAAAAACTACCGCGACCTTTACCGCACCTGTGTAACGAAAGCTTTACTAATAAGTCCTGGGGTATCCTTCCTCAGGCTTACCCGGGCTCCCAACCGTAGGCTGTTAGGTAGGATACGTGTGGTTTTTAGTCGGTAGGAGTCCGGCATAGCATCCATGAGGATTTTCCCCCACAATAAAAATCGGTTGTCAGTAAAGTCGGTTTACTGACGATGGTTGAACGTGACAACGTCATCTAATATATAAAATTCTCGTGTCACAGTTTTCGTTGCCATACTCCTCCGTAACGGCTTGACCGATTCTCATGAAATTTTGTGAGCATATTGAGTAGGTCTGAGAATCGGCCAACATCTATTTTTCATACCCCTGTGACCGGGAATAACGTTCCACGCGGAGCCGCGGGCGTCAGCTAGTAAGTAAATAAAAATAAAAACAAATATAAAAAACAAATCAATTGATTATAGCGCCATCTGTTGAAAACATTACTAAAATAAATGGAACGCCTCAGAGCGAGGCAGAGCGAGGTAACGCGAGGGAGGTAACGACGATTTGCGTAAAAAGTAAATTGTGCTGCAGGGGCTACTATCAATTGACGATTATTTGATTGATAAGGAAGCCTGGAAGTGATCTGCTTGCTCTACTGATGGAGTCTACTTATTGTAAATATGTAGTGCACAAAAAGAATAGCCCGCCGGGTTTCTTGCCAGTTCTTCTCAAGTGGGCCGCGTTCCGAACTGGTGGTACTATTTGCATTGTATTCATTGTCGTGTCGCAAGTGCCTATGTATTAGGATTATGCGAAATAAATGTTTTTTTGAGTTTGAGTTTGAGCGTCATCTTTTTTCGTTCGTACAGCCGGCTCCATCGAATTATAAGACTTTGTCACGTCAAAAAGCTTTACTATTAAAAACCTACCTGAGCAGTAATTTCAGCCCACAGCTGTGACGCCTTGCTGGTCATCCGCTTGGGCTTCTCCAGCCTCTGGGCGACTAGGGCCGCTCTGTGCTTGCAGTATTCTTCCTCTTTCATGTTTTCAAGATATTCCTGTCACAAATTATATCAATATAAATACTATGGTAGCATAATATTAAATGGCTAATATACAAAAAAAACCGGCCAAGTGCGAGTCGGACTCGCATACGAAGGATTACGTACTAGAAAAAAATGTGTGTGTGTACTAGTGTACACACATAAGAAGTAAAACTTTTATTATTTTAATTTCCATTTTCATTTGCATTTTACCTTTTTCACCCTTTTCACCTTTTTCACCCTCACTCTCACCTTCACCTTCATCTTCATCTTCTATACAGGGTGAATTTTTCAAAAGGGATTGGATGGCCAAATCCGAAACTACACAATACGATGGTGTCGTTGATAAGGCTCTAAGGAGTCACGAGCCCGATTTTGATGAAACTTAAAACGTCATCATTAGATTTTTGAAAAACCTATAATCCTAGCTGGGAATCGAACCCATTGATTTTGAAAAAAAAAACACACCTGTTTCGGCGAACGGTCGGCTATCGGGAGAGTTCGTCACTCGGCTGGCTATTCCCCCCCCCCCCGCACCCGCCCCGCGCTGCCTCGCCAGGCGGGCGGCCACTCATCGACCGTTCAGTCAAATCTCGGACGCGGTTCGGACATCTTGTGTGTGCGCCTGTGGTGGATTGCCGGCAACCCATCCACACGTCAGCGCCTCGGTCGACACGGCAACTCGAAAACAACCTCAAGCGAATATCAAGGCCTCGGAGCAACCCTAAGGAAGAGCGGGAAAGAATCCAGGTAAGTGGCGAATCATTCTTGGTGGCGGTCCGATTTCCGAAACTTCTTGTGTCGTCTTGTGTGCCTGCAAGAACTACCAGAAAGACAGTCCACTAGCTCACTGAGTTATCGAACAACACCCTTCATTATTACACCGTATATACAGGGTGGAATTTTGTAATGCCACCTGAAGGGGAAGTACTCTTAATATTGTAGATAGAAAATTTTACCCAAAGAAAATATTCCTTAATTTTTGAAAAGAAAGAAAACTGCATTCATTGATTTTTAAAAATTCGCTTGCCGCACCCGGTAATCGAACCGACTAAAATCTGTAAAAGTTGCACCCTGTACTTTTATTGCATTGCATTGCGTTTGTTAGAGAGATGTCATCCTTATAATTGACCCTAACGATCGATGCAATAAAAGTACAGGGTGCAACTTTTACAGATTTTAGTCAGTTCGATTACCGGGTGCGGCAAGCGAATTTTTAGAACACATTAAATGCAGTTTTCTTTGTTTTAAAAAATAAAGGAATGTTTTCTTTGAGAAAAACTTTCTATCTACAGTATTAAGAGTACTTCCCCTTCAGGTGGCATTACAAAATTCCACCCTGTATACTCACCCGATAGTATGTATACTCACCAGCGAGCCCTGTATGAAGGCTTCAATCCTCTGCTCCAGATACTCAGGGTGTCTGTCGCTCTGAACGATCACCCTTAACCCCTGAACTCCGTTTGAACGCCGAACTCCGCTGAACACTATGTAGCCAAGTTGTTCCTGAGAAAGAGATACTAATAATATTATAGAGAGGAAAGATTTGATTGTTTGTTTGCATCGAATAGGCTCCGAAACTACTGGACCGATTTAAAAAATTCTTTCACTGTTGGAAAGCTACACTATTACCGAGTGACATAGGCTATTTTTATTCCCGTATTCCCACGGGAACGGGAGCTATGCGGGTGAAATAGCGAGACTGCGATTTTGCGCAGTCAGTTAAAAAGTAGCCTATGACCTATATATAGCCTATGAGCCCTTGGACCCAAACTATCTATATACCAAATTTCTTCAAAATCGGTACAGTGGTTTAGACGTGAAAACGTAACCAACAGACAGACAGAGTTACATTCACAATAATTATCCCTACTATTATAAAATTGTAAAAATAGCTGTGACGGTACATTCAAGAGAAATTTAAAAAAAACGGTAATCGGCAAATCTATAATCTTTTTTCTTCGTGTCTGTTTGTTTGTTTATTTGTTAGGGGTGGGAGCAAAATTCAGTAGCTTTATCATATTGTACTATTAGGACATAGTAGGTATTTTTTCCACTTAAATAATGCTGTATGTATCATTAAAATCGGTTCAGCGAAAATGATAATGCAGCTTGACCTATGTTTTACTAGAAGAAGTAGATTGGTTATCAGTTAAAATTATCTGGCTAACGAAGTCGCGGGCAAAACCTAAAGCGCTATATTTTATTCCCGTATTCCCACGGGAAGTCTAGTTCCCCTCACCTACCTTGGTCCTGAGGATGTTGAAGCACGGCTCAGACAGCACATGAGCCAACAGTTCCAGGGTGACGTTCTCTCTGGCGGCTCTCACTCCACACGCGTAGTACAGGGAGGCGCAGGAAGATTTGTGGACGCTGTTCTGTGTCTCCCGGAGGTACCATGACCCTGGGGGATGAGGGGAGATTAATACTGGTATGGTACGAAGACCCTAGGGAGTTGAAGAGAGGGGAGGTTTCAAATTTTTACTTTAATAGTGGCCTCATAAGGTTTAAAATAGATAGGCAGCTTCAGAGGTCGTGGCCCCGCGAACTCAGTGTTCTGTAAACGATCACTGCAGTAAGCAACTTTCACTGTGGCCGGTCCATGGATGGCCAACCATCTATGTGATCACTTTGTAACATATATTTGAGCGTTTTCGTGCTTCGGAAGGCACGTTAAGCCGTTGGTCCCGGTTGCCAGTAAAATGGCAGTCGTTAAGCTACGTTGAGGGCTTTATTTCAACAGCAGGCAGTCACAACCTGCGCCTGTCCATTTAAACACGGCAATACGGCTCACCACCTATTACGTGGGACAAATTATACAAAGGTGAAATGTGTGCATATAATATGCCTCTGTATACCCCTTCGGGGATAAAGGCGTGACCATATGTATGTAGGCAGCTTCAGGCAAGTGTCCATAGACAGACAGGGAGTTCATCCTCACACTCTACATCCGGAGCATTCGAACAAGGTTAGATCTGATAGGTGTTTTCTTCCGCGTACGCTTAGGTTGTGGAATGATCTCCCTGCCTCGGTTTTCCCAAACGCCTACAGTATGGGGTTCTTCAAAAGGGGTCTAACGAAAACCACTATTAGAGTTACATTCGCGCCGATAAATAAATAAATAATTGTGGACAATCTCACACAACATCATCCTAGCCCAAATTAAGCTAATACAAGCTTGTGCTATGGGATCTAGACGACTGATAGACATACTTATATATTTCTAAATACATACATATTATACATAGAAAACACCCAAACTCCGAAACAAACATTTGTGGATCACACAAATATTTGGACCGACCCAGGAATCGAACCCAGGACTTCCAGCGCCGCAGGCGGTATCACTACCGCCCGCGCCACAGAGGCAGTCGAATAATTCTAAAGTAGGTATCTGAAACATATTCCTACGGAAAGTAATATTAGAACTGTGCTTACCCTTTTCAATCTCCACTTCGCGATATAATAATAACTGTTG